>JABFTP020000144.1:31763823-33013823 GCA_013387265.2 Cryptolaemus montrouzieri | reverse complement strand
TTTCAAAAATAGCAGACATGGTTATATCATTAATCAATTAAACAATCCATAATTTATATGTCTCTGAAAACCACTTCACTATTTATCAATGTCATATTAAAAGTTTTATAATGTTTCCCAATTTCATATATTTCCAGAAAATCTATTAGTCGAATATTATGAGATGTATGCAATGACTCAAAATAATTTAACGGTTATAATTATGGTTGAATTCTAGTAAATGATTACCGAAATGAGCTTCTCGACATTCTTTGTTTAGTCTTAGAGGTTTCAGGTGTTCATTCAGCCTTCCCTCTGAAACCCATTTTCTCCAATTTTTCCAGCAACAACTGATGGTCGATAGTATCAAACGCCTTTCGAAGATCTATGAAAATGCAGATGGATTTTTTATCCTTATCCAGACTATGGTATATATTTTTCAATAAAACCTGGATAGCATCCTCAGTATTTTAGTTTTTGATAAAACCAAACCGCCTCTCGTGTAGTAATTTGCTTTGTCTATAAAATTCATTATCCTCATTTTCAGTACTTTCTCAAATATCCTAGCCATAATTGATGTTAGTGTGATAAGCCGGTAGTTATTTAAAACTCATAAATAATAACTGTAAATTGAAAAGAAACTCATCAAGCAAACGAAATAAAAATGCACTGCTATAATATTTGTCCATCCTATTCGATGGAGAACTAAATTCGGTGCTCGGTCGACATTCTCATATCATTCAACTAGTCTAATGCTATTGCATTTCGTATTCTGTTTTCCATATCTGCAGGAATAATTGTTGGAATGGGGTTAACTATGCTCTTCACATAGCCTAAAAGAAAAAATCAAGACATGTAAGATTTGATGATCTCGATGGCCAGTTATACGATCCACTTCTTCATAATGGTTCTTTGAGAAACGACCTGTTTACAAATCAAGTCTAAGAGGAGCAGGAATATCATCTACCTATAGCCAAATACTTTGTCTAACAATTAATTGTTTATTTTCAAGAAACATACAAAAATAAATTTTCTTAGGCAGGTAAAAATTTCTTAGGAAAGATAACAATTTCTAACAATTGAAGTGCTCCTTCAATAAATATGGACTGATAACTTGGTTACCAACTATGCTTTCTAATACCAGGTATGTAAAAATGAAACTAGAATTTTTTTATTAGATACTACACGCTTATTGCATGAAAACGATACAAAACAGATTATGCCCATTGCTAGCTATACTTTTTTCCACCTTTCTGCCAATTGGTGGATACTACGCAAAAAAAACTGTTACTCTTTTGAAGCAAATTGAGCCATTCCGTGAATTTTCTTAAGAAACGAAGCGTTGCTCAGCATGTTCGTGTCCCATCGATGCAAATAAGTGATAACCGGACGGAGCCAAGTCTGCAGAGAAAGTCGCATGCGGAAGAATTTCCCAACTAAATCTCCCGATCGTTTCCTCGACCAGTTTTGCTGTATTTGATAATGCATGATCATAAAGCAAAATCACTTTGTGTTGCCTTTTTTGATATTCTGGTCGTTTTTTACGCAACCTCGATTCAAATCGATCATTCGTTGTTGGTAGCGTTCAGTATCAACGGTTCGCCAGGTTTTAGCAGCTGGTAATAGAACACACCCTTCTGATCCTATCAAACACAAGCATTGTCTTCCGCTCATAGCGATTTGGTCTTGCAGTCGATGTTGCTGGTTCGCCTGGAGTTATCAATGATCTTTTATGTTTGAGATTCTCGAAATATATCCACCTTTCATCGCCAGTCAAAATTCGATGGAGAAATTACTTTCTTTTGTATCTAGCGAGCAGCATTTCGCAAATGGTTTTCCAATTTTCCAGCTATCTTTCATTCAGTTCATATGCAAGTCATTTTCCCATCTTCTGGATCTTTCTCATGGCTTTCAATGGAGACGGCTTCTCGTGTCATATTTAATTGATCCGTGAGTTGTTTTTGAGTTTGAGCATCATCCTCATCCAACAATGCTTGCAATTCGTTGTCTTTAAAGTTTTTCGGTGGTGTTCCTCGTTCTTCGTTTCTCACGTCAAATTCGCCTTTTTTTTTGAACCACTCAAAGCACTGTGATTTACCAAGAGCATGCCAACCGTAAGCTTCGACAAGTATTCGATGCGATTCTGCAGCAGTTTTCTTCAAATGATAACAGGAAATCGATGCTGTCCGCAAATCGTAATTTCCTGTCACAAAATTCGACATGTTTAACGCTATTACACACTATGCTGTTGTATGACACGTGTACTGTTATGAGTTAAAAATCTTTGTTTGATGTCAAAACAATAACATGGCGCACATAACGCGGTCTGTGGTAACCACATCGACAACAAGGGCCATTTATGGGCAAATTCCGGTTTCATATTTACATACCTGGTATATTGCTATCTGTTTAGACGGTCAACACTTCAAAATACATGTGGATTCGCATTGTCCAAATAGTGGAAATTATGCCTGTTTACAAGATCATTATTATGATAACCCAAAACTGCCCTACAACTAATGACATTTCATTAAAAAATATATGAAAATGATGAGCCACAGTTTTGGCACACTCTGCATATTGTAAAATAATTTAAAACTCCAGCCAGTAATGAGCTACATATGTCAAATTTAAAACAAAAGAAATAGTGCATTTCAACCAAGGCATTGGGTCTCTTAACGCATGACATACCCAGCATATCAATGAATTTGAAAATAAATTTTCCGTAATAGTTAATCACATCAATACGAATTCAGAAAAAATAATACGTGATAAATCAATATATTTATAGAAATTTTAAAATAAATAACTACGCGATATGTAAATAACTTTTCATTGATAATTGTTGAAATATAAATTTTAAATAATTCTCCTGTAGTGAAGAATTCTTCAAGAATATCTTAAATGCAAAAGGCAATGGCAAAATCTGGAAATTTATGTGGGCATTTGGAAAATACAGTCTGTTATGCTAGCTTATATTTGTTTAAATATTTTAATAATTACAACTATCAGATATAGATATTTGTAGGGATTTTTAGAGAATTACGTTATAAGGCAATCATAGGTTTATGAATACAATATTCTATAAGCTTTAATGCGAATTTCCAAATAACTATTGTAATTTCTATATAACTTAAGAAAAGTTTTATTGCGTGTTAGATACATATAACTGTATGAAGCATTTGCTTCTTGAAATGCAATTATATGTTTATGAGAATTTAATTAATTACAACGTGATAGTTAATCATGTTTATATGATATCTGAATACATAACTATGTAATAGGCAATCATATTCATACGAGTATTGAAAAAATCCTTACTCGGCAAGAAATTATATAAATTTTGAACAAATTGACACTTGATAGGCAATAGCATTCGTTGAAATTTTGAAAAACTATTACTTAATAGCCATTAAATTCATATACATAAATTGATAGGTAATTTTTATACATTGTGAAAGAATGACTGACTCGTCGATGGATAATCATATTTACATAAATCTTGAAATTAATTATCAGATAAAAAGTAATCATATGTACAATACTCCAAGAAATTATCACTTACATTCTGCCGAATTATTTCAAAGCAGTTTCTTGCATAACACGTTACGAGTAAGACAGAAGTATGAATAGGGGGGAAATAGGAAGTCTCATGGAGAATCATGGAGGAGAATCTGAAACAACCATTGTTCGAACAATGCAAAATCGACCTTACAAGCTATCACTACAGGGTATTACCATCTCAGTTCCTTATAACCTCCTCACATCTTGGAATGATAGCTATTATGCTCCATTTTATTAAGACGTGGTCTATTGGTTTCACCAGACGATCTCTGTTTTAAGTAATCGCAATGAAATCATTCAGCATGTCAAATATTTCATCCCGAATTGTACGTGATTTCGCTTAACATTTGTTGATTAAATACGAAAGATGGTACCGATGTTTTGGGGCTCATAATGTGTTTGTTTCTGCTTCAGAATATAATAATCATCATCTGGAAGATCGGACCTGTTTTTTTTTGCCCCAGGAGGAAGAGAAAACCTCTACCCGACCACCCGCACGGTGTGCGGTGTGCAATGCATTGGAGAGTGTGGGGCTCTCACCCATTAAAACCTCCTTCCTCGGTGGCTAAATATATAATCGAAGCAGGAACCGTTTTTACACTACTTCCACCTCGATCATCGTGCTAAAGTCTTCTCATTTCTACTGATCCCTCAATCTTTCGTCTACCTCTTTCACTTTCAGAATTTTCTTCGACATCTTGTCGAAGCTGTTCCAGTTTTCTTCTTTTTCGAGTATTGTATTGATCAGATTTTCGGTGTTCATTTCTCTCTGCATAATATTTTCAAACTCTTCTCTTTCTCTTTCCATTTTTCACTGCTGAATAGCGTATGTCTGGCGCTATCAGCTTCAGTTCTACAGTATTGACACAAAGGGTCATTAAGTTTGCCTATTATAGTGAGGTAATTCCCGAATGAACCGTGCCCCGTTAGCATCTGGGACATGTGGTAGCTCATATGTCCATGCGTTCTGGTAAACCAAGGTCTCACATCTTTTATCAGTTCTCTGGCCCATGCTCCTTCTCCTTCGTTGGTCCATAGTTTCTGCCACACTTTCATGGTTCTTCTCCTGGCCTCTACTTTTGCGGAGGTATTTTCTTCACCCCAGGTTTCATTTCGCTCTTCTGCTATGAGATCAGCTGGTATGACTCTACCCAGCACCCGTGGCTACTTTGCGATACGGGCGAGAGATTCCTCATGCAAGCCTCCTCTGCACTTGATCTATTTTTATTCTGTATTTACCAATTTTCAGGGCTCCTTGCCTTCCGGTTTCAGCATACCACACAACTGACTCAACCGTGCTTTCAATTTTTCTACGTTTCGCTTCGCTGCATCCTCCTATCCTAGGCATAATTTTTATCAACGCATTCGTCATTGGACCGGCTTTCTTTACGACTTCTTCAACATGTTTACCGAAGCGTAAGTGAGGATCTAATGTCACTCCCAAATATTTCACCTGCTTTCTTTCTTTTAACAGCATGCCGTTTATCTCTATGTTTATAGGTCTATGGTGCTTTCTGCCAGAAAGCATTATCATTTCTGACTTTTCAGGAGCGATTTCTAGTTTAAGATCTCTCAACGCTTGCTATTTTATTCAACACTATCTTTGCTTTTGTCTCGATGTCGCTTTCCTTTTTTCCTGTAATAACCACCGCTAAGTCTTCTCGATATGCCATGATAGACACGCCTGCAGGAACGACTAGAATCAGGACTGCACCGTATATTAGATTCCATAGAATGGGGCCCAATACGGAGCCCTGTGGAACTCCGTAGGTTACCCTTGGGTATAAAAATTACTTGTCGACTTCTTGTTCGTATGCTTATATCTGTAGAGTAGAACTTTTTGAAAAAGTGACGTGTTAATTATGGAAAATAACTCGAAAAACGGATCTTAAATGAAGAAAATGCGAATTTGCGTGGCTTTGGTTGTAAATCCAGATCTAATTGTAAGTTTGTTTCCATACAGATATACATACAACAATTTTTAGCATCTATGACATTGAAAGGGAATAAATGTCATCCATACCACATCCAACTTCGCCAAGAACTGGAGGAGATTTTGAAAAAATAATAAGTTTGAAGACTCAATTGGCAGAAAATGAAATTTTTTTAAATTCATCTTATCCACTATTCACGAAAATGGATTTGTGCATAGACACATTTTTCAGCATAAACGTTCCCTTAATATTTGTGGGAAGTTATGTAGTTGCACCCTACTTTTTTGTGAGGCCATTGAATGGCCATGAGTTTTTACGATTACTGAGAATAGATTTTCCAGAGAAGATTCGTTGTGTGATGTGGTTTCAAGTAGATGGAGGCCCTCCACATCAGGGCAGGTGGATTGGTCGTGGAGGGTTCATCCATTGGCCTCATAGTCAAAGTTCGCAAATCTCACGTCAATGGACTTTATTCCTTTGGGGAGCGATATAACTGTGACTACCACAATTGAAGCTTTCCTTAGAAAACTTCTGTAGGTCTGGGTAATGTTCGTAGAAACTTTAACCATCGATTTGAGAAGTGTGTTTGAAAGAAGGTAGACATTTCGAGCATTTATTGTAGTTTTCGAACAAATTGATTCCAAAACCTATTTTGCATAAATGAGTTTCTCCATAAATAGTAAATTCATTTAAATTCCAATACCGTTGAAAATACTTATAGGAAATCTATAGACCATCTGATAGGTATTGAAATTTTTATTCCAATTCATCAATTCAATCGAATATTTCCGTTCTGAAATAAGAAAATCAATGTGAGTACTTTCACATTTTGACCAAGAAAAATAAACAACATGTATAATTTTGCATCTTCTTTCTTTTTTACAAAAGCTCCGTTCTTTAAGAAAGCTTTGATGTCTCGGTGGAAATCTTCTGACAATAGTGAGGAGTACTGGAATAAAAAAGTTCGAAGCAAATGGATCAAAATTATACAAAATCTCAAATAATTCAAAAACCGTGTGTATAAAATATTTGAGAGAAATAACATTATTTCAGCATGAACCGTACGAAAATTATGCGGGAAATAGGTATTCCATTAAAAAAACTTTCATATAGGCCTGGAAAACGGAATACCCTGTGTACACGAAAATGATTTTGAAACATGCAACAGTTTAGGATTTACTGATCGTTTCTTCACACCCTTTCCATCAATTGTACAGGGTTAAAAAAATTTGATGTTTTAGTACGGCAACTATGTGAAATATTGTAGATAGAGGAAAATGATCGCCCCTATCTCAAGCTCGATTTTCGAGAAAATGGTGAAGATGGATTTCCGCTATGTTTTATTAGTTTTAGAGTAATTCCGGAAATCTGGATATTTCGGGATTTCGACATGTGACGATATCTGGAATCCTACTGAAGTTAGGCAAAATATATTTTCACATTTGCAAGTCTTGAAAAGAATGCAAGGACGCATTCGAAATTTCTTTTTGAATCGGTTTCTGAGTTATGAAGCATATTTCATGTTTTTTCAAATACAAACTATAGGTGATTTTGCTTTCAATTGAGAGGATTATTTTTCAGTTTCTAAATATATATTATATGCTATATCCATTTCTTCAATTAATTCCTTTTGAAAAAAAATTGAAATTAGCTAGCAGATATTCACAATTCGTCTGTGAGCGTCAAAGATCCCATTTAACCAACACTGTCTCCTCAGAACATTAAATTTTTTATTGAAAATGTAATTTTTGACTAGGAAAGAAATATGTATTGATACAATCGATAACTATATACACTTTAAATTGAATCAATAAACAAATTATGTCATTAATACGAATGTATTTCAGAATGCATTTCAATCATTTGAAATGCAGGAGCTGCAAAGCCTGGCCACACTTTTGCATGCGTTTCCTATATCAATGTCACTCACATTCTCCGAAAAAATCCTGATTTTTTTTTAGCTCACCTATGATATTCGTTTTTTCTTCATACAATAAATTCTCAGCATGTCCCTAGATGAAGAAACCTGATCAGATCTGGAAAACGGACTTGTCATTTCACAGGTCCCCTGGTTTCTATCCAGAGATTACCGAAATCGCAGTCCAGCAGTTGCAATCCGGTTAGTTTCTGGTATGTCGGTGCACCATCGTGCTGAAAATATATATTTCGTATTCAATAGTTTGAACCTTAATTCTCAAAGAAAAAACTCTTCAATCCTAATAAATGAAATTTAGCACGCGATACTACCACCGAACGCTAAACTTATATCATGGGATGTAGTAAATCTCTTCTCTAGTGTTCCACCTAGTGATACAGTGTAACTCATCAACTTTTCAAATTAATGAAGTCAATCCGGTAATTCAATCAGAAATCTTCCATCTTTTAGAAATTTGTTGAGAACAAAATTATTTTAACTTCAATGGAGTATTATATAATAGTAAAAAGGTTTAATCAAAGGTAATCCTCTAAGCCCTCTACTCGCTGAAATTTTCATGGATAATATTGAAAAAACTATCCAAGAACATCCGTTATTCGAATACTTTATTTATTGGTTTAGATATGTCGACGGTATTTGTTGTTTCACTGGCACAAACAGACAATTAGAGTCATTCAAAACATTCATTAACAAAATTCAGGATAATATTGAATTCACTTTAGAGATAGAAACAGAAAACTCCATTAACTTTCTGGATTTAACTATTACTAAAATTAACAACTAACAAGATTTTTCTATTTTTCATAAGCCATCGCATACATATATTACTATTCACAGCTCATCTACACATCCTTATCCACATAAATTAGCTGCTTACAATAGTATGGTACATAGACTCATTAATATCCCAATGTCACAAAATAATTTTATAAAAGAGCAAAATATAATTAAACAAATAGCAGTCAATAACGGTTACAGTCCTAGTATGATTGAGAACATGATTTCACGCAAAAATTTAAAAAGCAATCCAGGAAGTATTTCCAAGTATGAAAAGTTCTAACACAAAATACAACAGCTTAACTTATATTGGTAATCATAGTCTAAAATTAAAATCTTTCCTCTGGCATTATAGTTTCAATATAGAATAACTAACTGATAATTTTTCAGGCCGAAATATCAGAAACTGCAAATAGTATATTGATGAAGGTTATAAATCCGGTGTTTATAAACTGTCGAGGATTGTAATGAAATTTATATTGGTAGAGCTTTCAGAAATTTCAAAGTAAGATTATCCGAGCACAAACGTAGTATTAATTATCCTAAATCAGATTACCATTATTCTAATCACTCGAAGAAAACCATAATGATAATTCCAAAATTTTACACGATGAAAATAATAGACAAAAACTCAATCTATAGGAAATTTTAGAGATTAACAAAGAAAAGAATTCAGGTATGTCACTTAATAGTCAATTAGATCTAATTCCTTCTTCTTTACTCAATCATTTCAATTCATACAGTAAGCAACTCCGATGGGTTTTCCAACATACCCCATGTACTTGAACCTATTATAATATTAAGTAGGAACGAAGAATAATATATAAGGAATAACTCTGTGCATTAGTTTCCATCTATCTGATGAAACCACAGTGTGGTGAAACCGGTCATAGTTTTGTTAATATAGTGAAAAGCTATTAACATCCGACCAGCAAAGCTCATTGTGCCTATTGAAATTCCATTACTGGTAATGCGAATTTCATCGGTCCATATAAAGACAAAATTTTCTTTGGCTTTCTGAGGGAAGCAGTGACTAAAATTAAGTCATCGTTGGTTACCACAAGACTGAGGGAATTGCGAATTTCTCATTCTATAGGTTCTGAATTTGTTCTCATTGTGAATTTTGGTAGCCCATTGCTTGGAAATGCCAGTTTCAATTTCTATTTGGTGGCTTGAAATTTCAAGTTGGGCTGCCACTGCTTTGAAAGATCCTGCAGCAATTAATTTCCTTCTTTCTATTGAAAATAGGCATATGCGGCTGTATCCTATCAGGAAATTTATTGAAATAAGATTTTTCCGCAGTATCCGAACCAAACCCTTTCTGTATATATCATTCCAGCATAAGATTGAATAAATCTATGTTCTAAGGGATGAACTCTATTGTTTTTAACACAGAGATGATTAAATGGGATATTAAACGCACATAGATAAACCTCTTCTACCATAGAATTGTGAATATCTGCGATATTCCGAGTGGATGGATAGATATGAATGTTCGATTTTTTGATGAAAGAGATTGATGTTGAATTAATTAATGAGGCATGTGATATATAGTTGAAACGAAGAAAAATAATCCATTTTATTTACACTATGACAAAGCATAACCGGAAATTGTCCTTTAACTTGCTCGCGTTGTGTATTTTTAATTATCTTAAATTTCTGTATGTTGGTAGGACAGTCCTTAATTACTATGCTAAACATGAGCGCGATCTGTCAACTAGTTTGTTTACGACATCTGTTGAAACCAGTTAACCTCAGTGGTACTCTGCGAATTTCACAATGGAAAAAATATTGCACAAAAAGTTTTTCAAAACTTTTGCCATTAGAACGAAATTCCGTGTGCTGAATCGTTGCGAATGCTGGAAAAGGCTTATGTAGACTCATTTTCATCAAAAGCCCAAGTGTACGAACTGTACAAAGCCTTCAAAGACTGTCGGGAGATCGTCGAATATTTGCCTCGTTCAGGACGACTTTCGACATCTTCAACCGACGATAACGTCCAAAAAATCAAGGAAATGATATTTGAAAAACCTCGCCAAAGTCATTCGAAAATCAAGACAATGTTGATTGTTTTCTTCGATATTCGTGGTGTGGTTCTTCATGAATTCGTTCCGCAAGGTCAAATGGTCAATAAGGAGTTCTATTTAACCATTTTGAGCACCATTTCATCGAGCGACGGTTATTAACGAATTTAAGACCAAATACTCGATAAATAACGTCGAGCAGCCTCCTTATTCGCCTGATCTAGCTCCGTGTAATTTTTTTCTCCAGACTGAAATTGCCGCTCTGGAGAATCAGATTTGATTCAATAGACGTCATAAAAAAATTCGCCGAAGGAGCTGAAGGCCATCCCTGAAAGCTCCTATAAAACATGTTTCGATGATTGGAAAAAACTTCGGTTCATGTGTAACGCTTCAAATGGAGCATATTTTGAAGAAGATTCAATAATTATTGTAGTAGATTAAGATTTTTGCGTTTATTTCAAATTTCCGGATACTTTTTATCACAGTCTATACCAAAAAGTTCGCTCCATAACTTAGAAACCCGTCAGCTGGAAATTTTTCTATTATGTCCCTGCATTCTACCAAAAGACTTCAGTAGGATACGATATACCTTAGCATGCCCACATTCCGAAGAATCCAGAGTACCGGAATGAAACGAAAACTAAAAGAGATTTTTCCTATATACAATATACCACATATCTGCCGTACTAACACATCTAATTTAGTCCGCCCTGTACAGTTTCAGAGCTATCGAAGAAA
This sequence comes from Cryptolaemus montrouzieri, assembly GCA_013387265.2. Lineage (NCBI taxonomy): Eukaryota > Metazoa > Arthropoda > Insecta > Coleoptera > Coccinellidae > Cryptolaemus > Cryptolaemus montrouzieri. Next base: position 33,002,871 of record JABFTP020000144.1, on the reverse strand, counting down.
CGCACATTAAATGGACACGCTGTATATTAGTGTAAATATAAAGTTCAAGAAAGAATCGAGGAAAGCTCATTAAACATCGCAAGAATATAAAATCTATTTTATTGGACATAGCTCCCTTCCACTGTTTTCCACAATTTTCAATATAGCTACCGTAAATAGCAACAATTAACCGAAACAGTGATTTGGGAATTCCTACGGGACATTTATACAGTCGACTCCTGCACATCCCTCCACGCATCCTCCATCCACCTTTTATCGCCCAAAACTTAAATGGCGAACGCGGAACTGATACCAGTGAATCATTTCCGCGCGCGCCCTCTACGCAAACTTCACCCCAAATAATTAGAATTAATCAAGGACCGAGCTGATAACACGGCAAATGATAGAGTGCGACGCCGGCGGATTCAGGCAGGCCATGACCGTCCCGTCCTCCTGGGATAGATAAATACTAACGAGATCTTACAGACTTGTGCAATCTACCCTTCCCGAATTATAGGGGAATATGGGAGGTATCCGGCTTGGCCCAGTAGCAATGAGGGTTTTGGATTTTACTAAGTTATCTGAGCAAAATTTCCAGTCTGTAGGATGCCTAACCAAATACCCGTTTCAAGAAATTTCGTTATATTCATCACGAAATTTTAGGGGTAACTGAACAATGAAAATTAACAAAATTGCGATTTTTCGCAACTAATTATTACAGCTTAAAATTCAATGAAATTAATTACTCCAATAGTCGGAGGGTATCTGCGTTGAAGGAATCAAATAATATATACCCAAAAATAAAATAAGAAGCATATTAATGATAACAATGATATCGATATCATTTATACATTCGAATTCTGAGGTAATAGGGAGACCGGGGCTACTTTTATATATAAATATAAATATATATATATATATATAAAAAAAGTGATATAACCCCAACGAATTGCCTATATATCTGTTCATGCAATCAAACTGATTTCATGAAAAATATAAATCCACCACCCGTGTAATTAATAACATTGTCAAGCAATGATTATAATCAAAACATATCCTGGAATATTATATATTAGGATAACGTTAAATGTTATGAGAATACATCAATCTACCAGAATATACAAACTAAAAACTATAGCATCATCAGACAATGACATAAATGTACCAACGAGTAGTGTCAGAGGCATTCTTCCCGGCAAAATCCAGTGTACCTTAGTCAAGTATCACTGAATGTTACTCAGTTAGAGTTTTCTTTGTGTGAAGTGATGAACGATCGAATAGAATACTGCTTTGAATATAAATATAATAAAATTGTCAGCTAATTATATTACATTTATATATACAAATAAATGAAATATGAAATGAGATTCTGAGCAGTATAAACTGAAGAGGAAACCTATGATGAAATCAGAGGTAATCTTTCACTCTTCAATAGAAAGATTTTTACATTTAAGGAGCCCAAATTTCGTATGAATATCATTGGAATAGTTGAAAGTAATCTCAAGTAGACATTTCAAATGAGATCTAGTTCCGGCATATAATTTAATTTCATCCAAATGAATTAAGTGACTTAATTTGAATTCAGTTGATAGACTCTTTTTTTTGAAGCCGAAACTAGTAGCATTTAATTCATGAGTTATTGGACTTAGGCAAAGGCAGAACCAAAGAGCACTTAAAGAATCACCTTGAAAAATGCCTCTTTTGATTGCAATTACTTCGAAAGTTCACGATTGTTTTGAAATATTTGAATGAAGATTGGTTCTCCAATTTTTCATTACAAATTCAAGGAAAAGACAAAGTGTCTTATCAATTTTATAATTTTCCAAAATTCCTTGAAGCCATGAATGAGGAGAACTATCAAAAGCCTTTTGGTAATCAATTGAGGCTGTATGAATATTTCTCTTCTTAGTTTGAGCTTGATTCAAAGCAACAGAATCAATTACAAGTTGCTCTTTAATACCAAGGTGTTTTTTCATCATTTTTGTTGTTCGGAAAGAATATTATAATTCTCCAAATGTACATAAATGTTTTGGGTAATACATGCAGTTAGAATTTTATGTATTGTTGGAAGGCAAGTAACTGGTCTATATTGAGATCGATCAATAATATTAGCATTTTTAGGTTTTAAATAAGTAATTCCTTGTGTGAAAACTAGAGGAGTCGCTGAGGGGGTTCTTTATTATGAATGAAAAATATTCAGCCAATTTTTCATGAACGCAAGAGAATTTTTTGAACCAAAAGTTATGAATACCATCAACACCTGGAGATTTTCAATTTTTTGTGTGTTTAATAACTGATGTTATATCTTCGTTTGAAAATTTTTCAAATCGCATGTTTTCTATTTCAGAAAATCGATACCTCTCATTTAAAATCCAACTTGCACTGGAATTGTATTGCCTTGGCACTGCCCAAATTGAAGACCAATAATCAGTTAGAATATCAATTTCAGGAACTCCATTTCCAGAAATATTTACATTTGAACCTGAAATAACTTTGTTGAAATGTTTTTCATTATTTTTGAATAGTTTGTTTTGGACTTTCTGAATTGATTTTATTTTCACGTAGTCTAATGGAGTATACTGAAAGTTTTTGTTTCATAGTATCGATGTATTTTATCAGTTGTCCATTATTTATCTTATTAAGTTTATGGGTTTTATTTTTGAGGAATATTTTTTCATTATGTGCCATAAGTTTTCTTGATCCATTACCTTTGGAATATGGAGTCAATCTTCCTAAATCACGTCGGATACAAGAAATTTACCTTCTAATCTAACCTCCTAATGTCTTATGCAATGAGGGTTTTTTCTTGGTATTGTGATTAGATCCAACATTCTCTAATTCGTATCCACAATGTTTAACTACTGTAATGGCGGCACAATATATAATCAGATGAAGTGCATAAATGTTTATTACTTTAACAAAATGCTGTGGATGAATATTCCGATTCAGCTCATTTATGCAATGAAAAATTTTCTTAGAATAATGAATTTTAGGAGTTTAGGTCTCATAGTTGGGTCAAATATATATATATATATATATATATATATATATATATATATATATATATATATATATATATATATATATATATATATATATATATATATATATATATATATATTTTTTGTTTGTTCTAGTTTCAAATTCATTGATATATAAAATGGCAGTTATTAATTGTCACCTCATGTTTGGGGTTAGAATTAGCAATTGTAGGGCACTTATTAGCAGAAGGGTAACAACTATTATATGCTATGCTGAGTGATATAAAATATAAATACGACGAATTAATTTATTAATAAAAGTGAAATTAATACAGCCTTGGATGGAACACGATTTCTCATAAATGGATGATAATAAAATAACAAAATATCTCGATATAAACAAACACTCAAAATAAATTGGAATGTTTTTCAACATTCTAGAATAAATTTCATCCAAATAACTGCTAATCAGTCTTAAACATGTCATAATTTTAAATTTAAACTGAACTAGACGAGTTACTTGACCATCATATGATTAGGTTGAAAATGGCACATTTTCATCTTGAAAGTTAGGTTAGGTTGGATTAATTTGAACTTAGCTTTCTTCTTTAGACTTAAACAACTTATGAAATTTAGTTAAATACAAAAGTAACAAAAATATCAAGGATTAGGAACTATTTCACATACCTACGAACTGAAAGAGTATCTTTTCGTATTCATCATCTGAATTACAATTCAAACAACAGAATGATTTAAAATCGCCTTTGATACATTCTGCTTGGGCGCAGTCTTGCTGGAGATACACTGGATCCATTCACCACCTGATGTATCTTCATCATAGGAGGCACTGCAAATGATACAAGAATACTCATCCTAATCGTTAAAGCTATTGCTTTCATTTAGTATCCTGATTTTGACTTCTCCCACTTTTTCGTCTTCTTCGAAATTTAGCATTGCACCCCTTTTTATGATTGCAAAAAATTGTATTGAGCAGTTTCCCCGGGCAGGAGGGAGTAAAGTCTGAATTGGTTCTAAAGCTTTGTCGACCAACTTCGAATCCCAGATTTTTTGGTCTAGCTGATAACCAAGCCACACTTGACCTTGGTAATATAGCCGTAAAAGATATTGATGAGTAGCAACAGAGGTTGGAGGAAGACAATCTTATTGCACTTATTTCTTATTTCGAGTTTATTTAACAAAACATGCATATCGATATTTATCAGAGCAGATAGATTTTTTAGAGGCTCCGAAGAAAACTAAATTCCGTTGGTGATAACTTCTTGTGGAGTTAATTTTTTTCTTCAATTTCCACACATTCTAATGAACTTTATTTTTCGAACATTGTAAAGGCTGTTATTTTACCCGTTCTGTAAAATGCTGATGTTATATCACAATCAGTTATTGCGTATAAAAACGGTACATGATTTTGATACTTTGCAAAAGTAGATTAACTTCTCGATGAATATGTTTCCGATTGACGTTGAGCCTTTCCTGGTTTTAATTGAACTGGGGGACAGATGTTTTCGCAAGGTAACTTACAGTGGTGTATGGGAGTATTAAGGGAGTAGGTTTCATTTCACCTTTCATTCTTATAGTTATACCTATGTATATTTTATATTCTCAGTGTAAGTTGCAATCACAAATGGAGAAAACCTTTTATCTGCAGGAATTACAGCTTCAGAGATGTATGTACACACAACCAAATTTATATGGAATCACTCGGTATTTCACATTATTGATTGTCTTTAACCATGGATCTTTGACTACTTGTGAAGAGTGAAGTTTTTTGTTGTAAAAAAATTAGATAGTATGATGAGAAATGTTAAATTAACACCACATGTTCGGAATATTGTACTCAGTCGTCACTGAGCTTTGAAAATTTGAATTCCAAAATTTGAAAAATCGTATAATCATAATTGAATATGCCTTACGATGTGCAGAGGGCTCATATAATTGCTCTCGTTGAAGAAGGAGTGACACAGAGTGATATAACGGCCACAATGGGGTGATTGCAAAAACCTACGCCCGATACGTGGAGCTACAAACTCCTACAAGTCGTAAGAAGGTCACTTCTAAAGAACAAGACCGCTTTTTGTACCAAATTGCAAGAAGACGCCCTAGTGCGTCGCACCCCATACTTCTGGAAGCAACAGGCATCAGTGTGTCAGTCGAAACGATCCGTCAAAGACTTCGTTCAAGGGGTTTATACAGCAAAAGGCCCCTAAGTGTTCCAGAGCTAACCAGACTTTGAAAAAATTAAGAGACTTAATTGGTGTATCGAGCACCAAAATTGGAATATTGAGAATTGGCGAAATGCCTTTTTTACAGATGAGACCAGAATTCGTGTTCGATCAGACGACCGTCAGATTCGGGTTTTAAGGGGCAGCAAGACAATTTCCGAAATGCCAAGGGGGCAGTGTGATGTTTCGGGGTGGCACTATGCTGAGAGGCAAAACAGATTTCATTTCATTTCCTGCGAGTGTAACGGCTAGGAATTAAGTAGATCTAGTGGAGCCCATAGTGAAACTCAGGCGAGGTGCCCTCGGTGAGAATTTCACTTTTATGCAAGATAATGCTCCTCCGCATACCAGCAACCTCGCTGGTTATTTCGGACTGGCCAGCTTTCTCTCCAGACGTAAATCCCAACGAACATTTATGGTATAATCTCAAAAGGAAAATTAGATCGCGCCAGGATAATCAAGAACCCTCAAAAGCTCATCCAAGCCGCCATGGAAGAGTGGCAGAATATCACCTCAGAGGAGGTCGAGAACCTAATCCAAAGCATTCTTAGATGGATACAGGCATGTGTCAGGGCAAGAGGAAGTAATAGAAGCTACTGAAGTCGAGACGAAAACACCTACTCCATGAGGAAACAATTTTCAATTTTTCACTACATGCGGATAAAGTCTCTTATTTTCTTTCATTTGTATTTTTCTTAAAATAAACCTTAATTTATTTCTTTCTTCAATTGAAATATGTTAAAAGGGTGACTTCTAACAATCCTTCTAAATTTCCAAAATCCCTGAGGTAAAATATCAGGCGATTCCATATAAATTTGGTTGTGTTTATATTGTATATACGTGACGTACCTACTTATGCATATTATGACGATTACAGCTTTTTGAATCATTATATCTCAGAAATGGTTAGTCTTAGGAAAAGAGTATTGATACCCTTTTCATAGACAATTTCTTAACAAATATTTTCTCCTGAAATATTTTTACGATAAATCTTACCATCTTGTTAAAACACCTTTCTTTGACCTTCTGCCTCAATTAATTTTTTCCAGGACTGGAACGATAAAGAATTTTGAAATGTTGTTCTGAACTGTTTTACTCATTTCCAACAGGATGTAAATTAAGGTACCTTCATTGTGATTATTTGGTTTGATTTAATATCCAGTTATTTTTCATATTTTCAATTTAGGGTTTGCCTTTTGAAACAATGCAAATAATGACATTTGAATGGTGCCAAACTTAGAAATTCATAAAAAATACCATATTATTTCGGCAACAACGATTAATTTTATTCGTTAATATATGAAAACTCAGTTTTCTATATTTCGATGTCTCACATGTTACTTATAGGTAAGGAAGAGTATGAGGAATGTCGAAATACCATAAAATATCGAATTATTCTGAAACAGTTGACTTCAAGAATTATTTAGTTCTTGAGAAACTCGTATATTATTGAGGGCAATGGAAAAATAATTATGTAATATATAAAATATAGGGCATCTCTTTTAAGAAAATATAACTTTGCTATAAATCCCACTAATGAAACATCTCATATTATCGATATATTTATCTTGTAGAGTTTAATGTTCGGCATGAGAACTTCAAAGAAATCTCAACGAAAGATTTGAAAGTTTACATTATCAAACCTAACCTAACCTAACCGAGTGTTTCGTCCAGAAGACTCTAACTGAACAAGTCAGAATTTTCTGGTAAAATAATAATGAGAGCAACAACGGATTTCATTAGTGTTCAGATTCACCATTCTTATCTTATGAGTAACAAATGTTGAAAATGAGGTCTAATACTCTTTACAGAATTATCAGTCGTATTTGAGGTACAGTTTGAGTGATATATTATTGTGATCTTTCCTGATTTATGGTTTTGTATTGGATTTAATTTTCAGAGGTAAATACTTTAATTTCCAATAATTTTATGTCTATATTATGTATAATAGATTAATAATAAATATTTTCTTCTCTTGAATATTCAATTTTCCTGAATTGAAACCTTTTGTTTCCAACGAAAGTTTTGGTTTTGATATGTAATGAAAACAACCTATCCCTTTTTATTATGTGTATACTACTCAGCGCACTCGAGTATAATATATCCTTTCTTTTCTTCTATAGAAGATTCACTCCGTAACAAAATCAGTTTTTGAACCTATGGCTGAAGCAGATTAAAAGAGAAAATAGCGTTTTTTCAATTTTTACACAGACATTTTGTTTTTTATGACAGCATTGAAGAAATCCAAAGGAAAATCAAACTGAAAGTTGAAAGTTTATCCAACATACTTGCTACATAATGGTTGGGTGAAGATAACATGAGTTTCCCCTAAAGTCTATGAATCTGAGTTGTAACAATGGTTAAACAAATAGTCTGAAATATTATTTTTCTGAAAAGCAGGAGAGATTAATAAATTCGTAATATAAACTTCCTTTTTTCCGCATCTTATCATCACGATTAAGGTTGAAAACGTTCTTCAGCTAGAAAAAAAATAAAAATAGAAAAATGATTAATATTTCCTTCGATGATCAATGTAGGAGTTCTTAACCCACAGGGAAATTAGAAAGGGGGCAGTTTTATGTTCTCTCAATCGAACTAATTAAATCAAACTTATTTTTCTCCTACTAGCAGAAATATAATAAAATGTGATTAATTCGTTTTTGTATGCAAGTAATCGAACTGATATAACCCTGTATTCTATAAATAACGCATAATGCCCAATTTGAACAAGTATTCTTCTTTTAATGTTGGGGTTCTCGCATCCATTGTATAGATCGAATTACACCTACAACAATAAAAGGCACAAAAAAAACATAAACATGTGGACTACCTGAAACGATAGCATACTCATAACTCTTCTTATTTTTTGGATATTTTTATAGTTCTCAGTTTATCAAAACAAGCTTCATATAGCGTAGAAAGTGTTTCAACAGTTTCGTCCTTAATAGAACTTATTTTGCCAAAGACTGGTGATATTTTCGGATCTTATGGGAGAGTCCATTTTCAGGAGGGGTAAAAATAGCAGAGCTTGCCAAACATCTAATTCTGAACAAATGATATATCCAATACCATAGAATGAAATTTACTACGCGAAACAATCCATCATTGAGGAATCAATTTAAAAAAATCACCACGTCTCAAACGACGGTAAACCGTGAAATTTGTCCCATAGGGCCCGCTATACAAATTAGAAGAATGATGGCGACGAAATGAAAACCCCGAAACCCGACCCGATGTAATATGAATGTTTGTGCCGGTGTGGGACACGTAATTTAAATGTACACGCGGAATATTGAATGAGATATCTCTCATTCATTTATAGCGCGAAGATTCATGCATATTTATTGGAAGTCGACGATATGGCCACGCTACTGTAGAAGCTACGTTTGGACGGCAACGTTGTCGAACTTTATTAATTTTCTGATACAGGTGTATTTTGCGTAATTTGAAGTTGAGCTGGCATTATATTGCTTCAACAATTGTGAGGGATACGAGTAAATTTGATGAATGGTTCATTTAAATCTATTGGATTTTCATAATCACGTTATACCGAAATGGAAATGCTCTCGTTTGATACTTTTGTCGAATCTTTCGGTTTTTTGATACAACTTTTTGTTTTTCCACGCAGAATGTCTTGTTTCAGATGGTCTTTACATTTGTATGTCTCACGTGTGTACTGGTATTACTTTCCAATATGGCTGGACATAGTGTAATTAATATCATTAGAATAATCATATTAAATTAAGACAATAGTATCCGGCAACCACACTAATCTACCATCGAATAGAGACATTAAAAACATATATTATAGAGTAATCATACTTGTGTCAACTGCAAAATTTATTCGATCAGCTGAAATTAATAGTCAGCAAGCATTTCTAAATCAATAAGAAATTGATGTTATAGTGAGCTGACATCAATTGAATATATAAACTGCATTAAGACATCGAAGTTTAATCAAATTTTAGTTAATATTCAGACAGTGAGTAGAATAGTTAACCTTACCTAATATAGTAATTTTCTAACCAAGCATTTTTGAGACGAAACTTCTCACAAAAACAAATTAACGGATGGGCATTAAATATGGCATACAGATATTCTATTGCCTCACAATGTTCATTGAAATATAAATTACAAGATTTACTTAAATGTTGCATAGATGAAGCAGATTGTTTCAATGCTCCGATATTTATTTATTCATTCAAATGAAAAAAGTGCAAGAGAAATAAACTACCAGGATTATGCGAAAATGTGAAATTCCAATGCAAGTGAAAACACGATCGCAGGAAAGCGCAGCATGTAGAATGAATCAACATGCAAACAACACCAAGTCGCGCTGCGAATTATAAACTCCGAAAAATGAGAAGAAACGGGTGAACCCCACGGAACTTTTTACATTTTTGAGAAAAAACTGATAAAAATCCTTGACTTTTTCACTGCTAATACATGATCAATAGGCAGTTTATGAGTGAGTTATGAACAGAATCAGAATCATTGTGTTTGAAGTTGGTTCCATACTCCTGACCGGCAGTGGAACGGCAGCAATCTGAAAAGTAAGAGGAAAAAATATAGTTTGACATATTGCAACAAATAAATTTTCGTTTTGTACTAACCGGACACAATTCAAAACACACCTAACGTAGGAAACAAGATCTTATACATGACTAAGCAAATAATATATAACTTGCTACACTTTCTTCCTCACGATGCTAATCCTCAGACCAGGTCAAATTTTCCAGGGATGGTAATTATGTTTGAACGCTGAAACAGAAACACCATGTGTCCAGTAGAAGGGATACCATCTCCCATATAAATTGAATGAAAAAATCGGAATAAAATATTAGATATTTAAAATAATTTCATTGACATAATATAAATGTGTGTGTAAAGAGTATCTTTCATCTCAAACGTCATGATACACGATCATGGACCAGAATTTTCAATTATATTTTAGATATTTTCGGGTGAGATTCCTGTTCCTATCAATATGATTCTTTGTTGATATCAATACTAAATATTATAAATGTAAAAATGACTTCTTTACGCTTTCACGGCAGAACCGCTAATCGGATTGTGGAGAAATTTTGAATAGGGTAGGGTTCGTTCTGTAAATGAAATTTTACATTTTAATCATGCTCAACTTCCAAATCATAACGGCTAAATTTATACGATATTTTTTCTCAAATTTCTTCTACTGAAGGAGATAAGTAGGGATAAAAAACTTATATGGAAATTTTATGTTTTCCAATGTAGAAGAACATGAAAATTCGGATATCGGAACTCAATAACCATTTAGGAAATATGAGTTGGGAAAACCTCCCTTTAGGGTGAGATATAGTGGTTGAAAAGTTTATATGAAATATTTCTCAGTTTTGAGGATTAAGACATAGAAAATTCAGCTTATAATAAGAATTGAAATTTCCTACTTTAAGTACCAAATAGTTAACTTATAGTAGAGATTAAATCGAGGTGATGGATATCGGCATTTGTGCAGATATCTCTTTGTCTCTTTGTCTCCGCGTTCTTGAAACTACATCTTCTGCTCATTCCCGACAAAGAAGTCTCTGATGGAGCAAGGGGGTCTCTTCGGCAGATCATTCACTTTTAGCATTTCCGCGCCCAATCGGTTCGCTTAAGGCGGATCCATGCCTAGCATGTTGTGATCAAATGAATTGTTGTTTCAACCCCAAGTATACACCACCTGTACGTAGGATAATTCAGGAGTCCTATCTTGCACAGATAATATCTGAACTTGCCATAGCCCGTCACCATCTGTACTTGGAGCTATGCATTAGTTAGACAGCCAGCATTACCTTGGCCTGGCGACAACCTCGAGCATTCAAACAGGTTTTTCTATGTTTTTCCGCTTGCCTCGCCCTTACAACACAGATTGAGATCCTGACCGTGGGCTCTGGTCCTAACAGAGCATTCTTAGCTGCTCTTTCTTAGCCGAAAGGAGATGGATATGGTTGTTAACCGCCAGTTGTTCCAGTACCTAAACGCACACCTTAGAACTGATATTAAGTGCGCCCGGTTACCAGAGCAGCCTGGCTGTCGGAGCAGAAAGCATGATTAAAAGAGGAAAAATGCGTTTCAGAATTCTTGAAAACCCTCTCTTAAGATGTGAAATAGGAAATTGAATTTGGTGTTTGAAAGTCGAAGACATGAAAATCTTTATTCGAGATCTTAATTACAAAGTAAAAATTGGTGTTCCACTGTTAGAGTGTGCAACATGGGGACGAGTTAGTATTGAACAATAACTAACATTACAATCCAAACCAATTTGTGCGTCACGCCTCAGATGATCGCCTGTCATCTTCGCTAGCCAGCGAAGCCACGGGTTTATTCTAGTATCATATATCTCACAAAGCATCCGTAATAGATTTGCAGTTAGGTAAAGAGGAGCTGACGCTGTTGGTAGAGCTGAAAATGAAATCATCATGCTTCTGCTGGAAGATTATAGGGTATATAACTTTTCATTAATGATTATTTTTCACTAGCTTTTTTCTTTGGTATGTACATAAATGATTAACCAAGCTGAATAACAACAAAATCCGGGACTGCAGCAGATGCTATATTTTCACCTTATCTAGAAAACATTGAAACATGAACATATTTCTTTTAGTTTTGTTAACACAGGCCATTCATATCAGTTTTTTCAACTGAAGCACCAATGGCAAGGTAAATATTGAAGGAAGAGAAAATTTTCCAGCAAGTTTTATGTTGTTATATTTCTATCACTTTTCTCTTTCTAACTGTCATAATTTCTCATTTCCCCTTACTTTATTTTTTTCAATTCGTGTAAGGTGCTACAAGCGCCGATTGTCAAAAATATGCATGCCTTTCCCATATTCTGCTTCTACTCGTTCAATTGTTGATACCTCATAACATTGTAAGTAAAGGGTTGCAGCGTGTTAATTTAGGTTGATATATATGCCCTTCAAATGATTTAAGGGATAATTTTTGTGGCAAATTGGTAACATCAATCAATTCTCCTTTACTTAGAAATCGAAAACTATTTTGAATCCATGAAAGCCTTAAATTTCAAAGAAGAATATTTGCTAAAATTAATTCATAGTTGAAATTTCATCATTGATTTTTCATCACAGTTATTTATACGTATCAAATTTTGTATGTTTCCTCATTATTTCCCATTTCGTACTCTATAATAATCTACCAGCAGAGTACCCATTTCGTACACACGAATATCAATGCCTTTTTATGTGTCTTATTTCGACAATCCATCCGCATAACGAAAGGGTCAGTTGTTATACAAATAATCAAGTAGGTTAGTAAGGTAAAGTAAGAAAATTGAGGAAAAGTATAATAATTGAACGAATGGAACTGAGACCATTTTCACCAGATGTGAGTTATAATTTGAAGTGTATTTTGTATAATACTTCGTTTTCGAAACTCTTTCTGAAAAAATTTTGAACAATAGTTTCCACATAATTATTAAAATTGAATCAATTTTGACACAAGTTCTAACTCAAAATTTAAGGAATAGAGTGTTATCGTTGTAAATTAATAAATTAATTGCAAAATTAGAGTTTTGAGGAATTTTTGGCTAATGGGTACGGCAACACCGAACGAGAAGACTATCGTCCATCCTTATTCGTTCGGACGTGCACGCAGAACGTACACAGGCTCATATTCGATAGAAAATGTATTCATATATTCACTAATACGCGATATTGATTTCATTATGGTAATCCGCGATCATTATCTTGACACAAGAGTTTGTCTTCATTTCACTGTTGCGCTGGTAATGGACAACTTAACTGATGGACAGGCTAAATTAACTGCTCGACTCTGGTACTAAGTGAACGTTAAATATTCAGATGGACGCGCATTGCGTTCGGTTTTGTTCACGTAAATCACGAAGTTCCCATGGGTTCTCAAATTACTATCTAGAAAAAATCGGAGTGTTTCTGATTAAACTCTAGAAATTTATCATCATTTTCATTGACAAAGAAAGCAGAATACTTCAAAAGACGAATATGTAGATGAACATATATCATTTATTCATTTATTCGTATGAATGAGAACGTTACGAAATATTGAAAAACTACATTATTACTGATTATCTCGAATTTTTATGAGTGATATTACCGGAGGGAAGCATGGAGAGAAGATATACATTAAAAACACAAGTTTTTCACGCTTGTTTCTAAACTGTAAGGTCAGAATATTGAGAAGAAAGTAGTGAACATGGATTCAAGGGAACGTGAAAAAACCGAGGATAAACAGCAGCAGTAAGTAATACTATTATATTCTAAGGTTTCATCCCTAGCAAAAGATATCTGTTACCACCTCTAAGTGTTGAAGTCGACCTGGATATCAAAGTATAGTAAAGCATTCCAAGATTAAATAACTTACAGTTTCTTCAGCTTTACTACACTCCCAAATTGGACTCTCCATAGAATTCCACTCAAATAGACAACTAAACTCATCGGCAAAAAATTGGATCAAGCAGAAAAATTATACTCTTGTTCAAAACTCCATAATGTGTGAAAATTCATTTTAAAAAGCGATATATGAGGTACACAAAAATTTTTCAAAAATTTTGAATCGTTTGTAGAATTTGTGAGCTAAATTTTGTCATATACACTTCATTACAAAGCTATATTCATTCCAATAGTCTTTGATTCGTGGCGCTTTCACTCTATCTGTAAAACATAGACCAGAATTCATTAAAGCTCCATTAATTTCCAACACAGTGAAAATATCATTATTCCCCAATAAGGGTGCTATAGAAAATGCGATTCGATGTAAAAACATTTTTATGTGATTGTAATAAACACTTTTGTAACATTCAATTCGGGCCGTTACTAATTATTTTGTAATTTATGGTCTCTATAGTGAATTATCAGGTTACTTACGCTATTTTTCTCTCTCTTTCATGGGTTTTGTGAGATATTTCAATCAGGGGAAACTGAGTCTCACATCATTAGTTTTGTCTAGGAATAGTTCCCGACTCTCAGAATTTCATAGGCCCTTGCTTTCATTATTAGATTACACCTAAATTTATTCTCGAACATCTGAGTTAATAATTCACTTCGAATTTCCATTCCTTGTAGCATTTTCAACTCATTGTTTTGTTATGTTGGTGAGGTTAAACTATCTATCTATTCATAGAAAAGTTCTATTTGTTCTGTGAACCTTGATTCGTTCTACCTACTTATTTAACCAGATAGAACAACACTAGTCAGCTATAGAAAAGATCTGAACAGGAGTAGCAGTTCAGAGAGTGTGAACATCGACACCCCTAGTGTACCCAGGTAATTTGGAAGAATGTAATTCCCAGTTTTCAACTTTGACACAGTTTATGGATCCGAGATTTGACAATCAATGAAGTGCTCAGTAAGCCACCCAGATATTTGCAATGGAAATTATGATTCAGAAGAATCTTTATATACCCCCAGTTGTCATTGATGATTATTCAGATAAAAACATAAGACGTCAATTTTCGAAAGATTAGAGTATAGACGGGTTCAGACTGTTTAGAGTTCAAGTTTCGGAGTACTATAAAATATGGTCGACATAATTGAACTTATTGAACGAATATATAGGATTTTTTCTTGTATATAGGGTGATCGAGTAAGTACTGTGCAGGGTAGACAGATTCGACATTTTAGTATTGCAACTATGTGAAATATTGTAAATAGAGGAAAATCAAAAATTTATCACTGTGCAATCTGTTTTCACTTTCCTTCATTTTTCAATGACAACTCAATCAATCAACAACAAATCATTTAATGTTTCTTCATAAAGATACAAATTATAAATTGTATCGAAATTACTATGCCGTAGGAAAATTTTTGAAGAGTAACGTGCAATCGCTATTTCAAAACAGATAGCTATTGAAATATTCTATTATATGGAATTAAATTCAATGGAAATAAATTAATGTAAGTATTCAAATATACTACTATTACTCTGTACGCATAATTCACAACGCCTGAAGATACTCCAACACGATAAGCATTGCAAGTTTGAATATTGGTAACCGAAGCAAAACAATGACTGAAATATTACTTCAACTCTTCAATATTGCAACTAGCTTTTCTATATGACAGATTCTTGGTATATACCCGAAGGAAAAGGCCAGCGGCGATAAGTCCGAGATATGGGCAGGCCATCTTAGTGGCACACTAGTTCCAAATCCAATTATTACCAAAATTTAAGTTGAGTAAATCACCAACTGCCATAGTTGGATGAAAAGTAATTTCATCACGTTGAAAATAAATATTTCTTCTTTCAGCTTGACAGTTCATCAATATATCCATCGATAATGTTGTTATACACAATTTCTTGATATAATTCACCCGAAGGTTTTTTCTAAAATACGTACGCTAATACGTGATTATTTTTCAATGCACACCATATCATATCGTCCTTGATGTTAAATATTAATATGGCGATGTGGGTTTATATTCTACCATCAATGTTCATTTTTACAGTTGAATATTCCATCACTACATTTGCGAACTTCATCAGTCTGAGTTATTTCCTGGCAGAAATGTGGATTTTCTTCAGACATCTGCAGGAACCAGTAGCAAATATGTAGTCGACATTGGAAATCTCCTGGCTACAAACTGTGGGATATTCACATTTTCTAAGGTTCATACCTATTTTTATAAACGTTTGAGTATTCGATACTCCTGTTTTCATTTCAATTTGCTTGCTCAGGAACGATGAGTTGGCAGTTCACACCTAATATTGCTTCTTCTTCATCAACTTCTTCATAATATTTTTCCTTTGGAACTTTAAGTTTAGCATGCTTCATGAGGTTTCCCTCAATTTATCGATTATACTTTCATGGGGTTGTCTCGTAACTATACAAATACATACAAAAACAAATTTATATCGAATCACTCGGTATTTCACATTACTGATTGTTTTTAATCATATATCTTTGACTACTTGTGAAGATTTAAGTTTTTTGTTGTAGAAAAACTGGATAATATGATAAGCAATGTTAAATTATCACCACATGTTCGGGATATTGCACTCACTCGTCACTGGGATTTTAAACTGTGAATAGTTGCTCTAGTTTAATGAAGGGTGACACATAGGGACATAGCGGCCACAATGGGGTTGTCACAGGAGGTGATTGCAAAAACTTATTCCTGATACGTTGAGCTACAATCTCTGCAAAATAGGCCTAGAAGAACTCGTAGGAAGATCACTTCCGAAGAACAAGACCGATTTTTGTGCCAAATTGCAAGAACAGACCCTATTGCGTTGCACCCCATACTCCAAAGGCAATTTCTGGAAGCAAAAGGCATATGTGTATTAGTCGAAACGATATATAAGACTTCGTTCGAAGGGGTTTATACAGCAGTAGGCCCTTAAGAATTCCTGAGCCTAACCAGACAACAAAAAATTAACAGACTTAATTGTTGTATCGAGCACCAAAATTGGAATATTGAGAGTTGGCGAAATTTTTTTCGGATGAGACCAGAATTGGTTTTTAATCAGATGACCGCCTTATTTGGGTTTTAAGGGGTCGTGGAAAACAATCTAGACTCCGAGCAGCAAGACAAATTCCGAAATACTAATGGAGCAGTGTGATGTTTTGGGGTGGCATTATTCTGGGAGGCAAAATAGATTTGATTTTGTTTCCTGCGAGTGTAACGATTAGAAATTATGTGGCCCTAGTGCTGGAGCCCAAAGTGAGACTCTGGCGAGGTGCTCACCGTGAAAATTTCACTTTTATGCTTCTCCGCATACCAGAAAGCTCACTCAACATTATTTTGAAACAGAGGGAATCGCTATTTTGGACTGTCCAGCTTGCTCTCCACGCCTAAATCCTATTGAACATTTATGGAATAATCTCAATAGAAACATTGGATCGTGCCAGGATAATCCAAGAACACCACAACAGCTCATCCAAGCCGCCACAGAAGAGTGGCAGAATATCACCCCAAAGGAGGTCGAAAACCTAATCCAAAGCATGCCTAGACAGATTCAGGCTTAAATCAGGGCAAGAGGAGGTAACGCAAGCTACTGAGGTTGAGAAAAAATACCTAATCCGTGAGAAAACAATTTTCAATTATTTTACTACATGCGGAAAGAGTCTCTTATTATCTTTCTTTTGATTCTTTCTGGAAATAAACCTTAATTTTTTTTTTCAATTGAAATATATCAAAAAGGATCAATTCCTTCGAATTTTCAAAATATCAGAGGTAATAGTCAAAATATCGGGTGATTCCATATAAATTAGGTTGTGTGTAAACAGCTTGTCAGCGTCATATGTACAGAGCACACTTAAGCTATTTACTTTACTAGACAAAATAAGGGCCAGAATATAGAATTTTTGGTTGATCATGAAAACACGTCCTGGATGGAAGAATTGAGTATTTATATGATGTATTTGTCAAAACGAAAAATATTCAACGAAAACAGAGTTACCTATTTTTTATATTTATAAAAACGCATGTTTGCTGTTTTATAGCTGAAAAACTTTGGACAAAAAACAATTCCGCACTTAATTTACGTCAAAAGTGCCACTTGATTAGTTCCGAAATTTTTCATAATTCAACACCACATGAGGTTTTTTCCTCTATTCACAATGTTTTCATAGCTACAGTACTGAAACGTCAAAATGTGACCAGCCTGTACGTATGTATTCAACATATCTTCATCTTCATTTATATTTCTTACTGCCCTAACTGTATCAGTCGGATATTTTCCATATTCTCTAGAAAAATTGAAACCTTGCTGAATGATTGGTAATTCGGTACGATCAGGAAAGTGGCTTCTGTATTTACAAACCAAAGTTATCTCATTACTGCTACAAAACGTGAACATAAAGCACGTGAAGCAAACCAATATTCAAGATATGTAGTTACTTTTAATATGTGCGCTTCTATCAAAGAATAATTGTTGAACAAAATCAATCTGCAATTGCTTACTTATGCTGGTGAGCGATTCAGGGAATAAATAATTGGTTAAATTTGTCATAAATAGTGACTGGATAGACAATAAAAGAGTAACATTTTTGAACGACAGATGGCACATTTGCTCTTCCTCTTTGCTATAAATGTTATAGTTCGAATGGAATTTCAAAAAGTGCTTAAAATAAGATATTGACGAAAAGCGAACGGAAAATACAATCTTACAGAATTCCGGGTGTTTAGAATTTTTGTCTATATTTGCAGAATTTATGCTGAATTTCAAAATAATACTTAAATTCTTTCGAATAATACTTCTGTTCACTTAAAACCTCCAAGTTTTGAGGTTAGATCTTGAAACTCCAATATCAATCTGATAAATTCCAGAAATGTTCAGTAATTTCTTTTTGGAATGTGTACCCTGATTTCCAGTTAACGTAAGTACAGTTCTCACTTAATCACTCTGTATAAATGGAAGAATGATGGTGCAAGAACAGATCCCTGTGAAACCATTATTGAGAGAACGAAAAGGATTACTTTTATCTCTAAAGAAAGTCTTCTGTCAGACAACATGTACACGGTCAGCTTAGCTATTAACTGCAGTGGCAACCTTATTTATCAGACCATTTTTTCACAGTGTATCATGTGTTGCAGAAAGATGCAAGATTACGACTCTTGTTCAATTACTTTGAGATCCTGACTCATTATTGAATGTTGTTTGATTCAGAACTTGATCTGAAGAATTGATTATTAACGAAACTGCCTGATTGAGATCGAATTATATCATATAACGTAATTACACCAATTTTTAATATTATCCTCTGGTGACTAAGCAGAGATCAGTCTTTTTTCAGTTCAGATCGGAAAAGGTGGGTGGGAATTAACTAAGTAACCAGATAACTTAACAAAATTAAAACTTCGTGCAAGCAATTCAAGACTATAAGTTTCAGGTTGAAGGAAACTCGGACAGTTAAGATAAAATCCGTATAATGAATAGTCATCAACTTTTTGCAATAAAATTAAACGTAAATCTCGACACTAATCAAGAGTCCTGAAAACTTTATATAAAACTATGTTTCAGAAAGACAAATAAATTCTCAAGTTAATTCAAGTTTTACTAAGGTACAAATAAGACAATAAGTACAGGATCAAATAATTTGAACTGAATTGAGAATTTCTGGACAACACCACACGCAAAAAATATACATATACAGTTGGCTGAATGAGAGGAATAAAACCACACAAGGTATGTGAGATATGCTGAATTGATGAAACTTGTCTGTAGGTTGTCTTGCCAAGAAGTTGCATGTCTCTAGGAGTTGAAAGAGTGTTTCTCCAAAATATATACGTACTATATTTCAGGTATAAATCAAGATCTTCCAACAAACAGCTGCGATAGTAGGTTTTGTCAGAAATTACCTTCAATAACCCAGTCACCTCCTATAATCAATTTCGAAATGTGAGCCTTCTCCAAAATTTATCTTCAAATAACTCAAATATCAACAATCAAGAAAATCGCAACCTGAATAAAATATTACGCCCTCGTTTGATTGATACAAATTATTTAAAACTGAAATTGACTAAACTACTTGATAATTTACAGAAACGAAATTAGAGCGAAAAATCCATCAATCGATTTAATTCAGAAAGGAGTCAGTAGGTAAGACCTGCTTTTATCAGTTGTTATTGTTTTGAAATTAAAATTGAAGTAACACCGAATCATAATTAAATAATTTAGTTGTGTATGTAAATGAAATGATGAGAAAAGTGAAAAAACAGAATAACGAAAAAACTAAATTATCTGAAATTTTCAATGGTTGCAGTAATTTGACAAATCATTTAGTAATAAATACTTTGAAATCAACCAATGAAAATGTTCGAAAGGCGTCCTCCGAAGAAATCATTCGATTTGTTGCGAAAAATTTTTCCAGTCACTACAGGATAAGAAATATACAGCGTGGCCCGTTTCAAATGGAATAACCTATATAAGCTTATTTTCACAAAATACAAAGCGTTGATGATTATATTGAAATCATTATCTATAACTTAACTGAAAACTGAAATTTCCCAATATGGCAGATCTAGCAGAAAAGGCAGGAAAGTGGAACACCACGACAAGAATGAATTTTACAGTGTGCGCATATGAGACCACGACAAATGCGGAGAAATAATCCACCATAGTTGAATTGATCTTTCGGAGATCACAGTCTGAACCAAGTCAACTCTAAACTGAGCGCAAACGCTTTGAATAACTATTATGCAAACATGGGACAGGAGATATGTGAGGAAATCTAACCTAAAACATCCTGTGGAATTAATACAAAACAATACACTTCACAAAGTCATAAAGCATAAAATCCTATTTTTTCTTCGAGTGCACAGAGTACGAAATGATGAAAACAATAGCGTCGCTAAAGCCTAAAGCTACAGTAGATGTATATAATATCTCAACAAAAATATTGAAAGGTGTGAAGGAAGAAATTGTCAGTCCAATATGCATGATTGTTAATAAGTGATTTCACTCAGAAATTGAAGTCGGCAAAAATAATTCCCATATACAAAGGAAGGGAGACAAGTCAAGCTGTGAAAACTATAGACCGATCGCAATATTTCCATGCATTCAAAAATATCTGAAAGCGTCATAAAGACAAGAATGCTGGATTGGATGGAGACAAAGAATCTGATTAACAGAAACAAGCGCGGATATAGAAGAGGTAAGAGCGCAACAACTGCATTGAGGGAGGCAATAAAAGTCATTATTGATAATATGGATTATGACAAATTGACGGAAATGCTCAATTTCGATCTGAGCAAGGCTTTTGACACAGTGTTGCACTCATTACTGCTGAAGAAACTCTACAGCTATGCTTTCAGGGGAACGGCTTTAAAACTGCTTGAGTCTTAAGGGGAAGACAGCAAAGGGTCTATTAGACCCAGCAAGCTTGACTTTGTCACTGGAGTACCGCAAGGATCGGTATTGGGACCCCTGATTTTCATTATTTATATAAACAATTGAAAACTGTGAACACTTATACCTGTACTGTGATGACACTTATACCTGTACTGTGATGACACTTCAAATAATTATCAGTTCTAAGACTACAGAAGATTTATCACATAAAGAGAAAATTCTTTGAAGAAAGTCGACTCATGGTTCTTGAAAAACCCACTAAAACTGAATAAAAACACGACCGACACACTTGAAATCAATGAGGAACCTGGACTTCTTGCGATTATTACTTGACAACAAGCTTAACTGGATACCACACATAGATTATACATGCAGGAAGCTCTCGAAGATTTTGTTCATGCTGAGAAGATTGAAACAGAATGGCACCTGCCGAATAAACGCGACTGCATATTTTGCTCATTTCCAGAGCATCCTTTTATATGGAGTTCTTTTTTGGGGCCGAGCATCTGAATCATCAAGGGTGTTTATACTACAAACGACGGCAATCAGAATCATGTTTGGGCTTGGCAATAGGGACTCCTGCAGACCGTTTTTACAGAGCAAAAAATACTTACCTTTCCATCATAGTATATATCTGAGTGCCTCATAAATATGCACCAAAACAAGAACACCTTTCCTAGAAACGGCGACAGTCATCCTTTCAACACAAGATATAGGAACCATTACCTAACACCACTATATATGAGAAACAACACACAGAATTCCTCGCAATATTGGAGAGTACGATTATATAATAAGCTACCTGGAGAGCTGAAAGCCTTGCCTAATAAACAGTTCAGAAGGAGAATTCATGAGTTTTTACTGGAGGCAGCTGCTTATTCAATTGAAGAATTTTTTGAATTTCTGGGATGTTCCAACAGAGAAGAAGAACTTCTTGAACTTGTTTTTTAGATTGTGAGAGTTCATGCCTTTATGTTTTTTCAAATGTTTGTTGTTGCTTTTATCTTTTCATATTTCGATATGCCATGAACAGAAATATATTCATTCTTTGATCGCGTTGAATGTGAAAGTGGAAAATCACGAAATTTGACCCCGGCAAAATGTGCTGAAGGAGTAGTTTTAGATGACCTAGGTTGGACTTATACAAGAACAAGCCACGGCCTTGGGATATTCCTTCAAATTGTTTGCAGAATGATATACAGATATAAAGAGACAGGTATCCATAAAAAGAGCCCTGATCAAAGGCAACCTCGAGTAACAAGGGCGATCCATAACTATTATTTAAAAATTTACTCGTTGATACAACGGTTCGCTACTGAAAGGCACCTTAAAATGCAGCTCCTACAGAAGAGTAGATTGCAAATTAGGACTGAAACTATACAACATATCAGGGAGGTTTGTGGCTTCGTGCCGCAGATCAAGGTCCAGTTCTAGGTGCAGCACATCAAAAAATCCGAATCAATTTTGCCAGAGAATATTCCAATTGGTTAGGAGCTGACTGGAAGAGTTTTGTTTACAGGAGAGTCGAGATACGCCTAGTGCAATTCTTACCTACCTATAGTTTTGATAGTCAATAATGATGTAGACGAATTTCTCTGCACGCTCACAACGATCTGGTTATCGTAGATAATGGAACCCCGAAGTCTTAGAACTACGCTACAGATATTTTTGAAGCGTATGTTGTAATATTTGCAGCAAATATTAATGAAAACTTTTTGTTTATGCATGATAATACCTGATCTCACCAAGCTCATATCGTTAGGAACTACGTTGAAGACCACGAAACTATATCATTTCAATGAAGTGGCCTGCATGAATTGACTGACCTCAATCCCAACATGTCTGGGACCTTCTCAATAAAAGATTAAGAGACCAGCTCAACTAGTCAGCTACCGTGAATGAGGTTCGAAACAGACAAAATTTGGGAAGAAATGGATCAGAATGCTAAAACTTCATTGATTTTTAGTGTGCAATTCTGATTAGGAGAGAAAAATTCTGGCATTAACAGGTTTTTGGGATCCTTGGTTTTTTTCAAAAGCTTCAAATTTTCCATTATTAGTTTCATTTCATTTTCATTCTGATTTTTCGCAAGCATTCCTTAGTGCTAGTTGATTACTTCAACACAGCAGAACTTCTTATTAATAAATTTTTATTTTCAACTTGTGCGTTATTTTCTTTTTGTAGTATAGTTGAAAGAAGAATTCTAAACATAACAAATAAAAGCATACACAAGACCAAGAAGATAATCTTCTAACGCCACAATGAACCAGGTAACATCAACTAATAATTCAATCAGACAAACTAATTATGTTAATGAGAAAACAAGGAATCAAAAGCGAATCTCTGATAAATTATTTAATGAACTGAAGTTTTCTTCAACGTTACTTCGACGAGTAAGCGCAAGTTCTATAAGTTTGTTAATCATTTGGTTCTTTGAAGCACAAGATGACAGTGTTTTTATATCATTAGCAAGCCAGTTGCTAAGTAAGTATCGCTCGTAGTGTTTTCCATTCAGAAGTACAAACGAGGCCTCTGCAACACTTCTCAAGAATCCATACACATTATCGAAATCACCAAATCCATAATGGATATTGTTTAAAATTGATAATTCTATTTTCTTTCACTTCCGAAAAACCACAAGACTGATACAACTGCCACGTGAAAGATCGTTCTCTTCACATTTCGCGGTGCAAATAAGTCACTAGACAACATGAATCAACCAAGATTAAATCGCGTTGTGTCCGCGAAGAATCGAGATGTTCTGCATGTAACTAAACACATCAGCCGCCTGTAATTTGACTCAAATATCCACCACGTCACTACTTATCTTGGGATAAGTTTTTCACGATTCCTCTTCAATGTGAGAGGATTCGAATTCTAGCGGTTTGCAATCCCATCCATTCTTAGCTAGGAGTGTTGGAATAAGATTATTCAGGTGGTTTCTGGGTTAGTTAAGCAGCTGCAACGGAAGTTTAGAATCTGATAGCTTTGAAGATATTATTAATCGGTATTTCCAACTTATATAGGGTGTTCCAACAAAAACGAGCCAACCTGTATATTTCCTATGCCGTAGTAATCAGAAAGTTTTGACCTTACCTACTACGAAGAGGCCCTTGAAACCTTCAAAAGTGAATAGTTTAAAGAGGTGGAACGACACCTCATTCGAAAACTCTTCGAAGCCTCTTTAAAATGGTGTATGAGAAAAGTACTTTTGATATTTTTTTTATTTCAAACCTTGTATAATATGGCTATTTTCAAGATTATTAAAATAAGGACAACCAATCAATTTTGTTCTGATGGGAAACCTTGCGAGAGTTGTTAGCGCGTGCACGCTTTCACAACTAAATTCGCTTGCCTCGAGGTTTAAGATACGTAAGGCAGGTTTTCTTGTAATGCCCCTTCAACACGGCAGGGCGCGTGCGCGCTTTCACAACTAAATTCACTTGCCTCGAGGTTTTAGATAGGGAAAGTAGGTTTTCTTGTAATGTCCCTTCAAAGTCCTTTTTGACAAGGCAGGTGACGGTTGTTGTGGTGGTCCCTTGATTGGTTGTATGAATAGTGATAAGTATCATTGCAAAAATATCGCAAATTGACAAATTCAATTCCAATGAGGTCAAGGAAGTATGGACCTGGAATAAAATAGCCGCGTCCCTCCTCCCTTAAAAAAGTCCTTCTCACAAAATACAATAATCTTGAGAAGGTTTCATTGTTTTATTTGAGTGGTATTTTTTCTCATTCAATAAGTAAATTCCCCCAAAATTCAAAATATTTGTTTTGATTTAAATGTTTGCTGTATTAATAAGTTTGTTCGATGATTTGATGCTTTGTAAACCAATCATTAAATTACTACTTAGCTGATGTGGTTGAAATTAAAAAAAAAATTATGGTGTGCACATTGCAAGAACGTGTAGAGCTGGTAAGCCATTATTGCCAAAATCGAAATTGTGCTCGAGTGACTGCAAGGTTATTCAATCAAAACATCTTGAGCATAGCGATTACCATGAGTACGCAATGGAATTGATGTCATAATTTATAGTGACGTGTTTAATAATAGACAAAAAACGGCGCCCATTACAATTGTTAATGACGCAGCAGCTGTGGCGGTATTGTAACATGTCCAACTTCTTCCATACATTTAGTCGGTACTACAAATTAGCCAATCTAACATTTTAAGAATTTTACGTAAATACAAGTTCCATCCGAATAAAATTGACTTAGTTCGTGAATTGAATGATGATGCTTCAGATCGAAGGCAAGACTTTTGTAAAATTATGGCCTAGCGTAACAATAATAATTAGCATTTCTTGTAAAACGCTTGCTTTTCTGACGAATGAGTTTATTCATTTTATTGAAAGGTTAACTGACATAACTGCAGATTTCAGATCGATACGAATCCACATGAATATCGAGAAAATCACACTCAATATCAGGAAAAGCTAAAGGTTTGGGTAGAAACTTTGGGAGAGCAGGTAACTGGACCTCTGATTATTCTTGGCAATTCAAACGGCGAAGTTTATATCGATGTTCTATAAAATTCAATTGATCCATCGATACCAGAAAAACTAGAAATCGATCCTCTACTACTTGAACAAAATTAGCATTTCCAAGAAGTTTATCAATATCTAAAATATCCTGGTAGTTGAATTGGAAGAATCTACTGCTGATCTACTGACCTGAATACTCCAGACATTTTCTTGTGAGGACATCTCAAGTCTAAAATTTTTGTGGCTCAGCCACAAATCTACGCAAGCGAATTGTTGATAAGTGTCGTCGAATAACTCCAAATATGTTAAACCATGTAAAATCTAGATTGTATTATTGTATGGACGTAAATCGACGACAATTTGAAGATTTGATTTTATTTTCTTATTGTAAACATAAACGAAGGAATCTCTTTGAGATTGTTGTGGTTTAAAAAGGGGCTTTCAGAAGATATTACATCAAAACTTTTATTTGATAGTATTGATGATTTATTTGTTTTATGGAAATTCATTTTTAAAGTAAAACGAAATGAGACACTTCGTAAAAACCCCGGAAAAAAGATACACCAGTCTCAGATACACAGGCGAACTCTCCAACAAAATCAGTAACTACTTCTCCAAATTGAACATAACTACCTCATTCTCAAGCGGCCCCAACAGATTATTATTCAATGCCAAACAAAAGAACGATAAATTCAAGCAATCAGGAATTTATCAAATCAAATGCAATGAATGTCAGGTAGGCTATGTCGGACAAACAGGGATATGTTTTGAAGCTAGATTCAAGGAACATATTTCCTCAGATAAAAATTCGCCAATATTTGAACACATAAAATCAACTAACCGGTCGATATCATTGAATAGTCTTAAAATCCTTTTTAAATGTAACAAAGGGAGAGAGATGAATTTGTTGGAAAGTTTGGAGATTAACGAACTATGTAAAAACCCACAATTTATCACCCTCAATAGCCAACTAGAGCATAATGGATCCCCATTTAGGATAAATTTCATTCTGTACTTGCCTATTCATGTATTATATTGTTATATACTTGAAAATGACCATAGGGTCGAAACCAGTCGTGATTATTGAATAAATTGTGAAAAGGTGACAAAAGTGTCTCATTTCGTTTTACTTCAAAAACTTTTATTCGTTATCTGAGTCATCAAGGTGGGTGAATTTACTGGTTAATGCACGTAAGCGCTAACTCTTCTCGAACGATTTCTCTTCAGAATGAAAGTTGATTGTTTTTCCATTTTTCAATATCTTGAGAATCTTGAGAGTAGCTAAAATATTCAAGGTTTTAATATAACAATGATTTTTCGACAAAAGATTAGTCAAAATTACTCTTCTCCGTTGTGTGGCTTCGAAGAGCTTTCTTACAAAGTATCGCTCGACTTGGCTCCCTTTTCAATTGGGAGGGAAGGAAACGTCTCCTCTCAGGGGGTTGCTCGTTAAAGCCACAAATCTACGTCTAAAGGTGTCCACCAAATAAAATTATTCGATGTGTTTCAACCAATTTTTCCAATCAAGTCGAAATAAAAAATATACTGGGTAACTCGTTTGACGTGGAGAACCCTGTATTACAGGGACGTTTATTTCTAGACCTTATTCTCTTCGAGTTAGATACAATAATCGTCTTTAAACAGTGTTGATTCAGTCGGATTCTTTAGAGTTCCAAATGTCGAAATTCCAAACCTTCAACCATAATGCTTTTCATTCACTCCACAAGATATAGAAGAAATTGCAAGATATAATTCTTGAATGAGATATTTTTTCCTAATAGGCCTGTCATGATCTCAATATTTCAATTCCTTTAACAATTTTGCTGTGTCCTCGCTACCGAAAACGATGAGCCAAGTGTATGAGTAGTCCTGGAAGATTTTTGAAATTATCATAATTTTCAAAAGGTTTCTATTTAATGCCATCAAAACAATACTTAAAATTGAAGGACAACGAACAAGTAAATTAGTACAATAGCCATTGTACTGATATTTCTCTGTTGATATTACAATAGATATTTTAATACAATAGGGAATCGGGTGACATTTGCTCGCATTTAAATCAGTATCGATGAGTTTTTCGAAATTCGAAAACCATAAGAAGAATTTCGATGAAAATGAAAATCTTTTTCTTTAATCTTTCCGAAAATGAATCAAAAGATTATACTTACATAATCTGAACAAAATATGCTGGCAATAAATGAAATAAATGAACAGTAAACCCGAAAATAAATCACAAACCATTTATTTATTTGCAAGAAGTTTTAGTTTTGATGTCATATTCTTGAAAATTACCTCCAGAATATGATGATGGGGTTTTTATTTTTAATAGATAACAGAATTCCATAAAATGTTTTACGAAGATATGTGTCGTCCTCCTTTTATTAATCTTAAATATTTTATCAGCTCTGCCCCACAAAGCGAAAACCAAGGAACTCTAAATTTCCTACTTTCCAGCAGATTTATTTTTATGATGCAAATAAGAGAGATTTCGCTCACTCAAGAAGTGTTCTAACTAGAAGCTTCGAACTTGAACATTCACTACTTCTCAATTCTAGGAATTCACTGAGCGTACTAAATTCAAAATTCTTCGCGTCAAATTCAAAATGGACGCTCACTTTCAGTTACTAGGTTATCACATCCGCACGAAGCTTTTACAAAACATAAAACAAGTAAGTCGAAAAATTCAAGTAAGTCAATTTACATTCGAATATGTTACTGCAGAAACACGTAACAAAAAATTAATTTTTCAGTTATCAAATAGAACACAAAAGTAACAAATATTGAACATCAAATGAACTTTCAAAGAAATACAGAAAAGGGTAAAAATATTATAAAAACTTTGTAACTATAGATCGCCCTCTTCAATTTGAGTTTCCTCCCCACAGTGGGCCAAGTCGTCCATGTCAGATACTGGCAGGAGAGATTTCCAGAACAACTGTATCTTAGCGGGCATATGGTCAGTTAGTTCATTCAAAATCTTTTCTTCCTTGTTCAGACCCCGGCATGATAATTCGTTAAGTGGCATTTTGGTTTTAAAATATTTGAAGTCTGAAACTCCGGACTATCTATTTAGGTTTTAAATTACAGTGATCTCGAATTTTTTCTGAATTGACACACCTTCAGGTCACGGATAAAAGGTACTGCAGTGTTACAATTGCTTACTGCTCCTTTTTTACGGGTTTGGCAACCGGTTTCGAAACGAAAAAAGTATTTCCAAATGGAAAATGAGTGGTTTATTGTACTTACTGCTTCTACTGATTAAATTGACTAAATCATCGAAATCTAATATCTCCTTCGCCTTATTCCACTTCTTTCCGATCAGCCTATGTACCGAGTCCGCCTTCATAAATGAATGGCCAGCTTCGAAAAACTTAAAACTAATAGTCTCTGATCCCCATTCTTCATTAACTAGAATACAAAATGCGGTAAAGTGTCCAGTTTTTATTTTGTGCGGCACAATTGTCTGCTCAAAATACAATATTTTTTACATTCTCTCCAAGAGACTTAACGAAATTATAATATGCGCATACAACATCGGAGCAAGTTCTGCCCAAAATACCCTCATGCCACACATTCTGTCCATAATTCCTCAAGCTCGCAGATGTTTCATTGAAACATATTAGACGACTTATAAACATGAATTCTTAGTCACTATTTTCGGAATTATTAATATCTTCTGCATATCAACTGCGAAAATTTCTTTATCTTCTGGCCATTGTTCGGAACAATCTGCTCCTTATGGTTTTCTTGTTTCAGTATAGCTTCTCTTGTGTATTTCATAGTTTTGACAAATTTCACAGTTCGCATCATCTCATTCATTCACGTTTTCATGGTGGATATGATTCTTGTGCAATAAACATGATGGACATTCATCTTGTGATGGTTAAGTGAAGCCAATATTCTCTTGATAAAAAACCTTTTCGTAGGTTTTATATGAAACTTTCTTTTCAGGAGTTTTCTCATTCAAATTTCCCACATTTTATACAGCGGGATGTCGCTTGTAAGATACCGTCTGTTAAAGCATGTTTCATGTTATATATGACTTTTGATGTTTTTATAATTTTCTTCTGAAATTTCTTTCATCTTTTCACCACGTTTAAGTCCTCTTTCATCTGTAACACACTGAAACTCTGGATTTTTCAGAAACTCTTTTACCATAGCATCAGATGTCGCTTGTAAGATACCATCTGTTGGGAGCATGTTTCATATTATAATTTGAAACTACTGGATGATAACCCTCAATATGAGCTTCGATGTTTTTATAATTTTCTTCTGAAATTTCTTTCATCTTTTCACCACGTTTAGGTCCTCTTTTATCTGTAACACACTGAAAATCCGGATTTTACAGAAATTCTGTTACCATAGCATCAGATGAATGTCCAATTGTGTGCAGAAACATTGTTTTGCATACGGTTTGTGTTTTGTTTGTTTTCAACTCTTTCCCTTCTACATTCATTGTTTCATTCAAATCGATAGATTTTTCTGTGATTTCTCCATTTGAATTTGTGATTTCTTTAGTATTCTCTCTATTTCTGTCAATTTCCACTTGATCTATAACTTCATTCTTCCTGCTCTTCGGTGTCTTTCAGCACAATATCATTCCGTGCTGCTGTGATTGGTTTTAAAGGTAAAGTAGAAACTACAGAGCACACCTTGTGGCCAACACCGTCTCTTTTATAGATCTTAACAGGCATTTTCTTGAGGTATTTTCCAATGAAGAGTCTTTTCTTTCCAAAGCTGAGTGAGTTGAAGTAACTAAAAATAATTCTTCTTTGTTCTTCTAAGATATTTCACAAGCAGTTTTTTCTACAACTGTCAGGACATGGTGGATTAAAATCATTGTTTTAGTTCGATTTTTCTTTTGTTTAGTCCGAGGTAACTCTATCTCTGTTACAGTGTTAGGTTGTACATTTTGTCTCTACTTGATCTTCTCCACCTCTGATTTCTATTTCTGGTATAGATTCGGATACATATTCTGCTGGTAACTGGTCTTCTTCAATTTCGATTTCCATTATCTTCTCTGAAATATTAGGTTCAGTTTGGTCAGTACTGTTCATTCTCATTAAAATAATCATGTCGCCATTATCTAAATACAAACGGTTTTTTTTGCGGCTTTTGGTATTTGTTTCAAGGGGAACTGCTAAATATATATCTAGTCTAGGAGCACTTACCAATATCTTAAAAATATGAATTTGATGATTCTAATATTTGACTTCTCCAATGCACCTTTTATATATATATATATATATATATATATATATATATATAAATATATATAAATATATAAATCCAAAACTCGTTCGAAAGAAACTATATATATATATATATATATATATATATATATATATATATATATATATATATATATATATATATATATATATATATATATATATATATATATATATATATATATATATATATATATATATAGTCAGCAGCGAATTCAGTGTCCAACAATTCTATTGTTTGAAAAAATCCCATTGTATCCATGAAATGAAATAATATTAGCAACTTATCTTTCCTGCTTGACATATTCCATTGAAGTCGGTAGTTGTCAAGAGAATCGTCGTTGTTTGTTGTGACAATGGCCAGTAATAACTAATCCGATAACTTTCAGACGTTGAACCCATAGAAAGGGGTGCTAAACGTTTCACAGGGCTGAATTAGCTTATCTGCGTGCACATGTCCTTGTTCTGGACATGCTAATTTAGCCGCAGGCGGATGACGTATTATTATCGAAAATGGGGGGCCAGCGGCCAATTTTCCAGACCAATTGAGACGGTGAAAGGTGCGCACCCCGGGACATAGGGTGTTGAGTTAACCCGTTAGCGATGGTGGCGAGCTTTGATGGGTGGGAGTGGAAATCATCATTATATTCACTTGTCTGTTGATGTGATGAATCAATGAAAATTTTCGAATATTTATATTGCATTTTGACACATTCTATTCTGTAACAAAAAGAGATTCTTCATTTTCCTGGAAGGTTATTCTTTTTTTATACATAAGTCAAAAGAATCTAAGGGTAATGCAGAAATGTCGTTTATATGAGCTCAGTATTACCACGTCGAAATGAAAATCTATTTTGTTATCTCAGCTCTAAATTCTATATGAAAATAAAGAATTTTGTTATTACCATTGGAGCATATTTTATTTTTAAGATCATGTGTAGATTCGAATCTAAGGCTTTCTTTTATTTCTATTTTTCCACCTTGGTAAGTGAGTTGATATTCGACCAATGCCGTTGAATATTGTTAAATTTGTAGAGACTTTCGTTTTCTCTTAATGGAAAAAGGCCAGTTTGAATGAGATGTATAATAGCGAGAATTGATGAAATACTCTAAGCTTACTCAACACAATCAGTTTCCTCCGAAGCTTTGAAGATTTAGTCCACCCTCAGACGCGTGAATTGGCTGAAGGTGATGCACTTGTACCAGAGATCAATTACTGCAGCACAATACAGATTTCTGAGACATATTGCTTCGAGGAATCGCACTCATATGACGAGTCAACGAAATTGCAACTCAGAAACGCTCACCATATTCAAATAAGTAGCTCTGAGAAACATACTGATGCCAGATATCTAATGATAGGTTCCAACATTGTCAAGGAGAAATCGTCAGGCAGAAGATCACACTGTATTATTAATCTATGAAACTAAATTTGACGTCTAAACACAAGAATTATGAGGACAGCCTTGAAATGTTTGGAAACTGACAAATTCTCAGGAAGTTTATTACCTAGGAGGTACTGTGATGGTTTGAGGTGATTTAAACGTTGACGGACGATTCAATCTCGTTGCTGAATAAATTTGTAAAAGCTGTAAGTTATCGGGAGCTAATTATTGAACTATTTGTTCTTCTTCATGCAGCTGAAGTAGGACAAAATTCATATTTATGCATGATAATGCTTGCCATAATTTTTCTATAGTAAGAGAGCTACCTAGTGGAGAATGATATAAATGTCGAGATCAGCCTGTCTATTTAATCATCAGTCTTAAACCCTATGGAACATTTGTGGATTATGATAAGTTGGAAAATCGTATCACATAATTCATTCAGCTACATCGAAACGGTAACGTGAACTCAGAAGATTTCATTAGTCGGCCAACGCTTCTAATGAAGTTTCACTTCGAAGTTAACGAGTGAGCAATGACAGGCGGTACTAATTTAGTCCTAATTATTATGAATCCAGTTGTGTCCCGAAAGCTCCTGATGCTGATACTTTTGCTAAGCCTTATTTCAGTTTTTATATATTATTTGATTAATAAATAAAGGATACATGCACATGGTTTCGAAGGAAAAACCAAACGCAATAACAATCCCCTCATTGCTCCAAGGAGGCACCCAACCTCTTGAAAAATATTTCTGAAGGCTCTCAAGATAAGCACCTTGAAGTATACATTAAAATCTGGACAGAAAGGGACTTTCCAAAGCTCTGGCAACAACTTATCATTTTGCCTTTCAAAATGAGATATAAGCTGCCCACACTACCTGAATCTTTCCGCTCGATCTCACTGACGTGAACAATGTGCAAGATCATGGGAAAAACGTTAAGTAAACGCCCTCTATGGCATCTCGAAAAGCATCAACTCATCGATCAACTACAATTTGCCTGCAGACAACATCGCAGCGCGACAGATAACCCCGTATCGTTCCAAACAGATATTGCTAACGCTTTCGCTACAAAAAAACTAGTAATTGCTGTTGTACTAGATATTGAAAGTGCATTCGACACAACTTGGAGACAATTATTCTCAAAAAACTGAATGAAATCAACCTGCCAGACAATATGAGATCATTTCTAGAAAACTTTCTTACGAACAGAAGCTCAAAAGTGCTCGCAACGGCAAATTCTCTCAGCCTATCATTCTTGAGAATGGAGTCCCACAAAGCTCAGTCCTGAGTACTACCCTGATCATGCTAGCTATAAACGACATAGTCTCATATGTTGAAAACCCAGTCAAATATGTGATATACGCAGATGATATCATCCTGTACAGCTCAGGTGAAATCATTCCATCAAATTGTGTCCTGCTGCAAAGCACACTAAATAACATGAATCAATGGGTACAAACAGCAGGCTTCCGCTTCTCAACTGCCAAATCGATGCTGAGGTAACTCCGAATGATGAACAGTTACAAATAGTGGACCATCTGAAAATACTGGGGCTAATATTCCACAGACAACTTAGGTGTAACAATCACTTAATGGAAACAATAAAAGTTGCATGAAACGAACGAATATACTGAAGACCTTATCGCACCATAAATGGGGAGCCGAAGAAGATGCTCTCTGAATATTTACAGAGGCCTCATACGCTCTACACTTGATTACGCCAGCATAGTATACTCTTCTGCAAGTAATACTTCATTGACAAACTTAAACACAGTTCACAACACCGCCCTTCGTATATGCCTTGCTGCTTTTAGAACAAGCCCCGTGAAATCACTCTATTGCGAGGCACACAAACTTCCCCTAGCACTACGTCGAGAAGAACTGCTTTTATCATATGCCGCTAGGATATCGGCAAATCTACATAACCCTATATACAACATATTCAAACCGGTCGAAACGATTGCACGAAATCCGTCGAAGAAACCTAAAACAATTCCACAAATCTTGCAACCTCTTCTCGGAGATGTGAACCTACACAAGACAACCACCCATTTGCTTATGAACTGGACAATAATTTTATCTACAATAAACACCGAACTACTCGCACACAAGAAAAGGGATACTACAAATACTCTAATACAACAGGCTTTTTCAGAACTGATCCTGATTCTACTCCAAATCCTCTATAGCTTATCGCGTAACGTTCAAGCTGCACGATTTCCTCTTGTTATGGGCTGATACCTCCAAGGTCAATAGTGAAGATTGACTTAATGCAACTTATTGCTAGTAGGGCTTCTTGAAATATACAAATTATGCAATTCATTGCGGTTATACTAGGATTACGGCGGGCGGTTTGTTTATGAAGCGGTCCTGTGCAACTGTTTTAACACGATCTCAAACTACACGTCGTTCCCTTATACTCCTGTATCTCTATATATTCACCATTAATGGCGAAACAACGGTTTGAAAAGTGTCAATAATTTGTCCAACTTCTGTGTCTGTGTTGCCCAACCCTCAAACTCTGTCCATGTTATCAACAACGATGTCGTACCACAGATATTTATTAAAGTGAACACCTCAAAAAAGTCTAGGGAACACTTCTGAATATCGATATATCGTATCCAGAACGATCAATATGGATGATTTTTCCTAAGAAATGAACACCTGCATCAATTTCTCACCAAATTATGTAGAGTGCCGCAACAGATTTCAGTTTTTTCTTATAAAAAACTAAAAATGCAGCAGATGCGACGCTGCTTTATATCATTTCATGTATTCAGTGTTTGAAATCAGTTAGTTGGCACTTTGTTTCTGTTGTAAGGACAAATAAAATATTCAAGTTTTCTGATTCGACCATGGAAAGACGACATTTGACTAGAGAAGTGATGTTACGAGCCGTTGGCATGCTCTAAGCTGGGAGCTCACAACGGGAAGTGTCCAGGGTTTTGGGAAGTAGCCCAAGTGTCATAAACCGTTTATGGTCGCGTTTCAATGAATCAGGTAGCGTAGAAGAACGCCATACAGGTCGTTTCGGGATTACTACAGTCGCCCAAGACCGATTTTTAGTTTTACAAGCCAGAAGAGATCGTACTACCATAGCATCTCAATTAGCTCAGTTCCACAACTGACCCATGGAAATCGCGCTGCTCTTTTAGCTTGATGCCAAGAACACGTAAACTGGGATCAAGGGAGGTGGGCCACAGTTCTCGTCAGTGATGAATCTAGATTTAGTTATTTTCCCGATTCAGGAAGAATTCGAATATGGAGGGAACCTGGAAAGCAAAACTGTCTCCAGCATGCTCGAGAAGTTGTTAAACAGGGAAGCGGATCAGTGATGTTTTGGGGTGGTATACGCCTTGGTGGAAGAACTGACCTCGTTTTCATACAGAACAACCTCACGGGAAACTCTTACGCAAATGAGATAGTTTTACCTGTAGTGGTACCGTATTTCCAAACAGTGGGTCAAAATCCACTCTTCCAACAAGATAATACCCCTCCTCATCGTGCAAGAGTTGTCTTGAACGTTCTTTAAGAGAATGATATCGATCTCCTACCGTGGCCATCCTGCTCCCCAGATCTGAATCCCATCGAGCATGTGTGGGACACCCTAAAAAGAAATCTCCTGCATCAAAACATCTTCCATCATGAACAGGAGATTCGATTAGCAGTTCAGGGGGCTTGGAATGACTTAGGCCAAAATGTAATAGACAATTTAATATTGCCGATACCAAAGTGTCATTAATAACAGAGGTGGACCTTCTGGGTACTGAAAAAATATAAGTGCATCCATATCGTTTCGAAAATATTAGTTCAGGATTTTTTTTTTGTTTTACCAAATTTCGTCATTTTCAAATTTCAAATTTTTTTTTATAATAGGTGCTTTGGAGAAGTCAAATATTATTTTGTTTTCTTGAGAATACATTATATACAATACATCCTAACAAAACCGAAAGATGTCTATAAATTCGAATTATCAAATTCATATTTTAAAGATATTGGTAAGTGTTCCCTAGACTTTTTTAGTTGTTTATATTTGGTTAAATAATTTTTCAGCAGAGATAAGTAGGTTTCATTCAATATGGCGTATGAATTAAGAGAGAATTTTCATAATATCGATCTGTGTAATTAATATAAAGCCTGTTTCACTTCGACCGGATTTTAGCCGATTCTTGACACTATCAGTTTCGATAAACTTTTGATTTTGAAATAGTTCTAGCATAGAATATTGCATTGAAAATGTTTTGCGTCTACAAAATCAATAATGACTCTATCAGTGTCTATTACTCTAAGCAAAATTGAATATATATCACAATGGATCCTACTTTTCCAATTTAATCAACCTTGTTTGCAAGCTTAAACCGTAGCAACAAAAATCAATTATATTCTTAATTAGTATGAGACAGAAATATCTAAACACACAGACGTTTCAATTTTTATTAATTTACCCAATACTTAAATAATTAGGAGTCTTTCCACCAAACGTTAGATCATTATTGTAATACGATTGCTGAAGAAAACATCTTTCCTAATATGTGAAAATATATAGTGTAATCTAATAACTTCATGTCGCACAACAAGGGGTTGTTGTTCGAAATAACAGTTTATCACAAATTGAATCTGAAGCTTTTGTTGAATGCATGTAAATTTTATTTCACTCACTATGATAACCACAATCGAAAATAAAGAATTAATTATTATGTTTCAGATTGATGCTGCTGAATCCTTTGAATATGTAAGTGAAAATATATCTTATACAATAAGAGATATTAATTTGGAAACAATTATGTCATACCTATAGCTCATAAGAGATTGGAATCAGGAGCTTCCTAAAATAATATTTATGAAACTTTTCTCAATGCCCAACAGTTAATTTGGAACATCAGAGTAAATTGACGGACGAAAAGTTTGGAAATTCATTAAAAAGTTTAGTGAGAACGTGGCCTACTTCGACGTTCAGGTCGCCTGGTGAGAACATTTCCTCGTCTATCTGATAAGACCGACATCGGATAATTTAATTAACATTCTTGAAGGAACAGTAAAACTAAATAGGCAACCGAATCACCTTGCCGAAGATTCATAATCATATAAATTGCCGAAATTAATTTTAGATAAAAAATTCAAATGAGCATTTGAAGGAATATTAAGAAAATAATAAAAAAGTGACATATGCTCCTTTACTAATATTTCCAGTTTTCAATATAAAACAGGCAAATTAATACGTTCGGCTTGATAAAACTTGAAACGCTACTTCGAGATGCTATCGATGGTAAATTACCATCTGCCGGTTAGAAATTCGGACATCATTTCTCAATTAATTTCGACAAGGACTTTCGACACTATAGAAGAAACACAAATTTAAGTGGTCGTAGTCTAAACTTTTCCGTGAATTTCACGATTATTTCACCTTGAGCCAAATCGGCTAACCTAATAAAAGCTAACAGGAATTACTAGTTTTTCCAAACATCAAACGACTAGATCGAATAAGCAGTCTTCCATGATCCTGGGGATTTAAATAATTTTCGAATTGAATTGAAGGAAAATTCACTCTTCGATAACGCGAATCAGTGCCGGACTGCACGAGGAGTGTAGGATGCAAATGCACTGCGGGCCTCGGGCACCAGTTGAAACGACAGCGAGGTATGAAATTGGAAAACATTCGATAGTTGATCTCTGTTATATGCAAATCTTAAAGAAAAATAAAGTTAAAAATATCTTGATTGAAATTCAAACATTGTGATGGTAATTTTTTTAGAAAGTGACTATTTTTTTAGTCTCTGTGATTCCATCTCAGAGCACTGGGCACAAGTTAACCAAAATTGCCTGATATGATTTTTCCTCCAAATCTGACCGAAAATTATAAGGTTGAAACTAATTATAGATTTATATTGGACTAACATGTTTAATTAGATATAGATCAATAGATACATGTGTGTGTGTACATATATATATATATATAAACTTTTAAGTTCCAATTACAATATCAAGCTGAAATTTTATACGCGGTCATAACTAGCTATTTCCAATTACAGTGAAATATTCTCGAAGTGATACCATTTCCGGTTAAACCGGTTATTATACATCTAGAACCGACATTTGAGCAAAGCATAAAACACCCAAGTTGTTGGCATTTATCTGTCAAAACTTTTGACAACTTTAATTTTTTTTGTTATAAACTCGATTTTTGAGGAACATTTAAAAAAATTGTAGCTCGTAGATCTTTTGCACTACAGACACAATTTTTGTTTGGGTGGATAGAAGAAGGATCAAGGAATTTTTAAAGTAGTCTATACATGTCAAATGTATATTGCGTTGTTTTGTATGATTTTTTCAATTTGGCCTTTTTCAAACATCAATAACTCAATTTTTTCAAATTGCACGTGCCAATTTTTATATCGCCATCAGATGAAGCGTCAAATTTCAGATGGAATTGTATAAGCATGTACTATACCCATCTCTTCTAGTTCCGAAATAATTTGGTAATATATTGCATTTTGATGATTTTTTAAGAACTAACAGAGAATGCTTTGAAATATGTGAATAAAGTAGCTGAACTGACTACGCTCACCTAACAGGTGCCTAAAATTAATATACTTGTCACTTCGTTCATTCGAATTTGATATTTCAACAAGAATTGTCGTTATTTCAGATTGGAAATATCCAACAAATACAACACATTTGGAATAAAACCACTGGTTATTAAAACGAAAATATATTTAATCTTAACCTTTTTAATTCATTTTAGAAAGTCAAATATATATATATATATATATATATATATATATTTAATTATGGAGGCCGTTACTTGATGTAGATCCATGATATAAATGAGATAAAAACACAAGGTTTAACTTTGATCTACACTTTATTTGAAAAAATTCGACGACGTTTCGCTTTGACATAGCATACTTTATCAATAATTCTATATAAATAGAATAAATATATGGTATTATAAACAAATAAATTCATCAACAAAGTTAAACCTTTTGTTTATATTATATCATTTATATATATATATATATATATATATATATTAGGTACAGCCATAGGTTTTCTCTTTAATTTATACTGCTCTAAATCTTATTTCATATTGTATACAATCTCATCATTATATTCAACGCAAGATTCTATTCGATCGTTCATCACTTCACGCAAAGAAAACTTGGAATGAATAACATTCACTGTTACTGGACTATGGTCCGTACACTGGATTTTTCCGGGCAGAAAGCCTCTGACACTACTCGTTGGTACATACTATAGTTTATGTATATATATATATATATATATATATATATATATATATATATATATATATATATATATATATATATATATATATATATATATATACAACCAAATCTATATGAAATCAACCGATATTTTGAATACTACCTCAGAGATTTGTAAAAAATTTAAAATTGTTTTCTCACGGAGTAGGTATTTTCTCTCGACCTCAGTAGCTTGTATTACCTCCTCTTGCCCTGATACATAGCGATTCCCCCTGTTTCAAGCTAATGTCGCGCGAGGTACCAATCTAATTTTCCTTTTGAGATTATTACATAAATGTTCGTTGAGATTTAGGTCTGGAGAGAAAGCTGGCCAGTCCAAAATAGGGATTCCCTCTGTTTCAAGATAAAGTCGAGCGAGATTACTGGAATGCGGAGGCGCATTATCAGTTCAATGTTTTATTGCTATTGTATTCTTATTCAAGGTTTTGCGGTTCAAGAAGCTGGAATATTCAAGCTTTGTGAAGAAAAAGCTTGGTTTGACTTGATTTCTGAAAGCAATAGTTTGAATCAATTTCAAGTTGAGTTGAGTAGCTTGATTTTCAAGTCAATCCGTGAATCCCTATTCAAGACAAAGCAGCAATCCACAAGTTGGTGGAACCATGGGGAAAACGATTTACGCTTCGAGTTGTTATCGCATCCACCCTATTCCACAGATCTGGCATCCAACGATTTAAAAAAAATGCTCCAAGGAAAGATATTCGGTTCAAACGGAAAGATTATTGACGAAACTAATGTCCATTCTGAGGCCAAAAATAAATGTTTCCACAAGAAGGCCATAGCAATTTAAGAGAATCGTTCAAATGATTGTATCGTTATATATAGATGACTAAATTAGAATTTTTGTGAAAAATTTAAATTAATTGGTTAGTCTATGGACTTTTTGATACATGTGTTATATTGGTAATGTTGCAGAGATGTCATCAGTAATTTCGACAATCGAAAGATGTCTCTGAATACTCGAAATTGACTAAAAACTGGTGCTACATCAAGAAAGGTGGCAATAATTCGATCAGTTAATCAACAATTTACATCTCCATTTATATGAATAAACTGAAAAGAATTTCATTCGATCGAGCAGAAAACAATTAGCAAATCGTGCGCGACGAATTCAAATTATGCCATCTGAACTTGGAACATAAACAAACAGAAATTCGAACGTTAAATGGATTGTTAATAGTATTCAAATCGAGTTAACTATTTAAAATTTCAATTGTTTTAAATATGTGTTAAGATACACGCCAATTTGAATAAATTTCAATAATATTTTAGA
Organism: Cryptolaemus montrouzieri; assembly: GCA_013387265.2. NCBI lineage: Eukaryota > Metazoa > Arthropoda > Insecta > Coleoptera > Coccinellidae > Cryptolaemus > Cryptolaemus montrouzieri. Next base: position 32,962,204 of record JABFTP020000144.1, on the reverse strand, counting down.
TCTACTGATTCTTGTCAGTGATTATTATGCCATATAAAATAACAGGTTCGTTTTCTCTGTCAGATCGTAACGATTAGATGGCGATCGATTTTTTTTTCAAGAAATGATTTTACTACCGTTATAATTTATAATGAATATAAATCTGCCGGAACTTTCATTTCCACAGGTATCTCATTGCTTCGAGTCGTGATAGATTTTACAGTTTTTAGGGATAGCGGCTAGAATTCTTTGTGGATCCTACGATATGTTTGAGGTGGTTGATGGACATCTGTAATCCGTATTAGTTTGATAAATAAAGTTTCTGACAATCGCCAAGCAATTTCCCCAGTGAAAAATTTTGAATTTTTGCAATTTTTCATTCTATTCATCTCTTATATCATTTGCAAAATTCTTCCTTTAATTCCATATTACCTGTATTAACACTAAAATTCTATGATTCTCTGAATGAATAAACTCTATAATAATTTCATTCCTTTTGAATTATCTAACGTAAATTCAAATTCTTGAAAATATCCTTTGCTTCTGGAAATGTGTGTATAATGCAAACTAGTGAGCCCATTAAGATCGGCCTTTATATCTAAATAGCCAGTATACTAAACTCCTAATATACTGAAAGCCTTATAGACTAAACGCCTGATATACTTAACGACAAATATACTGAACGCTTTTTCATATTCAACACTATCTATACTGAACACCATATTATATTCAGTTCATTATTCATATATATACTTAATAGTTCTTTATGTTACATGAAACTCTCTTATATAATGCCTCAGTCATCCTTAGGGTAACGCAGCTTCCGGTATTGTTTTATGAATACTGACTCATCAACCACACAAATTTCAACAATATTCACTACTATTCCAATTCAAAGAGATAAATTCAATTTGAAAATCTCAACTTTCTCCAATTGAGCTAGCATAAGATGAAATTAAAAACATTTCAACATTGATTCAAAAAACAAATTGTTCAATCACCCTTTGGGCATAAAAATTCATCAACAATTCTAATATTCATTCACAATATTCCAAATTTTTTGTTCCAAAACTATTACTATTTTTACTCAACTGTTCTGATTGGTATATGATTAGATAAGAGTCGAATAAGATACATGAATTATAATTGACAACAAATATAAGCTTAAAACAGCAAGATTGAAGAATTACTTCTCAAGTATATTAATGAAATAGAAAATAAAAGTTATTCTCAAATTGAAATTTCTTGGCAGTATCCAAAAGACAAATGCGAGAAATCACAAGTTGTGGTTGTACAAAATTAAACTTGGTATGCAACTTCAGCACATTTGAACATCATGTTTCCCACTATCAGACACCTGTAACAGAGAAACTTTCAGTTTCAAATCAATGAGGAATTCCTGTCATTCACTCACGAACCTTGATAAAATTTCCTGAGAAAGAGTAACTATGAGTTATGAATAGAAGGAACTCACAATAATTACTTTTGTGCAAATTTGAGATCTTATTTTCTTTTGTTCAAACTTGAACATTGTCAAACACATTGAATCTCATTTACTTTTACATTTGGATAATTGTAGAATGGAAACGTACTTCCCTTTGAATAAACTGAAACGAAAAATCCGTTTGAAATGGCACGGTTTTATGGACATCCAGTTTGAAATATCTTAATACAGATATACCCTTAGTGGATAGCTTTCAATATTCATATGATACATACTCTAAATGACCTAACGAAAACTTCATCGAGTTCCTTTCAGAAAAAATATTATTATACAAAAGAGCTCAATATCTATTAATAACAACTCAAAGGATATCCTTTCATTTTGTAAGATCTCCCAATTGATTCGTTGAAAAATCCTAGTAATTTCAGGGCATTTTTCAATGCATAGAGGTTAAAGTAACTATGAAAGGAAAATGAAATAGGTGAATTCTGAGTACATTTTTGAGCATGCAGAAAAAATATACATTAAAATACATAAATAAACTTCAAATTACATTAATCAATTATCATTGTAAGTCTCCTTAACTCCTTTTTCCTATAAGATTCCGTTCGAATCACATTGTTTAGGTTAGAATAACCACAAAATATTAAGTTCATGAATTTTGAAAGATTGTCGTTTATTTCCTTGAACAAACTATACGTAAAATGGATAAAATAAACATCAAACTACGTTCACTTACCTCTTGAAGTTTATTTCAAATGTCCTCAAACTTTTCATTCAAATAAAATTAGGAAAACCTTATTTTGACAGATCGAATATAAGACTAATTGAAATAAGGTTAGATTATATTGTCACTACATTCTAGATGTTGGTAGTACCGAAATTATGTTGGTGAAAATAGAAGTTACTAACTATTTCCATCTGAATATTTTCCTTCAAAAGAGAGAGAGCATTAAATCTACAATTTAATGCTCTAAAGTTGGTAATGCTCACTTCCGACACTGACTAGCGATCTAAGGGGCGGTAGGAGAGTGACTGGATCCGCCCCCGTGTTTCCGTTCTTTTTCTGGAAATTCTAGGTCTCAAAAATTGTCCCAAATTCCAAAATTAAGTCGTAGAGTAACGACTTCTCTTCGCGGATCCGATCTCGAGATATGTAGGAATCGTTCGACACCCGAATCCATTCTCCCGGTAACCCCGTATAAGTAGAAGAAAATCACTTATTTTGACAGCTTGACGTTAGTTAATTTCTGGCCGTCAGAGATATTCGGATTGAGGAAAATGGAGCGAAATTTTGCAAAAGTCTGCCGATAGCCCTTCGTTGAATCGAAGATTTTCCAGTTTTCCCGTCGTTTAACGGGAATGAAACTATTGCGGCGAAACATTCGAGGCTTGCTCTTCTTCCAGGTTTTGAAACGATCGAACACGATGGAAAAAATTGGCATAGACTCTCTACTCGCGCAAAATCGGAGACCTTTTTCATTTTCGCTTTTTCGGGGCTTCCTTTTTGGATTTTCGCCCGATCGATCGTTCCGATCGCCTTCCGTAAGATCGAAGTTTCCGATTCCGATGAAATCTTGCTATTTTGACTCGGCGACAATCCGACGAAAATTTTCTCAGGGCTCCGTCATTCGAGCTAAGGGCTCCAAATTTGGCACGGACCTTCCTCAGACCTTCTCCACCGGAAAAAAATATCGCAGGGGCCTTCGGCCTACGATTCTTCGCCACGTCGCTTCTTCTTCGCCCGGTTAAAACTACCCTTATCCCCTCGGATTATGCCCGAAAAAGATAATAATGTTAAAATCCAATGTACTCGCCCACAAAATTTTTTTTTTAAATTAATTGTAGCATACATGAGCCACGAACGATAGTTTGTAACTTAGACATTGCAATACTTGGTAAACTAATTTTTCCCTGCAAAAAATGCTTCAATCAAATCAACAACTTTTTTGTGAAGGAAGTATTGAATAGGGAATAAAATGTTTAATGGAATCTTTCCTCAATTTTCTAAAACAAGGAGAAAGTATTAAAGTTTACATTTCTGAGAAAAAATCATTTTTTTGGATAGTTATATTGTAGTTTTTTCAATATCCGTAAGCGTTGATGACCGAATGTACCGAATTTTATTCGTATCCTCCGGCTGCATGGCAGCTGACCACGGTTCAGTGGGTCGCTCGAGGTAAAAGGTCAAGGCTTGAGTTGTAAGCACTCGAGCGGATCTTCTCTCAGATGTTAAGTGATATTGGTTACTTCTCTAAGAGCTGTTCTACTTTTTTTGCCTTCAAGTAAATTTTAAACGTGCATTTTAATTGTATTCTCCAAGAAACTCGCAAAAAACTGTCAGAAAACGAAAGTTACAGAAATCGTTGAATAATAATCATTTACGTTGCCACATAGCAACATCTTTATAAAAGAGTTTCTGCCATATTCGAAGAATTTGTAATATTGAATTCATTTGAAATGTTGATTGATGAAAAGTTGATCGAAAATACTCATAAAATAATTATATTTATCGTATATGATTATTCATACTTAGGTATTATTGAATGAGTCTTTTGCTGAGCACACTTTGATTATAGTGAAGAGCACAGCAGAAAAATTAACTTTCGATTGATTATTAGCTGAATCAGCCGTGATCTATATCCCCCAACTATAATTCTTTTAAAATGATTTTCTTATAGCTGTATAAGCTAGGAATATCCCATTACTAAGATTTAAATCAATGTTTAATTTTTCAATAGTATCATCATATTTTGTATAATTTTTAATTCCTCAAACTAAATAAGATAAGAATGGCACACTAGTGAACAAATCTGTGAGATAATTCTAATTCCTATCGAATGCGAGTAATAATATGGATTTTCAATTTCTCCCAAGGAATGTCATGATTAAACTAGCATTCGAACAAATTTCACTTTCGATTTTACACTAAACCATAATTCTGCAAAATTATATATAAATTTTTTCTATCAAAACGAAACAGTTAATAGAACGAATAATCATTTCTTAATATTTTTATGACCAACTACGAAAAATTTCAACACAGAATAAAGAAAAAGCTCAATTCAACAAACTCAACTATTAGGAAAACTATAAGATGTGGTGAGTCGTTCAACACATAGCTTCTTCCTTCTCTGGGTGCTGTAGGACGTATTTGATACAGATATGTCTAGGCTTGCGGGATATAGTGATACCGGAACTACTTTGTGTTCTTAAAATTCGCGAACTTGTGTCTATAAGAACGTGCCGGAGCATTGTACACTTGGACCCACATATGTTCCCTAAAATTTTTCAGGAGTTCTAGTAATTCGTTTTGGGAGAAATAGAAAGAATTCGTTTGTACAAATTCATCTCATAAAATATGGAAGATTTGCGCTAGGTCTTAATATTGCTGTTCATGTATTCATACACCATTTCTATTATCTATGAAAAGGTAATTTTATGAGGTTTTTAGCTGCTGTGTTTTAAACATATTTCAACGAAAATGCAATGATTTAACAAAGATAACTTGTTTTGCTGCGATAGTTTTTCGCAGCGAACCAAAGATTATTAGTGTTAAACACTGTATTTTATAGTTAGTATATTGTCTTGCTGAATCGGTATTCTTCATACTTACTCAAGCAATGCATCTCATAATGTTCAAGATTTGTTTAACGAAAAACTGGAAGGATTCATATATATATATATATATATATATATATATATATATATATATATATATATATATATATATATATATATATATATATATATATATATATATATATATATATATATATATATATATATATATATATATATATATATATATATATATATATATATATATATATATATAATAGGTTTCACCCCGACGAGTTGCCCATATATCTGTTCATGATATCAAACTGATTTCATGAAAAATATAAATCCACCACCCGGTAATTAATACCATTACCAGGCAATGATATCAATGTACCAACGAGTAGTGTCAGAGGTTTTCTCCCCGGAAAAATCCAGTGTACGGACCTTAGTCAAGTAACACTGAATGTTACTCATTAATAGTTTACTTTGTGTGAAGTGGTGAACGATCGAACAAAATACTGCTCTGAATATAAATATGACAAAATTGTTAGTTAATTGTATTACATTTATATATTCAAATAAATAAAATATGAAATGAGATTCTGAGCAGTATAAACTAAAGAGAAAACCTATGACTCTACCTCATTATTTGTTATCTTTTGTAACTGTTCAAACTAATTTTCTTCAGACCCAAAATCTCAATACTTTTGTGAAGATTACTAGGAATAACACCTGTTGTGGAAATAATAATCGATAGAATAAAAATTTTTTCATTTTCCACATTTTCTTAATCTCGTCGCCAAGCCTCATATATTTAGAAATTTTTCATTGTATTTATTTTGTATATTATGTGTGTCGGGTATAGCAATATCAATTAGATATGTTATTTGATTCTGTTTAACAATAAGAATGATATCTGGTCTATTGTGTTTTACAGCTCTGTTGCAAAGAATTGTTTTATCAAAATAAAGTTTTGTCATTTTCACAAATAATCTCAGGTTCATATTTGTAAAATTTTTTTCTTTTAGGAATTAGGTCATGTTTAATTCCTAGATTCAAATGAATAATATTAGCGACGGCATTATGTCTTTCTAAATAATCTGTTGAAGCAAGGACTGAGCAAGATGATAATATATGAAAAACAGTTTCTGAAGAACAGAAACATCTACGGCAAGAATCATCTATATTTTGTTTGATGGCGTGTTTTCTATAATTCCTCGTTAAAACAACCTGATCCTGGATCGCAATTGCCAAGCCTTCTGTTTCAGCAAACAATTTTCCAGAATGATGTGTTATGGGTTTTATTATTCCGTGGTCCATTTTGATTGTGGCGACGTTTCAACTATATTTGTGTTTCCTTCAACAACTACATGACATTATTTTTCAGATTGTAACGCTGAATCTTCTTTGAAATTGACAACGTATGCCGAGACTATTGTTTTTATATTTGGCAATGGAAAATTGAATAATAATAAGAATAATCAACATCAACTAGTAGCTACACAAATTACTCGTGATTCCTATCTGATTAATTTAATTCGTCCATAATATTATAGTATACCTAATAAATTGGTTATGTTTAGTTATATCTCAGTAATTTCTCCCATTTATATTCGAAAGAAATAAGTCGATATTTTCACTGTAAACCCTATTCACGTCATGAAAGAAATTGTTTCCCATCACGTGTTCAATTGAATGCTAAGGCAACCTTGATCGCGACAGCCGTCGCCTTGGCGTCGTTGGGATTTAGCTATGATATATTGAGTGGGTGCTGCGTATAAGGAAACGCTTGACTAGCATCATAGTCTACCATCAATTGACCCTGTCTTTATCGCAGCATTTAAAGCGGAATATATCCTAGAAATGTTTCAACAGAAAACGACGGCAATCACGCCAAACACTTCATTAAGAAGTTGACAAATAACTAAAAAAGAGTTGATGCAAACCTGTACGAATAACGATGTAGTATGAAATTTTTTGTGCTAGCTTACTCATTTTCGGTTATAAAATACCATATATCAGTTTTGAAATAAACATTGCGCCAAGAAATTAACGGACAATTCCAATATTTGCAATTTCATTTTTGGTAGGCGACAAATAATTAACACATGTTTTTTCGGATATGTCTGGATATATGGGAACAAAATTCTATGTGTTTTCTTGGCGCATGTTCCTCTCGTGAGAAATGAAATGAAACGAATAAATTGAGATTTTACAAGAAATCACAACATATTGAAAAGAGCAGTTGTTGTTTAATTTTTGCGATTCACATTTGTTCTTCCAGAATATTTATTTTTCGGTAATAACGCAAGGTGAGTCATGAAATTTGAAGCTGACAGAATGTGCTGAAGAAGTGGTATTAGATGACCTAGGTTGGACTAGAACAAGAATAGGCTTGAGTTTTCCTATTCAACTGTTTCCAGAATGTTCCGCAAATACAGAGAAACTGGTAGTTATGAATGTAGACTTTGGCAACAACGACAATCATGACCGTTATTTATGAATTTCTCAAGTTTCGTGAATTAGGACACAATTGCTATAAAACATTGAACTTCCTCTTATATTCAGTAGGAGCGAAAATATATTAGAAAATAGTTTGAATAATACAGAATATTTGAATGAAAATCAACGTAAGAATCCGAAAAGAATTCATAAAGCTGTTGAAGGAAACACAAATACAGAAAAAGGTCAAGAGTAAAATTGAAACGTTTATTTTCAAATAAAACACAGCCAAATAATCACAAAACATCAAAATAAATTTTCGATAAAAAAAACTGAAACTAACTTCTGTGAAAATTAAAATAACTGAATTAAACTCATGTGAAAATAAAAAAAATACATTGATACTTGAGTCAAAATGAATAAGAATGAGCGAAACGACATTCCCACTTCTTCAGATAGTTGATTGTTTGCTGTTTTTGATCCAAGAGTGGAGACACATCAACGTCCTTACTAATTTGTGACTCTCAATCTGTTTCGAGTGTTGGTAATAGTTAACACAGTCTCTCTATGGCAGCCGAACTTGCAGAAGTGGCCAAATAATATGTTGCCATATTCGAATTTGGAAATATAGCTGCGTGCCTTTTCCACCGGCAGAAGAGACTTTTTGTATCCAACCTAGTTGGTCTATCTCGAAATGATTCGACCTTATTCGCTCTGCTTCGATGCAGACGTTCTTGGCGAAAGAATTGAGCTTGAGTTGGACCTAAAATATTTTGTTTTATAAATTTCCTCGAAGTGCTTTAACCTGCAATTCTTTTCCCCAACTAGAATTTAGAAATGTTTCCATTCAATGGCGAGGGCCAGAGATAAAAAGTATACAGTACATCCAGTTGCTCTATTTATCATGTTGAACGAATTTATCCCTCACGTCCTGTATGCTGGGTAGTAATCTTTTATCGATTTCATCTCTATCTGGTTAATGGAGCATGTTGATGCCCATAACTACCAGAGAAAGTGTACATTAGGTTACGCCTTCTGCTATTGTTGAAATAGTCTTAAAGATTTTGAGGTGTCTACACACTTTCACTGCAATGACAAATCTGCGTCTATTCTTGAATTTCAGTATTATCGCGAAATATATTCAATGGCTTCTTAAACTTCGAAGCCCACTGCAAAATTTCGAAGGCGCAATTCCAGGGGGAAATGATGTCAAATTTTGGCATCGTCATTTTTAATCTGACACTATTGCAAAATTTTTCAAAAACGTTTCGTAGATTTTCAGAACCTTTCAGTTTCTCGGCTAAACTAGATATTTTCCTAACAGGCGAATTTATGGTAAACATTACCACATCTTCATCGCTGTCACATGAATTTTTTCAATAATATTGTCCATTTTAGAATCGAGTGTTCTAATGAAGTCCCTTACCTCTGAGTTAAGGTCATTTGGGAATCAATTTTAAGAATTAAACGTCTAAATTCATTGATGAAAGTGAAATTGCTATTAATATTATGGGTTGTTATTTCTTGTACTGAATTTTCTAGATTGTGAGAAATTGTACTTATTATTATACTCACACTTCTGGCCTAAATTTCTTTCAGTTTTCTATATATTTTTACAAGGGATATTGAGTTTTTGGCGGATGATACGAAAAACTTCTGAACGAGTCATTTCACTTGAATTTTTTCTATACTATATAGAAATCCATTCTAGGTTGTAGGCGACATCAGAACACAATTGCTATAAAACATTGAGCTTTCTCTTATATTCAATGAGAGCGAGAATAAAGGTTTAAATAATACTTAATATTTGATATGGAAATATTTGAATGAAATTCAACGATAGAATCTGAAAATAATTCATGAAGTTGTTGAAGGAAACAAAGGAAACACGGTTATAGCATCGCGAAAACAATATAAACGTTGTTATTTAAAACAACTTAAATAAACTTCTGTGAAAACGGCAAAAATTCGTTACTGAATTAAACTTCTGTGAAAATAAAAGAAGAAAATACCAACATTGAAACTTGAGTCGAAAAGAATAAGATTAAGCGAACTACATTCCCACTTCATCAAATAATTGATAGTTTGCTATTTTGAACCTTTGAACGTTAAACATCAAAGTCCTGACTAATTTTTTGACTCCCTAGGTTTCGAGTCTTGATAATAGTAAACACGTTAACGAAATGGCAGCTAAATATTGAAAGACTACTTACTTTTGTGATCAGTTTATTAAGTGCTGAAAATGAGCATCATTCACTTCCATGCAGTAGAATAAGTTTTGCTCCAATCGTTCATGTACATTCTTCAACATTTCTGATTCAATTTGACGGCATTCATTAATGATCCGAATTCGTAAATCAACCAGTGGCTCAGGTTGGGTAGCGTGAATCTTAGATTTCAGGTGACCCCATAGAAAAAAGTCCAGTGTCACCAGATCAGGTGATCTGGGTGGCCACTCAATATGTCCCCTTCTTCCAATTCAAGCCTGACGAAAATTTTCATCTAAGAACTGACGCACAGGTTGAACGAAATGGGGTGGTGCGCTATCTTGTTGAAAAATGATCATATTTCTTGGTCTTCTTCATTCTCCAATACTTGAACGAGGCCTGGATAAATAGTTTTCTCTAATAGTTAGAAATAAATTTGGCCAGTGATATTACCGAGTATAAAAAAGGGCCGATAATGCGATTTCCATAAATACCCACCCAAAAATTTTACTTTTGGTAATGCTGAATATGCTCTTCTCGAAATAATCTTGGATTTTCATCTGACCAGTACCGAGAGTTCATCCTCTTTACAGTGCCGTTAAGGTAAAATGAACACTCATCCGAAAAACAGATATTGAATATGTAGTTTGGATTATTGTTAATAATTTCACTGACCACTTCACAGAACATGATTCGGCGATCAAAATAATCCTCATTCAAATCCTGAACCAACGGCATCTTAAAAGCTTATGTTTTCTTTAAATTCTCATGACTGTTGTGCGTGTAACACCAGACACATTGGACAATTTCCTAGTACTAAGAGTCGGATCTATCGCTACGTGATCTAAGATAGCCACTTCCCTCTCTTCGTCTCCTTCATACACCCTCTTTTTGTTGCCGACTGAACCAGTAGCGTCAAATTTAGCAACCAGTTGCACAACGTAAGCAGCGGATACATTTTTTTAGGATGTTGTTCGTTAAATAAAGCCGCTATTAATCGCGCAGAGTCGTTATTTCTAAGAAATAATTCTATCATTTTCACCCTTCACTCTTCTACGGAATACACCATTTTAATTCTACTACAAATTTACAATCGCTTTGGCACAGGTTCAACGTTCTTGAAAATTTACGATAGACTAAGGTATATCAAACACATGGTGTGTCTACTTTTTCGAACGAAAAATTAACAAATAAATAAAATCATTGCATACCTCGAGGCAAATTCAACATAAGCTAGCCATACACCAGCGTTATTTAGTGCATGGAAGTGAATGTTGGCCATTTTCAGCACTTAATAAACTAATAACAAAAGTAAGTAGTCTTTCACTTTTTCAGCTCCCATTTCGTTACCGATGAAAATTTTGAAGCGAAAATTTAGGGTCAGATAGTACTCGATAAAATCTTCAGAATGAGGTATCGCAACACCCCTCATACCTATTCAAAATTTATCCCCGTTAAAGAATTGAAGTAACGGGGATGAAAAATTCGGAAAAGTTGTTGCACCTCGAGTCAAAAATCGACGGATTCTCCATACTTTCAACCTGTATATATATATATATATATATATATATATATATATATATATATATATATATATATATATATATATATATATATTGAAAATGATTCAAACCCCGTTGATTTTGATGAATTTTTTGAAATCTCAGTGAAAAATTCAATTCTATGCTTCGTTTTTCTTTCACCAGAAAGGTTATACCTGTAAGACATCAAAAACTAAACGAGGAACAAGTAAAATAGACAAATAGTGTTCTAAAAAAGAGTGAGTGATCGAACTAAAATTCTTATGAAAATTTGTCTTCAGTGACCTAATCTTCAGTAACTGTTTTCTTGAAAATATTCTTCATAAAAAATGTTTGAAGGTTATTATGAAAAAAATATTCACGTTAGCTGTTCAAGATAAAAAGCCTCAACTCTGATGATTGTTGGGCTATTCTATTTAGATATTTATATATTCTAAAAGAGTTCCATGATTGTTGTTTATTTCATTGTAGTGAAGCATTATGCATTATTCTTTCCATCAACATCTCTCTGTTTTTAATGGGGGCACTATGCAATGGGGACAGCATAAAATAAACTCTTCACGTGGTACCAGAAACAAAAATCGAGAGGATTCAGGTCAGGTGAGCTAGTGGATCATGTAGTAGGTCTTCTTCGTCCTGGGCTAGGTCATGTAAAGATGGTCTCTAACTTCCAAGCTAAAAAGCAGCGGGTACTGTCGTGCATAAACCACATATCTGCCAAGTTCCCAGTGGAACCTCCTCCAAAGGCTCTAGGAAGTTAGTAGGTTTTTCGTCATTCAAACTTTCGAAAATTATGCACAGTCAAACATTTAGCAGACATTATTAAATGCAATGACCTAATTGAAATATTTTATAACATTTTTTCAACGTAAACATGTACTCCTCCCAATGGAGTACACTTTATTAGTGAGTCAATGAGTAATTTACTCGTTCCCATTTTACATTTATTTTCTCAACGGAAAGTGGAAAAGAGGCTGCGTTCATCTACGTACTCCTTTTCTACTCGATCACAGTTTTCGCTATAGAGGCCTGCCCACAGAACCCAATTATGACCGCCCGGTTTGATTTATGAAAAATTGACTTTCCGCTATCCGAACGCCAAAAATGGTCAACCGAAGTCGCTCTGAGACCTGTTGCGTTATCTATCAAGACCCCGGGCGTAATCGCGAGACGTTCCAAGACATTCAATAATTAGTTTCCCAGGCAACGCAACGATAGATTGAATGTGGTGCACAGTAGTGAAGTGACTGACCACTTAAGTCGGTTACATAATAATAATTGGTCGTTTGATTGATCGACCACTGCCGTCTCGGTAGGAGATAATAATTTTGAGTTGAGACCACTTCCTCTGGGTTCCGAGGCGAAACAGGTGTACTGACAACTAGGAGTCGTAAACTATGCGTGTCGTAGGTTTTATCTTAGCCTAGGTGGCCTACAGGGTGTATATATATATATATATATATATATATATATATATATATATATATATATATATATATATATATATATAAATAAATAAATATGAGAAGCTATAACATTATGGACGGCCCTTGTTTGGGCCTTCCTCAGGACACACTACACGATTCCTAGAATTGAGAAACCCAAACAACAGAAAAAAAAGTGAGATTATGATTTATTCTAACTAACATGACCACATAGAAAAATAATGAGAAGTCACCTTTGTCAAGTCAACCATATAACCATCATATTCTCTTTTCCACATGCCGTTTTTAAGAAGATTTGTACGTAACTTGTCTCCAATATTAATGCAGTTACATGTCCGTGTGGTTCAATCAAAGTTGAAAATAATTAAGGTAAACATAAATGAAGTATCACTCACCTATGAACTAGTGGTAAAAAAAGGAAAGTTATGTCTCTATATTACCAAAGAAAATTTAAAGTTGTTGAAGTTTTTCTTTCAATTTTTGTCTGTTGGTTGGGTTTCTGAATTCCTGTAATTTTGTAGTGTGTTCTGAGAAAGGCCGAAACGAAGATTTATAATTAATAGATTTTTTCAACCACAACCTGTTCAATTATTTGTGCCATATATGCCCTTATACCTTCTCCTATATTGAAATAACCACTAACGGAGTTATATATAGATTTGTAGATCTTACATCATCTAATCAATGGTTGATTGTCTAACCCCAGATAAAACTTTATGGCACATTACGTTTGTAACATATGAAAGCCGAAATCATTGCATCCCATTGACGTAGTTTTTGCAGTATTAGCTCATTAAGTATGTTCATTCCATTCACATGGCTGATAGGCATAAATTCATCATTATCCCAAAGATCGTTGCTTTTGGTCAACTCTTAAGATGTCAGCACTGTCTCTCTTCTTGCAAGTCTCGTCGATATCATGCATGATGTGTCTTTGATTGGATTATTGTCTAAAGCCTACCTCTTCTATGGACCCGATTGAGAGATTTCCATTTCTGAAGAGGAAATACTTGAAATTTTCAGAATTTTTCTCACTTCACCGAAGTTGAAGTTAACCTTAAGTGCAGCTGTTACTATATACAACTACACCCAAAGTGAAGGGGTACCAATTAGAACTAAACATTCCAGCTAGGTAAGGCACGTTGTGCAAGTTCGCTTCTGCCTTACCTCTTTTTAGGCAAGCCAGCCAGCCTAATGGAAACCTTTCGAGGATAGTTAGCGCCTATGTGGATTAGGATTTTGATAAGGATAGTAGATTTTGTTGTAATGTCTTCAGATAGTCCCTCTTACTAACTACTGTAATCTCGAGGAGATTTCATTATTTTATTTTGTTTAAAATGAACAAAACATAATCCAATGATTTCATATCAAATATTCGAATTATCCTCCATTTACTACCGAACAAAAATAGTTGAAGTTGAAGCACTCGTTATTAAGGGGTTGCTCGTTGAAGCCTCAAATATACGTGCAAAGATGTCCTGCAAACAAAATCATCCGACTTATTGGCGAATTTTTCCAATCAGTACGGAATTAAAAATATACAGGTGGCTCGTTTCAGATGAAACATCGTGTATCTGGAAAATTACAAAAACTCAACTTTCGTTGATTTCAAAATCGAAAAATCTAAACAGAATGTAGTTTTCATATGTTTCATTTTCCATTTTCTCTAAATTACAGCATGAGAAAGTATCTCTCATTTGTTTGTGAACATCGTGTATCTACAAAAACTCAACTTTCGTTGATTTCGAAATCGAAAAATCTAAACAGATTGTAGTTTTCATATGTTTCATTTTCCATTTTCTCTAAATTACAGCATGAGAAAGTATCTCTGATTTGTTTGTAGCTGAGATGGCTTCAGTGTATATATATATATATACATATATATATATATATATATATATATATATATATATATATATATATATATATATATATATATATATATATATATATATATATATATATATGCAATAGTTAATGGGTGTACGACAAGGGCAAAATGATAAGCTCACACTTTCATACTTCAATCTCTATATTTCCATCCTAGTTTGGATCTTCCTCAGGAGCGCGTATTCACGATGAGAAAAAGGCACTGCAAACCAGAAAACCATAGAGACAACCTCGAGAGAACCCCATTCACAGGGGTGCTTTTTCTTGGTGTAGTCCAGTGACATACCTATTTTATTCTTACTGATTAGTCTGGCACAGTTTATTAATTGAGGAAAAAACTGTTATGTGGTATATGTTATATATTATTGTACAATAATTGCTACTTGAGACGATATAAAATATGCTCCTGTGAATGGGGTTCTCTCGAGGTTGTCTCTATGGTTTTCTGGTTTGCAGTGCCTTTTTCTCATCGTGAATACGCGCTCCTGAGGAAGATCCAAACTAGGATCGAAATATAGAGATTGAAGTATGAAAGTGTGAGCTTATCATTTTGCCCTTGTCGTACACCCATTAACTATTGCATTTGTAATTTTTACGACATTACCAGAAAATACTTATATATATATATATATATACATATACGTTCACTGAATTTTTCCGGGGAGAAAGCCTCTGACACTACTCGTTGGTACATTGATGTCATTGGCTGATAATGCTATTATAGTTTAAGTAGCTGGTAGATTGATAAATTTGACATTTTGTAATCCAGAAATTGTCCTGAAACAGAATATATTAAATATTGTTTCACAAGTTAAAACTCTGATATTTTTCAGCATAATTAAAAGAATGCGTCCTTGGGGTTTTCGGTTGGCAATATTTTGAAAAGTACCTACATCTTACCATACAAAATTCGACATGCTTCATTCAGCGGAGTATTTTTGGTAATTCAAAGTTGACTTTCTTGACAAGTAACTAATGCCATCGGGAAAACCTACTAGAACAAAAGAAAATCGAGAAGTCAGATTCAATCCACTTCAATAGTAATTGATTTGACACTTGTACTCTCGGAATTCTGGCCAGAATTACTTTGATAAAGATCATGAGATGGTTGTCGTATTGAAAGATCGAAATGAATTATTTGAAAGATTTACGGTTATATAATCTGCGAGTTTCAGAGTGCTTGCGCGAAAAATCGTAATTTTTGGGATGAAATCGCGAATAACTCGGAAATAATGCATTTTAGGTAAAGGGAAACCGAAAACAGATCGATGCCCATTAATATTAGGAATTAGATGGTGTATGCTATAATAAGTTTACTTATTTGAAAAAACGGACGTTTGTACCTTTGAATGTACTACGATTTGCCACATGCTTTGAAAATACCCTGTATACCGTGAGGCCTCTAAATGCATTGAATTCTGCTGAATGAGCCTCTTTACTAACAACGAGCTACAAATGATCGATATTAAATGATCTTTAGTATTTTTATGATGCCTTATTAGAGTACTATAAATCGCAAAATTCCGATTGAAAAATGATATGAGAAGAAATTGTTCAGAAATTCAGTTTGTACAATAAAAAAAATATTCTATCCTTTTTGAAATAACAGAGATGGTATAACCGGAAGTTCCACAGCATTGAAAATATTTTTGGAACTTAGTTCTTAGTTCGAATAACATTCAAGACAACAAAAAATTTCTTAATCGATCATTCCTTTCTCCATATACTTTTAATATCTCATACCGCGTGGACACCGGTATATATATATATATATATATATATATATATATATATATATATTTGGGTCCCGACTTCTGATACAACTGAAAGCTCAGGCTTTCTATTGACTGGATGAGTCTGCGTGAAGGTTTTGACGTATTTACGTTCAAGCGAAAGTAGAAACGATACTATTGTAACTCGAGCAACAATAAGAGAAGACTAGTTAATGGTTGTAAGCCCATGTTTATGCGTCTCTTGGTATTGTGTCTATTTAGCACTTCTCTCCCGCAATCACAACCTAGCAACCACAGAGCCAAATCCGTTAGGTGCTTTGTTGTCCTTCCTGAGTGGGCTTAAAATTGTCCTCGAAATTGTGGTGGTGTAGTTGAAAGTAGAAGTTTCTTGATTTAGTAAAATTTCTTTCAACATAAATGAGATGACCTCCAGAAAACAATGAAAAACGTTTGGTATCAGTGTTTCACAATACTACACTGTGTCAGGAATTTAACGAACAAAATCGAAAATTCTAATTCATTCTGAAAAAGTTCAGATATGTTAAAGAATTAGTTTTTCAGTAATCCACCTACACTGAGAAAAGCTTAAGAACGATCGAAATAAAAATGGTACTCATAGAAATGGTAATGAAACTGATAAATGTAAAACTTTCGGAAAAAATTTGATGTCCAGAAAAACCTTCTGGACCGGATATGTCCAGCCCTGCCAAGAATTACTGCATTAGGTATATCTACGATTCATACTCGAAATTATTGACGTTACAGCATTCTGATAGCTGACTGGTTTTGCTGGCTCCTGAATGTTTGATGTAATTGAGGTCTGAACTTCATTGAAGTAATTTTATGATTTTATCGTAGTTCCTCCCCGCAATCAGTTTCTAACTAATTGATATGTTCGTTGGTGAAATTCAATCGGGCTCTTCGATGTGCTGCGGTAAAAGTAGGGCCTCAAACTGGCGTTTGCTCTCAACTGTTCTGTTGAAGCTCTATTTGAAGGGTCTAACAGTGACGAAGCGTTGTCTCAACGTAAAATTTCTTAAATAACGGTCATGGATCCTGTTGTTGCTCGAGGTCGTTCTTTCCCAGGTTTCCTTTAAGGAATGCATGTGTCCTATACGTGTCGAATATTCTGGAACCAGTTAAGTGGGACACCCAAGGCTTTGGCCTATTCTTGCATAAGTCTACCCTAATTCATCTAACACCACTGCTTCAGCACCTTCGGCCGAGGTCAAATTTCGTTATTCGCGTTATCGAAAATTAAAATTCATCAAATTCAACGTTTCTCGCAAAAATTTAACAACAGCTATTGTTTGTTTGTCATTCCTTTAACGTGCTCTATTTCCGCCTTTCGGCCGATGACACGCCGGGAAATTCTGTCACCTCACTATCCCGGGAATTTTGCCGAACCCCTCAAGCGATTCCCAGAATCCGAAAAATCGCACCATCTTTGTGGGGATTGAACCCAGGTAACTCTGCGCAGGAGACGATCGTCATATCCTCTACGCCACGGAGCCAGCAACAACTGCTATTATCCACATGTAGTGTTTTGTGGCAAAATCTCAATTTGTTTCTTTCATTTTATTTCTCATTCATGAGAGGAACATCGAATTTTGTTGGCATATTGTCAGGGCATATCCGATAATATTGCATATTGTATTACATAGTACTTTAGTCTCCTACAGGAAGATGTACACGTCAACTAACTTAAATAAATAACAAATAAAAATAAGTAGGCAAGACAGACGACTTAGAAAAACAGAAAGCACCGTTAAGTAAAGGTGTCATAATTGTCATACAATTTTGTCATTAATAAATTCGTTTACGGGGTAGTCACATTTCGAAATTAAAAATTTTTCAATGAATAATCTGAATTGTTCCAAAGGTAAGCTTCTTACTTTTCCTGGTAATTTATTGAACACTACCAAACCCGCGTATCCTGGAGTCTGCTCGAATTTGGCAGTTCTATGTCAGGGAAGCATGAAATTTTCTCCATTACGTGTGGAATATTCATGGCAATGGCAATTCCTGATAAGATTCTGAGAGCGCTCCCTGGTACTCACCAGTAGTCTGTATATATAGATGCATGGAAAGGAAAGTATACTGTTCCGAACAAAAGTATCTCTGCATGAAGTTCTCCTACCTGATCTGAAAATATTCCTGATTACCTTTTTTTGTGCACGAAAACCCTTGAAGAGTTAGCACAATTAGCCCACCAGGTCACATTATAGGTTAATACACTCCTAACAGTCATTTTTCAATCAGCGACGATCTAAGTTGGCGCACAGCAAAAACAGCGCAGTTCACCTTCTCACAGACGTCTCCCAAATGTATCTGCCACGATATTGTAGAGTCAACCTCTACGCCCAAAAATCAG
Organism: Cryptolaemus montrouzieri; assembly: GCA_013387265.2. Classification (NCBI taxonomy): domain Eukaryota; kingdom Metazoa; phylum Arthropoda; class Insecta; order Coleoptera; family Coccinellidae; genus Cryptolaemus; species Cryptolaemus montrouzieri. The sequence goes on along the minus strand of JABFTP020000144.1, from coordinate 32,943,585 downwards.
ACCGTAGAAGAAGCTAAAGTTTCCGAACTGTCTGAAGCAAAGACTGAACCAGAATAATGAAGTCCGTTCCCGAAATGCAAAATATTCGTCCTCGCAATGTTCAATATCAAGTCATTACGGAAACACCACCCAGTGAAAGCATCAGAGGCACGTTGCACAACCCCCGCAAGAGCGTCAGAAGTCGGCGCTGAAACCGCAATTGATGAATCATCCGCAAAATGTACAAGTTCAGATTCAGCAATTTCAGCTGTATATTCAGTTTCCGATCGTTTACATGAAGGATGAACAACAGCGGCCCCAGCACCGACGCCTGAGGCACACCAAAGTCACTTTCTCTTACCTTGAACCGCCTAGCTCTCAGATATGACATCAACCATTCAAGAGTGTAGCTCCTAAAACCCAAAGCACAGAGCTTTCTCTCCATAAAGTCCAAGTTAAGGGAGTCGAAAGCACGAGACAGATCGAAAAAGAGAGCCGCAACAGGCTCACCCTCATCCATTTTCTTTGGCACATAACCGGCATGTGTTTGTTCCTGGCTGAATGTATTTCCACTCTTTCAACTTATTGAACGTATTTACTTTCTCTTAGGATCATGCAAATGTAACCCTTAATCCTTATGAGAAAAATTTTTATTTCTAGTAGACAAATGGGAGAATATTCAGTTTCCTCTTACATTTCTCAATAAAGTGAAGAAATTGTTGGATCCTTGTTTCGTTCATAAAGTAATTCCTAAAATCTTAAAATGTATTTCCTATTCAACTGATGCCAGAGAATCAAAGTACCATATGTAGAATCTTAATATTATTTATTGTTAGATGTGTTTATGTTTTGTTGTTAAAAACAGGTCGTTTTTACTGGTTCGTAACTAGGACAGCCATTCATTAAACGTAAACTTTCCTTGAAACTATCAGTGACAATACGTACATTCAAATATCCCTGGGCTACAGTAACAGTATTACCTTGGTCGTTTTCAACGACGCCAAGCTGAAATTTGGGGACAGCTGTGAATGTCATTCGTTGTCGGTATCCAAATAATTTATTACGTAGACAAAAAGAAATTCATTAGCCGCGAGGGGGGAGACATGAACGAAGAGTTCAAATCGATGTTAAACCTTTCGAATTAGTATTCAGTTCTAGTTGTCCGCAGGAAGTGGAGATACCGAAGTGTATGTCACTTGGACAACGTGGCGGCCAAAACACTATTTCCGTTTATCGCAAGCAACCCGCCGTTGCTGCGACCACGCTACTTATTTAAATGAGCTGATAACCGCCGACACGATTTATTGTTTTTTTATCATGCGGTCGCCTTTTTTGGCGGGCAATTATCGAAATTTGTGAAATTCAAAGCGGGGACAATGGATACTCGACGTTAGATAATGCATATTAATATGGAACGAGGTATGAAGTTGAAAAATTCGAATCAGTGTACAGGATGTTCAGATAATCGACCCACAATGCGCAAATGTGGAGATAATAGCTCATATTTTTGAGCGCTTACGGATAATGAAGATTTTAAATAGGTTATAAAGTAAGGTTAATTCGTGATAATTTTGATTTCAAAATTGATCCAAAGGTAGTTTCAGAATTAAAAACAGAAGAAATGAAATAACGAGAATAATTGCCAAAAGTTTGGTAGTGATGTGTAGTACCACAATGTTCGATCAACGTTAATCAAGAGTTATCAAAATTTAACAGTCTGTAAAGCAATAAAAATTTAAGTTGGCACGGCAATTAAAAAATCACTATTTTTTTTTGATCGAAGAAAGGTTATGATGATTCAGCAGGTCCTTAAATCTTCCCAATTCATTCAGCAAAGGTTAACCATATTAATTTTATCTAATTCGAGCTCAACTAGTTTGGCATTTCCGAATGTGATAGCAACTTCTATTAGCATTAAACCATCAAATCTAGACAAGAAAAGCAATTGATTAAGAAATGATTTTTTCATGCCAATATACTATAATAAATATATATAGAATAAATATATAAAAATGATGGAAATAAATTTTACAATATTTTTTAATCAAAACCAAATTATTTGAACTTCTTACAGAATTAGGTTAGGTTTAAAGGAGGTGTTGATGATCTTAATTCATTACTCTTTCAGTAACTATCAAATTTAATCTAATCTAATTACTTTTCTAAACAATTGAGTTTTTATAAATCAAGCTACCTACTGAAGAAAAATGATATCGAATTTTCCTTATGATCGAATTGTTTCAATATTTAATGATTTCATTATTTTCTACTCTCATTCTTTGCACATCTGCTCATCAACCTGATAATAAATTTATATTAGATTGTCACTCATTCTTTACAGCTTAATCACAGCTATACACAGATTCGGTTAACCATTTGGTTATTGTGGAGTTTGCCTAAGGACAAGAATATTTTTGAAAAAATTGATTTTTGAAATGGAATGGAGAATAGCTACTTCGTGATACTCATAGGTAATTTCGTGATATGGGTTGGCCAGTTCGTGACATCACAGGAGAGAAAGTTCCTGGAAAATTTATACATAAAACAAATTTTTAGAGCGTATATTGGTTAAAATATGTTAATCCTTATCATAATCTGATTCTTTTTCGGCACATGTGTCGCACATGAAGACTTCTTCCTTAGAATCTTCTTGCTGACATTTCATGTGGTAGGGCACCCTACAGTAGGAGCATTGTACCCACTCTGCTCCATTTTTCTTCTTTGCATCTTCAGAATAATTTTTTCGTACACCTTATCATCGTCGTCTTCAGATGTTTCCATTTGTCTGGATGAAGTGACACCGGAAGTTGGCGCCTGATGCTCAGTTTCTATTTCATTCGAACATTTTGCTCTGAAATCTTTCTAGAAGTGGGCGGTACTTTGGGCGGCTCTGGAATTTCTAATAGTTCGCCAATTCCAGCTACCTAAGCTTCATCAGCTTCAGGGGCTGTCAAAGAGGCAGCAGTTAATGCAGAAGGGATTGCAGCTTCTTTTGCGATCACATCACGTTTGAGCAGGCATATTCCTGCTTTTTTGAAGGCATTCGAAGGCAGCTCGATATAAATGCTAGATTAAGGAATTCATAGAAATTAGTCCTGTTGGGCTCTTCTGGATGGTATCTCATATAATCATCAAGGCGTTTCCGCCAGTGGGATTTCAAAGATCTATAGCAAAAACGTCTGTAGCATGTGGCTAATGTGGGCCGGGAAAGAGGAAAGGAAAGTACATTGGCCTTTGCCTCAGAAATTACCTCAGAATTGATGTGTGAGGCATCTGAGTCCAGGAAGATTACAACAGGACGCGCAGCAAGAATTGCTCCGGTAAAAAACTGGAACCACTCCAGAAAAAGTTCACTATCAATCCATCCTTTCGGCGACTGCTTAACTTGAGCATCTGACAGATAATTGGTTTTCAGAGCGTCAATCCATCCTACTCCCTTGAAGATGATCATTGAAGAAATATAGGAGCCATTAGCGCAAATACAACCCATCAGAGTTTTTGATTCTCCTCTGCCTGCATAGAATCATTTGTAAATGTAGTGTTTTCCAATGAAGGTAATAACTTTAGTTGGTTTGACAACATAAATTAGACCCGTTTCATAGCAATTCCAGAATCTGTCAGGCATATCTCTGATTCCGAGTCTTGTTACCAAGGAATCTTACTTTTCAGAAAAATCATCAATGGTTTCAGGATTTGCCATAGACGCTCGATATACAGCGAGATTTTCCGGAACAGGCAAAGACAAGTTATAACGCTTCTCAAACTCAGTCCACCACCAGTTCAAACTACTTGCTCATCATTACGGCCAAAAAAATGTTGTCTTCCTCCATGTTGAGGCAAGCGATATGCAGTTCTACAAACCATTTGGACTGTTATTCCAAATCCCAACTCTTGCATATTTACGACATAGTTGAGTAACTGCCCTTCGAGGGCAATAGTTTAAGCTAACGGCCCGTTAAGTTTACGAACGATTTCCACCAAGCGCAGATAAGACCAACTCTAGACTATCTTATCGACGTTTGGAGCTCTGTACTGAAGCATTCCCTGAATTGACCCAATTTCTCTATCCAAAGAAGGATAGTTTGTCTGGTTGACACTATAAAATCTAACTGTAAATCAAGAACTACGAGAAAACAGAAGACCAGTTCCAGATATATCTCCGTATTACAAATTTTATCATGGAGGATTATGTTTATTTTAAGCAGATCCCTTCAATCCCTTCATACGTTGAACCAGGCACGTTGTGGCTGCTCATTTATATACCGTTTACCTCTGTACTAATTTATCTTTGTGAAAAAAGTGTTAGAAGGGGCATTGACCCAGATATGACTTTCGATTAAATCTGTTTCACTCACGGCCGGTCTTATGAAGAGACATTCAAACCTGGTTTAGCTAATAAGGAATTAAAATCTAATCAAGAACTTAATTTAAACCGGTCCTATGAAGAACACCTCCGATTAAATGTTCAATGGTTAGCCAACATAGAACTAAACTTTGATGGCGCTTTGAACCAATAGACTTGCAACATTTACGGCAATTGTACCTTGGAGTTAACGAAATGCCATTAGTATTTGAAGTTCATTATAGTACTAACACTTTGCTTAGATATTCTCATATCATCTCCTATGAGCTGTTGGAAAGATCCAATAGCATAAAAGCGTAACGTGAGGCAAATAATTTGAGTACTAGAGATTGATTTATTTCTTCTGGTTGCTGGCTCTATCTCCCTTCCAAAACTTTCCAGAAGGAATCTTAGTTTTCGTCTAATCTAAACCTCATTCTAAATTGAATGTCATTGAAGCAATCCATAGGATTGGTTCTTTCCCTAGAATGGACGAGGTCTTCTCAATTACCCCACCTGTCTCTCTTCCAAATATTCATCTTCGGATAGATCCGATAACGACAAATCACTCATATCTAGAATGAAATTTGGTTAGTCATCAATGAATCAAGAATTATTCTTTAATTTTTCCTTAACTGTGCTATAATATGAATGTAAATATGATATATAATGCTTGTATTTCGTAATTTAAAGAAAACAATCTGTTGGTTAATCTTCCCTATGAAAATTCAAACCTTCAATTTCCATGGTTTAGCTAACTCAGAAGTAAATGTGGATTTAACCTTTGGTATAACGTTTATAGGACCGAATTCAGAGTTAACATAGAACTAAATCTTAACAGTGAACTTTTAATCCTAGAACTTAATTTAGTTCTAGGTTAGTATAAACTGCGTTTATTGGACGCATTAAACCATAGAGTTAACGGATTTAGTTCATCAACTAAATATTTAGTCTGTAGATCAAACTTTTATAGGACCGGCCGTCAATGTTATAATGTACTTCGTTATGCAAGAAACAAAATAAATTGGAACCTTTAGTTGTTGGCACTTATCTGTTTTTTTCACAATGTTTTGCCAATTCCTTAGAAATTAAGCTTTCAGAAGTACAATATTGACGTTCCTCTAAAATCGTTTCTCAACTCAATGAAACTAAATCGTCTGAAAATCCTTTTTACAATACTAGCACCTATTTTTGTTTACTTTATTAGAACCTTATCATAAATTAGTATTGATTAGTATTATTTTCCTATAACTCAAATGACTGGTTTTTGCAGTTCCTTCGGTATATTGAATCATTAGGCCGTGAAACATAGAAATAGACAAAGTGAATTTAATTCGGATGCCTGTTTCAATGTTCCACAATGTTCTTTGTAGGGTTCAACGAATTTCGGCCTTTTTGATGTTTGAAAATTATTTAAAAGTAGCAATAGCACCAATTTTGTTTCTGTATAGCTCTTTTGTTAAATTATCAGGTAAATAAATACTTAAAGGAGGATACTATGAATTCATGGTCAATGTCGAAAAATAATAAGTAGGACTTTCAGAACATTTAACGCAAAGCACCCGAATTTACGACCAATTTTGGATAAAACACTTCAGAAAATTATAATCCAATTTTGTCACTTATGAAGAATAGACAGCGGAAAGGGAGGAGTTAGTTTCATGACCAACGGTGAGACATTGCTGTTATCGTCTTGGTTCATTTTTATTCCAATCCGTATACGGCATAGAAACCGGAAATGAGTTGTCAAGTGATTTTTGAGCACCCCCTATATAAAATAACATCAGAAAGTACGTTGCCCTCTAAATTAATACCAAATTAATACCAGTCTCGTTAAACTGAAAAATAGTTATAATATAAATTATTCGAGCAAACATGGATTTTAATGATAAAAATTATAGCTGATAGTGATTAATTTTAGTTAGGACAATTCATAAAACATTAATTAAAAAGTACACCATGCAATTGGAAATAAAATAGGTATTGTCGATGTCCGGTATAACTGAAAATGGTACCGATCTGAAAACAATCGCAAATTAGTATCCATTTACCTTAATCCCGAAATTTAAAATTAATCGATGAACCCGTTCCGCAGAAACTTCTTACAGGGCCTCTAGCGCGGACAGCCTGTATACATCATACAGAACAACAAGAAATATTCTATGTAATTCGTACGAAATTGTATTTCGTTTTTGACATTGAACTGTCAAGGGAAAAACGACTGACTTTCTGAAAAACAATTGCTTCGAAGCTTCGAAAGCCAACTTCGAATTTGGTGCCAATTCTTTGATATACAGGAATATCCACCGTGACCGTCCGTTAAAAACTTTGTGGGTTCCAATAACTATATCAAGCTGAAATTTTATACGCGGAAATAAATAGCGATTTCCAATTGAAGTGAAATATTTTCGAAGTGATACCATTTCCTGTTTTACCGGCAGTGGGTCATCACTTTGTAATTTCAAATGGCAATTTACCTTTTTTATTATACATCTAGAACCGACATTTGAGCAAGGCATAAAATACCCAAGTTGTTGGCACTTATCTGTCAAATCTTTTGACAGATTTAATTATTTTTGTTATAAACTCAATTTTTGAGGAACATTCAAAAAAATTGTAGCTCGTAGATCTTTTGCACTACAGACACAATTTTTTGCTTGGGTGGATAGAAGAAGGATCAAGGAATTTTTTAAGTAATCTACACATGTCAAATGTTTATTGAGTTGTTTTGTATGATATTTTCAATTTGACCTTTCTCAAACAGCTATAACTCAATTTTTTCAAATTGCACGTGCCAATTTTTATATCGCCATCAGATGAAGCGTCAAATTTCAGATGGAATTGTATCAGCATGTACTATACCCATCTCTTATAGTTCCGAAATAATTTGGGAATATATTGAATTTTGATGATTTTGCAAGAACTAACAGAGAATGCTTTGAAATATTTGAATCAAGTAGCTGAACTGGCTAAGCTCACTTGACAGGTGCCTAAAATGAATGTACTTGTCACTCCGTTCATTCGAATTTGATATTTCAACAAGAATTGTCATTATTTCATATTGAAAATATCCGAAAAATAAAACACAAGTGGAATAAAACCACTGGTTATTCCAACGACAATATATTTAACCTTTTTTTAATTCATCTTAGAATGTCAAAAAGTAGTGGGTAGAAATTGCAGGCAATTCAATAACCAATTTCCAAATTTACCGTCTATGAGTAAAATAAAATTTCGAAGCATTAGAAGCAATTTTCTACAATTCGGATGAATAAAAATTGTAAGAACTAAGCGAAAACCAATCATCGAAGATAATTACATTAATACGAATAAATGATAGCAAATATCATAGGAGAAAACTAATTTACGATCTGAATGAATGTTCAATATGGGCCCCATTTTGCTCGATACACTTGACAGCTCCTATACGAACATGATGAGTTGCCCTCCTAGATTCCTCAGGATCAATATCCTCAGGTCCGGAGAACGCGGAGGCCATAAATTTGGTCACCATACATTTGGTAATAGCAACTGCAAAAACGTTCACGCTGAATTTATTTTGGAAATCAATAACCTCAATGAAATGTGGATTTTCTGTGGCCCAAAAATGTCGATTTCTCCTGTTGGTTATTCCACTTTCATTGAACTTGGCTTCATCAGACCATATAATTTTTTGCAGAATTGTCTCATCTTCTTGAAGTCGAATTAATAAATTTTCACAGAAATTTAGCCGCTTGGGAAGGCCAGTTGGTTTCAATTTTTGTAGTCTGATAAAAGAATACGGGTGCATGTTATGTTTCTTAAGGATTCCTTGAATGGAAGTATAACTCATCTTGTTGAAATATCAAATTCGAATGAACTAAGTGACAAGTACATTAATTTTAGGCACCTGTCAGGTGAGCGTAGCCAGTTCAGCTACTTGATTCAAATATTTCAAAGCATTCTCTGTTAGTTCTTGCAAAATCATCAAAATTCAATATATTCCCAAATTATTTTGGAATTATAAGAGATGGGTATAGTACATGCTGATACAATTCCATCTAAAATTTGACGCTTCATCTGATGGCGATATAAATATTGACACGTGCCATTTGTAAAAATTGAGCTATTGCTGTTTGAAAAAGGCCAAATTGAAAAAATCATACAAAACAACGTAATAAACATTTGACATGTGTAGATTGCTTAAAAAATTCCTTGATCCTTCTTCTATTCACCCAAACAAAAATTGTGTCTGTAGTGCAAAAGATCTACGAGCTACAATTCTTTTAAATGTTCCTCAAAAATCGACTTTATAATAAAAATAATTAAATCTGTCAAAAGATTCGACAGATAAGTGCCAACAACTTGGGTATTTTATGCCTTGCTCAAATGTCGGTTCTAGATATATAATAAAAAAGGTAGATTGTATCACTTCGAAAATATTTTACTTCAATTGGAAATCGCTAGTTATAGCCGCGTATAAAATTTCAGCTTGATATTGTAATTGGAACTCAAAAAGTTTTTAACGGACGGTCCTGGTGTATATCCCTGTATACGTTAATATAAGAATGAAATTGGATTATATATTGTCGGTCGCACTTGATAATATTATTTTAGGAAAATTTTGTCGGCCACAGAATTTAATTCCTTCAAATTACTTTTAATATCTGCAACCAAGTTTCTTTTGTTAGAATGCGAGACAAGGTGAAGGAAGAAGTGAAATGCAACTAAGTTGCCGCGGTCCTAATAGAAATTGTTAAGATTTATAGAATAATAGCCGAGTCTGAGTCAGTGACATGAATTCCTGGCCTGGCCGACACATCCTACTCGATTTGGTTCGTTGCTAAAGTTATTAAGATTTACCAAGGAGTAGGCGATGTTATGTCTGTTGCAATGAGCACTTTTTCTACATTGAATTGTGTAACGAAATCAAAACTGTTTTGTAATTGAGACTGCGGCATACGTTCAAGACGGTTGTCATTGTCGTTACAAACCAAGTCATGTCTGAAATCATTTATTTTATATGTTTCTATCAGTACTTTATCACGAAGGAAGTATGCATTTGTTTAACTTGCAGAATTCATCCGTTTAAACTGTAAACCAATAGGCATATTTATCGCATTGGAAAGAAAATATCATTGATAGAACTTCGTGTTTATAAAAGAAAAATTGAACATCTTTGAAACAAAGAAGTAGCCATACCCAACATTGAAAATTTTCGAACCAGTAATCGAGCAACCCATTTCGAAAAAGGGAACATCAATATACAATTGAGAAGAAAGTGCACACAGTGAAACGTCTACCTGAATAGTTATAACATCCAAGTTTTTCCGCTCATAAAACCGATAAATATTGGCTGAGAGATACCATAACTCGTACCCAGGTGTCGGCAATGCCACCGTATATTTGTTCTGGAAGTTAAGGTAGAGTTCTTGGTAACATCCTCGCACAGCCTGCCTGTCTGCGCGTCCGTCTGTGTTTAGGCCAAGGTATTTGCGGATGTGTTAATTTTCACACTTAGCGCTGTTTGTGCTAACAAATTGCTTTTGTCAACATCGACAACTGTCATTGAAACATCAAAGGTGTATATAATTCTCGACTGGTTGTTTTGTTAAGATTTGGTTTACTATGTAATTCGGTTTCCTTCGTTAAGATTGAAAATAATCTTCAAAAGTTATTTGTTTTGAACATAGCATTTATAATGACAAAGAATGGGAATTCAGATTGAGGTTGAGGTGAAATACGATTGAACGGTATGCAAGAAGTTTCCTTATTGGGGAATTGTCAAATCAGAAATCGGTCGATCGAATTAAAATCTGCCATCACCCAACAGGGATTTCAACGCTCTAAAAACGTATATTTTTATTATAATATTTCTTTATTGTTATATTTTGGACGTTGTTAAGTAAACAAAATATTTTATTTGTATTAACTGTACAAAGTGAGAATCTCCAACTATGATGCATTTTTGGGCTCTCGCAACAAAAGATCTTTGTTTAATAAATAGAGTTTAGTCATTGTTCCTTGTTTAATTGGAATAATGCATCATTGTTTCGATCAACATATCTCCATCTGTGCTAGAACCAGCATAGAGTAAGTTCTTAGGTGACGAAGGAATAAATAGCCAGATGATTCAGGTCAGGTAACATAAGTGGCCATTCTCGAATTATCTCCATCGTTTGAGTTATGTCATGTTGAAATGTTCCAAGAGGAATGTTGTAATGAATTGCCAATGGAATCTCCTACAAAAGATAATTTCACCATTCAGACGAGCTGGCAATAAAAAGGACACGACGAAAAATTGACCAACAGTACCGGTCCAGACATTGACTTGAAACCCTTGATCGAGCATGTTAATCCATATTCCAATTTCGAAATTCAATGTTAAGTTGATACATACGGACTTAACTTGAAATGAGCTCTACTAGATAATCATTCTGATTCAGGATGTCGGAGTGAATTGAAAATGGGTTTGTATTTTTGGATGTTTCTGCAGCATTTGATCCAGTGCTGAAAGATGGTGTGTTAAAAAAATGTAGGAGATTTTTTACGGTAATCCAACTATTGAGCTCACTAAGAATATATGTTTTAGTTAGAGAGAAAACTAGTCGCTTTCGCTTTCTCGATTACGATTTTCTACAATGATCCGATCTTGCACTAAACAATGTATTTGCGAGTCATACTCTTACAATTTTATTTATGCCGACGATATTGCATTTTCATTTCATCACGATTTTTTCGAAACTATTGGAGAAGTTTCAACTATAGATAACAAAATTCTGAACTGAGGTACATTGTTTACATCTTAATAATCATCAAAATAATGAACGATTGAAGGTGTTTTCCTATGATTCCCTACTGAGTCATCATGATTTCTTTCCCAAATATCTTGGTGTCACACTGGTAATTTAATTAACCTTTGAATCTCTCGTGTGTTTTTCGATTCAAAAGCTGAAAACAAAAAACAACGTTCTGCAACACTATGTATGTCCGGACATAGGCAGACAAAATTCGATGTTTTTTCTTGGCGCACATGTACCTCTCATAAGGAATAAAACGAAAAAAATAAATCGAGATCTTGCAAGAAACCATCACAATTACTAACAGCAGTTGTTGGATCATTTGTTGTGAGTAACGTTCTTCTTGAAGATTTTGATGCAAAACGAATCACTCAATTTGACCCTGGTAGAATGTGCTGAAACAGTGGAGCTAGATGGCCTAGATTGGACATGAATGGGCCAAAAGATTGGAATATCCCTCTCAAGTGTTACCATAATGATCCGCAAGTACAAGGTGAGTAGTAATCATGAGAGCAAATCTGGTCAATGACGATCCATGACCGCAATTGAAGAACTTCCTCGTTTAAACAGCGGTTCGCTACAGGTAGGCACTCTCTCAAGGAATTTGGTTTAAGACTTTGTGTCTCAGATCGAGGCTGAAGTCCAACCGCAGCTCCTCGAAGAAGACTTAGCTCAAATCGTTCGGAACTACCTTCAAAATCACGAAAGTACTTCAATAGAGTGACCACATAAAGTACAGACCTCAATATCATTGAACATGTCTGGGACATTTTTAATAGAACATTAAGAAGCAAGAAAAACCTGCCAGCTACCTTGAATGAGGTTCGGAACAGACTGACCAAAATTCTGAAGGAGATGGATTAAAATGCTAAAAGGTCATTGCTTTTGAGTATCAGTCGTAGATGTGAACGATGTGATCTGTGATCTCCTTGAAAATGTTACGCATTTGTGGACATCAACGATCGAAAATTATGGCGAATCAAGAGCTATTGCTCTTGATTCTTACAAATTGCTTGGTTGGGTTAGTAGCTTTCTCTTTAGTAGATCGATTCGGGAAATAATTGTTGGTGTAACGAGTGACTATTTTCAGGTTAATGTAGGAGTACCACGGGGCTTCATACTTTCGCCAACTCTTTTTTTGTTGTAGATTAATAATCTGCACCACTCCACCGAATTAGCATTGACAGGATACGACAATGTGTCAAAGAATTTTATTTAAGACTTCGTGTCTCACATCGAGGCTCCGGTGCGACCGCAGCACCTCGAAGAGAACTTAGATCAAATCTTTAGGAATTACCTTGAAGATCAGGAAAGTGCTTCAATAGAGTGACCACACAAAGTACAGACTTCAATCTCATTGAACATGTCTGGGACATTCTCAATAGAACATTAAGAAGCAAGAAACGCCTGCCAGCTACCTTGAATGAGGTTCGGAACATACTGACCAAATTTCGGAAGGAGATGGATCAGAATGCTATAAGGTCATCGATATTGGGTATCAGTCGTAGATGTAAACGATCTAATTGTGATCTCCTTGTATATGTTACCCATTTGTGAACATCAAGAATCGAATTATTGCGAAGCAAGAACCATTGCTTTTGATATCTCAAAGGTCTTCGACAGGGTTTGACACGTAGCCTTGATGAATAAACTCATCGCATATGAGCCGAAAAATTGCGTGGTTAGATTAGTAGCTTTCGCTTCGATAGATTGATTCGGGTGATTGTTGTTGGTATAACGAGTGAATCTTTTCAGGTAGGAATACTCAAGTGCTCCATACTCCCACCAACTCTCTTTCTGTTGCAGATTAATGATCTTTTCCACTCCATCCAAAACACAATATTAAGGTTTGCAGACGACTGTACTTTGGTGTCCTCATTTACTAGTCAGCGTCCTACAACTGCTGAGGGGACACACCGACAAAGATACCAGCAGAGCATGTCATTTAATTTGGACTTGGAAAAAAACAGTGTGAGGTCGGTTAAACTTAGTCAATTTTAACGCGAACAAGATGTAATCATGCACCTATTCGGCATTACAGTCAACACCGGAATTTACTGATATGACTATGTACCAGTCATTGCCAATTCTGCTTCTGCTAAAGTCGTTTTTCTTTACAGGGCTAAGCGGTACTTCACGCCATCATAGCTGATGCTTTTATATACGACACAGATGCGACATGATATGGAGTACTGTTCTCATGTGTGGGGATACGCACCCAAACTTTCATTACGTCTATTCGATAGTCTCCAGAAAAGAGCAGTGTGCCTCATTGACCACTTAGAGATAATGCATGATATCCAACCTCTCGCTCAAAGAAGGTTGCTAGGTGATTTTTTCTTTCTTTGCAGATACTTCCATGGAAAATGCTCTGATGAACTGAGAGGTTTTGTCCCAGAAATTATACAATTCCAGAGAAAAACTAGGCTTGCGGAAAACGGTCCAACTTGAACAGCCACGTACCTCCGTCTTTAATTTTGTAGACACGGCAAGTATGCTTGGAACTCGCTTCCATCAAACATCTTCCTGATAACTTACAATTTGCCCCTCTTCAAGAAGCGAGTGAACACACACATTAAATTATCTTGGGCGGCCACAGATGTGGCAGGACAGGCGTCGCCTCCTCCCAGAGGGTTGAAATTGGAATACCATTTACTTTTATTTTGTTCTCAGGTACTTTTTAGTGCTGGAGTGTTACTGAAAAAAAAATCTTCAACATATCTAAACTTCTTCTGTGTGAATTAGAATTTTAGATTTTGAGCATTAATTTATTTTCCTCGTTTAGTTCTCTCGTGGGTAGAATCGATTTCCAATTGAATTATGCTATGAGAGCTATAATTATTACTTTCAGATTTCAGACTTAACTATGCCTATATATCCTCTGCAATATGATTCCCCCAGATATCAGCAGACAATCTGCTTTAAAAAAGAGTTGAAATGAGCTTTTCCCAATTATCCACGGAGTTCTGAATTCAACGACATCGGAATCTCAGAAACGAATTTCTTCGCTTGGTTTTCTACGTACTCCAAATCACAAGAAATAAAGTTGTTGTTTTCAACAAATTTCCTATTCAATACCGTAATCAGAAGGTGCACCCAGTTTCGTATTAAGTACAGGTCGTGGGCGTTGTAAAATTATGTTTTTTCAAGTGGAGTTTCATAGATAGTCCAAATTACGAGTGTTGTGATGCTGAGCAAACCATAAGTCATTTCTTGGACTGTTCTGTATCTCGATATCCAGATGGTTTCCAACATACAGATGGTGTCATATTTCTTTCTTGTTTGCATAGAAAATTTGAAATCCATTTAGCATTACTGACGTCATGTTTTACTGCTGTTTATCTTTTATTTTTCAGATTATTGCCATGTCACTAACAATCGAATATTTGAGTAGAATAAAGAATGAAACGTGAAAACAATATTTCGGGTTTCAATATTTGTTCTCATTACTCTTACAGATTAGCTGTTACTGATGTATCAGTACGAGCTAGAGAGGATGTTTCCTTAGGTTTTATAATCTATTTTCTTCAATCCAAAGAAGTTTATGTATGGTTCACTTGTTTCATCTCATTTTGCTGGGTTCACTCTTTATGGGCTATTGTGGGAGGCTTGCTATGTTGTGAATATTTATCCATTCGAATTTCGACATCATTCAATATAGTATTGTAATTTCTTGTGATTTTTGAAATGATTCGAAGTCATTAGTTAAAATGATTTTTCAATACACTTAACTGCCAAACAAGAACGTCGATTTTGACGTTTTACTGCGTCTATGTGTTATATTGTGAAGAGAGGAAAACGCTCCTAAAGTAAAACGAAATAAGACACTTTTGTCACTTTTCCACAATTTATTCAATAATCACGACCGGTTTCGACCACTCAAGTGAACTTAAAAATGACCGTAAGGACGAAACCGGTCGTGATTATTGAATAAATTGTTGAAAAGTGACAAGTGTCTTTTCGTTTCACTTTGAAAACACTCCCCCTATTCTGTGTTCTT
Organism: Cryptolaemus montrouzieri; assembly: GCA_013387265.2. Classification (NCBI taxonomy): domain Eukaryota; kingdom Metazoa; phylum Arthropoda; class Insecta; order Coleoptera; family Coccinellidae; genus Cryptolaemus; species Cryptolaemus montrouzieri. Next base: position 32,928,485 of record JABFTP020000144.1, on the reverse strand, counting down.
TTCGCGTAGGAAATTCACTGATTCAAGGTAGCTTTTTCCTTCTCGAGTTATTTGGAAATTTTCGTGCCGAAATTCTTTTTTGTACAAACCATTTTTGAGTTATGATGCAAACTTTTTATTTTCCTTCCACAACACAGCTCTTCGTATATTTCTCGGTGCTTTTCGAATCAGCCCCATGAAATCACTCTATTGCGAGGCACACGAACTTTTCCTAGCATTACGTCGAGAAGAACTTCTACTATCCTATGCAGCTAGGGTATCAGGAAATACATATCATCCCATATACGACATCTTCAAACCAATTGAAATAAATTTACCAAATCTTTCTAAAAACTAAAACTAATTCTGCAAATTCTACAACCTCTTCTCGGAAACGTGAATCTACATAAGATAACCACCAATTCTCGTAAGAACACTCCCCCTTGGACAATAATATTACCTACAATAAACACCGACCTACCAAAATACAACAAAGAAGATACTCCAAATACCCTGCTACAACAAGCTTTTTTAGAAGTGATGAATGCAGAACAACATAATGAAGTATTTTATACAGACGCATCTAAGACTGATGGCAACGTCAGCTGCTCAGTAGCCTCTTCGAACGATATCGTATCACAACATCGCCTTCCTTCTTTCAGCAGCATTCACATTGGAGAACTGTACGGTATTTTAAAAGCATTCGATCACATCTCGGGCACGAACAAAAATATTGCCATCTGCACAGACTTATTAGCCTCAATGCAATCCATTAAGAACATCGCAGAATATTCTTGTACTCGCAGAATATTCTTGTACTCGCAGAATATTCTTATACTCGCAGAATATTCTTGTACTCGCAGAATATTCTTGTACTCGCAGAATATTCTTGTACTCGCAGAATATTCTTGTACTCGCAGAATATTCTTGTACAGAAAATCCAAGAGATCATCAGCCAACTCCACAATACTGAGAATATTCGAATTTGTATCATTTGGGTACCATCACTTACAGAAATAGTAGAAAACGAAAAAGATGAATGGAGATGCAAGAAAAGCCGGACCTCCCAATCCAAAATATTCAACTGCCTAAAGACTTAAAATGTCACTTGAAACAGACCATTAAAACCAAATGTCACAATATCTGGAGCAGTTCAGATTGTCAGGTCTATAATATAACGCCTTCGATAATTTCACATCAACTACCTAAAATGACAAGTAGGGAAAAATTGTTATTCGTCGCCTAAGAATTGGACATACCCATTCAACCCATGCTGATCTGATGGATTCTACGGCCCCTTCATATTGTCATCAATGCAACAGCAGCCTCACTGTGAAACACATACGCGTAGAATACCCACAATATGCAAGAAGCCGACAGAATTACTACATAAATGTTGATCTCAAGAAAACACTAACGAACAACTCCAAAAATGTAATTGCTTTTCTAAAAGACACAGATCTCTTCACTGGTATTAAAGTTCTCAATTTTTCTCATAAGGAATATTTGTATATATGTATAAACGTGATTTTTGTTTTCTGTGTTGAAATTTATATTGTATGTGCCAATTGCCATAGTTGTCGAGGCACTCTAATGAAATATAAGATATAAGCATTTATTGTAAATACAATTATTCAAATTTTGTAAATCCTCTCTTTTCAAATATATATATATATATATATATATATATATATATATATATATATATATATATATATATATATATATATATATATATATATATATATATATATATATATATATATATATATATATATATATATATATATATATATATATATATATATATATATATATATATATATATATATATATATATATATATATATATATATATATATATATATATATATATATATATATATATATATATATATATATATATATATATAATAAATAAATATTTTTTATTTTCTAAATGTGAACCACAGACAACTTTGATTTTGTTGAAATTACTTTTTCCTTGTCGAAAAATTTATTACATGTGCACTCAATTTTTTCATCCAAGAGATCTCTTAATCAATCACCAAAAACATTTTAATTGATATCTATGCCTATTCACATAATTCACGAGGATTGATTGAATTAGCTTAAGTAGAATAAATTTTCAAACTATCATAATAAATGAATAGAACACTATGCCTTTATCATGACAGTTTGAAAATTCATTCTTGCAAGGATAATTCAAATAAATTATTCAATGTTTTTCACCAAGATACAACTATTGTGTGAATATATTATGGTCTGTAATAACGAAGCGACCGTCCTGTACGAAAATTCCGAAATGTATAATTGACTGTTATATTCAAAAAAATTATGATGCTGAGTCTGCATGAGCTGCTTATTTGATAATTGAGGGAAAATCTTATGAACCGTTTCACATTCATCGAACCAAGGAAATAAGAATATGAAGAAATTCATGGAGATACATCAATTGTTATTCTAATAGTAAGGTAGTGCAACTGCAACTGCTAAAAAAGTCAATTTTGGGGAGGCGAATTGGAATGGAAATAGGGATATATAACAGTCGAGCACTCAGTATTCTCAAGAAAAATAGATATAGAACTTATAGACAATAGATATTAACCTTGAAAAATGAAAATTCAGCAAAGATCTGAAGAAAATCGGCAGTATTCTCGAGAAATAATTTAGACTGATTGAGTTCCTGTCAGTGGTGATGGAATATTCAATCTTCAAAATGAATATTCGTGATCAAATGTAAACCCACATCGCTATATTAATAGTCAACGTCGAGACCGTAATGACTTCAAAATTTTCGTACGGTATTGTTGCTTAGTTATTACAAACAAACTATCATTAGATAATTTATTTCAATTCTTATTGCAAAACTTAATAGAATTACTAAATAAAGGTATGAAAACACGTACTGAAAAGCTTGGGTGCATACGTGATTTATTTCTGGAAAGGAAAAACTATTTAAAGAAACTAAAGCTTGTTACAGTTCATATTCAAAAAAAAGCAAGTTATTATTCTAACTCAAAAACAGTTGGACAAAAAGGAATTACATAAAATAGTTCAATGTCAAACCATTTCGACATAACTTCGAAAACGTCCTAGATTTACGCACTTTACTGACTTCGAAAATATTCAACATTTTGTGAATAACTCGAAAACGAAAAGAACTAGTTTGAATCTTTTTCTTCTGTTCACAATATTTCACATAGCTGCAGTACTTAAGTATACAAATCTGCCCATCCTGTACAGGGCTTATTTTTCGCGCGAATGAAAATCGCTAGTCACAAACGAGTATAGATCAATCTGTATACGGCCAAACAAAACAAATTAAAAAAATCGACAATTTGATAGTAACCTCTGTCTATAACCCTTTATCTTGATCATATTTTTTCGATTTGGAAAATTAATTGTATTTACCAAGACGTTTCCTAAAATGTTCAGAATATTCAATAAATCAACATTGAAAAAACTATGAAGAACTGACGAAATATTTAGTATCGCTACAGAAGGGCGACAGATTCAACAATAGCGTATTAACGTGTCTTTCATCGTGACCGACACTTTTCCTGACCATTCGATTCATTCATTCATTCTGATTAAATTCGGCATGCTTCATCTCTTCAATTTTTCTTCTCCGTGGAGAGATGAATGGATTTCTATTCTTCATTGTAACCAACTACTACTTAATGTATCGAATTAATCATACGTGCCGTGGACTGACTGGGATATTTGTTTTTAGATTGATTACATAATATGACAAAAGACGATCAATCATGGACGGCAGAGCCCAGTTGGGCGGACTTGGTTGCATGGTAATTAAATGTAAATATGCCCACGTGCTCTGGAAGCGGTAATTTAATTAAAAAGTGGACTTTTGTATATATTTTCATGGTTGATTGGTACCCAAGCTCTATCTGTGTTACTATAATTTGGGATTTAATTAAGTCGTTCACCGTTGATAAATATGATTATGTATTAGATGTTAATACTGTAAGACATTATGGTACTGCTTGAAAATGATTGTTCAAGATCAAGAAGTCAATCTTTAGATTTTACTCTCTGAACTAATGCAGATATAAACAATTCAATATAACCAAACATTATTTTTCATAGTATATTATGGATACAGGATTTCATACACATATAATAAAAATATTGAACTGAGTGAAACAATTTATTTATTTGTGAATATTTTTCTTTTTATACAGAAAGGGCAACCTATTTTGCGTTGGTGTTAGCCGTCCTTAGCAAATTATACACACTACACATTTGAGTGAACAAAAACTACAAATTCAAAATTTTCAACGACTACGAGAGGAGTACAGATCAACCATAATGTTGAACGTCATTACAATGAGTACCATGCTCACTATCTTTGGGTACTTCTTCTTCTTCATCTTTAAATAGGACGATGTCCTGTTTTTCTGTTACAGCCCCTGCTGCGAACCGGAGCTCCAGCACTCATGCCATCGCTTTTTCGGCCTTCCTATGGGTCTTCTAGTGTTGGGTTTTTGTGTTTTTGCCCACTTCGCCATACGTTCGGGGCCCATTCTGTCTACGTGATCTCTCCATAGGCGTCGACGTGCTCTTGTCCACCTCACCACATCCTGGACACCTAGCTCCCTTAGCGTATCATCATTCCTTATTCTATCTCTGCGTGTAATACCTCTTATAGCTCTTAGTGTTCTCATATCTGTTGTCCTCATTAGTTGTTTTGTTTTTGTTGTCTCAGCTCTTGTCTCAACCGCATATGTCATCACGGGTCTCACAAAGGTTTTATAGATTCGGACTTTGCTTTCTGTGCTTATGTACTTATTCCGCCAGATTACATCTCTCAGGAAGCCAGATATTCTCGATGCTTTCATTGTCTCCTGTTTTGCTTCTTGTAATAGTTGCCTATCGCTCGATACTTCTACTCCTAGGTATTTGAAGTGTGAGACTTGCTCTATTATATGGTCGTTCACTACTAGTTTGCATCTAATTGGATCTTTCGCTATTACCATCGATTGGGTTTTCTGTGTTGATATTACCATGTTATATTTTTCTGCTGTTACTTTGAACTTTCGTAGTAGGCGTTGTAGGTCGTCCTCATTCTCGGCTATTAGTAAAGCATCATCTGCGTAGCACAGTATTCTCATAGTTTTGTTACCCATCCTATAGCCTTGGTTCATTTGGTTAACACCTGCTATTATTTCATCCATGATTAAATTAAATAGACATGGGCTGAGGCTGTCACCTTGTCTAATGCCTGCGTTAATTTTGATCTCGCTTGTAAGTCCCTGTGTAGTTTTTACTTTCGTCTTATTAGAGTTATTTAGTTCTTTGATTATGTTTATGTATTTATTGCTTAAGTTTTTATTTCTAAGGATAGTGATCACATCGTTCATTCGAATTCTGTCGAATGCCTTTTCCAAATCTATAAAACATATGAACATCGGTTTGTCAAACTCTATGGACTTCTCCACCAGTTGCCGCAATATAAAAATTGCATCCGTTGTTGATCTATTTGGTCGGAATCCCTGTTGTTCTTCAGACACACCTACTTTGTCATATATCTTTTGCGATAGAATTTTAGTGAGTAGTTTCGATGCAGAGTTAAGGAGTGTGATGCCTCTATAATTTGCTGGGTTTGTCTTCACGCCTTTTTTGTATATGAGTATTGTTATGCTCTCTCTCCATTCTTCTGGTATCTCCTTGTTGTTTTCAATTTTTTGGAATAGTTTTGTTATTTCTTTTGTTATTTCTGCTCCCCCATATTTAATTAGTTCGTTACTTATGTTGTCCGGACCGGGTGATTTTCTATTTTTTAATTTATGGACTACTTGTTGTACTTCTTCTAGGCTGATAATGTCATTTTCTGTTTCTTCGTAGAGTGTGTTTTGTTCTTCGATTTCTCGTTCGTCATTCTTACCGTTATCATTATCTCCCAAGTATAAGTTCTGGAAATATTTTACCCACTCTTCTGGTTTTATTACATTGATCTGCAGTTCTTCGGTGATTGGTTTTTTCCTGTTCCTCAACATATTCCATACCTTTTTCTGTGCTCCTCGTAAGTCGTGTTCCATGTCATTTGTAAATCTTTCCCAATATATTTTTTTTAATTCTTTAATTTTGTTCGTTGTTCTATTTCTTTCTGTTTTATATCTTTGGAACTCTTCTTGTGTTCTGTGATTGACATATCTGATATATGCGTTCTTCTTTTCTTTTGCTAAATCTTTGATTTCCTGTGTGAACCATGGTTTATCTTTTCTATGACTGTTTATTTTGATTCTTTGTTCCCCAATGGCTTCTTTTGCGCTGTTAATTATGTTGTTTTTCACTTTATTCCATGCGGCGTTTATGTTGTCTGTGTCTACTATAGGGTTAAGGATGATGTTTTCCTCGAGTCGTGTTTGGTATATATTCTTAGTACTTTCGTTTTGTAAAGATTCAATGTTGAATTTAGTGATGTAGTTAGGCGGTTTTTTTCTCTATTCTATATGACAGGCGGTACTTGCAGATAACCATTCCGTGCTGTGTTCTAACATTCGCTGATGTCAGTGTCCGTACGTCAAGTATTTCTCGTGGGTGAATTTCCCTATTGGTGATCACAAAGTCAATCATAGATTTTTGTCCTCTTGTGTTGGTGAATGTGTATTTGTGTTGTTCTTTGTGGTCAAAGTACTTGTTATTTATTCGGAGTTCATTATGTGCACATATCTCGAGAAGTATGTCTCCATTTTCGTTTGTCGCCGCTTCATTAAACTTCTGCATAATTCCTGGGAGGGGAGTATTCCCTATTCTCGAGTTAAAATCTCCCATTATAAATATTTTTTCTGTTTGTGGTATTCTGTCTAGTGTGTCTTGAAGCGTTTCGATAAATTCTTCCCTTTCATTCTTTGGTTTACTTATATCTGGCGTGTAAATGCTGATAACATGGGTTTTTTTCCGCTTTGGGTACTTACAGAAAGAAATCAGATCAATCAGCGCCTATTTACAGCGCCAAAAACCATCACTTACAAGCCGTCCCAGCAGCACAAAAAAACGCCAGCTTTTGGCCAGTTTATAAGCAACTGTTAATCTACAATAATGTCTGATTCATCTTCGGATGGAGAGTTTTTATTAATAAAAATGTATTTATAAGGTTTTATATACACGAAGGAAAGTATATACGTCCAACGAATTGAAAATTGAAGTTTATGCTGGATGCACCCATTTATTTTAATCGTTGTTGTCTTGGAAAAATTTTAACTAATTCGATATACAAAATCTTTACAAGAAAATGCATAGCCGGCTACACAACTGGCAAAAAGTAAAAAGTCGGCGCCGATCTGCGTTGACAACAAGAGTCGATTTGCTTTGTTTGTGTATCGCTGCTCATAAGCGCTAATTTCCAGTAACGGTTTTCTTTCTTTCTAAATTTAACAGCGCATAGCGCGTGTGCACTTCCAAACCTTCGTGTGCACATTGTTCCACTTCTCGTCCTCTTATCGTTTATCGAATAACCGCCTAAGATGTTTCACTTCAAAAAGCCAACTATGGGAAAGTATTAAATCAAAAGTTACTTTGATCTAAAAAACATCGAGTTTACAGAGCTGTCCCTTTACTCCATGTCGAAGAGGGACGTGGATTCTTCAAATCCGTTAATTACTAGGGCGGCTCACAACTTGTACTCTATTTACAATCCGCACACTAACAGTCATCAGGCATGTCGAGTCATGAACCGAGCACTACCAAATATTGATGTAAATCTCCCAAAATCCTTTTTCAACCATCAAAGTCTATAATTTGTATTAACTAATAATGGAAAATTCAGAATTACATTTGATATGATATGTACTGAAATTTTCTCGGATATCCTTGATATAGCGGCTACATCACTGTGGTCATACAGTGAATAAAAAGTACCACACTGAACTCACTCTCTAACATGCAGATTTTTGATAATATCCTTGATTTCAATTTAATTAAAATTGAATAACATACTGGCTGTGTTCTAAGGAACCTTTAAAAAGTTTGTAAGTGAGCCAGATCGACAAGTGTCGATACTAAAGAGGTCTAATAAGACATGACTTTGGCGCGGTTACAGCTCCAGGATAGTAATGGAATGGACGTACTTATTGCACTTGTAAGCAGATGGACAAATAGATGGCTGAATAGGGTCGCTCCTACAGTCTTTATAAGGACTCCAACCATTTCAATATAAACTTCGATTTCCGAAGACGTTTTCTACTATACACCTAGGACATAGAAATGGAGAAATGGTCTCTCAATACAACTTCATATTCCAACAGGCAAGGAATTTATCAGAAACTCAAGACAGCATTCACATTTAGATATTCGAAGGACGCAAAGACGAAATGGCGTCGCAGCTAGATGAGTTCCTCCAAAGAGTTCCTGGTTTATGTTTCTTCGACTCTTAAATTCGTGTCTGAAAACTCCAATTTTAACTACGTGTAACGAGCATTGAAACCCAGCAGGCGTAAATCCCAATAAAAGGATGGATGAAAAAATCAATTTGCCTTCTGGAATTTCACTGGCGTGCTAAACACTTCCAATGTAATATCTACAATTTCCACAGCTTCAGTTTTTTTCAACCAAAAAAATACAACTGACCAATACATTCTTCTAGTCATCACGTGGTGCGTAACATAAGCCAAGCCAATCAGAACATCCCACACATCATTTCAAGCATACATCCCCACAGCTTAACGCTTTCACCCTCTTCACATACGTACAGACAAGAGAGCATATCCTTATTAATTACAATTACTTAAAGATAGTTCTCACTCACGACGACAATACCATACCTACTTATATAAATCTAACCACACCTTATCGAGATGTTTTGATTTGTTTTCGAATAAAATAATGAATACTATTGCAATATTTCTCAATAGTAATAATATTGCACCGTTTTTCAAACAATCGAATATAACATTTTTTTAATCAAGAAAAACGAATGGCCGTTTCACCACGGTCTCTTTATACGGTAGAATTTCAAAATTGAGTTTTGCACGTAACAAAGAGTAAAGCGCTGAAATTTGAAAAACATTCTCTGTAAAACAGGTTTTTGAATGTTTCTCTTCCTTCAGATCAATATTTTTCATCTCTCGACAATTCTTCATCTTCAAAATGTACCTTCTGTTTCAATTTGAAGATATCTAACAACTTCCTAATGAATTTTTTTTTATTTTGGCCTAACATTTCGACTTTGAAGAATGTCCTCCTAATTATTTTATCGGCAACTTCTTAATTCATCACATTCACATTTTCGTCTGAATATAGCATATTTTCAGTGCTTTTTAATCTTTATGTTTATTGAATTTAAGATTGATATCGCGGTACATATCGAAGTATAATGCCCCTGTTTATTTTTGTGAGAAAAGTAGATTGGAAAGACAAAAGTAAATTCCATAAATATTAATTGCAGTGTACATGGTATTGTCTGAAACACACTCAAAAAATCTACATAAGTTAATTTGGAATGCAGCCATTTTTTTCACGTTATATATACAAATACAAATATAGAAAGTTCATAATTACAAATTTTAACAATTACGATCGAAATAAGGTCGTAGATCAACCTTACTTTTGGACAAAATGCATATGAGCCCTTTGTTTATGCAGAATGCACCACAAAACCTACCGTAAGTAAAATATTTTGTTTTTTCGTTCAACATTTGCCAATTGAATAGCTATTTAATAAAACAAACGAAACAATCAAAATATTTTTTGAGCGATAATCCATCCACAGTGAATTGCGCCAGCTAATGTTTGTTACCAATAGGTGGACTATCTTACGCATACTAATTATGTTAAGAACCTTTTAGGTTTGACAAAATGATTTTCTTTATACAAAATTATATCAATACTGATGTCAAGCATTCCCCCATACCACATACTTGCATCTATGCTCATCAGTGCGAACCCTACACGCACAAAAACACCAACATTGTCAAGAAGAATGGATATTTTTCAGGACGAATCAGGATTTGGTTTCTGTAGCGGTTTATTCGACGTTTTTGCGTCTCGTGAAGAAAAAAGTAAATACAGTGGAATCTCTATAACTCGAATGTCAAGGGAAATGCAAAAAAAATCGAGTAAATGAGTTTTCGACTTAAAAAGGATTTCGAGATACAAAGGATTTAACCGCTAAAATTTCGACTAAGAAAGGTGCGATTTCTAAGTATATTTTTCGACTTGTAGAGTCAAATTTAAACAACAATTCGACTTAAATTGTAATGGTATATATGTATTTATTTAAATTACATATTACTGAAGTAAACTTTACAAACATTTAAAAAAAATCTGTTATCTTTTTTGATTTAAACAATTTGCAGATTTCTCATCAATTATTTTTTCAAGTTCAAGTAATGAACTGAATACACAATCTTCGATATCATCACATCTTTCAATGAAAGATCGTAGTGTGTTGATTGCTGCTCTGGCTTCTTTATTTGATATTAATGGTTCAACATCTGCGGGATCAGTATGATCGACGTCATTTTCATCAACATTATCCTCATTTATGTCCTGATTAACTGTCAATTATTTCAGCATCAGTTAGTGTTCCAGTAGTAGCCAGCCCTTCATCACATGTCACATAATCTTCAAATTGAACTTCTGTGTTCTGAAGTTTATTCCAATCAGCCTCTAAACTCATGTCCGGTTCAAGAGGTTCTTCCAAAGCTTCTTCTTGTGACATCGAAAATCCACAGCTTTTGAAGCAATTTGATATTGTGGTCACAGATACACTTCTCCAAGCCTTGTCTGTCATCCTAATTGCATGCAATACATTAGTAGATGAAGCAGACTGTTGTTCCATATCAGTTATCAGTTTCCTAACAACTTCCTTTCTGTGAAAGGATTTTTTTATTATTCCTTGATCTAAGGGCTGTAGCTTAGATATTGTATTGGGTGGAAAAAATTTAACTTTCACTGCTTTCAATGGCGGAATTATGTTGTGAGCTGTAGAGTTGTCAATGGAAAGCAAAATTTTTCGTTTCTCCTTAATCATTTTCTTGTCGACTTCAATGAGCCATCCTTAGAATATTTTGGCTGTCATCCATGCTTTCTTGTTAGCATCATAGTCTAGTGGTAGAGATTTACATCCAGAAAAAGATCGAGGCTTTTTAGCCTTTCCTATAACTATGGTTTGAGTTTTTCAGAGCCTGTCATGTTTGTTGCTAGCAATATTGTTAATCACTCTTTACTGTGCTTACCACCATGACATTTTTCATTTTTTAAAATAAGTGTTTTCTCAGGTAAGCACTTGAAAAAAAGGCCAATATTTATGCAGAGAATGGATTCAGAAGGGCCGATAAATGGTTCAGGTTGGTTAGATGGATGCACAAATTCAGCTATTCATAAAGAGGAACAATGACTGGGCAGATCTACTCTTAAGATGCTTCACACACCACTTTAACGAATTTTTAAACCACTTTTGGTAATAATTTGATTTTTGTAGGCAAAAACGCTCTCTCATGGCAAGCAGCATGTCGTGAACGGCCTGCGAAATTACGGAATTGATCTGAATACATTCATCGAACATGATTGGGACAAGCTCTTCGTGACTTTCAGTTTCAGATAGAAGCGTTGGGTAGTTGGTATTCTCATCACATTCACTGGAGGAAAAGGATATTCTTATTCGCAATACGCCAAAATGAATTAATTGCCTTGAAGAAAATATTTCAATATCCCACAATTTTCGTGAATAGAGTATATGATTCTTAGTGACACGTTAATTAAGAGCGAAATATGAAGAGTAATTGATTTTCAAGATTTCAAAGTGATTCAGGTCACATATTTAACTGTTCTCATTGAGCAGCCGTGATGCAATCGAGTTCTCCGGTAAGCAGGGCTGCTCGCAAGGAGAGTTTTTCACCCCTTTGTTGAATATCGGCGCACTGGACGTAAACATCCAAGCAAACGCTGACGATACAGTCAATCTGGTGGATGCAGATAATGACGATCTAAACTTTAATATAATACAAAAGTCTATTATTGGCCATTCGAGGAAGATTAAGGGTGAAAACAAAGTGTGCAAACCACCACATTCGTTATCCCCTATGTTAAATGAAGGTATTCATTCCAGTTGTGGTATCTGGGGGTTACTCTAGTTAGTGAGCTTACATGAAATTCACACCTTAAAAATATAGTACACAAGATATGGAGAGTCGCCCCAAAACAGCTTCACTTTCTATACCTGATGGTACTGTGATACATATAGCTATGTTAGTTAGTGAGAGTGCAGTTGCAAAATGCAACTCAACTCTTCTTCTTCTTCTTTATGAACCTGTAGCCATCCAGTCCTGGACGTAGACCTCCTCTTTTTCCTTCTACGCGGAGCGGCCTTGGGAGAGCTGCATTCACTCTCTCCCCGCGATCCTCCGGATGTCATCTCTTCATCTTGTCTGGGGCGTTCCCATGCTACGCTGCGTTCTACGGGCTCGCCAAACCAGCAGCCGCTTGGTTAATCTGACGTCGCTGCTGCGCACCACGTGTCATGCCCATCGCCATTTCAGCCCGGTAGCAGTCGCCACTACGTCCTTAACCTTAGTCTTTTGTCGTATGGCGTCATTTCTGACTCGATCATGGATGCTAATGCCCAGCATGCAGCGCTCCATTGCCCTCTGTGTCACTCTCAGCTTTTCCGCACCTCTTCTTGTCAGTGTAATGGTCTCTATACCTAATGTCATAACCGGTAGGACACACGCATTATAAGTCTTTCTTTTGAGATTCATTGGTAACCTCCTATCTCTGAGAATGTGTTTTAGGTTGCTGAATACTGCCTATACAAGTCCTACTATTCTGTTCAGATCTGCCGTTTGATTTTCACCACCAAGCTGGATTTTGTGACCAAGGTAGACATAGTCTTTTACGTTCTCAGTGACTGAATTTTCCACCACAATTATATTTGGCGAACGGGTCATGACTATTGTTCTACTTAGGTTCATCTTAAGGCCGACTTTCTTGGATGCATCATTTAGTAGTTGGAGCATGGTTTCCAGTTCCTTGGGGTCTATGTGAATCAACACAATATCGTCAGCAAAACGCAGATCAACTCACTCAAGCTCTATAAATTGAAGAGAACTTCTCTCATGAAAGTCATTGAAGCCTTCCTTTCCTAAACATACTGCAGTCATGAAACTGATTCTAAACTATGCTCCCCCACACGTGTGATTAGAGGAATGGCGAGAATGGGAACATACAGATTCCGTCACCTTTCCCAAAAAGGACCAAATATGATCAGCTTTGTCGCTTGCACTCTATTGGCTTAAACTGAGCTCGCAGAGATGCAAATAATAATGTCTGATATAACAATTCCCAAACCTACAGCTATTCTATATTATCATTTCTAAATGACAAGAATGGCCTGAATCCAGGGAGAGATTATTCGAGGGTCTCTGTTGCTTCACTCATGACTCCAAATGTGTTGCCCCCGTGGTGTATATAGTCTATCTATCTAGGAAACTAGTGCCTGTTTTTCATATGGAAATAATAGCCGTTGACTATTATAATTTCCCTCATTACGGATAGCCAAGCTGCACTGAAGGCATTGGCATCCGACAGTTACACTTCGCTGTTTAACCCTTTCCAGATTGGGATTCAGCATATCTCTGGAAACCAGAAAATAGAGAACAACCGATGGTTGAACACTCTTAGCTTGCAATCAGTGAACCTTTCGCTGCAAGAAGGTTTAGCTCAAATTCTAAGGCCTAGAACTCAGTTGATGCCATTTTAATGGAACTCTATCGCCTCGAATATCACCTTAATAGGTTACAATAGATCGAGACTCCTTTGTGCAAATTATGCAAGGATGAGGAAGATTCAGTAAAAGAATTTATGGTTAGAGAAGTTTGGACCTCCTAAAGCTCTTATCTATGAACTACTAACCTTTATAGAAAAGGAAGATGGAACCTGTATATGCAGTCTAAAATAGAGTAGTGGGGGAAGCCACGTAGGGCTACCTCACCACACTATGTCTTTAATCACTCTCTCGACCAGCAATCGAGGTCAGAATTTCGGAATTTCGATCAGGGGGAAGCTTCCGACTGGGGATAAAAATGTCTCCACTTTTTAATGAAACTCATTTGGACATTTTAATTTCGCTATATGATAATCCAAAATTTTCTACTTAACTAACGTCAATAGGTGTGTTTTCTAGAAAAAGCAAATTTCCAAATCGATGCTCAACACTGAACACTCGTCCACGATGGAAATTTCCGGATTAAAATTTAGAAAATTCTTATTTCGAATTCTATTCTGAAGCGTATAAAGATTATTTTAATATGCCAAATTTCATAATTTCAATTTGAACAGTGTGAAGAAAAACAAGAAAAGAAGTAGGGTGTTGCATTTGTAGGGGCGTACCTCACTTAAGCAGATTTAATCTGGCATGCATTCATATGAACTTTTCTCTATTAAAATATTGCATCCTGAATTTTATACGAAGTTTTAGATAACTTCTCTACAACACATTTTGTGTTCATTAAAAGTATTTAAGCACAACACGCAGTGTTTATTTTTACAATTTAATTTTATTTGCAGTATGAAATGTTTCTCTGTGTACAGCGTTAGTAATGAGAAGTCTGGTTAATACACAATTATAGGTCGCTTAAGTGGTTGAAGTATTATGTGATCTCGTTTTGGGTACCGCTGATCTTAAACGCAGGCATTTACGACATCGCACGGTACAGAGCGATCCGACAGACGCGAGATTCTTGATATACGACCGACCCGACAAAAACCGAAGATTGCTTCTTCAAAATTAACAGGCTAAAAGACAATTACTCAGGAATATTATTTTATATGAAAAACCTAATTGCTTTATAATGTGTTTTACTTTCATGCAGTCTTGGGATGATTTATGAACGGTAGACGTCATTGTAGTATTCCATTTAGAGGGGCGTGCATTCAGTTTGACTTGTGAATGTGTTCTGGAAAGTGCCCCTTTGGCGTCCGCTGTATTTTACAACTACGTGGGCAGTAAAATATTTTTCTTTCAAGGATTTGAAAATTGTTCATTCGTTAATTGATTCGATATATCGAGTAAGTTTAATATCACCATTCAGTTTTTTGTCCTTTACTTTAATTATATTCTAGCGAATCTGACATCTGAATCTCGTTGATAGGCGAAAATTTCAATGAATTTCCCGCTTTTCGTCCTTCACATCGATAGTGTTGTGTAGTATATGACAGCCTTTATGCTCGCAAAGACGACAGGTGGCTGGTGACCCAACATTTTCCTTCGAGTTTATATTAGTTTAGTCTACTTCACCCATGCAACGAGCGTTCCATACTGAACATCCTTTATACGGCAGATAAACACTTGAAATCCATACGAAATCATCCCATAGTTACTAAGCATCGAACTATGTGAAATTTTGCCTTGTGAAAAAATGAAAAACATTATTTTCAATTACTTCAAAATGGTTCATCCAGAAGTTTCAATTTTTTCCTATCCGTATATTCCTCCAGCCGCACTACTACTACACGCTGTGGTTGACATCAGCTGTGCCTTCGGAAGCGTATTTCTAATTAAGAGGAACTTCAGGGGAAATAAACGACACGCCTCCTTGATTCCTGTATTTTCGGCAAGCTCTAAATGAAATCAATGGCAGAATATTCGGGAATATAGCCCAAACTGACAATTATTTATACGGATCGAATCTAGAAATCTATCTGAATAATAATGTTTACGAAATCTCTAACAATTCATAATATTTAGGAAAAACTGAAAGCTAAAGTAAATATTTTAGACTCACCACTGAAAAGCGTATGGACATAACGCAGGTTATCCTGAAGTGAAAATATTTTTGAATTTCAAATTATTTTGCCAGAAAAAATCTCTTGACATTTTTTTGTACGATGCCCAATTTTCGAGTAGTTGAAAAGTTTTCTAGAAATCCTTGCAATTCCATTGATAATACCTGTTCTATGCTGTTATAAATGTGTTCAAAAATGATTAACGTCAGTATCATTTGAGGGTTTCTGTTTTTCAATAATTTTGAATCTACTGATTCTGAATTTCAAATGGGCTATTATGAAGCGTTATACCAATGCTGAAATGACCGACATGCACCTCGTGTATGGACTTGCTGACGGAAATTTATTAGAAGCTCGGCGGTTGTACATTCAATGATTTCCTAACCGTATTGATCCCGATAGAAAATCTTTTGAAAGTATTCATCGACGCCTATATGGAAAGGCACATTTAGACGATATAATAAGCCAAGGGAAGTAAGAACGCTATAGCCGGAAAATGAGGTTATTGCAATAATTCAAGATAATCCTGGTACGTCCACTCGAAAAATTGCTGACGCTTAAAGCGCCAGCAATGTTTGGCAAAAACTTCATGAAAATTTGTTGTATCCATTCCACCTACAACGCGTACAAGCACTTCTTCTTACCGTCGATGGCTTTTGCGTAAATTGATTCAAATTCCTCAATTTCTCATGCTTATCCTGTTCACCGATGAAGCAAGTTTTACAAAAAGTTACATAGGATTTCGTATAATTATCATATGTGGTGGGAAGAAAATCCACATCGAACATATGAAGATCGAGTTCAACATCAGTTCTCTCTAACGTAACATAACCTAATTGACTAGTATTTTTATCAGGGTGACTTACGGGGGACTTGTACCGTAACTTTTTGGAATACCGCTTCCAAAATTTTTGGAGGATGTACCTTTGGCATAAGATGTAGTTTATGCACGATGGCGCACCTGTGCTCCGAACTTAAGTGTATGGAAATTGCTGGATTAGTCGAGGTCTGCCTCAATTTTGGCCTGCACGGTCTCCAGACATTTCAAGTCTTTGGTTTACACTACCCCTATGCCAGATGTTGAGGGCTTAAGAAATAGAATCCTCGCTGGGTGCAACTCGATAAGAACAGATGCTGGTGTTTTTGTAAGAGTTCGCCAATCAATGAGCAAATGACTGGAATCTTGCATCCGAGAAGGTCACTTTGAACAGCTTATGCATTTTCTCAAGAGTTTGTGATACTCAGAAGTCTTTGTTTTGCCCTTTAATTGAACTTTTGTTTTTCAAACATAGGTTATCTAATAATAAAAAAAAATATTTCACGATGATTCCTTTAATCTAAGGCTACGTGTCGTATACTGAAATGTATAACCTTTCTTTTCTTATTCTCTTTAACATTATTTTACTCAAAAACTTGGCGTCGTTCCAAAAAATGTCAAGAGAGCTTTTTTCTTGAAAAATAATTGGAAAATTCAAAATTTTTTTAGTGTTGAAAAAATCAGTAGACTACTAGTTTTCTCTTTCATAGATCCCATACGCGCTCCACTGGTGAATCCAAAATATTTTTTCGTATTGAAAATTGTGCGTTTTTGAAAGTTTCCGACTCCACCACAATAATACCTGAATATCTCAAGCGATTTATGAAAAATTCAAATTTAACTGCATTTTTCGATTAAACTTTAACACCCTGTAAATCGGTAACAAATTATTTGCGGACTTATGTTTATATGATTTTTTTTCCTAAAATGACTTCACCAATCACTCTTAAATATTGCCGTGTCTTTTTTAAACACCCTGTATATTTTATTTGTTGTTACCCAATTAGTCCCTCTACTAAGCAAACTTAGATCTAACAAAAATGCTGAAGCACTAATTTTTTACTTTGCAAGTCTTAAACTTCAAAACCGAAGGTTTTCTCATCCACTTTTCAACCCCTATTTCGCATCTTTAGGTTTCGTTTCTCCAAATAATCTGATACTCATATTTTCACTTAGCAATGAAGGTCTTAGATAAAATATTTCATATACCACTCATTCAAACCGCTATAGACTTTCAGCGCATGGTTTGCACCTTTCAAATTTATAAAAATCCGTTTGGTGGCCTTTAACAGCTATTCTTATGTAATAAGTGAAAATAGAGAATTAAAGTTCAGAAAATTTTTAAAACTTCATGGAAAAATTTTCTTTTATATCTATCTTTCAACATTCATTATTAATTTCCAGGTTCTGCCGTATTCAGTTCCTCTGACCAACACCCTCGGCAAGAAACATGGCGTTTCTCGAGAAAATGGTGGAATAATTACCGTATTCCACAGGAACAATGCATTGTGGGAAATCGAGGCAATCCTCGGTTGAAATCTTGCAGGCGAACACACAACAAGCAGCCAGCAACATGGCTAATTAGTAAGCCGTGTCCGTTTTCTTTCCGGTAATGACGGATGGAACGAAACGGGGTCCTTAAGAAACTGCTCAGATCTGACGGGTGTGATAACGGTCTAATTAATGCACTGCCGTGGAATGACTGCACGGTGGAGGCCGTGTGTCGAAACGTACAGGCTGTTCTAACGTCGAAATTTTGCTGACAGTATGATACATTTCTCAAAATTCAGACCGAATTAAAAGCCACAGGTATGTATATTGCTTTTGTATATTAACTGCTCGTACTTTCATCTCACATCCCTCAAAATTCACATAAATATTCAAAATATCATAATCGTACTTTTCAGTTCAAAGTGAGTAGTAACCTTTGAGTTATTTCCTTCCGGAAGTTAAACTCAAATCATCCCAACAATCCAAACATTTGAAATTATTCCATGTTATACATCTAAACTACAACATTGTCGCATAAGTTTGATTAAAATTACTCAATAATGCTATAGAATAATTTTCATCACCGTAGGCCGTAAAGAGAGATGACAATAATCAAATGGGTCCGCGTTTTGTTCTGCTATTGCTTGTTCCAATATAGATGAAAAAAAGAAAATATTTTTGAAATGGCATCTTTAACATTTTATTTCACTGTCTTGGTTCTTCAGTTATTCTCAGTGTTGAGCACTTTATTAATTAAAGAGTTAAGACGATTCAAGAAAATTAAGAAATTTTATGTGAACTACTGCCAGGTTCTACTTCATTAATATATGAACTAAAATACCAATTATGAAAATAAATAGTGACAAACTAGTTCCTTTCTGTATACCTTTGTATATTGTTTTCTGTGATGAGGTTGCATGGCTCTTGTTTTTCAAATCTTTCAACAACTTGCTGGTGCATCATAGCATCTCTAACATATTCCCATGAGGAAAATCTAACGGTGTAAGATCAGGTGAATGTGCTAGTCCCCTAGTTTCACTTGTTACCAATTCATCTGTCCCCAAATCAGCAGTTGTAAATCCGGTACCGACAGCTGGATGATGGAGGATGTTCATCGATGGTTTTATCTCTACTTACTAACTCGTGAATATCATCTTCTGAAAATTATAAGTAGGATGACCCATTTAAAGTTTCATAAAAAAATGAGGTCTTTGAATTGTTCTCTAACAAAGCACCCGACCGACACATCAACGACAGAAACCATTTGAAACTTCTACCTTCCAAATCCAATGGGGATTTTCTGCAGACCAAATATGACAGTTGAGACCATTAACGTTACCGTGTATGTGAAACCTTGGTTCGTTACCTATAAAATGTTATTGCCCATATTAGGATTATCATAAAAGCAATAAATATGTGCTCGAAGTACATAGAACATGATTCTTGTTAGAGATCAATTTCCAAATGATTATATTTCTGTGAATTCATCATTCAATGAACACTCGATTTCCATTTTTTTCATCAGAATATAAATGCCAACAGGTGCCAGAGCACTAGTTTCGATATATTTGCGAAAAGCTTAGATTGACTGAAAACAAAAATTAATATTTTTCTGTTGGATGCTCGTCTATGCTGGTTTTCATTTACCTTACCTAAAGCCAAAGGTTGAAGAAAAAGACTCCAGAACGATGCAAGTTTAATGAAAAACATTGATGTGGGACTAAACAATGAAAATATATTGAGTTCGCGATTTGAAAATACAGAAGATATTGAGAGACCCTATCACTAAAAAGGAGAAAAAAGAGGCAGGCTTATTTGATCATTAAAATTTTTTTCCTTGCCTCCCTCCTTCTATAACAACACTTTCGATGTTATTTCAAAGTACGAACTCTTATGTACATAATATTGTTTATTTATAAAAACAAGTTGACAAAAAGAATAGAGAATCATAATGAAATTCATGAACAATAAGAACAAGAACTTTTCTAGAAAGGTATATATAAGACAATATTTTGAATTTTTGTGTAAATTTAGGAAGGTACTTGTTATTCCATGTCTCATCAATTTCTGCAACTATTAAACCAACATAGGCATATCTAAGTGCTTATTTGTGTTGATTACACTGGTCAACACTGAAATGTCGAAAAAAGAAATGAAGTGCGCTTGTGACAAAAATGAAACTGCTTTTTTCTAACAGTTCTAGTATCAAATTCACACGCAGGTTGAATATGATTATAATAGCGGGTTTTTTGTTCATTCATTATTTGAAGTAGTTACTCTGGTTGCGGAGAAAAATGTATTTATAAGACTTTCTTGAAGAGGAGCCTGTATAGAATTCCGACGAAAATTCCAGCAGTAGTCGGCCATCATATGTATGCACATTCCCACTAGGTAACGTTCTTCCATTATGTGAATTTCTTGATAAAACCTTTCGCCATATCCTCTATAATCTCTAGAGTTCCAGGTTCGCTACTTCGTTCATATATTCCACAAAATTTGAGTCATTTATCAGTTTGTGGTCAATTGAAAATGCCTGCTCTCAACTTTTTCTTGTTCAGTCCAGCAAATATTTAGAACTATGAGTAAAATTCGCCATCAGTAAGGGTATTACAAATTGCTTCATAATATCACTTTTATAAGAAGTGGTAGCAATATATCTCGATATAGATTTTGTTAATGTGGATTAATAACATTTTTCTTATCAAACATTACTTAATCCCTTAGTAGCCACATCTTTTGAGTTCACACCTTTGTGAAAAATCCAGAAGCATATGAAACAGGCATATCAACTACAAACAGCTTGTTGCTTCAAGAGAAAATTTACCATTACCGAATGAACAAGAACTTTCCAGCTCTGCTCTTATTACTTTTCTAGCACTAAAAAAATGTTTCCTTATTATTCTTTCATAGAAATTGTATGTTCTTTAGGTAGAGTCATATTTATTTCCGTTCTGTACCAGTGCACACTCTAAAGTTTTTAATGCAATCAATAAAAAGACGCTAAGCACTTGATTTATATTTTTGAAAACCCATTTCCTGCTTTCTATTTCCACGTGGTCAGTTTCAAAACATGTCCGAGCAGAAAACATGGACAGATATAACCAATGTTTCAGAGTTGCTCATAATGATTACCATAAAAAAATTACAATCATCATGATAATTCTCGGGTTTCCACCAAATCATGGGAGTGTGAACTTAAGAGAAGATCTTTTTCCACTCCACCATTATCGTAAAGATACAACGCAATCTTGTTAAATAGTATGGCTTCTGTTGATTACAAACATATACTCCCAAGTAGCTCAAAACTCTACGCTGATTCAACGATGTCTTTGATCGTACTATCTGTAAGTTACCTCAAAAACACAAACAGTGATGTGAGTTTTGAAATGACACACCAAAATATATTAAATGAGATAATAATATTCATAGAAAATTTCAGGATGTAGATTTTTGTTGGTTAGTGTTATCTTTATGTTTTATAGATATATTATATTTATGTCAATTAATGTTTTTCTGCAGTGATCCAAGGTTATTCTTTCGAAAATATTTACCTCCAAGCTGAAGAATCAAAGGGTTGTCTATATATGGTTTTTAACCAAAAAAGACAATTTTTCCTGTCTCCTCAATCATAGGATATAAACACACTGTTGAGATCGATATTTATACTAACGAATTTAAGTAAAATGAAATGAATTGAATTGAATTTTCGTTTCTATAGAAGCATAAAATCGAATTACCTGCCAAGTTCTTTAGAATAGGATGAATATCACATATAAAATATTACTTGAAATATAAAATTTGCAATCTACACAGTTATTAAAATGCATTGCCAACCACTATTCGTCGAACAATTCATCGCTTGTTGGTAGTAGTTCACATGTATATAATACATGTAATATAATATACTACTAGCATTCGAAACTCCCTGTCTATTGATTAGCTACAATTGAAAATTTTTCTAGAAGTTAAACTAAATGTACTTTTCAAATTATTTTGATTATTATCGATCGACTCTAGTCCTAGATGCTCCGTGATATTTTTGACTGAAAATTTACTCAAAAAATAAAATTTTTTTCGCTTCTACTACAAGTACAAGTTTATGAAGGAACTGAACAAATTATTAATAAATATATAAAAATAATTTGATGTATTTTTGTTTCAGACCATCAGTTATAAAATACTGAAAAACTTATCTTCAAATAAAATTAAAGATTATGTAATGAATACATACATACATCTTATCGCATCCAACTCAGGTTGTGAAATATTTAAAATTAACAACACTGTCAAAAATAATGTACAGACTAAGCAATAGTCTTCTTCTTGGCTTTAATTTGTCATTAAATCTAGATGATTTACTAAAACAGCATATCTGAAAATACAGAATTTCAAAACGAGATATACTTTGATATTAACTATTTCCTACTTGAAAAGAAAATTAGGAATGTATACAAAATACTCACAGCTATGTTGTATTATGTGATGCAACAACCTGAAATCTAAAGGTTATCTGCACCTATAATTTCATAACTTCTACTTCAACAAACTGCAGTTCTGATTAATCGCCGAAGCCAGGAAGCACAACGTAATCATCTGAAATACGTTTTCAATATTAGAATATATCACTTGTTGCTGTGCATTATACTTTATACCAAAGCTATCGTGATATTCTCATTGGAAATAAATCATCTGACATATGTAATTTATTTCCAATATTAGAATATATCACTTGTTGCTGTGCATTATACTTTAAACCAAACTATCGTGATATCCTCATTTGAAATAAAGAATCTAATGAAAATATTTACAAAACTCAACAAAAAATACCAATCTCAATAACTTCATCACAATCAACCCTTTCATGTGGCACATACTGTATGTAGTGATAATGAATCGTCACAGTCGCGGTCCGTTTTTTTTTCACGTGTAGGACAGGTGCATCGAAACACCGGGCCGTTTTTTAGACGCTTGTTCGTACGTCTTGGTGCCCGTGGGGGCACCACAAAGGAAGGGGGGTTCAGCCGGAACAGATAAAACCACCTTAACGACGTATATCATAATTTTCGTTCTGCCGTATCATTTATATTTTCAGAGTTCAAGAGGGGCAACTTCGCGTGGTTCACGCTCGTTAACTTGCTCACCACAATTTTTATGCGAACGTTTAATTTGAAATATCAGCGATAATTCGTGACCGATGAATTTCTACACCTTTCTTAACCGAGGTCTTGCCGAAATTTGTGGGTCAGGTGGTTAATGTGTTCTGATTTGTGGTTTCCAAAAATAAAAAAATGTAATTCCAATTGTCGGTTATGAAAAGTACATAGTTCGTTTTCGCTTCTGCTGAGGGCGTATTAATTTTTTTCTGGAAATCAGTCCTCGAATCGTATATTTACATTATTTGTGCTATCTTATTACTTGAGCATTCAAATACAAATAGACGTCGAAATTTATACTAAAATATTATTGGTGACGTTGAAATTCTTCGACAAGAGCCGATAACTCAAAGATCTCTTATAAATGAGGTATGTCAATTAAGTTCTCGGAAGTTGGCAATGCTGCGACGGTTGGTAACTCTGTAGCGTTCGCATTGGTTTAATTCGAATCGAAATTCATTTCTGCGTCAGCCTGTGCAAGTTTCGTGTTGATCGATTGTATACTTCGTGTTTTATTGTTTTATTGAAAATCGACTTGTTTTGTCCCACCGTCATGAAGACAAGTGATAAGATAACTGAGCAAAGAATAGTGATTGAATTTTTGGTGAAACGCAGCGAAACTTCCGTGATAATTATGAAACAGTTAACCGACGTGTATAAGGAAGATGGTCTGAAAAAATCAGCTGTCTACGATTGGGCAAAGCGGTTCAGAAGCGGCAGAGAGTCAGTGGAGGATGATCCGAGCGGATGAGCTTCCCTCCACCCCTCGAAACGCACAAAACCTCGATCGTCTGCGCTCGCGAGTGCTCAGAGACCGTCGGGTAAACCTCAGAATGTTAGAACACGAGTTGGGCATCAACAAGAGGACTATCAGGCAGATGCTACATGAAGATTTATGGATGCGTAAGCTGTATGCGAAAATGGTTCCCAAAGTGCTCACAGTTGAGCAGAAAGAGTTCTGATTGTCCATCTGTCAAAACATGATTTCCCGAATTGACGAATGTTATCACTGGTGACGAGTCGAGGGTGTTCGAATACGACCCTAAGACCAAAACTCCGAGCATGAAGTGGGTAGAAAAGGGGGTAAGCGCTCCACGAAAGCAAGAATGTCAAAATCGAAAGTGAAATCTTTACTCATCGCATTTTTCGATATTAATGGAGCTCTACACTAGGAATACGTTCCAGCAGATCAGCCAGTCAACGCAGTATTCTACCTAACCCCTCCTACAGTCCAGATTTGGCCCCCTGTGACTTCGATCTGTTACCACAGTTGAAATCGTACCTCAATGGAAACAGATATAACGGAATTTCGGAAGTCCAAAGCATCACGACTGCGGTTCTGAAGGACTTCTCTTCGGGGGGGATCAGGATGTGCTTCCAACAGTGGGTTCAACGGTGGCGCCAGTGCATCGAACTCGAGGGAGACTATTGCGAAGAAATATAGGGTATTTTCAAGTAGTTATGAACTTTCCGGGCCGTCCAGGCACTTTTCCGCGAACTTATTTCACATACCTCGTATAACCTCAATCAATAACGACGTCTGGTCATCTGCTTACAGCGTCGCAAAATCCGTTCTTATTTTCTTGTTCTAACCCGTAATTGGGGTTAACTATAAATTATTTCAGATGTTCCCTGTAATGAATGAATTTTATCATACTCTTGGAGATCTTGACTTTGATTTTGTCGATGCTCGTAACATTGATGCAGATAAACCATTCAACAGTTTCCACCTGGTATTTGTTAGTGCTTAGCCAACTTAAATTCCGTAGAAGCTGATGAGAACTGATGGATGTACTCGCGATACTGGTGTGCGTTGGAACACAGATGTACTAAGAGATATGAAGGCACATTTGGGTTTGATCTCAGAAATGTTCGACAGATACAAAACTAACTATTCGAAATGCATCAGAAATAAGTTGAGACTTCAATATAAGCTTGAAATCAAAAACGCTAGAATAGATGCAAATGACAAGGCCATTGAATCGGCATCGAATCCACAGGGAAAATGTGGGACTTATTAAACGAGAAAAGAAACCTTGAAAAAAGTAATGTCACCTCGAGCATTAGTGCAGATGATTTCAATTCTCACTTCTCGTCCGCTGCTGGCAAAGTTGTGCAGGATATAAAGAATGTCGGATGTGCTTTTTGCGAAGAATATTTCAGATACATTAAATTTTTCTTTCAAGAGGGTTGGGCATAACAAGGTGAGGGACATTGTCTGTAGCCTAAAAAATAGCAAATCAACTGACTATTACGGTATGTCAGTGGTCCCAATCAAGAAAAATATAAATAACATTAAAACTCCACTCACTTGTCTGGTAAATAGGTGTTTGGATGCGGGTGTCTTTCCGGACTGTCTTAAAAAAACAAAACAATACCTCTTTCCAAAGAAGGTAATTCCGTTGTGGCCAATTACTGCCCAATTTCGTTAGTTCCGCACTTTCCTAAAATACTAGAGAAAGTATTATGTAATCAGATTGTGAAGTTTTTCGAGAAAAAATATCTTTTTCGGGACAGCAATTCGGTTTTAGGCGCAGTAGAGGTGCGAGCGATGCAATACTAGAGTCCGTTGCAAACGTCGGGCCTCTATACCCTGTCACTGTTCTTGGTCCTCGCGAAGACCTTCGACTGCGTTCACATTCAACGCTGATTGCTAAACTCAGGCGTTATTGATTCGTTGGGAGTGGTGGAGCAGTGACCAATGTGTTCATGATAATGACAGCTGGTCCAAAAAAGGAACTTATTTCAGTTGGAGTGCCTCAAGGCTCTTCAATGCGACCGTTATTATTTCTGATTTCTATCAAAGATTTTCCTGACTATTAGTATGTTATTTGCCGATGACTCCACTGCTTCTGTCTTGTGTGATGACCTGGGGGTAGATGAGTTGTTTGAAGGTACGCAGTCGAGAGCTTTTGAGTGGTTTTCTGGGAACAAGTTGGCAATGAATGGGGCGAAACAGAGAGAGTGACTTTCAGTATGAGAGCTGTAGAGACAAAGAGTGTTCGTTTTCTTGGTATTGTTTTGGATTCGAGACTCACCAGGGGGAGGGGGGTCCATGTAGATGATCTGTCAAAGAGGTTAAGCAGGAATATTTTCGTTTTAGGAAATTTACGCGACTCTGTGTCGCCGCAGATTTTAAGGAGTGCCTTTTTTTTATGTGGGTCAATAATGAGGTATGGTTTATTAGTGTGGACTAACGCTAACGGGGTTAAAAGAGTTTTTAGACTTCAGCGACGCGCTGTTCGTATTGTGGCAGGAATCCCATATAGGGATTACTGTAAAAGCGCTTTTAAACAACTTGACATACTAACCCTACCAAGCCTTTTCATTTTCGAAAGTCTAGTTTATGCTCATAAGAGATATCCATCTGTTGATTTAAATCGAGACATTCATCAGTATAATCCTAGAAACAGTGAAGATGTTCATATTCCCTTTGTCTGATTGAGAACGTCGCGGAATGGCCCGAATTTCCTAGCCTTTTCTTATTATAATAAATTACCTGTGACCTTCAGAGGTCTATCACTTGATGGTTTCAAACATAAAATAAGAAATATTCTTCTTAATGAGGGTTCTTACAGTCCCAATGAGTTAGTTTTTAGATTGCATTTTGTGTAATCTATGTCTTTGTGTTT
This sequence comes from Cryptolaemus montrouzieri, assembly GCA_013387265.2. NCBI lineage: Eukaryota > Metazoa > Arthropoda > Insecta > Coleoptera > Coccinellidae > Cryptolaemus > Cryptolaemus montrouzieri. The sequence continues at coordinate 32,901,666 of JABFTP020000144.1, read as the reverse complement.
TATCTGTAATATTTTATTAGTACCTAATCATTTCTAACTTGATTTGTGAATATACCTGTTTGTAATGTATAATGCACCAATAAACTGATTCTGATTCTGTTACATATTGCCTCTCGAAGATTTTCATAATTATTGGGCAACATTAGTGATAAATTAATTTTAATTTCGACTCAACGTGCCAAGGCGCTCCTAGGATACTTTTCATGATGTCACTAGAATTTGCAGTTTTTTCTCTTAATTCTGGTTGAAGAAATTGCTTCGACAAGTAAGTTTATTATAACAATTTGTTTTTCGCGATGTCGTTACAAATTTGAACTTTTCGGATTTTTTCTTGTGACCGTACTAAAAGACATTACTCCTACCTAAACTTCATGTTTCTTTTTCAATATTTCGTACATTTACCCGCGGCAGGACTTAAATCTTTGATCTGTTCACCAAGATTAGCTGCTTCCTGCTGTATCGAATCTTTTTCTATACAGGGTAATTTTTTGAAAACTTCCTCCAAACATATCTCAGAAACTACAGTGGTGCAAAAAAGACTGAAAAATGTTACTGGGAATTTGAAATAATGCATCTAGAGCAGGGGTGCTGAAACGGTCGATCACAAGTGCATTTTTGAGTAGATCTCGAGGAGAAAAGAATTTTTAGTGAATAGGTAACTAAACTACGAAAATTTATTACGTAATAAAATAACACTCTGCTAGCGGCAAAAGGCAGCTTTATCAAAGGAGCGCGCGGTACTTGTCAAAGAAAAGCCGCGTTTTTATTCTTGCCGCTTTTCTAGAAATTTCGGGAGGCGCGTTTGATGGGAATATTCGAGACTCTCGTTCAAGCCGATATAAATGTTGCACCGGCAGGAATTTGAGTCATTCTGAATTGTAACTTGAAGGTCATACTTCCATACAAAGTTTATTATGTTAGTACAAAATGAGTTCAGCGAAGAAATCTAAAACGTATCATTTCAGAAACGATTGGGAGGAAGAATTTTTCTTTTGTATGGAGAAGAATAAGTGCATTTGTCTTATTTGTCGTGCGTCAGTTGCAATACCTAAGCTTGGTGACTTAGAGAGGCATCATAAAATGGTTGTGTCAAAATAGTTCTTCCACCATATATATATATATATATATATATATATATATATATATATATATATATATATATATATATATATATATATATATATATATATATATATATATATATAATTTTATCTACACACAACCAAATTCATATGGAATCACTAGATTTTTGAATATTACCTCAGGGATTTTGTTAATTTCGAAGGATTGTTAGAATTGATTCTTTTTGATGTCAATTGAAAAAAGAAATTAATTAATGTTTATTTGAGGAAAAAGCAGAGGAAATAAGAGACTTTTCCCGCATGTAGTAAAAAAATTTAAAATTGTTTTCTTACGGAGTAGGTCCTTTTTTTCTCGATCTCCGTAGCTCGTATTACCTCCTCTTGCCTTGATAGAAGCCTAAGTATGTCTAGGCATGCTTTGGATTAGGTTTTCGACCTCCTCTGGGATGGTATTCTGCTATTCTGCCACTTTTCTGTGTCACTTGAATGAGCTGTTGTGGGGTTCATGAATTATCCTGGCGCGATCTAATTTTCTTTTTGAGATTATCTCTTAAATCTTCAATAGGATTTAGGTCTGGAGAGCAAGCTGGCCAGTCCGAAATAGCGATTCCCTCTGTTTCAAGATAATGTCGCGCGAGGTTGCTGGTATGCGGAGGAGTCTTATTTTGCATAAAAGTGAATTTCCCACCCAGGGCACCTCGCCGAAGTTTAATTATGGGCTCCAGGACCAGGTCCACGTAATTTCTAGCCGTCACACTCGAAACGAAATCAAATCTGTTTTTCCTTCCAGCATAATGCCACCCAAAAACATCAAACTACCCCCTTGGTGTTTCGGAATTTGTCTTGCTGCTCTGAGTCTAGCTTGTCTTTCACAACCCCATAAAACCCGAATCCGGCAATCATCTGATCGTGCACCAATTCTGGTCTCATCCGAAAAGAGAACGTTTCGCCTATTCTCAATATTCCAATTTTGGTGCTCGATACACCAATTAAGTCTGTTAATTTTTTGTTGTCAGGTTAGCTCTGGAACTCTTAAAGGTCTTCTGCTGTATAAATATCTAACCTTACCGAACCGAACATGGTGGTGATAAAAAATTATTTCTTATCATACTATCCAGTTTTTTTACAACAAAAAACTTCATTCCTCGCTTGTATTCAAAGATCCATGGTTGAAAACAATCAATAATGTGAATTATATGATTCCATATAAATTTGGTTGTGTGTATGTATCTTTCCTAGTAAGTTCGGAACAAAGTTTTTCATTGTTTTTGCATTGTCACGTACGCAAATAGTTTTTCTGGTGTTTCGATTATCTACACATGAAGGGAGGATGATGAAGTTGTTGGAAAGTTCGGAATTTATCAAGCTTTGTAAAGACTCAAAATTGTAAACTAGAATTAAATCACTTCCCACTACTCAACTCTTAAAATAGGGATTATTAGTACACTTTTTCTCATAACTTTTAGCTCTAGACACTTAAATGACGTAACTGTCAAAACCGGTAGTGTTTATTCAAAATATATATTGTGGACATCAGACAAAAGTTTTTTATTTATATTCTCTAAAGATTTTCATCGTCCCTTAACATATGTAAGACGATACGTTTTCAATTGGCTTAATGACGGTAGAATTCAATTGATAAGCAGTTTGGTTTACATACTAACATGTCATCTTAGATAACAATGTACGTTCTTGACCAAAACTATAAATTTGTATTTCAAACACAATCATTTTTCGATTAGACTAACAATCGTTATTGGACTGACAATATATCATAGAATTGTGTCAAAATATCATCTTCACATTTACACAATTTTTTCTATTTTAGTAGCATAATTCTTTCAGCAAGTAAAAATACATCTTTCCACTGTTTTTGTATTGGCACGTACGCTAATAATTTTCCAGGTGTTTGGACTGTTGAATTTCGACACATGCACACTGCACTAAACTTATACAACTTGCAATTCATTCTTGTTCAATTATAGTTGATTATGCTACGAAAAAAATATTTAATAGCGTTTGCATAACTAGAACAACGTTGTTGTTTAGTAGGTCGTGACGTCCTAGTAAGACTATGACATAGCTTAGTGTTTTAGCGAGAATTGCAGGACGAAATTCATTAAATATATTTTAATTCAACTTTTTGCTCATTTTTCCAGATGTTGTGATTATATTAAAATGAAATGATAATCTTCTACACTCTTATTGTAGATTGTAAAGTTACATTAATTCGTTTTCGAATTTTTCAAAATTTATCCTACCGAAACATTTCAAGTATTTTCGTCTCTTTGGTTGCTACACCTGTTATTTCTCGAAACAAAACGCCGAACATCCCAAGTCGCGTTTTATTATTCTCGTTAGCTTTCACGCTGTTTTCGCTCATTTCTGCCGTCTTCAATCTCAGAGTAATATTAATCAAAGCCAACTGACCCAGATCGGTGCGGTCAGTGCGGGTTCCTACGTCCAGTTCCTCCGCTCGTACATTTTCCTCCAACTATCCGACGTCAAGACTAATCTCATTAAAGATTATTTCGTAATTCCGAAACCGTTAACGAAAACATTTTATAAAATTCCTGCCTGCCTTGATCAGACCTTGGACGCTCCCAGAACTCCTAGCTACGTCCATGTTTGTTTACTTCTACGGTAAAAACTTATAGCTTTTTGAGCCGGTCTTGACTGTTATTTATACTAGAAATTAGACAGGGGACATCAATTACTTTACTCCTTCGAAGAAATAAGAAATTCTACTACGGTGTTTCTTAGATGTATACACGATTTCCCTTTCTGTTATTCTCTTGTTTTATGCCATAGATACAACGTGAACGAATACGAAGGGTTTGCATGACGTTTTGGATCTGGAATGAGAAAAGAAGAAGTGAAAATGTACGAATAAGGAGAAACAGCGATCGTCATTGCCTTAAGTCTCGTAGTTTAAGGGAATTGAGAACACATGTTACCAGGGAAAAAATGGTAGCCTATAGAGTACTGATTATATGTCTGATGAATTGGTTATCGATTTTTAATCAATACTTTCCGAATCTTTCCACTTAAGACGTGCTCAATATTTTTAATCGCAAAATGAATATCGACGACACATTTCACTGAAAGCAAGCAATTCCTAGATGAGTGCCGTGCATTTTTTATTAATTAAAATAATTTTGAATATCAACTAGCTTCTCTTATATGTAAACACAACCAAATTTATATGGAATTACTCGGTATTTCACATTATTGATTGTTTTTAACCATGGATCTTTGACTACATGTGACCATTATTTAAGTATTTCCTTGTTGGAAAAACGCGACGTTCACGATCGCAAGGCACCTTCAAATACAGATTCGGTAGAACAGTGGAGTACTAATTAGCACTGCAACAATATGACAGCGTCTCAGGGAATTTGGTTTGACGTCTCGTGTCGCAGCTCGAGGCGCAGCTATAACCGCAGCACATCGAAGAGCCCGTCTGAATTTTGCCAGGGAACATGTCAATTGGTCAGAAACTAACTGCGTGAGCGTTTTCTATACAGATGAGTAAAGATTTTGTCCTTTTCATTGAAATCGACGTTCCCTAGTATACAAACGTTGAAGTGAGATATATGCCCTGCGCAACTATTTACAATCATTTTGGAAGAACAATTTTTTGTTTATGCATAATAACACCAGACCTCACCAGCTCATAACATTAGGAACTACCTTCAAGATCACGAAATCACTTCAATGGAGTAGCCTGCACGGAGTCCAGGCCTCAGTCCCATCGAATATGCCTGACACATTCTCAATAGAAGATTAAAAATCCAGCTACCATAAAGGAGGTTCGGAACAGATGATGGATGATGATGAATCCTAGTAGGTCATTGGTTTTGGGTAAGAATAGTAAATGAAATTCAGCGATTCCCGCTAGAGGTGGAAATATCAAGTTTTTTTTTTAAGTTTTACATTGTTCGCTATTAGTGTCACTTCAATTTCGATGAGTACTATTTTCATTTCGATTGTTCTCAAGAATTTTTTAGTACTGGTGGATTAGTGGAAAGATAATTTTTCCACATATTTGAATTTCTTCTGAATCATTTCGAATTTTTATTTTGGGTGTTAATTGCTTGGAGAAACGTAGTATCTAGCCAAGATGAGTAACGCGGCAACGTCTCATTCGTTGTATCGAGTGGCCAGCTGCCAATACTGAAACAAAATATGAAAACTACGAATGCTCATAGAGATGACTTCGGCATATCTACTCACACTTGAAATATTAAAAAGTCGGAGTCTAAATAATAGGCATGACGAAAGATTTTGAAATCCTCTTCCGTAATACGGATACACATCTACTGTTCACAACTAAACCTTTATTTCGGTAATAAACTGAAGTTTTTGGTTAGAAATTTTTATAATCTTTTTTAAATATTGCGCGAAAACAGCTCACCGTGTCATGGCGTCGTGTATGACGTCATACTTACGTAAACGTCAAATTTGTTTACGCGCAGCTACACAGCCAACTAAACAAATGTTTCGCATTAATTGTGTTAAAAATGAATTCTAAAGTTTATAAGTGGAGTGAAGTACCTCAGTGCAAAAATACATCAATAACGACACCCAACGAGATGTTTGTACATGTCCCATACAAGAAAATAATAAGAGATAAATGGTTAAAGCTTGCACGGTGAAACCCGAGCGATGTAAAGACAAATTCGCCGCTTTATTTCTGTGAAGATCACTTTGATGTGAGTATGTTATCATGTATTGATAGATTTCTAACTTAATGTTTGTTTGACGTGAGATAGTTAAAATATAGAGGCTATGGAATAACTAGTCATTTATTGAGGTTATGTTTGTGTTAGTCTTGGTTATCATTCTCATCATCAATGTTTATTGATACCCTTGCAGTTTTCAGTTGCCAAATAACAGGGAAAATTATATGGAATACCATGTGATGGGGTCGGAATCGTAAGTACGTATGAAACCATGATGTATGCCCACAAAATTAACTTACCAACCAGACAGGAAAACTCAAACATCTAACACAACAGAGCGACCCTTTATAGTTAAAAATCGAAGGATGATGATTCTTGAAGAGTGTGAAAAGCAATTTGAAGAAAGTACTATAGTTAAAGAGCCATCAAGTTCAAAAGAAATTGCATCTTGTAGTTCAGTTATAGTTTACTCATTTATTAGAATGTTAATTCAGTATTATTGCATACATTGTTGGTATACTTAGGCCCGTATTGCAGATTATCTTATATAGCGGCATCCCTTTGTACATATCTCAAGAAATGATCTATGTTTGAGATTCATTCTGTGATACTGGCTATAAAACTACATGACATTGAATTGATGTTACTTTTCCTCATCTTCATCAACTATCAATGTAACTGCATATAGTTTTGCATAGACTTTATGCTCTTGGCAAATCTTGCATTTGACTGTGCAAATGTTTCCTACCCGTTTTAGTTGCACATAGCTAATTGCATCATCTCCATATGAAAGACCTGAAATAATAGAAATTAATTAGAACAAACATATACACATTGTCAAATCAAACATGTTTATATATATATATATATATATATATATATATATATATATATATATATATATATATATATATATATATATATATATATATATATATATATATATATATATATATATATGTAATAGGAACCATACTATCTTGTATATGATTCAATAAACGAGTGAAAAAAACTGAGGAAAAAACTGTCGCTATTGCACTAGCTATAGCTTGTCTGCTTATGTTGTGTTAGTGTTGTGTGTCCATAAGAAGTGCCAAAGATTTTTCTGCATAGCCGCTTCATTGTCTCTTGCATTGCATGATTTCGAAAAGAAGACAAGGGTGAAAGGAAGGGGGTTTGGGACAGGAATCAGGGGTGTGGGCTGGCCACCTAACAGAACCATTAGACCCTATCCATTTATTCTCAACATTATTGTTGAGTGATTTTTTCAACAAGAATTTAAAGGTTAAAAATAAGGATTGCTCGAAGGACCAGTACAGCATTTATTGTTGAAAAAGCACTGTACATACAACTGCTTGGATGATGGCTATATATAAAAATGAATTTGAATTTTTCTGTATGAAAAATTACTATATTGATCAGTACTAAACTCAATGAAGGTTACTCTGATACTCTAATAGTACAGGGACACGCGTAGATCCTTGAATTTTGGTGAGGGTCGAATATCTATCCTTTTTCCCCTTCATCTCGCTTGTTTTACATCTCCTTGGTTTGTCCTGGGGTTCTACTGGTTGGTTAAAACTACAGGGACAAAGCTAAAGTGAAAATATATACAGTAAATTCTTACCTACTAGTGGATGAATATCCTTACATTAAGTAATAAATTTATGGCTATATACAATGTGGGTTTTTCTAATACCATAAATATTAGGAATTTCCTATTTTAAATACTACTCAAACAACTTTTTACAGCCTTTCTAAGAAAGAGAACATTAAAGAGATTAAACTTCAATAAAATATTCGAATAACATATTGGATACATTCTATGGGTCTTGTACATAATGAGATTATTTATTACAATTCTCACCAATTACTGTTCAGCCAGTTTATATTCAAAACTTCTCTTTGAGGAGCAGTACTATCTTGCTGAAAGTAGATTTCCGGAGGAAGATCATCAAGGAAAGATATGTAAGGTTCGAATGATAATTATATTGTAATTGTTTTAATTCTTTTCGTGAAAGCTGGTCCTATCTAGCGATTCGAATAGATGGAGCACCAGACGTCACGGTATTGGGGTTTCTATTCACACACAACCAAATTTATATGGAATCACTCGGTATTTCATATAATTGATCATTTTCAACTATGAATCTTTGACTACTTGTGAAGAATGAAGTTTTTTGTTGTAAAAAATCTGGATAGTATGATAGGAAATGTTGAATTATCACCACATGTTCGGGATATTGTACTCAGTCGTCTCTGAGATTTGAAACTGTGAATTTAAAAATTTAAGAAAGTCTATAATCATAAGTGAAAATGCCTTACGTTGAATTGTCCGATGTCCAGAGCTGTCGAATAATTGCTTTCGTGGACGAAGGGCCGGCACAGAGTGCTATAGCGGCCACAATATCACAAGGGGTAATTTCAAAAACATACGCCCGATAGGAGGAGCTACAATCTAGGACTAGTTGAGGTCGTAGGAAGTTCACTTCTGAAGAACATGACCGCTTTTTGTGCCAAATTGCCAGAAGAGACCCTAGTGCGTCACATCCCATACTCCAAAGGCAATTTCTGGAAGCAACAGGCATCAGTGTATCAGTCGAAACGATACTTTAAAGACTTCGTTCAAGGGGTTTATAGAGCAGAAGGCCTTAAGAGTTACAGAGATAACCTGAGAACAAAAAATTAACATACTTAATTGGTGTATTGAGCATCAAAATTGAAATATTGATAATTGGTGAAATGTTCTTTGTCGGATGAGACCAGAATTGTTGTTCGATCAGATAATCGCCGGGTTCGGATTTTAAGGGGTCGTGGAAGACAAGCTAGACTCCGAGCAGCAAGACAAATTCCGAAATACCAAGGGGGCAGTGTGATGTTTTGGGGTGGCACTATGCTAGGAGGCAAAACAGATTTCATTTCGCTTCCTGCAAGTGTAACGGCTAGAAATTATGTGGACCTAGTGCTGGAGCCCATAAAGAGACTCAGGCCAGGTGCATACGGTGAGAATTTCACTTTTATGCAAGATAATGCTCCTCCGCATACCAGCAACTTTGCGCGACATTATCTTGAAACAGAGAGAATCGCTATTTTCGACCTGCAAGCTTACTCTCCAGACCTAAATCGTATTGAATATTCATGGGATAATCTCAAAAGGAAAATTAGAGCACGCCAGGATAATCCCACAACAGCCCATCCAAGCCGCCACAGAAAAGTGGCAGAATATCACCCCAGAGGAGGTCGAAAACTTAATCCAAAGAATGCCTCGACGGATTTAGGCTTGTCAGGGCAAGACGAAGTGAAATAACAATAAAGCTACAGAGATCGAAAAAAAACACCTACTCCGTGAGAAAACAATTTTCAATGTTTTTGCTACATGCGAAAAAGGTCTCTTATATTCTTTTATTTGTTTCTTTCTTAAAATAATCCTTAATTTATCCCTTTTTTCAATCGATATATCGCAAAAGGGATTAATTCTAACAATCCTTCAAAATTTCCAAAATCGCTGAGGTTATATTCGGTTCCTGTAGAAATTTGTCGAACAGATGTTTATGGGCCCTGTTCTGAAGTCAACAAGATATTTAATTCCGTTATTATTAATTTACTTTTGAGAGTTTTCGGGTTTTTTGAATGGACCGAATTTGCACCGCTCTGGTTTATCACGATTTGGAATCGTTCCTGATAGATTCGAAATGCTCGAGCTATAAGCTTGAAAATAGCCTTGTATTATACCCGTATTCATCTGATTTTCGTCAGTCTTAGTTATTAATTCCGCCTGAGAAAGACGCGAATCGAAACAATAATCCGAATTAGAGGGTAGGTACCTAAACAGCCATAATTTCTCGTTAAGAATTGCGAATGGCATCCATTGTAATTCTATGAATCTTATGCTACTTTTCGTGTCTTTTCTTTTACTGAAAATACGAAATAATGTGAGTTATCCGAATTGATACAATGACCTAATTACTTTTTAGGACAGAAAAATATTATCACAAACTGAACTAGGTACCAATCTACGAATTACTCGAAGTCCTTGTTGCCCAGGTCTCATTTCGTGTCTGTACCTGAGGATCAAGGGACAAATTTCGTAATTCGTAATTCGCGTTGCATTATTACCGAAACCAAAGTTTTCAAGGTGAACAAATGTTACCCGCAGAAATTGATCAATAATTTCTGTTATCGATATGTGGTGATTTCTTGCAAATTATCAAATTATTTCTTTCATTTTATTTCGCTTTATTTGCGAACATATCTGAAAACAAAACAAGTGCTAATAATTAGGTGCCTACCAAGGAAATATTGAAATACTGAAATTTTGGGTTAATCTCTTGGCGCAGTTTATTACTAGAGGGCTGCAGAGTGGCATGTGGCTTGATAATATTACGCAAAGTATTTTGAGTAGAATTTTAACCATCTCAATACTCGATCTCCCTTTTGAAAACTTTTGAGCCTAACGTACTAAAAATTTCGAAATCAGAAGTTTCGTTACGATATTTTATAATATAAGTTATATTGACATCATGTGTAGCATCAGAATTTTTGTTTGGTCGATATATGCAGGTATCACAACATAATGCATTTTTTGTTGACATTTCTAACAAACTATTCGTTCTTAAAAACGTAATTTTTCCATCCAGCTTTGTGTTTTCAATACCCAGTTTTAGAATAACGTAAATCCACAAATCTGTGGTATATTACTTAAGTTCCAGAATTATTCCAAGGAAAGAATAAATCTTCAGTCTAAAATGGAAAGACGGGTTCCGTTCGAAAATGCTATTCGAATTCAGCGAGAATTTATAGTTTCCAATAAAAGCCAAGGCCGACCGTATTGCCTAATTAAAAATGTATAAAAGACATCGCTGTCAATTTTGAGCTTCCCGTCAACAATGATGATAATCGTCTATCGAAATGATCATGTTACCTTCGACCAGTTGTTTCCCTACTCGTAGCTAGTTTCGTAAACACGTGCACAATTTATAGACGTGTTTATATCATCCTGAGTTACAACATCTAAAGAAATCATATGTTTCGACAATTAAATTAATTGCAGCGTCCATTTTTATGATGTTAATATTTTAGAAATTCTCGCGAAGCTGCTGCTGCTTGCCCGCGTCTCCCCGTTTCTGTGCAATATCCCCATCCTCCGATATTTATGAGTCGAGTGGAATTGATAACTGGTTTTCTGGTTTTCTGAATTATGGTCGAATAAATCTAGCCTAGTGAAAAAATGGTTTTCGATTACAAACGCGCATATGGTAGATAGGTTAGAGGTCACAAGACGACACCGTAGCTGTTCTTCAACCGCATTTTTAGAGATTCGTGCAGCGGTACATCTACTCAAGAATTCCCATTTGAAAAGAAAAAACTAGTGGTCAACTAATTAGAATTGTAATGATAATAAATTATTTTTTTTTAATCTTGGAAATTTTATTATATCTTCATAGAACATGAACTTTGCCCAGCATATAAAAATAGTACTTTTTATACTTCTTGATTCTTAGGCCAGAGCCATAGCGACTTCTTTTAAAGATTGGCTTTGTATATGCAAAACACTTGATCCCCAAAATCTGTAGATAATAGGCCGTATTCATAAAACAATGATGTTCTCAGAAATTTAAGGTAAAAGTGATAAGGTTTTTATATTCATAATAATTACCTTATACTTGAGAAGATATCCCCCTCGCGCAACTAGAAGGTTGACACTGAGCGACAAGTTAGGACTTGTCTGAAGTGATGCTGCTCTCTCTTTTACTGCACTTCTGGATTAGGTGGGTACTCAGTTGTGAATAAATTTTTTATCGATTCGTACTGTAAAAATGCCTTTTCCATGCTCGGAAAGTGAAAGTGAAATTGATGTTATGGAAAATGTGAATAATGAACTCGAATTCATCCTCGAAGAAAGGACGAAGCCATTAATAGACTTTTGTAGAAATAAGAAGCAACATTAGGCGAACCCATTGATACTAAAGGTATTTTGAAGAAACTGAACAACATGAAATCTAGAATAAAGAAGAAACCGGAGAATAAAGCAATAAAACTGTTACATGGGGAAAAACAATTGAGACTATGGAGGGAGGCAGCAATCCAACGATCGGAAAAGAAGGGGGCAATTGGCGTGAATGAAGATGAGAACCTTCAGATGAAAAGGACTGAAAACTCTACAGAACTAGTAGACATCGGACCCGGAGCATCATTCAAGCAAGGGGGGAGCGATGGATATTTCGATCTACCAGGTACTAGCTCCATGGCGCGTAAATCGTTAGTGCTATCACCCAAAAAAATTATCCCAACTTTGAAGTATGAAACAGAAGAAACGAAGGGACAGACAAACATATTTCAATACATAAAAACTCAGTAGAATATTAATTTTATGTTCCGTTCTTTTTCAAATGTACAAATCACTGAATTCAATTATCATTAAAATTGTTCAGAATACGCATCAAGTTTCTTCTGATTTCCTGTCTCTGGTGACCAAGAGCACGGGGGGGTAGTACACCATTATTATTGATTATCTCATCATGTTCCTCATTTTCGAGTTCATCTTCTTCTGGTATCAATTAAGTTGGATCGAAGTCAGTATAACCCAAAAATTTCGCCACATTATGGAGCACAAGACAAGTCACAATTACTTTTGGTACATTTTCCAATTTCATACGACCGACGTATTTTAAAATAGGACACCTGAGTTTCAATTGGCCAAAACATCGTTCAATTATTACTCTTTTTTAGAAGTTTAGGAGCAGGATTTCTGAATGGAGTCATTAGGTATGGCTCTATCTCATATCCATCATCCCCAAGTAGCACAACATTGTGCCTATTTCTTAATTGTAAGCATATTTGAGAATTTCTCCATATTCTTGAGTCGTGCACTGATCCAGGCCAGCTGACGTCAACACTCGTGAACATTTGTACGGCATCACATGTAGCTTGCACATTCATTGTTGGTTTTCCTTTTCGATTAATGTATTCATCCCCATGAAGATTCGGCTGAGAATCCCTATGTGGGTACAATAGATGACGACAATATCTGTTGGAAATTGGTATTTGCATTGCCATAAGTTTTTCGCTTCCATTATGTCACTGTTGGTAGCAGGAAACTTAATCCATTCATTTGTCAATTGTATCATTGACGGTGCGAGATACCGTAGCTTGACTCACTACTTCAAGTTCTTGGCCTATACCTTTCTGATATCCTGGATCACTAAGGTAACGTACACATATCTTCATTCTGTGTACAAAAGACAACGCAACACCTCGAGTTTCTTCACTAATTCCTAAGAACCTTTTTGAAAGCAACTGTACATTTTCCTCTTCAAACCGGTATAATGCTTTAAAATCGCGTAGTGTAGGCAAACGGGGCATGTAATGTTTATCATCCCCGACAGCCACAAAACCTGCCATTCTGCTAAGAATCGTACTGAACAGCTTCACTCAACTCCGAGTCAGATACTGACCAAATTCAGCTTTTTTGAATGATTTATTTTTCGCTATGAATGAAAAGGTCGCTTATATGAATACCCATTTACTCCCGTACGAGTATGAGAACTTTCTTGTAATCTTTTGGAAGTATAAGGATCCGCTCGAAATTATTATGAATACAATGAGAAAGATATCATTTTTATTTTGCCAATATAAGCATATCCTTTTTTTATGAATACGGTCCATTGTCATGATCGATGATTTTATCGCGCGTGACAATGAATCTATGCAAAACTCTGTACTGGTGGCCATTCAGCTTGCTGTTCAGTTATGTATGTCAACTCGTCTAATTAGGAAATAAACTTAATATGAATGAACAAATATGAATATGCGAGCTGAAAACAAAGATAAGACAGTACCAGTTTTAACTCATTAGGTAAATTATTTTTTATAATATTATATTTTACTTGTTAAACAATTATTTCTTTCATATGCATATTGTCTAGGATTGTTTAATTATACAGGGTGTACATATAGAAGTGCGAAAGATTTAATCAGGTGTTTCCTGTATTCCTTTTATGGCGAAAAGTTTCTATAAACATATGTCCGGGACCGCTTCGTTACTGATCTACAGGATGTTGAAATGCTTAGGTTCATTTATTTTTTTTACGACTCCTAGTTTCGCAGTTAAAATATTGAACGAGGCTTCACATTATTAAGCCATTGAAGTAGTTACGAAAATTTACAGGGCGTTATTTATTCAAGAGTCTAATGTTGTTTTTGGCCCCAAATATCTTTCCAGTAATTAAGAAAAGGAGTTTCGAGGCACGATAGGGTAATTCACGGTATATAGAGTTCCAGAAAAGGGAAGAAAAACTTGAGGAAAATCCCTGTTTCCTCCGCGCTGATACATCAGCTAGTCTGTGAATGTGTTGTGAATTAAAAGTGGAAAAAGAATGATTGTGATAATGTTTTTTCTTCATTTTGACCAGAACTGCCGTTTTTCGTCTTTGTATTATATGCTATGTCCTAGAAATGTACTTGGTATGTTATATGCGAGAATAATGCTGATTTCTGTGGACTGTATTTAAAAAATTCATAGGAGAAACTGATACGATAAATTGTATCATTCAGTTATGAGTGCTGAACGAAAAATATATATAAAAATTTACGATAGAGTTCGAGATTCAAAGAAACGAATGTAACGAAATTGTTCAATTATTGTCTTGACTTACTTAGGAAGAAATCTCAGTTCACAATCACTATAGGGAACTAGGTTTTATACACTGTAGTTTCGCAGTAGTCCAGGCCTGGAAAATGTCTTAGTTTGGGTTTTAATGATTGTCTTTATAAGGTAAATGTATCTCAATAGTCTTTTATGTCACAATAGATGAAACTTGATCTTACATGGAAGTGAAAACGAGGTTTTTTCGCGCAACTGTGGGGCCATATAAGCGAGTCTTATATTTCGAACGGCACTATACGGTCGATAGTACTCTCTGTAGCAGACTTACTGGCTCGCTACCCTGAGGCACGATTTCCATTCGCAGATGTGCGGGAAATTGGAAAAAGAGAAAAAGCGCCATTCCAGTGCTGCTTCACTCATTTGGAATAATCAGATGGACTAAGACAGAACTGAATGATATTCAAAGACACACCCAAACTATGCTGACAAGGTACAACAATCATCATCCAAAATCGTCTGTGATAAGAAAAACTTGAAACGGAAAGAAGGAGGAAGCGGATTAATTGATGTTGTCAATTTACACACTGAACAGATTGAAAATCTCAGAGAATTCTTCTCGGCAAAGACTCGCACTTCTGGCCTCCATAGAGTGGTATCGTTGGCTGATAAGGGATATCACCTGCTGAATCTACCGTTCCTATCTGATACTGAAAAACAAGAGCAATGGTCAAGAAAGGAATTGGGATGACATCACCATGAGATAAATTATCTACACATCGACAAAGAAGCCTCCAACAAATGATTGATGAAGGGAGAATTATTCGCGGAAACAGAAGGATTCCTTATGGCGTTCAAGACCAAGTGATAGTTGCAAACAACTACAAAAAATTTATAATTAAGGACGAAACATTACAAACAGATGTGCGTAAAAAGCCATATAAGATCGGAGACTATACAGCATATTACATCCGGCTGCGAACAACTGGCCAATACGGACTATCTTCACAGGCATGATCAAGAGTGCAACATTATCCATCAGAAACTTGCACACAATTACGGACTTCTGAGCATCTTCCAGCCATATTGCAAGTATCAACCGGCGCCCGTATTTTAAAATGACTCTATCAGATGATGCTACGATAGGCCTGTTATCAGTGACACAATGGTGACGAATAATAGACCGGACATAGCGGTGTATGATAAGAGAGCCAGAACAGCAATGCTGATGGATGTCGCCATACCGAATAATAACAACGTGTTGAACAAGTTCCAGGAGAAAAAGTCCAAATACACAGACTTTGCTGTTGATATCAAGCAGATGTGGTACCTCGATAAAATAGATATCGTTCCTGTCATCATTTCTTCGACTGGGTAAATACCTAAAAATTTGCATGATAGCTTTAAGAAATTAGAATTGCATAAGAATACTTACATAGAAATGCAAAAAGCTCTAATTCTCAATACATGTAGAATAGTTGATTCCTGAATCTGGGAAAGGTAAATTATATCCAGCTAAAAGCTGAGATAGTGCACAAGTCCACGATAATAATAATCTATAATTGAACGCATTCTATAGGAACAAAAGTGTTTCGGGATGGGTATCCCGAAGTAATGAATGTTGAAGTCTTCTAGGCTCTTGTTCTGAATTAGGTTAATCTGAGAAGAGAACGAGAACTTGTAATCAAATGTAGTTCCGAGAAAAATTGCTTGTTCCGTAAATTTTTCGATATCGTTAACTTGGGTTTCGGTGGTATCAGGCTTGATATCCCTATGTGTTGACAGTGTCAGTCCAATCATACCCAGGTTCCTTTTAGTAATTGCTAAAGCTTCATTCAATCTCTCCAAGCTAGTTGAATAAAAAGCAATATCGTCAGCAAAAACGATTTGACATTCAACGGAATGATATTCAACAGTTTCGATAACAGAATGTTAATAAATATTGGGCTTAAGACACCTCTTTGAGGGATACCTATTCCTACTAGACTAGGTTTGTCAAACAAATTAGTGAATATTTCTCTTTCATATAGGGATAACCAACATCAGCGAAGAAGGTCACATATAACTTTATTAAACGTAGATTCAATAATAATATTCGTGATAAAAATTTTAAGAATCAGTGTAAATATTTGAAATTGTGCATTTCAAATAATAACGCACTTCTTGTGCTCATATCACCCATGGGACTCACGGACCCTAAAATCTTCTGAACTGAATTTATCTATGAGATTTTGACCCGCATTATATGAAAAGGGTCATCCTAAAGGGCTGCTAATTGACTACGTATGTTTTCAAAAATTATCAAGAATATTATAATAATAACGTTTGCCAAACTCCATGTGTCTTAAAATATAAGACGAAATAGCAAGTTGCCATTTTCTAAATATTTTTAATATTTTATATCATTCCATTGAATAATCTACCCAATAACTTCCTTCGAACCGAAACCAATGCAGATTGATCATTCGTATCGTAGTCTACTGTATTTCCATGAAATGGGTGTGATCAATCTCACTCAGAGGATATGAGATTAATCACTTATATTATAATTTTTGTTGGTTATGGTAATTGATTCGATGGATTTTTAACCTTATTACGATTGTCGTAAATAAACCTGAGAAAAAATTTAAAAATATGAAAAATGAAGATGGTTTGAAATTGATCCATTTCTCAGCAGTTTCTTAGAACAATGAAAATAAGCAATATTGTAAAGTACAGATTTCATTTGTTCTAATGAAATATATTAGTGATTAATATGAAAAACGCATAAGCCTTGTCCACGAATTAAAATTTAAATCGCCATCTGAGCACTACTATTCTATCCCTTCCTCTTCTGTCTTCCTCATATTCACTCCGGATCCAATTACGAAAATCGAAGCTGCTCGCGTTTCTCTAAACGCGATCGCGGAAAACGACCAATGATTTCGGGTATCCCAGTCACAGATGGGTAATCGCGATTCGAAATTTGCGTGCGCAACCACACGTGAAGCGATTAAAAACATCAAAGCAGTTATAAAAGTTGGCGACTGTGAACTAGACCCGCGCATACGGGCCTAATTACCGAAAATC
Source organism: Cryptolaemus montrouzieri (assembly GCA_013387265.2). Taxonomy (NCBI): domain Eukaryota; kingdom Metazoa; phylum Arthropoda; class Insecta; order Coleoptera; family Coccinellidae; genus Cryptolaemus; species Cryptolaemus montrouzieri. The sequence continues at coordinate 32,884,228 of JABFTP020000144.1, read as the reverse complement.
TTACATTGCAACTTATCATTAAAATTATGATTGATACGCCTGTTTAATAGTTGAAAAAAACTGTTAAATATCCACGGACGAGGTAAAAAACGGGCAAGTTTCTAACCATTCAGCGTGTCTAATTGGCGCCCGAATTGTGGTTTTACATGGCACGTGATTTTCGTAGAAATCGCCATCCTGCCAAAAGTTTCTCAGGCAGATATCTGCGGACACGTTACCAATTTTCAAAAGACACGAATCGGATGGTAAATTTTTGATTATAGCAAATCTTATTATTACTTTTCCAATTTCTTGATCGGTGTTCCTGTGAACATTCTAATTTATAAATGTAAATGACTGTCTCAAATTCATTAGTTCAATAGATTGTACGGTGTTGCAAAAGATTTAATCTGACATATCGCTTTCAAGATGACTGACCAATTGCAGTTTTCAGACATCACTTGATGATTTATATCGAAATTTTATAATTGTTTCGTTCCGATATGAAAATAGAACGATACGAGTATTGTATCTCCCAGATTCTTCAAGTAGCGACTAGCAATTATTTCTTGAACTCTCCCACCCAATTTTTGCTTCAGCGACAAGAAACTGCAACTATTATAAGAGAAAGTATTAGATATTTTGAGCTTTATAAAAGTAGAACTAGAAACTTCGATTGGACAGAATGATGAATATACGGGACAATTCCTAATGTCAATGACAGTTTGAACATATCTAAAGAACCTAAAAATAACAACCAGAAAAATGGAAATAACATTTGTCATGATGAAGGTATGTAGGGATAGAATAGAGGCAGAACTATGTAAAACCATTGAAACAGTAAGAAACAGGAGAAAAATCTAAATAGATGAAGTGATATGTCTCCTACATAAGAAAGGTAATGCAAATGATCTGATCACTGCAGTTTTAAGAGGACCATAAAGTTTTCCTTATGCCCCTTCGTCTCGATTTGCCTGTGTTCTACTCAGGTAGAGACCAAACCTCCTGAAGATACTTGCCAGCAAAAAATGCGAAAGCGATACTTCTATTCTCTTTAGAATCTACTTCCTAACGAAATGCAGTGGAATCGACTACGGGTAGTCATATGAAATGGGTTGAACAAATCAATCAAACCATATCATCAAGTCGAAAAAGACCGAACCTCCTGAAGATACTTGTTACGACGACAATACAAACAAAGGACTGTTGAACAGACTTGAAACAATACAAAGTACAGCAAAAGAGTGATCACAGGAGCACTAAGAACCAATCCAATAGAGAGCTTACACGCCCTAGTGAACGAACCTCCTCGACACACGCGCAGACAACTTTTATCTCTTTACTATGCCTCAGAAATATCAAGCTTTCCACAGCACAGTATTTTCTAAAATAACAACGCAACTTAGAAACCTAAAACCAGCACCATTTTTTGAAAGACTAAGACGGATCCAGTTTGACCTCAAACTCCTAAAATCTACGATATCCTGCACCACCCCCTACTCCACCTTGGATAATCACTATTCCACGAGTCATTTCTTCCCTCAAGATTTATGCGAAAACAGAAACGAGCCACCTTATCATTCGTGGGAAGTTTTCCGATATTCTATCGTATAAATACAAGTAAACGATGATTTCTACCAAAATATATTATTAAATTCTCGACGCGTTTTAATACACAGTATCTTTATCAAGAGCAAATGAACGCAATATTTATCCTTAACATCATACATCGAATTTTGAACAATTAGCAATAGATACTGAAATTTGCCTCAGAAATGTTGAAAACAACAGTTCCCTGGAACACCAAACTGGGTCCGTGATTAAGAAAGAATACCTAAAAAAGCTTAATAGACCAATTAGAGATCACATATTAATCAAAAATATAAAAGTTAAATCAACATCGCATGACATTATTTTCACAAAAGCAGATAAAGGCAATACAGTTATAGCGATAAATAAACACGATTATATTTCCAAAACATTAGATTTCATTAATGATTCTAATTATTCAGTTATGTTCCGAGATCCAACTAATAAATTCAATAAGGAAGTGAAGACAGTCATTGAGAATTTAAAATCCATCATTACAGATAGCGAAAAATTTGAATCTATCTTACCGAATCCTTTACCACCTCAACTTTATTCTTTAGTTAAATTGCACAAAAATGGTTATCCAATAAGACCACTGGTAGCATTCATACATGCTCCATTCAAGATTTCCAAATGTTTAATACATATTCTGGAAAAATTTTGTAATCTTAAAACGTCTTCTTCTATTCGTAATTCAAATGATTTGATCAGAAAAATAGAAAATATTGTCATTCCAAGTAATGCAAAGTTAGTCTTTTTGATGTCAAGAATTTGTTTCAAGTATTCCACCGAAAGATCCGTATAATATAATAAATAATTTGTTAACACAAAATATGACGAATCCACGAATTAAATACAACATTATGACTTTATTAGATGTTTGCATATCTCAAAATTATTTTTTATTTAACGATTGTTTTTATAAAAGTGATGAGGGACTTATAATGGGAAACCCCTTAAGCCCTCTTTTAGTAGAAATCTTCATGGATAACATAGAAAAAACTATTCATAAACACCCGCTCAGTAAATATTACCTATATTGGTATCGATATGTCGATGACATTGTGTGTTTCACAGGAACAAACAGACAGTTCACTGTATTCGAAAATTTCATCAACAACCTGCACGCAAAAATAAAATTCACTTCTGAAATAAAACAGAACAATTCCATCAATTTCCTAGACCTAACAATGACAAGATCAAATAATACACACCAGTTTTCAATTTATCATAAGCCTTCTCATACAGATATCACAATTCATTATACGTCGGCACATTCTTACTAACATAAAATTGCAGCATTTAATAGCTATATACATAGACACACCGATGTCTAATGATAATTATTTCAAAGAATTGAATTTGATAAAACAGATCGCACTAAATAATGATTATAATGCAAATTTAGTTAGCAGCAAATAACATAAGAAAAATCAAAATTAGCTTTACAATATATATATATATATATATATATATATATATATATATATATATATATATATATATATATATATATATCCAATCGGTAAACACCAAGACAAGAAATTCAATAGTTTAACATATATAGGCAATATTAGAAGTAATGTGAAATTCCTTCATAAAAATTCAAATTTAAATAAAGCGTTCAAAACATCAACAAATTTAGGTTAATTTATCAGGAATTATAAATCTCCAATTAAGAAAGAAAATAAATCAGGTGTTTTTAAATTGGATTGTGCAGATTGCAATTGTTTCTATATAGGTAGAACAGGAATAAATTTTAATGTTAGAATCTCTTTCATAGATGCAGTTTCATCAATGGAAAAACCGATTCAAATTATTCAAATCATCTTAGAGAAAATGGTCACTCTTTCAATTCAGAATTTTAAATCCTATATTCTGAGAATAGAGGTATAAAACACAACCTTCTGGAAGTACTTGAAATTAACAGATTTAGATGTTCACCGGAAATTCTTAATGATCAGGTAGACATAAATAACTCACCCTTTTTAAATTTATTTCCTAAACACTAGTTAAAATACGGAAAGCTCTGAGTGAATTGCCTCTTTAGTATATATAAAAAATTTATAAGTAAGATATATTTGTAGTATTCATTCGCTCTTGATAAAGATATTGTGTATCGAAACGCGTCGAGCATTTAATAATTTATTTTAGTAGAAATCATCGTTTACTTGTATTTGGGAAAATGGATTTCTATCACGTAAAAGCCTCGTCAGTTGAATTTTATCGTATCCCCAAAATCACAGAATCATTTACACCGACGCCTCGAAATCTGAAGATAGCGTTAGTGTTGCAGCAATAAGCGAAAATCACAAGACCCTATACAAACTCTAAAACACTCCAGCGTCTTTACGGGAGAGATGACGGCTATACTAGGAGCTGAAACAATACCACAACATCAAATCTTGATCATCTCCGACTCGATGAGCGTTCTTGAAGGTATCAAACAAGTTTACCCAAAAAACCCAACTCTACAAACCGTCAAAGAAAAATTACATCATCTACGTAACATCAATAAAATTGTGAAAATTTTATGGATCCAATCCTAGATTGGAATACCAGGAAATGAGGAAACACTGTAATCGACAACGGGTGCATCTGTTACGACAATGCAAACAAGAAACTGTTGAACAGACTTGAAACAATACAAAATACAGCAATTAGTGATCACAGGAGCACTTAGAACTAGTCCAATAGGGAACTTACACGCCCTAGTGAACGAACCTCCTCTACACATGCGCAGACAACTCTTATCTCTTTCCTATGCCTCAAAAATATCAGCTTCCCACAGCACAGCATACCTAGATCTTAAATCGGTTATCTGTAAATGCATCATGAATGCATGGCAAATAAAATGGTCACAAAGTGAAAATAAACTCGCCGAAATACACAACCTGATCGGAACGAAACTGGAAATACCAAAAAAAAGAAACGATCAAGTGGTCATTGCGCATTTACGAATCGGACATACCTTATTAACACACAAACATATATTCGAAAAAAACAGAACTACCAATTTGCCAAACATGTGCCACCAGAATTACCATCAAACGCATTCTCATAGAATGTCCCATCTACTCGAACCAAAGAACTACATACAATATACCCTACAATATAAAAACAGCTCTAACTACACATTTACCAAATATATTATCATTTCTAAAAATCACTGATTTGTACAATCGATTATGAATAGTATTTACCATGCTGTTACTTATTCATGATTTTGTTATTATAAATAATATTAATAATGTACATACCGCGCTTCCAATGACCCTACGCGGTTGACGCAGGTTTATTTTCCAAATGAAAGAGAAACATTTGCATAGAGAAATACTTTTCAACCCTAGATAATATAAGTAAACAGACAAATAAGTACATGCAATATACTTCCAATAAAGCGATACCAAAATGGAATATCATTTGTAAAGCAACAAAGTCTGTGAAAATCAAAAGCCCAACACAATATTTCTTGATGCATTGGATTTATACAGAATAATCAAAAACATTAAAAGAAATATTTCAAAAATTTTGGATCTGATAACAACAGATAAAGGTGATCGATTATTTTATCGAGCCAAAATCATCCCAAGACATACATGGATTGATTAGTAAAACTCTGAGAGTTTTCGCAAATTAACTTACTTATCCATTAACGAAAGTAATAAACAAATATTTGGAAAAGAGTGTTTATTCAGAGTAGTTTAATATGGCGAGACTCATCCTGTTGTATAAAAAAGGAGATCATGAGAAATGTGAAAAACCGGTAGCCTTGTTAATTATATCGAAAATTGGTCATAAGAAATTAATTAGTTTTTCTTATGAATACAATTAATATGTTCAGTGATGTGCCATTTTTGCCTATTTAGACCAAGAAGAAGGCAACTTTGATCTTGGAAAGGCGTTCGATTATTTGTTCCATGAGATAATTCTGTAGAAATAACGTCAACGTGGGTTTCGCGGAACGGTTAAATCGCTAATTGAGTTATATATTAGTCGAAGATAACAGTTAGTATAGTACAAAGCGTAAATAGCTTAAGAACTGGTGATGTGGGGCCCCGCAAGCTTCAATTTTTGGGCCTTTCCTGTTTTTATTTCATACGAATGATATAACTATACCAAGTGCTGAAATCATTTGCTGATATTTTGACGATTTGTAAAAAAAGTGCTGGCTGAGTTAATTCTGTAGTTCACAACGAACAGAACGAAGATTAATGAAGAATAAAACTCAGGAGCTTACATTTGGTCCTAGGGTAGATGTAAAACGATGCAAATTTCTCGGAGTAAATTCTAGACCGACATGGGCAACTCATGCAAATAAGATCTGTTATAAGAGGCAATTTATGCTGAGAGACAAGTCTCAAAATTGGGTAATTCAGAATCGTCGAATGTGTGTTATTATGCATACTTCATGTGTAATGTCGTATTGGGTATGTCTTACCACACAGTAACATCATCAGGATTGTAGAAAAAAGCTTTGAGAACATTATCAAAAGTGCGGACTGAAGACTCATGCCGACCAATCTTTGAGAAAAAAACGATATTCACATTTCCTGGAGTGTATATCATTGAAGCACTAAAATATGTGCATTCTAACATACTAGCCTTATCTAAGCGCAATGACTTTTATTCTATTAATACAAGAAGGAGGCTGGACTTGGCAACTCCGCTTTATAAAAAGAAAATTACGTTAAACTCATATCAACACTAGGGAATAAAGTTGTATGAAAGGTTTCCACAACATTTTAACGAATTAAAAAAAATCGTTTGAAAATGGTGAACAATATTCCTACCATGAGAGTTTACTATAGCACTGATGAATTTCTAAAAGACTATCAAAATTTGTTGATTCCCTGAATTGTAGAGTGCATCTCTAAAAATTGCTTTTTTTGATTTATGTATATGATATGCACTGTGATGTTCATGAACATGTTTGAATTGTACAGGGATATTCACCGGAACCGTCCGTTAAAAACTTTTTGAGTTCGAATTACAATATCAAGCTGAAATTTCATACGCGGCCATAACTAGCGATTTCAACTTGAAGTGAAATATTTTCGAAGTGATATCATTTCCGGTTGTACCGGAAGTGGGTCATCACTTTACTTTTTCAAATGGCAATTTACCTTTTTTATTATACATCTAGAACCGACATTTGAGAAAGGCATAAAATACCCAAGTTGTTTGCACTTATCTGTCAAAACTTTTGACAGATTTAATTATTTTTGTTATGAACTCGATTTTTGAGGAACATTTAAAAAAATTGTAGCTCGTAGATCTTTTGCACTACAAACACAATTTTTGCTTGGGTGGATAGAAGAAGGACAAGGGAATTCTTAAAGCAGTCTACACTTGTCAAATGTTTGTTTATTGCCTTGTTTTGTATGATTTTTCAATTTGGCCTTTTTCAAACAGCAATAACTCGATTTTTTCAAATGGCACGTGCCAATTTCTATATCGCCATCAGATGAAGCGTCAAATTTCAGATGGAATTGTATCAGCATGTACTTTACCCATCTCTTATAGTTCTGAAATAATTTGGGAATATATTGAATTTTGATGATTTTGCAAGAACAATCAGAGAATGCTTTGAAATATTTGAATCAAGTAGCTGAACTGGCTACGCTCACCTGACAGGAACCTAAAATTAATATATATGTCACTTCGTTCATTCGAATTTGATATTTCAACAAGAATTGTTGGTAATTTGAACTGAAAATTTTTGAAAAACACCCGATTGATAATAAAATCGCTGATTATTCAAACGAAGATATGTTTAGTCTCTCATTAATTCATGGCGAATGTCAAACAGTGGTGGATAGAACTTGCAGGCAATTCAATAACCAATTTCCAAATTTGGCGCCTATGAGTAAAACAAAATTTCGATGGATTAGAAGCAATTTTCTGCACTTTGGAGGAACAAAATACATAGAAACTAGAAGAAAAACAATTCTCGAGGACGACGATAATCAAATTAATACTTAATTTAATTAATTTTCCTGCCAATACACATGCGTCCATTGAGTCAGCATCAATGGATATTGGATTGAGTTATACTTCCATCCAAAGGAACCTAAAGAAACATAACATGCACCCGTATTATTTTATGAGACTACAAAAGTTGAAACCAACTGACCTTCCCTAGCGGCTAAATTTCTGTGAAAATTTATTAATTCGGCTTTAAGAAGATGAGACAATTCTGCAAAAATTATATGGTCTGATGAAGCCAAGTTCAATGAATGTGGAATAACCAACAGGAGAAATCGACATTTTTGGGACACAGAAAATCCACATTTCATTGAGGTTATTGATTCCCAAAATAAATTCAGCGTGAACGTTTTTGCAATTTGAATGAATGATTTGTTGACTTGTCACATTTATGTGGAAAATCTTAATGGGCAAAGATACCTGGAACATTAGCAAATTTTTTAGATGGATTACCCCTTAACATTCTGAGGGATTGCTATTACCAAACGGATGGTGCACCAGCACATAAAATACGAGCTGTAGATCGGCAGCTACCAGAAATGTTCGAGGGTAGGTGGTGGGGTAATCAAGGACCAAATTTATGGCCTCCGCGTTCTCCGGACCTGACGCCCCTTGATTTTTATTTATGCGGCAAAATCAAGAGTGAAGTGTATTATTATTATTCCTGTAAGAAGTAAAGAAGAGTTACTAGAGTGTATTCATAATTCCTTTGGTAATATTGATCCTGAGGAATCTAAGCGGGCAACTCATCATGTTCGTATACGAGCTGTCAAGTGTATCGAGCAAAATGGGGCCCATATTGAACATTTATTCAGATCGTAAATTAGTTTTCTCCTATGATGTTTGCTATCATTTATTCGTATTAATGTAATTATCTTCAATGATTGGTTTTCGCTTAGTTCCTATAATTCTTATTCATCCGAATTGTAGAAAATTGCTTCTAATGCTTCGAAATTTTATTTCACTCATAGACGGTAAATTTGGAAATTGGTTATTGAATTTCCTGCAATTTCTACCCAGCACTTTTGACATTCTAAAATTAATTAAAAGAGAATAAATATAATTTCGTTTGAATAACCAGTGGTTTTATTCCAAATGTGTTGTATTTTTTGATATTTTCAATCTGAAATAACGACAATTCTTGTCGAAATATCAAATTCGAATGAACAAAGTGACTAGTACATTAGTTTTAGGCACCTGTCAGTTGAGCGTAGTCAGTTCAGCTACTTGATTCAAATATTTCAAAGCATTCTCTGTTAGTTCTTGCAAAATCATCAAAATTCAATATATTCCCAAATTATTTCGGAACTATAAGAGATGGGTATAGTAAATGCAAAAATAATTAAATCTGTGAAAAGTTTTGACAGATAAGTGCCAACAACTTGGGTATTTTATGCCTTGCTCAAATGTCGATTCTAGATGTATAATAAAAAAGGTAGATTGCCACTTGAAATAGCAAAGTGATGACCCACTTCCGGTATAACCGGAAATGATATCACTCCGAAAATATTTCACTTCAATTGCAAATCTTTAGTTATGGCCGCGTATAAAATTTCAGCTTGATATCGTAATTGGAAGAAGAAAATTTTTAACGGACGGTCCCGGTGGATATCCCTGTATATTTGTTGTTTTATATACTTCTTTATTTTTGCTGATGTTAATTCATTACATACAGGAGTTATTGTTGTTTGTGAATAACGAAACATGTAACTGTTTTCATGATTAATATACTTTATTTCTCTATAATCTTCTTTCTTCTCAAAGGGCACCGACTCGATAACAAAGTAACGATCGAATCAAATTCAATGAACGATTTGAAGGTGATACCGAGAAGCAAGTTTCAATGCTGCTTCCAGAAGTGGTGACGGTGTAGGAAGTGTGTTAAATTCGATGAGGGCTAGAATGATGCCATGAGCCACACGACATAGAACCACACCGACGGACAAATATGGAGATAGGATGAATTCTTTTCGGACGATCCCCGTATTTATATGAACAACAAAAAGGTTAGACCAGAAGTATTCTAACACGTTAATTCAAACTCGTACGTTTGCGACGTAACACGAGCTAGTTCACTTTCGAAACGGTCCTGTTGATTTCGTATTCACACGGACATTTTCGGTTGAACTTTAGCCTGGTTGTCCTTGCGACAATTTTTCCATAGCCGCGAATACCCTCGAAACAACAACGGCAGTCATTATGTCATAACCTTTCAAACACAATGGAGAACAATGGATTGATGCAAGACATTACTTGAATTGTTTCACGCCAGTCACCAGTATATTATCGCTTTATGTTGTTAGGAAATAATGAAGACGCGATATTTTTTCGCATATCGAAGGGATTATTTATCGAAACCAATAGATGGCAGTGTTTTTAGTCATTTTCTAATTCAATCTTGAAAAAAATATATAGATTTATTTCAGTTACTAACGTTTATAATTCTTCACATCATGGCAAACGTTTTTACCATACAAAGTTACAAAGTGTCCCCAAGCTTTACAATAAAGTTTGATGGGTCGTTACTGAAAAAATTCTAAGACAAATTGCTGAGAACAGCATGGTCCGAATCTTTTAAATTCGGAGAAATTCAGCTTTAAAAATTCAATTTTTATAGGTCCTGAAATCACAATTTTCAATATACGCAGTGTTACCATACATGAAATAAAATACAACGATGGTCTGAAAAGTTTCCGATTTCTACGTGAAGATTTTAGCACTCAAAAATAAAAGAGTGAAGTCTCATTGTATATCTGTTGACAGTTTCTTTTCAAAATGTCAGCCATTTTGGATGCACAATGGTTACGGAGTACTAGTTTGAGTTGAAGTAAATGTTTCAGTGAAAATAAACAAAATCGAGTATCGAACTGTCATTGAATATTTGTTTTGAAAAGCAATACGTCTACACAAATTGAAGATGAGTTGGATTTTGTGTATGGGGACACCATCATTTACCACAGTGAAATGTTGGGCAGATGAATTCAAACCTGACCGTATGAGCTTGGGAAATGATGAACGTTCAAGAAGTCCAAAAACTACAACTACCAACAATAACATCGCCAAAGTTCCCCAAATTATCCTAGACGAGCGCCGAATTAAATTTATAGAGATAGCAGGGTTATGAACAAGTGAAAAGAACGTGTTCATCACATATTAGATCAAGAATGCAAATAAGTAAATAGTCCGCGCGTTAAGTACGGCGTTTGCTCACGTCAGACCATAAACGTGTCCGAATGATCATTTCCAACGCTTTATTGTCGCAATTTGGGCGTAATAAGTCCGAATTTTCTCACCGATGAATTACTTTAGATGAAACTTGAATACGCCAGAAAGAAAAATACAGTCCAAACAGGAGACAGCAAAGAGAGAACCGGTTCTAGAAAAATAATAAATTGTTTTTCTGCTGGGGAAGTGATGGCGACTATTTTCTGTGATAGTCATGCAGTTATTGAAATCGATTATCTTCATAAAGGGAAAATCATCAAAAAAAGCATCACTACTTGAAAATCGGAAATTCTGTCTCACACCTCAGCTGTTGCCATGATGATAATCTACATTTCGGTTTGAACTGCTTGACCATCCGCTTTACTCACAACATCTATTACTATTTTGTAGGAAAAAACGCCGAGTGCTATTTGTACGGGCTATGAAAATAGATGGAAATATCGCTGAGAAAAGTGTTCAGAGTTAGAAGAAGATTATGTTGAAAAATAACAAGAAATATATGCAGAAAAACCGTCTTGTATATTTGACGTATCACCCTCGTACAGATCGTGTTGTATAAAAAGTGACATTCTTAACCATAATGAAATGATTATTAAGAATTTTGCGTTACTTTTCATACATAAATGTCATAATATCTTCTTCTATAGATAATTATTGTTTTGAAATCATAATTTTTTCGAATTGAAAATGCATTTCTTCGTTAATGAAGAATATGCAGTTATGATCCATGTTTATGGTTTTTGCGATGGAAACGCACGACCAGCTGCTAAGGAAGATACAAAAGTAATTCTGTGGTTATGAGATACATACACATATCAAAAACATCAAAAATAATTTTGAATTAACTTTGTGTTCGTAAGTTGTGTATATTTATCGAAGATAATAAGAAATGAAATAAATAAATAAAACCACATTACAAGAGTTGCTCAAAATTACCGACTTACACTTGTATGCATAGCTAACATCATCGAAGTAATTGCAAAAAAATATGATGGACATTGTCATTTCAAATTCTTTCGGCGACATTATTTTTCCGTTCTTGTAACTGGTCGAAATTTATCATCTCTACACTGTAGATGAGTTGATTCATGTATCCCATAAATAGAAGTCTAATGAGTTTAGATACAGTGGCCGTGGTGGCCAAGCAATTGGCCTTCTTCTACCAATCCGTCTATTTGGAAAATAACCATTCAGCCATTCAACAACTTCCACACCCATTCTTCCTTGATGTGCTGGTGCTCCATCGAGTCGATAATACAAATTCTGAATAGAATTTAGCGGAACATCATCAATTAAATTGAACAATGCGTTCTATAGAAAATTTCGATAAGTAATGGCATTCAATCTGTCATTCAAAATATAAATGAGCAAGAAGTTATTATTACAAATGCCATTCCAAACGTTGATACTGAAGCCCCTTTAGGAACGTCTTTGCTAAACCGCATTTGGATTCTGCAGAATTCATAAATGATCATTATGAAAATTATTCATACCATCTCTTTTAACGCATATTTCATCGAACCATATAATGTTGGAAATGTAATCTGGATCTAGAGCATGTTGCTGCAGAATCCAGAGGCAACGTGTGAGTCGATTCTGCCTTTCTTTTCGAAACACGCCACACTAAGGGGCATTTGCAACTGATTTTCAATGAGCCGAATGTTTCGGTTCAAGTGTTCCCGTTTCTCTGAGTCTTCTAAATACCGAAGTAAAAAATATACGAACTGGAGGATCTCTCTGAGAATATCTTCGATGGTATTCTCTAGCAGCAGAAGGAATACAAATATCGAAAAAGATATTAAGATAGTTACTCAACATTCTTGAGAATTATCTTACTATGGTTACGTATGTCACGTTCTCTACAAGATATGTATCTTATTTCATGCATGGTAAGACCACACATCGCCTTCGTATATTGAAAATTCCAGAGCTAACCAAACAAGAAAATTAAGAGACCAATTGGTGTGTCGAGCACCAAAATTGGAATATTGAGAATGTTCGAAATGTTCTTTATTCGGATGAGACCAGAATTGGTGTTCGATAAGATGACCGCCAGATTCGAGTTTTAAGGGGTCGTGGAAGATAAGCTAGACTCCGACAAGTAAGACAATTTCCGAAATACCAAGGGGTCAGTGTGATGCTTTGGGATGGCATTATGCTGGGAGACAAAACAGATTTGATTTCATTTCCTGCGAGTGTAACGGCTAGAAATTACATGGACCTAGTGCTGAAGCCCATAGTGAGACTCTGGCGAGGTGCTCTCGGTGAGAATTTCACTTTTATGCAAGATAATGCTCCTCCGCATACCAGCAACCTCGCGCGACATTATCTTGAAACAGAGGGAATCGTTATTTTGGACTGTTCAGCTTTGTCTCCAGACCTTAATCCTATTTAACATTTATGAGATAATTTCAAAAGGAGAATTAGATCGCGCTAGGATAATCCAAGAACCACAAAAGCTCATCCAAGCAGACAGAAGAGTGGCAGAATATCCCCCAGAGGAGGTCGAAAAGCTAATCCAAAGCATGTCTAGACGGATTCAGGCTTGTATCAGTGCAAGAGGAGGTAATACACGCTACTGGGGTCGAGAAAAAAAACACCTACTCCATAAGGAAATAATTTTCAATTTTTTTACTACATGCGCAAAGAGTCTCTGATTTTCTTTTATTTGTTCCCTTCTTGAAATAAACCATACTTCATTTCTTTTTCCAATTGAAATATCCCGAGAGGGATCAATTTTCACAATTCTTCGAAAATTCCAAAATCCTTGAGGTAATATTCAAAATATCGTCTAATTCCATATAAATTTGGTTGTGTGTATTTCTCCAAGCAGTAGCTCTAATCGAAATGAGTGTTTCTTCTATCATCGATAAAATAGACCCCAGAGGAGGTCGAAACCTAATCCAAAGCATGTCTAGACGGATTCAGGCTTGTATCAGGGCAAGAGGAGGTAATACAATCTACTGAGGTCGAAAAAAAACACCCACCTTGTGAGAAAACAATTTTCAATTTTTTTACTACATGCGGAAAGAATCTCATTTTCTTTCATTTGTTTCTTTCTTAAAAAAACTTAATTTATTTATTTTTCCAATTGAAATATCTCTGAAAGGATCAATTCTAATAATCCTCCTAAATTTCCAAAATCCCTGAGGTAATATTCCAAATATCGGGTGATTCCATATAAATTTGGTTGTGTTTATAAATGGTATCCGCGCCAAAGGACCAATTAGAGTTATCTAGGGAACCGATTTATCGATCTATTTCAAATTTCGGGACTAAAGTAAATGGATGCTGATGTACAATTCGCAATTGTTTTTAGAGCGGTACCACTTTCAGTTATACCGGACATTCACTACAATTTTGTTATTTCAAATAGCATATGGTGTGCTTTTTATTTTTTTCATTGAAAAGCATTCTTTTCAAGAATCTTCTATTACGAGTTGGACTACCTGAATTTAACAATCATTCAGCTAAGATTTTTCAATAGAATTTCGTCAATTAAAATGACATATTTTTGTCCCAAAAATTAACTCAGATTTGAGTAAAATTATAACTTAATTTAGTTCAACTAGGAAAGTGGCAATATACTTTCCGATACTATTTCATATACAGGCGTATATAATCACTTGTCAACTCAATTGAAGTAAATTCTCAAAAAAGCATTTTTGTCAAATACCTAGTATGTTTCACTTTATTAGAATCGTATTTCAAATTAGTAATGATTATTTTCCCATACCTGAAATGACCGTTTTCATTTTATTCGCGATTTTATCAAAAACCTGCAATTCCTTCAGAAAATTGAATCATATCGTGGAACATAGAAACATACAGAGTAGATTGAATTCCGATACCGGTTTTTATATTCCACAATGTTTTATGTAAGGTTACATGAATTTCGGCCTAAGTTGGTCGCTTGGGAATTATTTAAGTTTATCAATAGCACTGAGCTTGTATATAGTTTTCTCGTTAAATAAAATATCAAATAAATACTCAAACAAGGATATCATGAATTTATCATAATTATAATCAAAAATAAATAAATCGAACTTACTGAGCATTTAACAAAAAGTTCCCGAATTTATGACCGATTTGCAAAAAACAATTTAGAAAATTACAATCAAATTTTGTCACTTATTAAAAACAGAAAACTGCAATTTGTAGCGTCAGTTACCTCAAACAATGAAGATGTCGTTTTGGCGACATGAATGATGAAACAAAATTTCTGATACTAATGAAGAATACAATAAAACAATCGTAAGCATAAACAACGTTAATTTATTTGAAATTAAATTAAATGTGCAAATCGTCCACCATTGCTTCAATCCTCACTGCATTATTAGTTGTTTTTTGCACTTGATTCGAATCGATGTTGTGAAAGGCAGGTCTCAGTTCAAATTCGAATTTATCGAATTATCAGCAAACTATAAACTTTGTTCTTCAGGTACTCCCACAGATAAAAATCTAAATGGGTATTATCAGGAGAGCTTGCTGGCCATAGACCCAGTGTTCTTATGCATCTGATACCTGAGGTTTGCAATGAGCCATAGTACCATCTAATTGGTACCAACATGAAGCACGTGCATTTAACGGGAGATCTTCCAGTAGTTAAAATCTCTAATCATTTTACACAATTTAAATTTCATCATAAATTAAGACTCATCATTGGTTTTTGTGCGTTAAACTGAATACATTAAAGCTAAAACGACGTTGGAAATATTGCTTTGGTGTTTGATGTGGATCTCCGACGATAGTCCAGATATGAAAATTATGCATAAAAAAATACTTTGTCTCAAAATTTTGGACTCATTGGTCCATATATTGTTTTGTAAAAGGCCTGGGCTTTCTTAAATGTGAACCATTTTCCAGTAAATCAATCCTAACCGCCGGGTCTCCTGAACTCATTGATAATATTAATGAGAATTTGTAGGGTGGAAATTATTTTTATTCAAACTTTTATTAATTGATATAAGTGCTACGTATTTTCCTAAAAATAATACAAGATGGTAACTGCAATGTTTTCATCGATGGTAATGAAACTAATTCTACCCCTTTCTGCTGTCTGTTTCCCATAAGTGAACAAATTTTGTTGTACTTTTGTATATCATTTTCTGCAAATTGGTTGTTAAATCGTGTACTTCTCGTTAAATATTCAACTAGTTCGATTTATTATTTCTTGACATTGACCAAGAGTGATGAATAAATTCATACCATCCTAGTTTTAGTATTTATTTGCCACTTTATTAGAGAAAAAACTATATCCAAACCAAATAAGTGTTGTTGCAATTTTTAAATAAACGCTGGTTGAGGCCGAAATTAAAAGAACCTAACATAGAAACTGGAATCGGAATTCAATTCTCCGGAAAAAACTGCAGGTTTTTGATAAAACTCAGACGGACCATTTTAGGTTAGATTTCCTGTATTTGAAAAAACCGGTTTTTTTGACAATTTAGTTTTATTGAGTTGACAAGTGATTTTTGAGCACCCTGTATATAAATTTACATCAGAGAGTATGTCGTCCTAAGAAATAACACCTTTTTCGTTGAACTAAAATAGAATATATAATCTTACTCAAATCTGAGTCAATTTTTTCGGGAAAAGAAAATGACACTATAAATTTGTTAAAAACATCATAGCTCAATGGTTAATTTTATATAGGACAAATCTTAACAAAGATACATAAAAAGGATGCTCTTTAGTGAAAAAAATTGAAGAGTACTCCATGCCATTTGAAATAAGAAAGTAGAACTGCTTTGAAAATGATTGCAAATTGTAGATCAGTATCCATTTGCTCTTATCCCAAAATGTGAAATTGATCGATGAAACCGTTCACCAGATACTTCTAATGGGCCCTTTAGCGCGGACACCCTGAAGAAGAGACGAATAGTAGTGTAAACGGCCAAATGTATGGAGCAGGCATCGCAGAAAGAAGGTAAAAAAATTTCGAGGATTTTAGTATGTGTAGGACTTCAAACGTAATTTTTTCAAATTACTTATTTTTGATCTGAAGAGAAGATAACTCGAGCGTTAATGCATCGATCTATTTACCGAAAATCGATCTTTTCTTCAAAAGCGTACCATTTTCACAAGAATTCTTCAAAAAATTATTAAGTACTTCTTCAGCCAGTTGTATGTAGATTATGAAATGTTTCAATTTTCTTCCCAAGTGTCATTGTTTTGAAATATTATTCCGCCAAGTCTTTTAAAAACACATAATTTCGAATATTTTTCATGTAGCCTCCATTATGTGCTTTATATATCAATATATGCTTAATAAAAAATAAGAATATTGAGAAAGAAATTTGATTCCTTTTCCCATACCCCTTCAATAATTTTTCGAGAATGGGCCTCCTTTTCTGCTACTAGAGTGGCATTTCACCTTTGAATTAAAATTAACTTCACATAGGTTCAAAATGAGCTTCAGTGGCAGTACCTTAATCGATGATAACAATCATTTTTCTTATTTCCTAACATTTCTGGTAATACCTGCCTACTCTCATGAGCGGTACGTTCATTAATAACCTTAATAGAATCAAAACCCTTGATTTTATATATCCCCATAGAAAAGAGTATAAAGGGATAAGATCCTGTAATCTGGGCGGCCACTGAAATGGTCCTCTTCTTCAAATAAGAAAATTATCATCAAGATAGCCATGCAAATTCAAGGTATAGTGACGCTCCATCTTATCGAAAACAAATTCTCTCTCTAGTCGAGATATCTTCCTACATGTCCCCCCGGGCGTACGCTAACTTCTTCGGGTAGTTAGCGGGTAGTATGAGTTTTCATAATCCAGAAAATATTTTCTTCACACCAGTATCATCTCTCAATATATGGATAAATTATACCGAGAAAGTTATCCATTCCAAGTCTATCTCCTTTTGATCGATGGAATTTATCATGTATCGCTGATCTGAATCATACTTAAATAACTTCTGTTCCATATTGAATTTTGTTATCATGTATCTCTGATTCGTGAATAATTTTTATACAGTTTCATCTCAAGAATTATGGTAACAAGCAATTTGCCGCGCAGATTGGATTTTTCTAAATGGCCATCAGAATATTCAATTTAATGTCGTGGTTGGTATTGTACCTCAATTTTGCTTAAATTATCTTGACTAGTTGGAGGAAAATTTGGTTGCGTTTCTTGAAATGAGGGAAGAACTACAGCTTCTTCTGTTTTTGTTTTTGCTTTTCAATCATCAAAATTTCAATTATATTCGATTGGGTCAGATTCATTTTTCACAGAAAAAATTTAACACTGCTACTACACATTATGCAGTTATTTAAAAATTCCTTGACGATCAAAATAAACGATATCGTGTAATATCGTTTATTCACCTGTTGGAAAAATGTTTATCATATATATTTATGTATTTTTAAGATTTGCATTTATGGGAATTTATAAGAGAAAGTTTTGTAAGAATATTAGAAAATGATAGTACATCACATTTCTCCTCAGAAATGTCGACGTGAAAATTTCATGAAAAATATTGGACGTTATGTATTCTACAAACTGTGTTCCCCTCTTCTCGTGTTCTAATCCACATCAGAATTTGATATTATAACGTAATCAATGTGTTCCTCCAATTTTCTGTTACTCTCTTCCCAATTTATTCGAATCGTCAGATGTGTGAATTTGGCATCTTTTAACACAAAAGCCATTAAAAGTGAATTAATTACATACCTTTCAATCGAGTAAGGTTAATTACGCAAGTCTTTCAATAATCGAATAAATGCATAACCTGAAATATGATACTTGAAAATTTTGAAAATTTCCTAACCAAAACTTGAAAGCTTTTGTTCGTAACGAAGAACGATCAAAGTTGTCACCGGCTACCGTGGCGTCTTTCCCTCACCTGCTCTTCCCTCTGCCCCCGACACGCAATAAAAGCGCAATTAGCAAAGTGCTGTGTCCTCTACGGTTATTTAGATCTTCGATAACGGCAAATAATAGAGTTATCCTAGTGAAACGCACACGATATTTGCTCTTCCTTCCTCTCTAATTGGATACTTTTCAATGCTGCGTTCAATGAAACAACTATTGCATTAATTCCGTAGTTACCTTTGGATTGGGTCGGTTATTATTATCATCATCATTTGTGTGTTATCGACCGTGTGGTCGTTCATGGCACTCGGAAACGATGTTTCCTCCTGAGAAATAATTTGATCTAAAGATTTCATTCAACATTATGTGCAATATATAAGACGTATATGATTCTACTCCAGTAGAGGCTTCAAAATTTTATCATAATAGTTAAAACTAAATACAAACTTAATGGAGAAGAAAGACAGAATAATTCGTGAATCTATACGAATAAAAATGAAATATTTTTCGCTTATATGCTCATCACTTGAGAACAGCTGGACTGATTTGGCAATTCCTTAACCGAAGTGCGTCACGCTATATAGGTGGCTACTGATGCGGGTTCAAGTGCAGCGGCAGATGACCTGTATACACACAATAATGCATAACTGACTGATAGATATATTCCTTATTTTTACATTATTGAATGGAAGATTATGATTTCATAGGACAAATTCTGGGTATTCATTTATCAAATACTCAAACGATTAGCGTTTTTCCTATATCATTGCAGAAGACTGCATAGTATTGGTTTCTTGGTGTGAAATTATGACGATTACCTGCACGCAGTTCTTATTCGATCACTATTGGGTAAAGAGCAGTGGTGGCTGGTAAATATTAACTACAAAATTGCAGCAATTGGATGGAAGGCACAACAAAAAAATAATAATTTCATTTTAATATAATAATATCAGCTTCCTTTCGTCAAACTCTAATAAATTTCAAAAAAAAATACTGGTATTCCACACGTTTCCGAGAAATCTTCTGAATTCATTCAAATACTTTAAACATTCTCTATATATATCGAGGAACCAACTACGATATTCTACAAAGATCTCAAACAGGACGCTTCTTAGCTAGTGGACATGCTTAATATAACGTTGACCCTCAATGGCGATCAATCTGTGGCAGTAGCATAATTCCATTGATTTCCGAATATAATTTTTCCGTACTGTTTCGCTAGATCTTACGTAAACAAACGGTGAACATTGTTTGGTGGAGTTGGCGGTAAGATTGTTTTAGCATTCTTCTTGAATTTGTTCTCCATAATGAGGGTAGTATTTAGTAATCAAGAATACGTTAACACTTGGTAAAACATAATTATCACATGATTAGTTAAAACACTTATCATTATTATTCGCCTCTCAAAATTTGAGCAGTTTACGCACATGCCCACTAATGGAGAACTAGACATTAAAAACAATGTACGACTCGAAACAAATTGGTGAGTCGTATCCGTTTCGAAAATGCGTACTAATCAATATACTTGAAAATTCAATGTGAACCTTTATTGAAACGAACTACTGGTTGTGAAATGAAAAACTGTCCATCTTGATTCCCTCGCCTTCAATTTTAAGGTGATTCAAAGTGGATAAAAGTGGTGTAACTGACTGAATACATATTCAATAGGAGAAGCCAAGTGTCTTGGAAATTCAAAGCAGCATTCATAGATGAAAATTACTTCATCAGGCAGATTCAAAATACAAACTTAACCACGGCACAACAATTTATAGATGATCTACACCATCGGACTAAACTACCCTAGGAAAATTCAAAATAACATTATCTAAATCACTTTGTATGAAAAAAATTAAATATGATAATTATTGTCAAAACCTATCAGTTCATGCAAGAATGTGTTAAAAAGTTTAAATCTATTTTCAAGAGATTTCCAAGAATTAATATCGAATATTTAATTAGATGTATGTAACATTTCAGTTGAAATCATGGTTAGATTTCACTTGAACGATTCACGAAATTAGAATTAGCTTCATTATTAATGAAACTACGATAATGTTTATAGATTTTAATACTGAAGTTTCTGCGAATTCGCCGCTAAACATCCTACGAGGGATGTCTTGTGAGTTTCGCTTATAGAGCTAGAATGAAATAATTTAGAAAGTTTAAAGAATTTATTGTTTTTCGAACAATCTCCGCCTAATGCATTTCTCAATTCGTCCGAACCAATTCTGGAAGCAGTTATTCCAATTGTTTCCTGCTACATTCAAAATAACTTTCTAGAAAGCACCAACAGCTTCTTCTGACGACTGACAACTTTGACAGCGCAGTCCATTCTTGATTTTGGGAAAAAAAGTCATTGGTATTAAGATCCGAACTGTGTGCAGGATGATGTAACAGTTCGATGTGTTTGTTGGTTTGGCGAGCTTACTAACGACTAGCTGTAAAAAAATGGTTGTGTACCAATAGTAAGTGACTGTTCCTCAATCTTGTATCATGACCTTCTCTTGAAACAGACGTTGCGACCATCTTCTTAGAGAAAGATGCCTTTTGTCGGATTTTCTTCCTTTTGAAACACCCAAAGAGAAGATTGGCGCTAGTTTCTAGCTCGTTTGAAAAATCCTAGATTCATCACCACTGACAATATTGTTCTTCGGTCAACAGATGCGGTGTCCTAAGGGAAATAAAATTTTTTCGTGCGAAATTGTTTATAATGAGGTCTTTGAAATCCGCAGTGATGCCTCAATCTCTCGATATTTGTATACCGATCCTTCTAGATAATCTTACCTACAGCATCCGCATTTTTTTTGAATGACCATTCATTTGGGGCACCTGCCCTTGAATCGTCGCTAAGCCTAACCCTTTGGCGTTTAAATTATCCGTACCAATGGGAAACTATTTTCTGGTGTGGATCTTCAATACCGAAAACATAAACCAGCACACCAAGATGTTCTTGTTGAGATAGTTGTACTAGAAATGTTAGATTATAATTGCGTAAAAATCCTTACAGTTCAATTCAATTTTTTAACTAACTTGTCAACTCTGTCACAACACGCATAAAACTGAAATTTTGGATTTACATTGAAAAATCATAGAGGTTAATTCTTATTACTGACAGTTATTTCATGGTGTCCTCTATGTCACCGCATACAAACATAAAAGACATTTTTTCTTCTTTTATCATTTTAATGTATCTGTATAGATAATGATTGATTCTCCTAACGTAGGAGGCTATTTTATCTATATCTATTCTTAGATTTTGGGTATACTAATTTAGTAATAATATCAGGATCGTAACCATTGTGGAAACAATTATACAAACCTCTTTGTCCAAAGATAAAAATGAAGGAAGATTTAACAATATTGAAATCATACAAGCCATTTTACAGGATAAAAAGACGTAACATGAATTACTATGTTCGTAGAAGATGGTTTATAAAAATCAGAGAAATGATGTTTATTATTTGATTCACAAAAATTTAAATATAAAAACTCTATTGAATCATTTTGTTCAATTTCAGTAGTGAGTTTTCTTCTTGGATTAATTTAATATATAAACTTTCCGAAAACAATTAGCTGACGGTCCTATTTGAACAATTATATCATGCATATATCGAAATCAGTATAAACAAATTATTGTGTGTGGACTCTAAGTGATCTATAAAGTTTTCAGCTAATGGGGTTGTGTAAATGTCCCATAATAATTTTCGGAAAGCGATTTAAATTCAATAACACATTATTCAATATATTGAATGAACAGGTAGATACTCTTCCTTTATTAATTCAGATCCTGATTATTGGTTTTGATAAGGTT
This sequence comes from Cryptolaemus montrouzieri, assembly GCA_013387265.2. NCBI lineage: Eukaryota > Metazoa > Arthropoda > Insecta > Coleoptera > Coccinellidae > Cryptolaemus > Cryptolaemus montrouzieri. The sequence goes on along the minus strand of JABFTP020000144.1, from coordinate 32,861,809 downwards.
TCTTTAAATTTGCCTAGGTAGTTTTACTCATTTTTATATCATATATACACTGATGTACCTTAGCTTAGTTGGGTATATTATGTGTCTGATAAAGATCCAGTGGGTATCAAATTTTCTTGTATTGGTCCCTTGAAATGGATTTACATCAAGTAACGGCCACTATAGTCGATTTGGTGAAGCCGTAGAGTAATAAATCTTTAGGTGACAGAATGGTCATAGGCGTGCCATTCGGATGAGGGTTAAGGAGTATTAAGTATATGTTTCCGAATTTAACCTCAAGAAAAAATTATGACATATATATATATATATATATATATATATATATATATATATATATATATATATATATATATATATATATATATATATTAAGAAGAGTTCCTGAAGTAGTTTTATCATTTGTATGCATCAGTTAGTAGCTGGTGAAAGTGTTTTGTTCATTTCACAAATATTGGAAGAGTTATCTTATTTTAACCGTGTTAAAGCTAAAAATATACTACTTCCTCAAAGTGAAAAATTATTATATGGAATGTGTGAGATGCTTTAAGACATTCAATCGATGAAAATGTCAAAATGTGTTCTGAGATGACTGGAATTGGACAGTCCAAAATGTACAAGCTTCTCAAGGAAAAAAATCTGAAAATGGATTAATGATGAAACCTCCAAAATCTCCAGGAGGGGCCCCAAATGGTTATTGATGAAGACTTTAGGAATGCTATTCAAAAAACGGTGCTTTCTTCTTATTTCCGAACGGAAAATCCCACTGTGGATAAAATACACACTGCGCTCGTAGCAGATCAGGACTTGCCTCTGATATCGAAAATCAAATTGTGGCAAGTTTTGCATGAATTGAATTTCTCTTGGGTAAATCACAACAGATAGTCAGTTCTCATAGATAAAGAAGAAAACGTTCGCTGGAGAAGAAATTATTTAAGAGCAATTAAACAATATCCTCCTCAAAGTAAGAAAATTTCTATCAGGATGAAACTTGGCCTAATCAAGAGTACACGGTTCTGAAAACTTGGAATGATAAAAATATAAAAGATTGTCGACAAACTAACCTACAGGATTTCGGGCTCTGTCAGGAAAAGGACGACGTATAATAATAACGCATATAGGTAGTTTTAACGGTTTTGTGCATGGGGAGTTATTATCATTTCAAAGTAAAAGTACTGTAGACTATCATGGCATGACAAGACACTAGGATCTGTTATAGTAATGGACAACACAAGCTACCGTTCGCGACAGATTGAATTAACGCCAACATCTTCATGGCGTAAAGCGGACATCATCAGACGGCTGACGGATGAAAATATTTCTTTCGAAAAAAAAATGGTAAAAACAAATTATTATCAATTGCAAATTAACATAAGGTCATACAAAAAATATAAGATTGACGAAATGGCAAAAGACCGGGAAGTAAGTATACTCCGCGTTCTACCTTAACACTGCGAAACGAATCAGATTGAACTAATATGGGCACTGGTAATGGGTGAAGTGGCTAGAAGGAACCCAAGTTTTGACATAAAAGACGTTGAATTTTATTTCAATGGTGCAATAAAAAGTGTTACATCCCAAAACTGGAAAAATTGTATAGACGTCATTAAAGAGGAAAATAAAATGTGGTACCTTGATCATATTATTGATGCTATGATAAATCCTGTTATAGTGAATTTATCTGATGAAGTTACATCATCAGAAGATGAACTGTAAATATTTAATGAAAATATTGCAGCTTAAAATATATATGAGCATTCTGACAATCATTATTTTGATTTTTATAATATTAAAGTGTAGAAAGATATTGAATTTAGAACTTGACGTTGTATAAAGTCATGAAATTATTTATAAACATTGTTTAACATTGTATTAGGTGATGTTAAAACTCAGTGGAAAATTTAGCTGAAGTCTACTATAATATAAAATAAATGTTCATTTTCAAAATTTACTAAAATTATTGAGTTATCTGAAATATCATAAACATTATTTAATTATTATATATTTTAACGTAAAGAATTAAGCGTAAGTTGAGTATGCATGAAGTAATTATTTTTGGTAAACGTAACTATCTAGATATTCACATTGAATTATCATCGTTTTTAAATACATTAGTGTTGAATTGATTCAATTTTATTATCGAAGAGAACCCTAAAACACATATTCGTTTACGTTAGTGGCTAAAAATTTTAGACGTATAGTGTAAAAATTCTCTTCAAAACGAGGATCCCAATATACGCAAGCAACAAAAAAGAGAGAGAACACCGTACTCAGATAGTTGGAGATTTGTATTTGTACGAGTGTTCCTATCAAAGATCCGAACACTGGTCCATGCTCCAATACAATATCATAGAATCTACATTAATTTCTGAATTTGCCACGTACCATATTTCTAAGTAATTTGCATACCTAATTCGCTTTTATTACTCCACGTCTTTACCAAACAGACTATAGTGTTCAATTTTTGGACTTCATTTTGTTGGGGAAAAGTAATATCCGAAAACAACTGGACAATTCATAGTGTCATAACATTCCTCAAAAACAAGACAAAGTGATTAAAGACAGAATTTGAAATATTTTAAATGTTATAATATATTGCGGAACATTTGAGCTAGCAGCGCATGAAACAACAACGTTTCTTTGAAATTGAGAATAGTGATGTTTTTCGACATATTGAAATAGTTAAACGAGTTGAATGTTTTCGGGGATATTTTACAAGCCTTCAACAAACATCAGATGCTCTCCTCTCAACTTTCTTAATTGAAATCGAATTACTTGTAGAAAAATTCCAAATAAATTGATTACAATCGCAATAAGTGGAAGACTAGATGAGTATAAGGTAAAATGAAGAGATAAATCCTTTTGCTTATTTTATTCACTTCTATGCGTGGAAATTGTGTGAAGGGAAACATTATCGGACCAATTCTTCAAAAAGTTTTTGTGGTACTCGATGTATATTCAGATACCAAAAGTTTTCATTGGTTTACAATTGATTGACTCGACTTCGGAAAAGTTGATAGATTTTTCCCAACGGAGCTTTACGCTTTCAAGTTTCCTAATTTAACCAAGTTTTTTCTAATTTTTGAATCAATATTCAATATTTCAAAAACATTATTTTCTGGATTATGTTCATTCTAGAGATTATACGCTCGCATCGAGAGAAACGTAAACCTTTTTTTCATCTAAAGTAGCCAATTATTTTTACAATCTTTCAAGTGGCATAAGCACTTGAACACATTTTTAAGTTGTCATTCCGAATCGAAATAACTGTCGCTTATATTTTTGAAAACCTGATCAAGAATTAACACCTATTCAAACTTGTTAACTAGACTAGGCCATGGAATAAGAAATCAAAATCTGACCACCTGTATCAAATTAGCAACATATAGAATTGGCTTCAACCAATATTTCAGAATTTGCTGATTAGTAGAAATGGTATTTTTGATTGCTACTTCAAATCATTCCTATTATTAATGAAAACAGAGTTCATCCTAACTTATTTTGAGGTGTAGCTCTCGACGAACAATTAAACCTCGATAGGAACATACTGAAAATATGAACCTTGACCGAACACATAAAAAAAATCCAGCTCTTTTTCAGTGACATATCCCAAGGCGGCCTAGAGCAAGACGACCGAACCGACAATCGAGTTTCCCATCGCCATTCTCTCGTAGGATTGTTCAGAATCTGGAAACTCAGTCGCTCGTTAGTTCCGGTGACTGCGTCCGTGCGCGATCAAACCGCGGAACGTATCAAACACCCTACCGCACTCGCATTCGTACCTACGGACAATAATCATGGCGGCTGTGCTTTTCGGACGATGACATTTCTCGTGCTACTAACAGACCAATAAGAGACGTTGTACATCTGCTTTTGATTTAGATCAGTCATTATTTCAGCTGGGGACGGAAAAATTTAGACGTTCCAAATTAGGGACATTTTTAATTGGTTAGTATTATGAAAACATCTCATTCGATACCCCATATCGTCCATTTTGAAAGATACTTTTCTATTCAATAATGTCCCGAGGGAATCAGCATAAACATATGGTTGAAATTGGCCCAATTTCATTCTACCTTGATGAAAATCTGTTGGAAATCATGAATTTTGTCATATTAAACTATTGTAATAATCATTGTTCAAAGCAATATAAACACCTCAAAAAGTCTAGGAAACACTTACCAATAACTTTAAAATATGAATTTGATGATTCGCATTTATAGAAATCTTTTGGTTTTGTTAGGATGTATTGTATATAATGTATTCTCAAGAAAACAAAATAATATTTGACTTCTTCAAAGCACCTATTATTAAAAAAAAATTGGAAATTTGAAAATGACGAAATTTAGTAAACCACAAAAAATAATCCTGAACTAATATTTCCGAAACGATATGGAAGCACACAAATTGTCTATTACATTTTGGCCTAAGTCATTCCAAGCCCCCTGAACTGCTAATCGAAGCTCCTGTTCATGATGGAAGACGTTTTGACGCAGGAGATTTCTTTTTAGGGTGTCCCACACATTCTCGATGAGATTCAGATCTGGGGAGCAGGTTGGCCACGGTAGAAGATCGATATCATTCTCTTCAAGAACGTTCAAGACAACTCTTGCACGATGAGGAGGGGCATTATCTTGTTGGAAGAGTGGATTTTGACCCATTGTTTGGAGATACGGTACCACTACAGGTAAAACTATCTCATTTGCGTAAGAATTTCCCGTGAGGTTGTTCTGTATGAAAACGAGGTCAGTTCTTACACCAAGGCGTATACCTTCCCAAAACATCACTGATCCGCCTTCCTGTCTAACAACTTCTCGAGCATGCTGGAGAAGGTTTTGCTTTCCAGGTTCCCTCCATATTCGAATTCTTCCCGAATCGGGATAATAACTAAATCTAGATTCATCACTGAAGAGAACTCACCTCTCTTGATCCCAGTTTACGTGTTCTTGGCACCAAGCTAAACAAGCAGCGCGATTTCCATGGGTGAGTTGTGGAACTCTCAAAGGACGTCTGGAGTGCAGTTGACCTTCGTGCAGTCGATTTCTCACAGTTTGGTCGGAAATTTGTACATTATGAACTCGTTATAGCTCTTGAGCTAATTGAGATGCTGTGGTAGTACGATCTCTTCTGGCTTGTAAAACCAAAAATCGGACTTGGGCGATTGTAGTAATCCTGAAACGACCTGTATGGCGTTCTTCTACGCTACCTGTTTCATTGAAACGCGACCATAAACGGTTTATGACACTTGGGCTACTTCCCAGAACCCTGGATACTTCCCGTTGTGAGCTCTCAGCTTGGAGCATGCCAACGGCTCGTAACATCTCTTCTCTAGTCAAATGTCGTCTTTCCATGGTCGAATCACAAAACTTGAATCGTTTATTTGTGCTTACAACAGAAACAAAGTGCCAACTAACTGATTTCAAACACTGAATACATGAAATGATTATAAAGCAGCGTCGCATCTGCTGCATTTTTAGTTTTTTATAAAAAAAACTGAAATCTGTTGCGGCACTACATAATTTGGTGAGAAATTGATGCAGGTGTTCATTTCTTAAAGAAAATCATCCATATTGATCGTTCTGGATACGATATATCGATATTCAGAAGACTTTTTTGAGGTGTTTACTTGTATTGAATATTTCATGACTGAATCAACTGCTGAAATTTCGAGATTACTGAATTCCTGACACACCATTATATTTTCGTAGACCACATTTGAATCGAAATTTCACAGCAGTGAGAACTCAAGGTCCTCCAATTGTAAGAACCGAAACTATTCACAAACATAATGTTACATATTTTAATGAAAGATGTTTTTTACATGGTAGACTACGCCAACTAACCAACGGATATTTTCAATATTTTAGACTTAGTTTTGGTAGGCAACCAATTATTAGTGTCGACGGAAAGTTCGGTTTCTGTTTCGATTTCGGTCGAGTTTCGGCAAAAAACGAGTTTAGGTTTCAGCAGTAAACCGGCCGAAACTACGACCGAAACCGAAATTGCATTCGGGAGTTCTCACTCTGTGCTCGGTCATATTCGGCGCGGTTTATTCCATCCTAGCGACGAAGACATTTTTTTTGTGTTTGCAGTATGATTTGTTTGTTGTGAGTTTTCGTGATTTTTTTTTAATTCGGTAAGTTTTATCATGGGATATAGTTTATGAGGAGTAGTCAACATCGAAAAATAATTTAATATAACAAACTAATACATAGATTATGGTAGAAATACATAGATTATGATAGAAATACATAGATTATAGTAGAATCAAGTATAGCATAACTATTTAAATATTTTGGGGTTAATTTAACTCATTCGATAATGATTCATGTAAACACACATTAGTTAGGTACTTGGTACTTCCTAAAATACAATAGTGGTGATAATATTAAGGAGTCAGAGTTTCAATGTTCAATTTAATAATTACTACCAATATAATCTAGTAGTAAAGTACAGTTAGATAATTGTTCTTTTTTTCAAATTAGCACACTTACAATTAAATCAGTAGGTACTGACCTAGATACCTACCTAGGTATACGTATAATAAAATTATTATTTAATTTCTGTTTTCGATTTGAAACCTGACTCAGAATCCACGAATATAAATAAATAATTTGAAATGCATTAAGTACTGATTAAACTTAATAGAAACTGTTTCTTTTGTGGTAGTATTCAATCATCATTTATGAAAGGACAATGTCCAGCATTTGGCAATTTTGGAGAAAAGTTCATCTGATTTATCTAAAGCTAAGTGCAAATAGTGTAATAAATTATAGTCACTAGGAAGTTCCGAGCCTAGAAGGCAAACTATTTCCGTTTTGAAGCTATACTTGTCAGAATTCTGCAACAGAATATAAGCAATATCTAAAACGTCAGTTGAAAATCGACGAGCACAAATCGAAGCTAAATTAAAGCGATATGATTCACAAAACTCAGTAACCACCATTGACAGTGGCAGTGGAAGTAAACTGGTGCAGACCCAAATCCGCGACATCGAGCTCACACAGAGGTAGACTTCAAAATCATCAATATAGCCAGGTCATCATGAAATACACGCAACAAAATTTATATGGAATCGCTCGGTATTTCACCGCATCGATTGTTTTTAACCATGGATTTTTGACTTCTTGTGAAAAATGAAGTTCTTTGATGTAAAAAAACTGAATAGTATGGTAAGAAAGGTTGAATTATCACCACATGTTCGGGAAATTGTATTCTGTCGTCACTGAGATTTGAAACTAAAAATTTTTAAAAATTTAAAAAAGCTTATAATCATAATTGAAGATGCCTTATTTAGATTATTATATGGATTGTCCGATATGCAGAGGGGTCGAATAGTTACTCTCGTTGAAGAAGGGGTGACACAGAGGGGTAAAGAGGCCGCAATAGGGGTATCACAGGGGGTGATTTCAAAAACCTACGCCCGATACGTGAAGCTAAAATCTCTGCAAAATGGGCGTAGGAAGATCACTTCTGAGGAACAAGACGGCTTTTTGTGCCAACTTGCAAGAAGAGACCGTAGTGCGTCGTACCCCATACTCTCAAGGCAATTTCTGGAAGCAACAGACATCAGTGTATCAGTCAAAACGGTACATCCAAGACTTCGTTCAAGGGGTTTATACCTATACCTATATCTAACCTAGACATATTCAGGCTTGTATTAGGGCAAGAGGAGGTAATGCAAGCTACTGAAGTCGAGAAAAAACACCTACTCCGTGAGACATTAATTTTCAATTTTTTCACTACATGAGGAAGGAGTCTCTTATTTTCTTTTTTTGATTCTTTCTTAAAATAAACCTTAATTTATATCTTTTTTCAATTGAAATATCTCAAATAGGATCAATTCTAACAGTCCTTCGAAATTTCCAAAATCCCTGAGGTAATATTCAAAATATTGGGTGATTCCATATAAATTTGGTTGTGTGTATCACGCAGAATTGATTAGTATCATGGACTTAATACTTGCCGATATGCTTTCATATTATTTAGTGGATAGTGAGGCATTCAAAAGACTCAACTTTACAGATCCTCGTCCTGCCCAAAAGTACAATATAAAATCAGAAAAGTATTCAAGAACCACTTTAATGCCACAAACGAAAAAAATTAGAAAAAAGTACAGGATTAGATTGAGTGGACCAGTAAAATTTTTGATATATGGACAAATCCTCCTAAAACATGTTCAATCTTAAGTCTCACTAGCCATTTTATTATTGGACCAAAACGTCTTAAAGTTTATACTAGATACCCAAGTACTCGAGAATGACCCCACTGGATTATATATTGAAGAAAAATTACGAGAGATGATAGACAAGTGAAATATCGGTAATAAACTATTTCTACTTTTGCTTGGCAATGCAAAAATTATGATCAGAGCTATGAGGAGTCAATTTAAATATTTAGGTTGCGTGTCACACACATTACAATTGATAATAAAAGATGCATAGCTTTCGGGGGAAGAACATGAACAGCTCATTAAAACTTGCTGACATATAGGAGGGCACTTCAAACGCAGCGAGCAGGCTTCTAGAAAATTGACTGAATGTCAAAATCTGTCATATGATGACGCATGGATTTCCCTCGCAATTCCTTTGATATCACTATCAAATAGAAAGCTGCAAACTAGAGACAGAAATGAAAGCGAAATAATGAAAAACATGAAAACACGGTTGCACTAATCTATGAATCGACGATTTGCATACGTAAAAGGACATCCTGCTTCAATAACTTCAACAATACTGAATCCAAGATTCAAAAGTACATATCTGAATTCTGATGAAGTTGACATTCCCACTTTGGAAATAATAATAATGTCAATTTACACACCGAAAAGATCAAAAATCTCAGAGAATTCTTCTCTACAAAACATCGCACTTCTGACCTCCATAGGTGGTATCGTTGGCTGATAAGGGATATACACCTCTGAATCTTGCTACCAGGGATGACCTGCTGAATCTACTGTTCCTATCTGATACTGAAAAACAAGACCAATGGTCAAGAAAGGAATTGCATGGACGACATCACCGTGAGATTAATCAACCACACATCGACAAAGAAGCCTCCAACAAATGGTTGATGAAAGGAGAATTATTCGCGGAAACAGAAGGATTACTTATGGCCATTCAAGGACAAGTGATCGATACAAACAACTACAAAAAATTTTATATTAAGGACGGAATATTGCAACAACTTTTTCTATCAGAAACTTGCACACGAGTACGGATTTCTGAATACCTTCCAGCCATATTACAAGTATCAACCTGCGCCCGTATTGGAAAATGACTCTATCAGATTATACTACGATAGGCCTGTTATCCATGACAAAATGGTAACGAATGATAGGCCGGACATAGTGGTGTATGATAAGAGAGCCAGAACAGCAATGCTGGTGGATGTCGCCCTACCGAATACTTACAACGTGCTGATCAAGTTCCAGGACAAAAAAAAACAAAAACACAAACCTTGCTGTTAAGATAAAGAAGATGTGGCACCTCGATAAAATATATATCATTCCTATCATCATTTCTTCGACTGGGTTGATACCCAAAGGTTGCATGATAGCCTTAAGAAATTAGAACTTCATCAGAATAGTTATATAAAAATGCAATAAGCTGTAATTATCAATGCATGTAGGATAGTAAGAAAATTTATGTCAAGTATATTGTAATCGAGACTATTTCTTTTGATTGCTGAATCTGGGAAAGGTAAATTATATCCAGCTAAAAGCTGAGATAGTGCACGAGTCCAAGATAATAATAATAATAATATATTTATTTATCCTTTAGGACATCATATCATGTATAGGACAAATCAGAGGTACGTAATAACAAAATATGATATAATATACAACTTACATATTAAACAAACTAACTGTAAAATCCAATATTCAAATACCAATTTTCAAACAATACTTCAAAGACAATGTTCAACTAAATTGAAAACTCTTTGTCATTTAAATATTTCCCAACAGTGTAGAAGCCTTGCGCAAGAGCGTGGTCTTTTCAAATACTAAACCATACTTAGCACAGTCGAGATTGCTTGGTTCCGGTGATCAAATATATACAGAGGTATAGCGACACATACTCCAAAAAAACGTACATATATAGGATGCGCCAGAAAAAAACCGGAGGTTTTTTTTCCTTTATTACATTCGCATTTTTAGAGCTAGATCATTCGTTCTTGCTTCATTGGAAAGCCAAAGGACTAGGTTTTTCAGAAATTGTATCGAAACTTTACTTACGGTGAAATCCAATATGGCTGACTCATTCGAAAATGAGCAATATTTCAAGATCTCTGGAACGTTTTTTTTAATAAAAAATTCGAATGGGGCATTCACTCAATAACTCAGTCTTTTCTGAACAATTTTACATATTGATCTTAAAAATATTCCAATGATTGGTAGAAAAGTATCGTGAAGAATTTTTTTCATTCTGATTTTCAGCTGAAATCGAAATATTTTTTTCAACTCATGACGTTGGCACCCCTCAGTTGATGTGTTTCTCATGGATGTTCTAAGAAGACAAGAACCATATTTTACTAAAACCAACTCAAAATTTGATTTCCGTTCGAATTCGAAATGGCCAACTTCCTCAAATATTAACAATTTTCCCCGTGCATTTAAAAATTCTTCGCGATCGTAATGAATCAACTGCGTCATTCAATCACTAGATTGAACCTTTCCCATCTTTTTGAGGGGTCGAACTAGAATATTGATTCAGAATTGTGGCAATTGTCGTCAATAATGTTTCTCTTCTTCACCATCATATGCACCTCCTGTTGTGAAACCTCTGAACATAGACTGCATGCATTAACTCTATGATAAACAAAAAGTAATGAAATGTCATCGAGTTTAAGACAACATCTGGTTTGAATTCGAATTTCATCTTGGTGTTGCGTGTTTTAACGTTTGAAATTGTTAACAATGGTTTTAACAAATGAGAATAAGCGTTTCATTCAATGTTTCTCTGTGTGTGGCTATACTGCTAGGCAAATATTACGCCATTTTCCAGCTCCTAATTACATAAGAAGTACAATTTATGATCTTGAGGAAAACTTTCGGACAACAGGGTCATTAGGAAGAAGACCAAGTACTGGTGCAGCTAGAACTGTTAGAACACAGGTACTCGCCTTTTTCATAATCTGTTTCAAGCATCAACTCTATATTTTTTGTATTACAAACTCAACTGACAATTTCAGGATAACATTTAGCGAATTTCAGCATTAGCACTCAACCCTAACAGAACTCCAGCAACCAGCTTGACTGTTCCAAATGTCTCAGAGATGCCAAATCTCAAAAACCTCTGTGAGAAGAACTGGTACAATTCTGAATCAATATTCGAGTTCGACCCCTCAAAATGATGGGAAAGATTCAATCTAGTGATTGAATTATGCAGTTGATTCATTACGACCACGAAAAATTAATTTTTTAATGCGAGGGGAAAATTGTTAATATTTGAGGAAGTCGGCCTTTTTGAATTCGAACGGAAATAAAAAATTTTAGGTTGGTTTTAGTAAAATATGGTTCTTTTTCTTCTTAGAACATACATGAAAACACAACAACTTCAGGAGTGCCAACGCCATGAGGTGAAAAAGTATTTCGATTTCAGCTGTAAATCAGAATGAAAAAAATTCTTCCCACTACTTTTTTACCAATTATTGGAATATTTTTAAGATCGATATGACAAATTGTTCAGAAAAGACTTAATTATCGACTGAATGCCCTCTCGATTTTTTAGTGAAAAAAAAAGTTCCATCGATCTTGAAATATTGCTCATTTTCGAATGAGTCAGTCATATTGGATTTCACCGGAAGTGAAATTTCGATACAGTTTCTGAAAAACCTAGTCCTTTGGCTTTTCAATTAAGGAAGAACGAATGATCTATCTCAAAAATTGCGAAAGGTATAACGGAAAAAAAACGTCTGGTTTTCTCTGGCGCACCCTATGGTATACAGTATAGCTATAGAGGCGAAATCTGATAGCAGGTAAACAGCATCAGATGCTCAAAATCTTCCTCGAGAATAAAATAGTAACTATGCGCCATTTTACATCTCTCTGTATTGTGGTTGAGATTGAATACGGACTTTAACTTGTATTTATATAATTTTCGTCAAAGTGAAGTCAGTGCTAAAACATTTGAGACATTACATCGTTTTATTCAAATAAATACCAATAACTTTGAATTGAGATTAGTGAGTTATTTTCCCATTTCAGAAGTCAAAATTTTCGAGGTTAGGTTCAATCTATAAAACTGGTTATTACACGTATAAGTCACTCTTATAATGGGTGGGACTGCAATTTTTCACCATATGTAGAGATGATATTCGTGTTCCTTTGACAATGTATGGATCAATGAATAACTCAGAGTAATATTAGAACAAAACGAACATGTACAGTCTTATCTGGTCACTATTAGATCAAATACGAGTAGTGCCAGTACACCACGACAACATTGTGAAGAAGCGTGTTGCTCACAAGTTCTCCCTCAGCTTCCAGGAACTCCATCCAGATACGTGTACCAATGTGTGGGTTTATGCTACTTTCAACTCCCGACCACTCTCGATCGACACATACACGCACACACGGACAGACATAACGTCCGCGAGCTTAATGCCTCGATAAAGCTGACTTAATGAAACATACTGGCGTAATTAAGTAATTGTCGAAAAAAAAACAGAAGAGAGAGCGTTGCATGCAAAAATACTTACCGCGTTAATTTATGGATGAGCCGTAATCGGTACAAGGTAGCGTTGGCGCTGCTCGCCACTCTTTCTTCTACAGGATGGTCCTAAGAAGTCCCGACTGACTTGATTGAAAACGCATACTTAGAAAATTTTCGTTGAGGCTAGATAAAATACATAGCACTAATATTCGTCCTGAGTCATATATTATAACAATTGATATAAGGACATACAGGTGGGCATTTCAAATATTTTATTATGCTACAGATAAGGCTGAATCGCTATATGAATTTCGAAGAAACTCTTTTCGGGTTTTTCTTTTCAGTTGTTATATTGCCTCTTTCTAAATTTCACTATTCGATGTCAACGGGAAGTATATAATAGGTTTTGATTCCTTCGCGAATAACAAAATATACGGCCAAATCTTTAAATCACGTCGAGCTAGAAGTTTTTTGCTAACGCAATGGTCATTTATTTTTTTTCATAGTTCGTTGATTTCATCGCAACGGAGGATGCGTGGTCGTTCTAATAAGTTTACATATCTTGCCATCCATCTTACTTTTCGTCGTTGCCACCGGAAAAACATTTTTTTGGGAACGATATGTATGGACCTAAGGGTTTTTTTCTTTTTAGGTATGGAACTCTGAAATTGTGAATGGTCTGGGAACTCCCTCGAGAAACCATTTTCCTCATTCAATTATCTCATTCCTTGATGTGTTTCGAATTAAATTCTGTATTCCTTTCAATGCAAAAACAGTAAGATATGGATTCAAGTCAAAAAGATTCATTCAATGCTTCGAGAAAAATATTCATTCAAAATCAGACGAAAAAAAGTGACATTTAAACTACATAAACAATACTTAATGTGAGAAAATATTTGAGATTTAATTTATCTCCAACGAACTGACACAAAAGATACCACCGGAGCACCGAGAAATGATGAAAACAAATATTATGTCAAACAGAAAACTTCAGGAATTCATACTGGTCCGACTATCTAATATAAAAAATCTCATCGTAAACATAATTTGCAAAACAATTCAAAGACGCATAACGCACTCTTCCAATGCAAAAATTGTCAGATATCGTATAAAATACTGTCAGTAATTTTGGTTACTATATATAGTACTTATTGATCAACTCATCTTGCACTCCATGATTTCCAGACGAAGACAAAAGCGAAAGGAAGAGGATTTGGAACAGGAATCTGTAACAATGGAAAAAGAAAGGCCATGAAAAGGACTAAGGAGATAATCAAAAAATACATAACCTGCGATATTTCCTCTTTCGCGGAGATGTTCTTCCGTTGCAGTGTGAGTCTCCTGAAACATAATCACTTCCTTGTTCTTGCTTGCCAATTTTGAAGTATAATCTCGCAAAATCCCTTCAATATTCAAACTCAACAAAACAATTCCCTCTCTGTTTGACCGAGAGAGCCCCGATGGCTAGGTTCAGTCTTCTAAGTGATGCCGATTAGGATCTATAGATGTTCTAGAATCATTATGAACCCAATAATTTCGGTTGACATCTCCCATATATTACTTCTTCGTGGTTCTTGTTTAATTTGAAGAAAAATTTGCGAAAAAAAAATCTGTTATGGGTGATCGCAAAGTAAAATTGCAGGAACTAGCTGACATTCTAAATGGAAGGTACAGTATCCAACACTTTTCAAGAATATTTAGGAACGAAAAACCTTTCCAAAAGTGATTGCCGTCTTAAGTGACAGTGAAACAAGATCGAAACAACGAATTAATGAATCTGATCGTTGTTTGTAGCTTTTGAAGCGTTGTTAAAAGCAGTCCAAAGCGTCCAAAAACCTAACAATCGGCTGTCAAAGTTCTGGCGTCTATATTTAGGGATACGTATGGAATATCGTCCATCAACTATTTGAAGAGAGGCTAGAAGATCAACGATGATTACAAAAAGGTCTCACTCGGCGGATTGAATGGCGACATTAAGCTCAAACGAGTTCATATAACAGAAAAAGATATTATTTTATCAAGACAATACACCAATCCAAAGACCACTGCAGAAATCAATAATTTACACTTGGACTTGCTGCCGCGCACACCTAGCACCCAACGAACACTGGTTCTTTGCTCATTTGAGAAAGATGCTCCAGGGAAAGAGATTTGGCTCGGACGAAGAGGTAATTGCCGTTTGAGATCAAAGATAAGTTGTGCTACAAGAAAGGCATAGAAATATAGGGAAACAATTATATAATTGTAGAAGGAGAATTTATAGATGAAATACTTCAAATTTTGAATTTTGGGAAAATGTTGTATTTTCAGAAGTAAGTCCTGGTAGAGAAGACTAATCGGAAGGCTTCGGTTGTTTTGACTTGACCATGTACTAAATGATTTGAGCTGACACTATATATATATATATATATATATATATATATATATATATATATATATATATATATATATGTGGGTTTTACCCCGACGAGTTGCCCATATATCTGTTCATGCAATCAAAATGATTTCATGAAAAATATAAATCCACCACCCGGTAATTAATACCATTGCCAGGCAATGATTATGATCGAAACATATCCTGGAATAATTATATATTAGGATAACGTTAAATGTTATGAGAATATATCAATCTACCAGAATATATTCATACTATAGCATCAGAATATGATATCGATGTACCAACGAGTAGTGTCAGATGCTTTCTCCCGGAAAAATCCAGTATACGGACCTTATATATATATATATATATATATATATATATATATATATATATATATATATATATATATATATATATATATATATATATATATATATATATATATATATATATATATATATATATATATATATATATATATATATATATATATATATATATATATATATATATATATATATATATATATATATATATATATATATATATATATATATATATATATATATATATATGTATATATGTGTATCAGTCCAATGGCTTAGCTATTTCTCGGTCGCCTAAAAGCATAAGTGCAGGAAAATGAGAAGAAACGGGTAAACCATACGAAATATTTCATATAATTCAAGAGAAAGGAGTTGAAAATCCGTGTCTTCCTCGTCGCTGAAACATCAGAAAAAGCAATTCTTTGAGTGAGTTGTAAGCAAAAGGTGTATTTCAAATTATTGTTTTCACGCTTCTTTCTTTATTCTAACTAGATCTTCGATTAGTGGTAGGTGAGCAACAATCTGAAAAATAAGAGAGAAAAGTATTAAGATTATATTGAGAAGATAATCAAATATTACATAATCTGCTACACTTTCCTTCTCACAATGCTGATCCTCAGTCTCAACTTTTGTCTATTGTTTATTATTAAAAAAATGACTGTACGGGTTTGGTTGAAGTTTGACTCAAAGTTAGTTCATTACCATCAACAGTATCCAATGCACTGTGCTCTAACAAAAAATTTGGCTCCCCTTTTTACCATGGACAGAGTAGTACTAGCGAAGAAGTTCAATTTTTCAAAATTTTTCATTGGAATCAGAAACGGTCAGCCTTCGAGTAAAAAGCATTTTTCGCTATATGCATTCTGTCTAGAGTTGAAGGGGTCATATTTTCGTTGGGAACACAACAGTGTGTCGTTACTGAAGATTTCTACATATTCATTCCTATCTACATTAAGAAACTTCGTTTTCAAATTTCGAACGAATTCACATTTTTAAATTTGACAATCTCTGCTGTTGTTCTAAGACGAGCTTGTATTTACTACGTATTCTACAAAGAGGGGTGAAACAAAATAAACAATAAATAATATATTTCTGAATTAGAATTTACATTGACGCTATGAGATTTTTCAATCATTTCATAACTAACTCTGATCCCACAACACTGAACTTTCAACAAAAATAAGTAGACCAGCCTGTGTATTGGAGTTGGTATATCAAGTCGTTGCAGATTCCTAGAACTTCAATCTGCCCCCAGGTCTACGCTGTGAATGCAGATTCGTTCGTGGAACGGTCCCGCTGGGTATTTCGGAAAGCTTGATATCTTTTCCTGAAAATTTATCCGAGGAGTTATAGGAAACTATCTTACCATAGAAAATAACTTCTAAAATCGCGATCTCAGTGTAGGGTCCACAGAATTTCGAAAAAATAGAATGCCAGAGGAGTTGAACAGGCAGTAAACATGTACTAAAATGTGTACTACAGTAAAAGAAAAATAAATTCGTCAGTTATTAAGTCCCCAATAATTGATAAGAATCATACTACATTTGTGACGCAAATGCAGTGCGAGTGTTGAGTATGCAATAAAATTCACAATGACTTTCACTACAGTTTTTCGGAGAAATTCTCGGGTAGGTCAATTTTAAAATTTCTCCTTAAACTGTGTGGTTGAGAAAAAAGTTTTTTGTCGAGTTATGTCCTTATCGGCAATTTTCAAATCTGAACCCCAGTTGTCTTTATTTTTATCGCAAGGAGCCTATTTTTGTGAGATCTGAAATGCGTCATATTGATCTTCTGAGAAAAATAGTACTTGAAATACAGTGTGTTTCATCCGAAAAAATTAATTTCATATCTTTCATGATATAATGACAGATTCAGACATTTTCAATGCTTATTGACGTAAATTTTTTTTTTAAAAAAAAACCTTTATGCTATCAATTCATTGTGAATAAAATTATCCTCTAAACCTCTGCACCCCCTTAACATAATAATCTTGATAGTGAACCTCATTTAAAAGATATTATTTATCGACATGAAAAACAAAATTTTCTGCTTCGTTATTTGAAACTTGGAGAATGAAGACTAGTTTTTATCTTGCATGTATTATTATACATGATTCGGGAGATATCATTTTCGTTGATTTTAAACCAGTCAATGGCTTTCAGCATATCACTGTTCCTCGTGTGAATATCTTAAATTTGAAAATGCCTCATTTAACCGGAAAACAACAAATTGAAATTCTGATGTTTCTAGATAAAGTAAGGAACGTCGTTGCCACGAAGAAGTCGGCCGTTTGATTAACAATAAATACCAAAAAGAGCCTAAAATGAATCAATTCGCCGTTATGAAATTGCAACTGAACTTGGAAAGAAGATTGTGTTAAACATCTTCTGAATCAGGACATCCCAAAGTTTCTGATGACATCAGGCTGGACAATCTCATAAGTTTACTCTTCAGCCAACAAGGGAATTAGCTTCGGACCGCGAAGTTAAAGATTTGAATTTAGACAAATGGCGTCCATATAAAATGATTCTTTTGCATTGACTAAAAAATGAAGAAGATTCTCATAATTGGGAAATTTTGCGAAACTACGATAGTATCGCGCTATTAGAATAGAATGTTGCTCACCAAAATTTTTTATTTTGATGAATTGAGAAGCATTCTGGAGGCAAATATTAGTCACCAGAATTTAAGACTTTGGATAAGTAGAATACTTATTAGATGTGCAAACATCTTTCACAGCGCCTATAAAACGTGTGAGTGTTATGGCCCAATTTTTTATGGTAATTTAACGGGAGAAATATATTTGAATTTTTTGAGAAACGATCTCGTTCCCGCTTCGACTATGCTCTACCGCAAAGATGATGATCTTGACATATTTCATGAATCGATATGGTTTCTCCAAGATGTTTCGTCGCACCATACTTTATCAGTGCACAACTTTTCGATTGGGGTTGTCAGGAATCGATGAATTAGCAGAAGAGAACCCGTGGAATGGCCTGCACGCTCCTCAGATTTGCATCCCTGTGATTACTTTTTATGGGGATACCTGAAAAATATTGTATACAATTCCAAAGTTGATAATCTCAACGATTTGAGGATTATGATATAATCCTCAGTAATAAAGTTAAATTGATCATTCCAGAAACAACCCGATGTTGGAGATCAGTTTACTATTTGTTAAGCTGCTAAATGTGCTTATTTCGAACATTTTGAACCTTCAACTGTATACATATTGTTTTGGTTTGGTTCTCTCAATTTTTACTTCACTCAAGTTCTTTGAAAAAACCCTTGTTCAATTGATCTCAGAATTTATCATTTCGTTCATTCATTTGAATGAAATTACCAAATTATTTTATACTTTTCATACTAACAATCAAATTTTGTTTCAGCACACTGTATAATGAACCAAATATATTTATTTTGATTCATAATGCTTTTCAAATGATGTGCCACTCTATCTTTGTTCTCTATAAGGATTCGAATATTAAGGGATGATTTTCTCCACAACAAAGAAGTTTCTTCCTCAAAATGAAAGTTTGCGTGACCAAACGCTACAAAATTTTGAATCTATCACAAGAATATCAAACTAATCAATTCTCGGAAGAAACATCCTGTATCTCGCGAACTATTCATCACATGTCTTATTATGAACCATTGCAGAAATCACAAAAATGGTCAATGACCATTTTGAAACATTTGTAGCTAAATATAGAAAACACAAGTAGAAACTATTACGAATTTCACTTATACTTTACGCCCGCACTGTATGAAAATAATTAAAGCTTTCTATCATTAATGAGCACATGATGATGTTCATGGTATTTGAGACCAATATTATTGAAATATGTATTTGCTCAGTGTTTTTCTACGGCTATATTGAAATAATGAAAAGCTAACTTCGATTTGAGCAGTTTGAGATTTGTTGCGTTTGGCATACTTTGTTCTGAAATTTCATTTACTTTAAAGAAAATTCCCCAGTTTATAATGCTGGGAGCGTGACCTCGGAATAAGGTGCGTAGTGCGTGGGATCGTTATCTAACAAATGCAGCATCAACATGCTTACAGAGTGGAGGCAGACCAGAAAGAACCACATGTCGAAGACCTGTACTTGCTTCAATAGCGCCTTTAACAATGCGACTGAACCAACAAATGAACAGAAGTCTGTATGCGGTAAATTTTTTTTTTGATCCCTTAACATGTTTTATTTCTGTCTTTCAGCTAATGACATGCCGGGGAATTCTGTCACCTCACTAACCCATCCCCTCACTTGTCGAGAGAAAGGATCTTCAATGTCCAGCACATCTCTGTCAGACAGGACCGACAGCTTTACATCTCCTCCGAAATATAGACACTCAAACGATTTGTGGGAATTGAACCCGGATAACTTTGCGAAGGGGACGAACGTCCTCCAGAGAGGCAGAGTTATCTGGAGCAATTTCAGGTGCCAGGGTGGTTGGGGGATGTTACATTTGGGTTTGTTGTTGAATTGGCATTGAGTGGCCGCACAGATTTAGTTGTCCGACAGAATTCAACAATAACTGATGTGCGTTATCATGATATTGTCATTGCTCCACAAATTGTCCCCTTTAATAAAACAGTTGGTGATAACAGATATGAACTGCATTGAAGTGAAAGGTATTTACCTCCTTCCACACTACAACAAGTAAGAGCCTTGCATGTTCTATTGGGGACCCAAATAGTTATTATTAGAACTGCGAACGCATTTGAAGAATAATTTTTCTTGCTCATTTTGCCTTGCATTTCACATAAACACCTCAAAAAAGTCTAGGGAACACTTCTGACTATCGATATATCGTATCCAGAACGATCAATATGGATGATTTTTTTTAAGAAATGAACACCTACATCAATTTCTAACCAAATTATGTAGAGTGCAGCAACATATGTCATTTTTTTTTATAAAAAACTAAAAATGCAGCGGATGCGACGCTGCTTCATAATCATTTCATGTATTCAGTGTTTGAAATCAGTTAGTTGGCACTTTGTTTCTGTTGTAAGCACAAATGAATTTTTTGTGATTCGACCATGGAAAGACGACATTTGACTAGAGAAGAGATGTTACAAGCCGTTGGCATGCTCCAAGTTGGGAGCTCACAACGGGGAGTATCCAGGGTTCTGGGAAGTAGCCCAAGTGTCATAAACCGTTTATGGTCGCGTTTCAATGAAACAGGTAGCGTAGAAGAACGCCATACAGGTCGTTTCAGGATTACTACAGTCGACCAAGACCGATTTTTGATTTTACAAGCCAGAAGAGATCGTACTACCACAGCATCTCAATTTGCTCAAGATCTACCACGAGTTCATAATGTACAAATTTCCGACCAAACTGTGAGAAATCGACTGCACGAAGGTCAACTCCACTCCAGACATCCTTTAAGAGTTCCACAACTGACCCATGGAAATCGCGCTGCTCGTTTAGCTTGGTGCCAAGCCGTTGGCATGCTCCAAGTTGGGAGCTCACAACGGGGAGTATCCAGGGTTCTGGGAAGTAGCCCAAGTGTCATAAACCGTTTATGGTCGCGTTTCAATGAAACAGGTAGCGTAGAAGAACGCCATACAGGTCGTTTCAGGAATACTACAGTCGACCAAGACCGATTTTTGATTTTACAAGCCAGAAGAGATCGTACTACCACAGCATCTCAATTTGCTCAAGATCTACCACGAGTTCATAATGTACAAATTTCCGACCAAACTGTGAGAAATCGACTGCACGAAGGTCAACTCCACTCCAGACATCCTTTAAGAGTTCCAAACTGACCCATGGAAATCGCGCTGCTCGTTTAGCTTAGTGCCAAGAACACGTAAACTGGGATCAAGAGAGGTGGGCCACAGTTCTCTTCAGTGATGAATCTAGATTTAATTATTATCCCGATTCAGGACGAATTCAAATATGGGGGGAACCTGGAAAGCAAAACCGTCTCCAGCATGCTCGAGAAGTTGTTAGACAGGGAGGCGGATCAGTGATGTTTTGGGGAGGTATACGCCTTGGTGGAAGAACTGTCCTCGTTTTCATACAGATCAACGGCACGGGAACTTCTTACGCAAATGAGATAGTCTTACCTGTAGTGGTACCGTATCTCCAAACAATTGGTCAAAATCCCCTCCTCCAACAAGATAATGCCCCTCCTCATCGTGCAAGAGTTGTCTTGAACGTTCTTGAAGAGAATGATATCGATTTTCTACCGTGGCCATCCCGCTCCCCAGTTCTGAATCCCATCGAGCATGTGTGGAACACCCTAGAAAAAAATCTCCTGCGTCAAAACGTCTTCCATCATGAACAGAAGCTTGGATTAGCAGTTCAGGGGGCTTGGAATGACTTAGGCCAAAATTTAATAGACAATTTAATATTGAGCATGCCGCGACGATGCCAGTGTCATTAATAACAGAGATGGACCTTCTGGGTACTGAAAAATATAAGTGCTTCCATATCGTTTCGAAAATATTAGTTCAGGATTTTTTTTTGTTTCACCAAATTTCGTCATTTTCAATTTTTTTTTATAATAGGTGCTTTGGAGAAGTCAAATATTATTTTGTTTTCTTGAGAATACATTATATACAATAC
Organism: Cryptolaemus montrouzieri; assembly: GCA_013387265.2. Taxonomy (NCBI): domain Eukaryota; kingdom Metazoa; phylum Arthropoda; class Insecta; order Coleoptera; family Coccinellidae; genus Cryptolaemus; species Cryptolaemus montrouzieri. Next base: position 32,839,867 of record JABFTP020000144.1, on the reverse strand, counting down.
ATCCTAACAAAAACCGAAAGATTTCTATAAATTCGAATCAGCAAATTCATATTTTAAAGATATTGGTAAGTGTTTACTTACAGAGTGGAGGCAGACCAGAAAGAACCATATATCGAAGACCTGAACCTGCTTCAATAGTGCCTTTAACAATGCCGCTGAACTATCAAATGAGCAGAAGTCTGCATGCGGTAAAGTTTTTTTTGATCCCTTAACGTGTTTTATTTCTGCCTTTCCGCTAATGACATGCCGGGGAATTCTGTCATCTCACTAACCGAACCCCTTTCTTGTCGAGAGAAGCGATCTTTAATGTCCAGCACATCTCTGTCAGACAGGACCGACGGCCTTACATCTCCTCCGAAATATGGACACTCAAACGATTTGTGGAAATTGAACCCGGATAACTTTGCGCAGGGGAAGAACGTCATATCTTCCACGCCACCGAGCCGGCTATGAGGTTAGTTTCAGGGCTCGAAAATGAGTCAGGTTAGGTAAGGTTAGGTTAGATTTAGCTGTTGAGTAAATGAGTGGAGAATTTGCCGTCTTACAAATTATTCAAAGTTTTGCTTACATTATTCCGACGGATGTATGAAGGTTCAAAGAAAAGGGGGCAGAGTTATCTGGAGCAATTTCAGGTGCCAGGGTGGTTGGGGGATGTTACATTTGGGTTTGTTGTTGAATTGGCATTGAGTGGCCGCACAGATTTAGTTGTCCTACAGAATTCAACAATAACTGATATGCGTTATCATGATATTGTCATTGCTCCACAAATTGTCCCGTTTAATAAAACAGTTGGTGATAACAGTCCTCAATAATCGGTAAAATTCACATGGAATCTAAACAGAAGAATCGCCAGCACGTTCCCCAGTTATGAACTACATTGATGGGAAAGGTATTTACCTCCACACTACAACAAGTATGAGCCTTACATGTTCTATTGGGAACCCAAATAGTTATTATTAGAACTGCGAAAGCATTTGAAGAATAATTTTTCTTTCTCATTTTGCCTTTGCATTTCACATATTTATCTCAAAAAATTTATTCACATTCATCGTTCGAATAAATCGAAACATTAATGAAATTATTTGAATTATCCGATATTCAGCGCACAAATTAAAAAATTGAAGTTGATCGTCTTGGATTCTTTAGGACTGAAATTAAATTAAAATAGGCAGCATAAAGTAAACTACCCGAAACTAATGCTTTCGAAGCTGGATAAAGTTCTAAATATTTCATACATTTAATAACAAGATCACAGCACCTTCAGATACATACCGTTTGAGTGATGTTTTTTCGACCGTGTAGCCAAGCAGCCTCGTCATGATTCGGGCAATCAATTTTGCCAGGAAGTTCGCCAAAAAAAACACACGAAATTTTATGATTTCCGCCTGTGTGAAATGTAGATATAATATGGAAGCTTAATTACTCCGATTGTAGGCCGTCCTGCATGTTTTTGTCGAAATACTTGATAACAACGATACGGTAACAGCATTTGGGTTTAACATGGGCGTAGATACTGCACTGCAAAGAGGACTTTATGCCGCGTATTATAAGCTTTTATTTTGTTTCTGTTCATTTATATGCTCTTTGGGATTACACATAGCATTTCATGAAATTTAATAGATGGTTTATAACTTCAAACATTATTTCAATTACTTAGTGATGACTGTTTTGATAGAATCGAACGTCCCCATATAGATATCGAGTGTTCTTATAAAAAAACTTTGAATTTGTTGTAGTGTCAAAAATTTGAATTTCATGATTTGTGATGTAAAGTCATTAAAATTAGTTTCGCCTTCATATGCAGGGTGTCCGTGAATTGCGTGTACAACGTTCTTCAGCTCGAAATAAGTCGATTTAGGCAAATTCACCTATATGAAAAGTTTTTTCGTTTGGCCGCTAGAGGTCGCGAAATCCAAAGAGTTTTTTTTTAATTTTCAAATAATTCGAGAACGAATCGATCGATAGAAATCATATTTGATATGATTAGTCGGGTGCGTTATTCACGTTTTTTAGCGATCCACTCAATTACCTTGGCGTTTTACAAGTGTCCCTTAAAACTCGAACGTGTATTTAATCGACCATAATTTTTCAACTGTCTGCGTTTAAGCGAAACTGTTTCAGAAATTGAGTAACTAGGCTAATCATCAAACTTTCCTTTCTCTTGGGAAATTTTGATATGATGAGCGGTTCAATAACAAAAAACAGTTTTTCCATTTCATGATTTCATTTCTTCAACCATCTAGCAAGTCAAAAATATAACATATTGACCACGTTGGCTTTTGATTTGTTTCTGTAGTCTGGCAGATTGTCATTTTATAATGCTTGACAACCTCTTGCTGACAAAATAATGTTTTCTAGGTTGCTAAATCGGATCAAGCAAATAGAAACTTCAATGTTCAGTAGTACGAAAATCTAAAAATTCGAAGAAATAATTTAATCAGTTTTTCACAATGACTATTTAAAAATATGAAAACAGGTTGGCCAGTTGGAAACAAAATGAGAAAAACGAATCACTTCAGAATAACGATTAATTAGTTCACACTATTCCACCATTTTGCTGAATACAGTAGTTAATCTTCTCTAAGAAATTAAATTGGACCCTGGGCATTATTTCAGGGTCAATCTTGAAGGAGTTGGTCGCATTTAAAATTCTCATATGTAACTCTTCCCGGGTGTCAATTGGAAAATAGTAAACTCTAGATTTTAAAGCACCCCAAGGAAAGAAGTCGCACGTTGTCAAGTCTGGAGATTGTGCCGGCCAACTTGCAGGAGCATTAGCTCCCTTCCGATCCAACGATTCGCATACTGTGCATGTAAGAACTCGCGATCCACTGAAGTGAAGTGAGGAGGTGCACCGTCGTGCATAAACCACATTTCTGCACGCAGTAGTACTGGAATATCGTCCAACAACTCCGGCAAAGTTTCTTGCAAAAAATTCAAATATGTCTCGTTAATTTTGAATTGATTCTGATGATGTGTACTTGTAAATGCATGCGGATGTTCGACACTGTACACGTGTTCATTGTGAAGGTTAGTGATGCCAGACCTAGTAAAAGCGCATTCGTCAGTAAATAGAATTTTCCAACTGGGTTCTCTTCTCTTGGATTAATCGGCAGAAAGTTAGGTAATTCTCTGGATCGTTGTGAAGAAATTCCTGAACATTCTGAATGTGATAAGGATGAAATAATTGTTCCTTCAAGACATCATGAATCATTGTTTTAGGATCGACCAACTGCAAACCTAAACGCCGCGTTCCTAATTGTGGGTTTTCCTTAACCATGTCCAAAATTTGTTTTTTGAAACCATTCTCCTGGAGGCGCCTCTCCGGATTTCCAAACGTTTGGTGGTTCGGCACTATGCTATCTGGAAATCTTTCAGCCTATACTCTCGCGCTTTCACGTCCATTGCCTTGACAAAATCCATACACCAAAACCATATCAACCATTTCAGAGTTACTGTACATCTCCGTACCTAATGGTGATGAAACAATAACCAAAATACATAGTTAAAAACTTAAGGAACACTGTTGTGTCAACAGATTGTTGTCAAGCGTAATAAAATGACAATCTGCCAGACCACAGAAATAAATCCAAAGCCATAAAATTAAAATTTCTCAAGGGACAAAAAAGTTTGATAATTAGCCTAGCTACTCAAAGTCCAAAACAATTTTGCTCAAACGCAGACAGTTAAAAAATTATGGTTGATTGAAAACACTTTCGAGTTATTAGGGACACTTGTAAAACGTCAAGATCATTGAGTGGATCACTAAAAAACGTGAATAACGCACCCGATTAAGCATACCAAATATGGTTTCTATCGATCGAGTCGTTCTCGAATTATTTGAAAAATAGGAAAAAATTTTTTGGATTTGGCGACTCCTAGCGGCAAAACGAAGAAACTTTTCATATAGGTATGTTGGCCTAAATGGACTTATTTCGAGCTGAAGAATCTGTGGTATATACATTTTTATGTTGAACATTTAATAATCAAACAAATAATTATATATAGCTACAGGGTGACGGCAACGTGAACTTCTAAAGTTTCACCCTTCCAAATATCAACGACAAATAAATATTAATAATTTTAGATACAGAACCGATAATGATTATCACCAATCAAAAAATTTAAAATAAGGTATATACAATGGTTACGCTGCATATTTTGCGATATAAGAACTACACAAAGCGTGTTTATTTATATTCAAAGTAATAGTTACTTACATCAATGAACTTTTGTGACCGAAGCTTTCACAACTGAAAGACATAAAGTCAGTCTTTTTTGCGAATACTCCCAGAAAAGTGATGGATTTCCTAAACGATCTCCTGCATTGACCACGTAGAAGTTTTCCTTAGGCTAAACAACAACCAGAAATCAAACATGACCAAATCAGACGACTAGAGCGAAATGATTTTCTCCTTATATACTACAGAAACTCAATTTGTAATCGTAGATCATCGCGCGTTTTCTGGACAACATCTTTTGCTTAGAAATGGTCATCATCGCGTTCAGTCTATGGGCGCAGCTACTCAACTGAAGTCAGAACTTCACTAATGATCATCGTCACAGATTGACGGTGAAAAAGCATGATCGTTCCCCGAAAATTACACAAACGCCAAGAGTTTTTCCAGAGTATAGCATCAATAAAACTGATCTACAGAGGAATATCATATGGCTGAAGTATATCACATTACAATGAAAGTGGTCTTTTTGAGTGTAGAACCTTTACAAACTGTGACCAGAGTTGATCTATTGCGGACAATGTTGTCAGCGGTTCCGTCGCTCCATTGCACATTCTACATGTTTGTGTTTCTAGTGTATCCATTTTACCCAAATTGTGTCTCAGTTGACCATCTATGGTCCTAAATTTGTTCCGAGATACGTTATGATATACCTAAAAAACTCTTTCGTTGCTACCACTTGTAGTTTCTTACTGTGTTGCTTTTTGCGGAGTTCTTTCTGCCGTTTCTATTCCTGGCGTCTGACTGGTTTGTTCAAATCGTAGAACGGTTCCTATAAAATTATTTAACCATCTGAACTAACCAGTGTAACAGCAATTTCGTTACCCTTCACACATTTAACACTAGGCACCCAACAGATAGAAAGTTTATTCTCTTCAGCAAGTCGCTTCAGCGATTGACATTCTCAGGCGGAGATGCTCTAATAACAGTTCAAAACTTTAATCACCTCCAGGTGATTTATATGAATATCTCTTCAGCATTGAAATTCGATGGTACATTCGCTTGAAAACACTAAGCTTTCTGATTGCATGAATATAAGATGCACCCAAGGGAAGCAATATTCTATATTTTGAGCCACGTATGATGGCGCCTGTTTCCGCAATCGGTTTGGACCCATGAGTATGCCAGATAAAAAATCTGTGATCCGATTGACTTATTCTAGCCATTGATGTACTGGGGTCATCTATAACCCCTTCCATTAGATCTCATGATTGTGATTTCTGAAATTCTGGAGCTATATGATTCAGAACCCCAACCGTCTTCTTAGATCACCAGCTGATATTCCTCTCGTTTCGTAATGCTATTTCACTTGCATATGAAGAGTACGAAAATTCCGGATGGAATCACCTCTCCGAGAATGGCTGGAGTTGTTCTCCTAGCCGTGTTATTCTCTTACACACTGAATGCAATTTATACAGTTTGTTCAAGGAGTACCTTTTGTTGTCTTCGTCCATCATATGAAAGATGCATATGCTGCAATAAGTTTTATCATCGCAGTATAAAATTAATGAATAATTTTTGGCTAGAGCCACCGATCTTCTCGAACAGTCTTAAAGATTTCCATAAAAGCGACACCGCTTCAGAGAGAAATTCATTGATATGAGTACCAGTTGGGAATAGTAGAAGTAGACCTTCCATGTTCAGCTTCTTGTATTATATGCATGAAATTAATGTAATTGGATCTATGTGGATAAATACTAGATACTTAAACAAACAATTAATTCTGTATCATATTGATTCATATTTGAGCTTTTTGCATTAGATTCATATGAGTTCATCATGCTTCCCCCAAATTAGAAGGTCATCATCATAACCTTGTGCGTAATTAAGTCCTTTCAGATACTCAGTATTATTCGAGATTTCAATTGAATGTTCCATTTCGAGGTGGACCTCGTTTTTTTTGCGTTGTCCAGTGTTTTTTAAAATCAATCAATAACTATTGCCTATAGTAAAGGCGATATGACACCTCCTTGAATCATTATACCTCCAATAACGATATTGTTTCTCTCAAGGTGACCATCGTGACAGAGCGCCTGAGCATATTTTCATAATTTGATGGTAGGTGTTTAACGCTTTCGTTATAGGCGCCATTACTAATAGATATATGGGGGTGTTATCGATCGCTTTAAATAGCGCAAGCCTATTTCTTAAGGCTCTAGTGTTCCGTCCACTTCTTTGACCAGACTGTGCATCAATATTGGATTTTTCGGATTGATGAGCAAATTGTTACTCATGAAGTAAAATGTTGCGCATTGAATGGTTGTTTGTGATTTTCTCCATTGTGTCTAGGAGGCTAAGATTATCGGGTGACATGATTAAGGTTCTTTCCGCAGAATGTTCACCCTTTTCTGGTATAAATAGAGCTTCATCATTCCTCCAATACTGGGATGAGTATATCAGTAATGCTTCAAACATGGCCATCAGACTCAGAGCTATGTATGTGCCTCTTTGCAACATTTCTTAATATATTCTGTTAACCACGACCAAATTATTTTTACTGGAAGTGATAGGGATGAAATATTTCCTGAAATTTCTGGAACAACAAGATCATCGTTAACTGCATCTTACACTATATCTTCTGATTCTGCCATATTCTCCATAGGACCTGCGCTATCATTCCAATATGTTCCCTTATAACCTTCTAGATGTGAAATCGGAGCAGTAATTCACATACAAAGGGCAATGTATATCTATCAATTTCCGATCAACAGTTTCGGTCAGAATCTTGTCTTCGGGAAAAAGTTCCTCATCGTCATCAACATGCAAGGAGGGTTAACACAAACATCATATACATATCCGCCCATTAGCCAAATGTAGCTTTTATATTGATTGATCTAAAAAGGAATAACGAAAGAAGGAAAATAAACAGAAAGAAATGGAATAAAATGCTGGTAACGAAAATTGAATCAAACAGTCGTTGCTATCTACCAAGTCAATTGGGGTTTCAGTTTAGAGCATGTAGAATAATCTCCCCATTTTCAATATCCCAAAATTCACTATTAGAAAGGTCGATCGATCCTCTACATACATACGATATTTTTTCTTGTTCAGCTTAATTGATTCTGAATAACTGAGCCGTACGAATTTCGGTGTTACCGGAAAAAAGTATAGGAGTAATATTTCTCCAAAATAGAAACAAACTTTGTCGAACTTCCTATCATTTTTGACAAAGAAGAAACAGAAAAAGATCTAGTTGGGCTATTAACATTTTGAAAAAACGTATTTTGCGTTTTTGGCTACACTCACTCCTACCAAAATCAGAAGGGACATGCACTGCATTGAACTAACAGGATACATTCTTATAATGTCTATGTAATATTCAAAATGAAATATTTTTGATAAACCCTAAAAAATGCCGACACATTAATTCAACTCGCCGCAAATTTCTTTTTTAATACACATTCAAAGAACTTGTCAGATTGTTCGCTTTATGCCTACCATTTTCATTATCCGCATTTTCAACATCGATGCGAAATTCTTTGCAAATGTCCGTGATTGATCACCATGAAAGCAAAAATCCTACACGAGCACCACACCGTGTAACTCTACGGACATGGACATGAGATAACACCTCACACACTTAACACCGTTATACTTCTTTCAAGGTTTCAGGCTTTAATCTTTTTATTTATTGTTTGTTATTAAATTAATTGTATTGTATATTTCAAGGCGATCATTATTAATTGATATTATTACCACATATAATGGGCAGGAATTATGCTTTTAATTAGTCGAAATGATAGTGTAACTCTTAATTAGGGGACTAAGCAGTGGGTAAATTTTTGGGGCGTCCAAATTTCTGGTAGTTACAACAGTTAATTGGTGGAAGTAGAGATAAGTTTAGCCAACAATGACGAGAGGATGGATTATTGTTGTCTGAGTTATGTTATTAATCCGAATTTTAGATGGATGGCAAGCATTCAAATGCTCTGTATCTGAGGATTTATCGTTTTTATTCGAGATCGAAATTTTCTTGTTACCACAAGAATTTTTGTTTTCATGATTTTACTCCTGATCTTATATGGAAGAATAGAAAGTTTTCAAGAATATGTTGAATGTATAGGATAAATTACTTATAAGATGTTTGTTCGAACACTAATTGGATAATTCTGTTTGAAAATTCTTCGATTCTCCAGTGTGAGTCACCAGTTTCCTCTGTGTTAAAAGAAACTCTTCACATTTTTCAAAAGCTTACACCTATGCAATTCATGCGTGCCACAATTTGAAATTAATTTGGATTATACATGGTGTCCCAAAAATACATGGCACATCATTTTAATTTTTTTGAATGGAATACAAAAGTTTAAGTGCATGTTCAATAGTGCTAAATTGAAATGAAATCTTGCCGATTTAGAATTTCTTGAAAAATATTTTCAAATTACAAGGAAGCTAAATGAAATATCTCCCAAGCCATTCAAATTTCGTGAATGATTTATTAAATACATAATCTAGATGCTCTAGACTATTTTTATTCACCATTTTATGCAGAGTCGGTGAAATATTGAGTTAATGTTTCTAATTTTCAAATAATCAATAGCTTTCCTACTTTCAATAATAGAACATACTTCCTGATGTGGTTCAAATAGGAATTAAGTTGCCTTCTCTATCACTATTAGTTTTCTATACTTAACTACAATAGTTTTCATTTTACGAATAACTTATTGCAATTTGAATGCAATATTATAATTTTCTCGTGATTCAATCATCTGAATCAAGTAAGTAGCTTCCAAGAAGAAAAAATATTCGGAAAGGTTTTGTTGCTATTTATTGATATTTCATTGTTACCTGAAAAATTTCCTGTAACATTCTCAGATACAACCTAATTCTGCACCAGTCATAATGAAAGTTCATTCTCTTTATGGAAGAATAGACATGATTTTGGCGATTGATATTTTCTTGGAAGATTGCTTTCTAGCTTCAAGAACTTATGCACAGAAAGACCGTGGGCGGGATCATCCTCGAACAGAATAGTTGAAAAGATCGCTAGAAAAATTAAAAAATAAAAGCAAATGTTGCTTACTCCAAAAAAGTCCAACGTTACGAAAACTAATGAAAATCAGTTTGCTGTGCGATAGTGGAAAAACCTGAAACAAACACTAGAAAAATTACCAGTGAAAGTGGCACCAGCCAACCTAGTGATAATTTGTGACCAAGTTATAGGAATATAATTTTTCAACGGACGTTTCAATGTTTAGAAATTTTCATCAGGCCAGCTAAATTACCAGATTTCACATGTTGGTATTTCATTCCTTAGTTGAACCTCATAGTTGCCAACAAATGCACAAGTTTTATTCTATTCCATTCTATTTGTTCGAGTTTCCAATCTGTGTGGTTAGGACCTGAAGATGCATTAGAAATAGACTATAAAAGGACATAATGAACACGGCGGTTGCTTTCTGAATATCAAATATATCCGTTTAATCTTCGAATCATGTCAAATAATTCAGTTTATTGATCAGAGCAACTTTAATGTGTCAACTATTCTGATTGAATCAGATTTCCTTCTTGAAAATGATTGGCCCTTCACACAATTCGTTATGATATAATAAAAAAGAACAGGGCCAATTTAGGGCAACTTCTCATGTATCTGATATAGTATATGGAAACGAAAATACTCATGTCCTACGATACCGTTCATTTGTATCTTAGTGTTACACCTCATGTTTCATTGAAATTGATCAACTAAGCTCTGCAGAATATTAATGTGAATCTCATTATACAATAAGAACTTAAGAATCTTTCAGAAGTATGTTTTGAACAAAATTATTTTAACTTGAAGAATGGAATTTACATTAGGAATAACCGCTCAATAATGGGTAATCTTCTAAGTCATTTACTAACAGAAACTTTAATGGATAACATTGAGAAAATAATTAATGATCATCCACTATCGAAACATTGCATTTCTTGGTTTAGATATGTGGATGACATAATCTGTTGATTTACTTATACAAATAGACAATTATAATCCTTTAGTACCTTAACAAATTCAATTTACAGTAATATAAAGTTTACTTTGGAAATAGAAACTGAGAATTCCATTAACTTTTGTATTTAAGTATAACTAAAATTGACCACAGACATGATTTTTGAATTTTCAATAAACCATCCGATACAGATATTACTACTCACCATTCTTTCGCACTTCCATATCAACATAAAATAGTTGCTTATATCAATATGATACAAAACTCACCACGATGCCAATTGAAGAAAATAATTCCTTGAAAGAGCTCAATATTAAAAATACAAATAGTATTCTCCTGAATCGAATGACCTCAGCCGCTCCCCTCTACTGACTCACCGTTACGTGTACTACCCGTTCCAAAAACGCCCTTCCATTACGCCACACTCTGTATAATCATACATAGTTTGATTTCTTATTATCATCGTAGAAAGCACATTTAACAAGTGGACCTTGATTCCCAGAACCTGATTCAAGCAATTTGTGAACGCACTAACACTAGTCAGACTTAAGTTTGTTTTCTCTAACCTCACTTTTTACTTCTAAGTAAAAACATGGAAAGATGAATAAAAAGGATTTGTGAAGTACTGAAAGTATGAATGAATGGAAACATATCACGTTATCAAACGGGAACTGAATTCAATATATCACGTGAATTTATAAATTCATGATTTAACTATTATTCCAACAATCACTTTCTGAGATTATCAATGAAATTCTAGCATAATTTTTCAATGTTCACCTTCGGTAAACTTTGCTTCTCTCATTTCGATCCAACCATAAATCGCAATCGGGAAGGTAACAATTAATTAGGTCCTATGGGAAACAATATGGCAATACTCGGGTTATAGCTTGAATAAAAGAAAAAAATTGAAATTTTATGGCCATCATTTGATTATATTATGAATTTTTGACGTTTATTAGCTTAAATCTCCGTCAAGCTTCTGAAGAGTTGATAATGTTGTTAAAGATTACTGTGTTGTCTCGACAAATCAATCTGAACAAGATCAATGGAGTTCATGCCTGGAACATATGAAAGTCATTTCATTCCCTATCAGCCATATCGATAGCTGTTAGTTAAGAGTGGCCATCATCATGTACACTTTTCGAACAATCTGGATTAGTTTGTGCCTTTTTCAATAATATCTTATGCATTTCAAAAGAATGTTTTTATCCGAGATAATTTTCAAAACAATGAAACAAACGCTTTTACTCTAGATAAAATGATGTTATCTCGTTCTTTTATCGAAAATTATGCTTATTAACGCAATCAAATTTAGCTTGAAAAGTTAAATACAATTTTTCTCGTTCCTTGCTTACCCAATAAGAGAATATTCTGCGCTTTAAATCATCAACACGCTTGAATTCTTGGGATAGCTCAATCTTGTAAGTATGTTAAAATAAACCGGAATTTGCTTCATTGGTAATTTTCTATTAGTGCAGCTTTTTTTTCTCCGAACGTTGTTTACGATGGCATAGAAAATTTTCGCTTGTTTCCACATCGACCAAGAATCGTTTACGCTCTTTGCCATTGTGAGACTGATCATGATGAAATCATCAAATACTCGAATTATCTAATAAATAAAACTTATTATATTTGACGTCTAAGCGTTGTTTACGTTGTTACTATACCGGCCATGATTTCCGATAAATTTTTCTCAAGATACGCCTTCATATTTTCCATCTGATATCGGAATCTACGCCTGTTCTTTCGATCACAAAGTATCTGGTGCACAACACCATAATAAGCGCCTTCCAATTTTTCAGCATTTCATGCAAATTACCGTTAGCACAACCCCAAACGAACCTGTGAAAAGAAGTATCTCTCGAAACACGATAATTTGCAGTATCACAGTTTACAATCCCCACGGTCTGGGAACATGAGTAAATTGCAGGGAGATGCACTCTTGGTCGGTGGTGACGCGTATCTTCGCCAAGATCGCGGCTACCGTCGGCCTATCTTTCCGCGTGTGTGTATGTGTGACCTATTCAGATCTTCTCTCTTCGACCAACAATGTAATGGTACCCATTGCTGGGCTCTGCCGCTGAATTATGAACGTATACTTACTGCTCTTATCGTTGCTACCTATAATATGTTCTTCCACAATAAGAGGTACTCTCACGGATGCCCCCAGTTGATCCGAAACGTCAGAGGTGGATTTAAAAGGAAATTCGACTTGAATATCAAATATCTACATCAAAAAACGTCAAATTTTTAAATTATTATGAGGTCCTCTTAAAGAATATCTATCGACTAGAAAGTTTAACAGCTTTTCATTCTACAGTGATCAACAACTGCGTTGGTATCATACATCAATTATAATTGCTTTCCTTGAGACTAATTATGTTAATTTCACTTCGAGGAGGTATTCGTTTTTAGAAATCTAGTTATTTTGTACAAAGGAAATCTTTCATAACGTTATGGATACGATTTCAGCGTTTGAGTCATTAGCAAAATGGATTAAATCAAATACGCTATCGCTTCTTATTGAAATGAGAACCAGAACCAACAGACCTTCAAGGTGGACCGTGACAAGAGAATACATTCTCTACAGAAAAGCAATATCTTGCAAATTACTTCCTTTCAGCACTTATCTATTTACAGGTTATGCAAACTCAACTCTTTCCTTTCTGATGGATTTGAGACAGGAATAGAGTTTGCTTTGATGAACCAATGATCTGATGCTGTTGGCTTAACGTTCACTTCAGCAGCTTTCAACAGTTACTCTCCAACAGTTTAACAAAGCACCTTCTCAGATACAAGCATCGATTCTTCAGAGTTTTATCAGTGCACAGAGGACAATATATTACAATTTTCGGATATTGCCGAAAAATATTAATTCAGCCTCTAATATTTCAGTCAAGATTTTTTGTTTTCGTGTCTTGCCCATATTCCACGATGATTTTTCTTGCATGAGTTTGCCAATTTCATATTATCTACAACAGTTTTGAGATAATCATATTCCAAAACGATAATTTTCAACAATTTTCGATAATTGTACTCTTTACGAATATCCTACCTACCTTCCCATCTCTGCGCATGTACGTTCGAGCGACCTCTAGAAAAAATAGGTACATTCGAAAATAGTTGTGTGAAATCTATCAAAATGATGAAGACAGCATTTGGAAACTAGTTGATTGACAAAACAGAAATGGAAGAATGTAATCAATGAAGATCGAAGTATTGTTTTGGCGGTTTCACATGAAAATTTGAAAATGGCTGGTGCGTGTGCAAAATTTATTACGAAATTTCAGTCAGGTAAGCAGAAAAATTGTCTTATCGAAATCATTTAGCACTCCTAGAAAATAATGAAAGTCTGGTCGAAAAGATTATAACTGGTGATAAATCACAGGTTTATGGTTGTGATCCCAAAACCAAAGATTAATCTTCTCAGTGAAAACTTCCGTTCAAGCCATAGTCATAAGAGGCTTGTCAAAAATAGAGCAATGTCAAGTCAGTGTTGACTGTTTTTATTATATTGATCTTTTGCACTATGCTCAGCTCCTGAAGTTCAGACAATCAATAGGAAATGTTGAATGTTCTTGAGAGGCTTCGTGACGCAGTAAGAGTAAAACGAGCATAGCTTCCGTCGACCATTGATTGAATGCTTCATCACGATAACGCGACAGGTACATTCATAGAACTTCGTACAGCGATATATGATAAATCACATTGTCCTAAGATACGTTGGCTCCCAAACAGTCTAATATAACTATTTCCGACTTTTGGATGTTTTCAACATTAAATGCGCCACTTGAAGGAAGCCGCTTCGACGATCAACAAACAAAAATAAAAGGGACGAACCCTTTGAAGATTATATCAAACAGCGAATATCAGGACTGCTTCCAGAATTGGAAGCGTATTTTTAAATCAAATAGGGACTCTAACCTGCCAGACCACGTGAAATAGTACCGGGGATCCATTAGGTCTGATACTTTTGGAGTAGTCCTCGTACATACATTCTCGAAATTCTATTAGAGACCGCAAGGAAGGAAAATTACTGGTGGTTGGACCTGAATTGAACGGGAGCACTCGCTAAGCCTGGCGGGACTTTCAGCTTGCCATCAGTGGACCTTCCACTGCGAGAGCCTTCGCTTGGCTTAAACTTTTCATGCTAGACCTGACAGTTCTAACTATCGTATTAACGGGGTACTGTCGTCGCTAAAGTCACCTAAATAAGTGAGAATTGATCGAGAACCCTTCATGCAGGTTATATGAGGAAGAGGTAGAATCAATTCCACGCGTCAAGTAGGATGAAGGTAGGAGGTGAAATTTGAAGAGAAGTGTGCATCAATAGACCACTTAATCGCAGTGGCACGGCTGACTGATGGTCAGCTGAGGTTGATACCAACACACGAATTTTAACATCTAATCAAGATCCAATTATAGCAACAGCCTTAAAACTACTTTTTTTTTAAATACACGGGAAGCACTATTACCATTGACGAAGAACTAATTTAATGGCACCATCCGCATCATAGTGATATTAGTATGGTAATGCAATCGCATTGCCTTGGTCTGAAGATATCTTTATACCCATGTAGGATCACAAGTTTGCAAATTTCAACAATTACAGATCAACCGTAATGTGAAACGCCATGAGAATAAGTTCGCTCTTATGATCTATATTTTGCTACAGTTTCCGAAGGTTGTGCTGCAAAATTTCTTTCGGTGTAACTCTTGTTTCCGGAATATCACATCACACAGTACTCAAAGTTATAGAAGCCAAAATAACTTTCTTATAGTTTAGAATCAAGCGGTGTACGTGCATCACGGGCTAGTAGTCTTGTATGCATGAAAGATAAAGAAAACAAAACTTGATCCTAACTTCTACATTTCTTGATAACAAGTTCATTTACATATCTAAAATTTGGTATAATGCAACCATGTTTCAGCTCCATCTTATCCACACAATATGAACCTTATTTTTAGTTGTGGTATCATTTTTGAGTGTGATTATAGAATATGGAGTAGGCTGTCTAATACATCAATAATATGTTGCCAAAATGAAATTCTGAGCAGTCATAAACCGAACTGCTAGGTTGATTCAAGCTTACCAGACTCAATGAAATTTCATAAACAAATATGAGTTATTGTTGAGTTTGAGAAACAAATTGCTCTCCTCTTTCTATTCAAATTGTGCCTGAGTTGCTTGAAAGGTGACTAGTAGAAAAAACAAGTGGAAAATTAATACGTCGTTCCAATTTCTATCTTGAATAGTTCAACCCTTTTGGAGGAACAGTCACACGAGAAAAAAAATGTAAGATGGATAAACTTTCCATAATACAAACCCCTAACGTCATAAGTTTATGTTGAATTTGAAAGAAGACAAAGAGGAATGTCATGAAAATGGTGAATTGTGGGTAAAGTTTAAATTTCACCTAGCAATTTGTCTAACTTTTCAAGATTCAGATTTGCCTTATTCGTTAACGTTTTGGGTAGTATTTGGGGAGCTGTGAAGAGTAAAACCGTTCCTGTGTAAGAATGGAGAAGACATCGGACTAAGTAGAAATGGCTGTTGAAGATGTCACTGAAATATTGTTTGTGTAACCAATTGTTTTGATTCTGTAGAGAGCTTGGATCGTAGACAGAACCTTTAATTTATGATGGTTTTGTTTACATTTTTATAATTTTGATAGTGTTGACAGGATATAGGGATGAAATGTTGATAGGTTGCGTAAGATTCTATGATTCGTACATTATTGAAGAAAATACCATATGATAGTATAAATAGATCAAAATTCGTGGAGAGATATGGGCAAATATTGTCTGATTTTCCCATCATTCTAGACTTTTGAACGATTCTCTAATATTTCACTTTCCAGGTACTATACCGCTCCCGATTCTACTCGACTTAGATGAAAGAATATATACAGTAATTGAAATCGAGGTATACTTGTTACCAAGGATCTGATTATCTCACAGATACTAATACAGTTTGTGTGTTGAAGAAATCCTTCGTAATGAAGGGGTCTAGTGCTATTGCGAAATCGATGATGAGTTCGCGAATTAAAACATCTTTAGAACCTTCCTCGGGGATAAATTAATAGCTCTGCACATTTTCACGCCTTTCCGTGTCATATTTCAGTTGGAGTACTGGAATACGCTATGGACATCTAAATTTATATAAGTGATAACAGTTTTCTAAGATTCGGTCAGCAGCAACAACGGTACGGTCCTGAATATTCTCATCTCATAGCTTAACATATACTCGCCATTGTATTAAAGGCAAGTCCAACGATTTTCGATAAGACATACAGATTGGGAGACTCTGTTGACCTGCTTCTCAGGTGGCCAGAAGCCGCCTACTGTTTCAAAGGCAATTGTAATATTAACCATGATAAAACCTAATATGTTCAGTAATTCGCAAATGACGAGGAAAAAGAGAAGTTATCAACTAGGAGTATATCGTAGTCGAATTCGTGACGAAATCAACTAAAAATCAACATCGCCGTAACTTGAAAAGTATAAAACAAAGCAGCAGTACGAAACTCGAGAATGAATGAAAATATACAGTGCATTCTAACGAAAATTTGGCACCCCTCTATCTCAAGAAATACTAGAGTTGGTTTAGGGCATGTGAAAACAACCCCATACCCTTAGAAGCTCCAAAGTTGAAATTCATTATAAGAAAAGTGGATCAAGTTCTTATCCGTCATCTGTCTGAATGAGCTTCTTTGTGATGAAACGCGTTATGATTCAACAAATTTGAGTTTTAGTGAAAAACCATTAATTTTTTAATGCAATGTTATGTAGGCACGTTCATATTTCTATCATCAGTTATGATTATGAGTTCACGACGTATTTCCATTCTTACCTGAAATTTTCCGAATTACTTTTTCAAAACACTTATTTGGCTTATAAAAAAAATCTATAAAGAAAATTATTCAAACCTGTCTAACCGTTCTCAAATGAGAAACTTACAAATTACAAAATACAATTTCATTTTTAATTAAACATATGTAGTTCCAAATTTCAGTTCTCTATATTATCAGTTAAACAAACAACTTTCAATTTGCATCGGCAGATGTGAATGCCCTCACATAATTTTCCGAATTCTTCCAGACGATTTTAATGGGACTTATTTCAATGCTAGTGTCCAAACATGTTTTATGTATACGACCAGATCTCTGATTGACAGGGGTAATAATATGCGATTCGGCCAAATATTTCAAAATCAAAATTTCAAATTCGCATCGGTTTAAAACGTCCGACAATGGCAATCTTAGCTTTTGCGTTCCCGATAATCTGCCCCCCGGTGTGTCTCTAATGTAAATTCCCAAATTACAATTTCAGAAATCGCATTGCTAGAATTGCTCGTGGGCTTTTCAGACGGTCAATGCAAATTCCAACTTGATCTCGATGCAATTCGTCACGTGAATTCGTGTCCAAATGTTTTCGGAATACGTAGGAGAAACTGCTAAATAAACGCACAATTTGAATAAAAGTATCGAAGGCTATTCACGCAAAGGCATGAATATCTAAACGATTAAGTAATTCTGTTTGTTATTATTCACTGAAATAATGGAAGGTTGTCAGACAATCAGTTCAGAATTCCAACTGAACTCTTTTATTTCTTTCGGCAAATATGAAATCGACATGCTTGTATTTGCGTTTTTATTTCTACTCTTACGGTTTTACTAATAAAACTTCATTATTGATATATGTAATTGTTTTAATTGGAAAAACAGGTGTTAAATGTAAACAATACTTAAATGTACTTTGCTTTAATTATTTGAAATTGCTCACTCGAATAAATAATAGAAACTGACATCAACCAACATATATTCATTAGAACATTAATTATCCAAAGGAATATATACCGGGTTAACAAAAGTCCCGGACCGGTCAAGAATCTAAAAAATGAAGTGTTTTTGAAAACAATGTTTCATACAAAAATTGTAGGGTTTTAAGTTATGCATCAGATAGCGATATAAGTATAACCTTGAATAGCGTCAAGGTCACGTAAACCTCATTTCCAATTTTTTAAATGGAAACCACCACTTTTTATTACACATTCATGCAGCCTGCTTCGAAAGCTTTTCAAAACACTCTAATAAAATTGTTTTTCGTTAAGTATTTTCTGAGTTATTAGGCTTGAACATTACAGTACCGCCGGCATTAGCTTTATCCAAAGTGTACCGCGTGGAGGTTGCACGGTCGGATTTACACCTCTTTGTGTATATGTGTGTGTATGTATGTGTATGTGTGTGTATCCGGCCGTGCAACCTCCACGCGGCACACTTTGGATAATGCTAATGCCGGCGGTACTATAATTTTCAACCTTAATAACTCAAAAAATACCTAACGACAAACTACCTTATGATAGTGTTTTGAAAAGCTCTTGAAGCAGACTTCATGAATGTGTACTAAAAAGTGAAGGGTTCCTTTTGAAAAATTGGAACTGACCTTCACATGACCTTGAAAACGCTATTCAAGGCCATAATTATATCTGATGCATAACTTAAAAACCTACAACTTTTGTCTAAAACATTTCTTCCAAAAACGCTTCATTTCTTAGATTTTTGATCGGTCTGGGACTATTTGTTCACCTATATATATATATATATATATATATATATATATATATATATATATATATATATATATATATATATATATATATATATATATATATATATATATTATTCATCTTAGATTTTTGATCATCTGGGATATATATATATATATATATATATATATATATATATATATATATATATATATATATATATATATATATATATATATATATATATATATATATATATATATATATATATATATATATATATATATATATATATATATATATATATATATATATATATATATATATATATATATATATATATATATATATATATATATATATATATATATATATATATATATATATATATATATATATATATATATATATATATATATATATATATATATATATATATATATATATATAGAATTACACGGAAAGCACCTAAAGAATTGAAAATGATTATATTGATGAAATCGCATCGAATAAATGGTTAGTATCTGGAGAATTGTTTGCTGAAACAGAAGGCTTGGCAATTGCGATCCAGGATCAGGTTGTTTTCACGAGGAATTATAGAAAACATATCATCAAACAAAATATAGATGATTCTTGCCGTAGATGTTTCTGTTCTTCAGAAACAGTTTTTCATATATTATCATCTTGCTCAGTCCTTGCTTCAACAGATTATTTAGAAAGACATAATGCCGTCGCTAATATTATTCACTTCAATCTAGGAATTAAACATGACCTAATTCCCAAAAAAAAATTTCAAAAATATGAACCTGAGATTATTTGTGAAAATGACAAATATAAACTTTATATTGATAAAACAATTCTTTGCAACAGAGCTGTAAAACACAATAGACCAGATATCGTTCTTAATGATAAACAGAATCAAATAACATATATAATTGATATTGCTATACCCGACACACATAATATACAAAATAAATACAATGAAAAAATTTCTAAATATATGATGCTTGGCGACGAGATTAAAAAATGTGGAAAATGAAGAAAATATTTATTCTACCGATTATTATTTCTACAACAGGCGTTATTCCTAGAAATCTTCACAAAAGTATTGAGATTTTGGGTCTGAAGAAAATTTGTTTGAACAGTTACAAAAATAACAGTCATCAAATCTTGTAATATTCTTCGTAGGTTTCTTTCCGAAAATAATAATGAGGTAGAGTCATAGGTTTTCTCTTTAGTTTATACTGCTCAGAATCTCATTTCATATTTTATTTATTTATTTATATAAATGTAATATAATTAACTGACCATTTTGTCATATTTATATTCAGAGCAGTATTCTATTCGATCGTTCACCACTTCACACAAAGGAAACTATTAATGAGTAACATTCAGTGTTACTTGACTAAGGTCCGTACACTAGATTTTTCCGGGAGAAAGCCTCTGACACTACTCGTTGGTACATTGATATCATTGTCTGATGATGATATAGTATGTGTATATTCTGGTAGATTGATATATTCTCATAACATATATATATATATATATATATATATATATATATATATATATATATATATATATATATATATATATATATATATATATATATATATATGCGACCCGACGCACAAAATCCACTTTATCTTTTTTAAAACGCTCCAAATGTTGCTGAGAAAGTTGCATTCGAATGTGTTTTTGTTCCATTATTAGCGAATGCGGCACCTATTGTACACACAGCTTTCTAAAACCCAAAATTTCACTTAAAATATGGCTCACACTGCCTAATGAGATGTGTAGAGCCTCCACTACACTAAATCCCTCTCAGTCAATCGACGATCTTCCAAAACCATATCCTGTATTTTGGCTAAGATTTCTGATGTTGATGCGCTTTTTGGACGTCCTTCTTGTGGATCATCTTCAAGGCTTGTACGACAACGTTTAAATTCAGCAACCCATCTTTCTACTGTTCTAATTGTAGGTGAACAATCATTATACACTCTTAACATTCATTAAGAGTGAATTTTTCCATTGTACAAAAATACTGTGACACGGCGATACTAAATGGCTTGTAAACAAAGAATGAATTGACAGATTAAAATGAACCTTGACATACGTTCATATGAAGGGTGTATCAACAATAAAAAACAAATTTGGACTAGTAGCAAAAAAACTTGTTGAACAATCTGGTATATATATATATATATATATATATATATATATATATATATATATATATATATATATATATATATATATATATAGGGTTTTACCCCGACGAGTTGCCCATATATCTGTTCATGCAATCAAACTGATTTCATGAAAAATATAAATCCACCACCCGGTAATTAATACCATTGCCAGGCAATGATTATAATCAAAACATATCCTGGAGTAATTATATATTAGGATAACGTTAAATGTTATGAGAATATATCAATCTACCAGAATATATACATACTATAGCATCATCAGACAATGATATCAATGTACCAACGAGTAGTGTCAGAGGCTTTCTCCCGGAAAAATCCAGTGTACGGACCTTAGTCAAGTAACACTGAATGTTACTCATTAATAGTTTCCTTTGTGTGAAGTGGTGAACGATCGAATAGAATACTGCTCTGAATATAAATATGACAAAATTGTCAGTTAATTATATTATATTTATATAAACAAATAAATAAAATATGAAATGAGATTCTGAGCAGTATAAACTAAAGAGAAAACCTATGACTCTACCTCATTATTATTTTCGGAAAGAAACCTACGAAGAATATTACAAGATTTGATGACTGTTATCTTTTGTAACTGTTCAAACAAATTTTTCTTCAGACCCAAAATCTCAATACTTTTGTGAAGATTTCTAGGAATAACGCCTGTTGTAGAAATAATAATCGGTAGAATAAATATTTTCTTCATTTTCCACATTTTTTAATCTCGTCGCCAAGCATCATATATTTAGAAATTTTTTCATTGTATTTATTTTGTATATTATGTGTGTCAGGTATAGCAATATCAATTATATATGTTATTTGATTCTGTTTATCAATAAGAACGATATCTGGTCTATTGTGTTTTACAGCTCTGTTGCACAGAATTGTTTTATCAAAATAAAGTTTATATTTGTCATTTTCACAAATAATCTCAGGTTCATATTTGTAAAATTTTTTCTTTTGGGAATTAGGTCATGTTTAATTCCTAGATTGAAGTGAATAATATTAGCGACGGCATTATGTCTTTCAAAATAATCTGTTGAAGCAAGGACTGAGCAAGATGATAATATATGAAAACTGTTTCTGAAGAACAGAAACATCTACGGCAAGAATCATCTATATTTTGTTTGATGATATGTTTTCTATAATTCCTTGTGAAAACAACCTGGTCCTGGATCGCAATTGCCAAGCCTTCTGTTTCAGCAAACAATTCTCCAGATACTAACCATTTATTCGATGCAATTTCATCAATATAATCATTTTTCAATTCTTTAAGGTGCTTTCCGTGTAATTCCTTCTGCATCCAACTTTCTATTTTAGAATTATCATCAAATATATCGAAATCTACCTTTTGCATTGTCAAGTTCAGAGGTGTAAGATTATAATCTGAAGCAACAACAATATCATGTAATTTAGACGTTCTCTGTTTATCATGAAAATGGGAACGTAGATGAAAAATTTGTTTACTATGAAGATTATTCAAATCAATTAATCCACGACCTCCAAGATGTATATATATATATATATATATATATATATATATATATATATATATAGCTGCATGAGGTCGAGCATTAGCATGCATATAAATGAAGTTTTCGCCAATCAATGGGCCAAAGGGTACCACATGGGGTTCAAGGATTTCTACGATGTATCTGGCCGCTGTCATTCTTCCATTATTCACTAGGACTAACTCAAGTCGACCATGAAAAGAAATGACTCCCAACACCATTACTAAGCCCCCTCCGAAGTTTTCGATTTGCCGGATATTGCATTGCTGATACCGTTCTCCAGGTCGTCTGTATACAAGCATGCGTCTATCATTCGTTACTAGACAGAACCTGGACTCGTCGGAAAAGAGAACATTTGACCAATCTTGCATACCCCACACTGAAGTCTTGCAACTCGATGCTTTCTGGTGAGACGCGGGCCGGTAGAAGCCACCCTCGGTCTGATATCGTCTTCTCTGAGCCTGTTCCTAACAGTTTGAAATGAAATATGCACATTTCTGGAAAGTGCAAGTTCATTTTGGAGCATTCTAGCCGTACAATGCCGAACTCTTAGTGCAGTTAAACAAAGCCAACGATCATCAACTGGTGTTGTTATCCGATTTCTTCCCTGTTCAGCCCTTCTTCCATATTCCCCTGTTTCGTGGTACCGATTAATTGCTCTTGAAATAGTGCATTGGTTAACATTCAACAAGTTAGCCACGTAACGTTGGCTTCACCCTTCCTCTAGAAGTGTTACAATTCTTATCACTTCATGATCACTCAAATAGCGTCCAGGACGTTCAGCAGCCATTACAATAAATTCAAAGATTCGAAAATCAACAAGAAACACAGAAAACTTGCATTAATTTAGCTTGAAAACTGAAGAGAAATTGAATGAATACTAATAGTCAAATAAACTCATTCTTGTTTCAGACGTGTATGAGATCACATGGAAACAAATGTTACTACATAGATAAGTTTTTTTCTCCTCATATGTCTCAAAACATATGTTGACAAAGAAACTGCGAACGATCTGCTTAATCGATTGTGGAATTCAGAATACCAGGTGATGCGACAATTTTTGTGATATGTATATATTATAGGACCACATGGTAAATTAGAAAGCACATAAAAACAAAGTATGGTTGCGATAGGTCGATGATATATTTATTATATGACCACATGGTAAATTAGAAATGTACAACTTTCCATCGTACTTGAATACTATTCACCATAATTTGAAGTGTACTGTGGAACTAGAAGTTAATAAGGCTTTATCTTTTCCAGTTATGAATATTAAAGCAAGATAATACCTTAGACCATACAGATATCGCAAACATATGCACACAATTAGATACTTAGATGCAAAATCACACCACCATTCTGCACACATAAGTTCCTTAGTGGAAACAATAGTTATAATTTCAGATCACTTATGTGCCATTAATAATAAAGACAGAGAGATGAAGGTATATGGTACTCTCTTGCTTGTAGTGTGTCAGTTGTTCTTTCTTCTTCCCAAAAAAAACTAACTGAAAACTCAAACTCTGAAAAAAACACCCTTAACGCCTGAAAAACCTTTTTCTGATTTTTACAAGCGTATTAACATAGATCTTTCAATTTGTGTAGCGAGAAAAATCCTAAATTCAATATTTTGCGGGATATGGTTCTCAGAGAACTCGCGACATGTGAATTAAAAATGATTTTTGAAAGCGATAGAGGAGTGTGAAAAGCGCGATGATTCTTCATCGTCATCAGATAACTTGTCTTACACAATGAGATAAAAGAGAGCACTCATCTTGACTTTTATCGTCACACTTCAAATAACATTTATTGTGTGAGATGAACAGAGAAAGGGATATTGAAAGAGTTGTACCAAGTCAATCGTCATTGACTTTCTCTCTTAAGAAATTCACGGTTAGACGCTAAAGGCCCTTTCTTCAAAAAGCGTCACAAATTCAATCAAGAAAATTAATTGAACGCCACGTACCTCTAAATATAAAAATTCTCATGTTTGCAGAGATATTGTGCTGTGGAACTCGCTTCCATCCTTTCCGATGACTTAACATTTGGGACTTTTCAAGAAGCGGCTGTGGCCTGATAGGCATCGCTTTGCCTTTTCAAAGAGTTGCGAATAAAATGAAAATCCCTGAAAATGAATTCTCAGGTGAATTGATATTAGAGGTCTAAGCCTCCTACGTATGCTCAAAATCAAGTCACTAAAATATTTTTGAGGAAGAGTGTGTGTACCAATTCAATCGGAGAGCATCACTGGATTGTTGCCGACTTTCAAAGTCATATTAACTATGCATAACGCTTTTACACAAAGTATCCCAAGCATGCTCAATGGGATTGATGTCACGCGATTGAGCAAGTCAAGGTGAAAATGTTATTCGGCGCTGTTTTCAGATATCTGTCAAGCAGTTGCTGAATGAGGGGGGTATCACCATGCATGAATGATATCTCCAATTACTGAAACCTATTGTTACACCGAGAACTTAGGTTTCGTATTCAAAGCGTTAATGAGCAAAGCAAATCGTTTCTGCAGAATTGTGCTTCCTGAACTTCTTTGAACATAACCAGGTTGTATCTACAGTCGCACACGCTTAGAATCTAAGTGCAATCCAAATCGAGATTTATCTGAGTATAAAACATTGAGAGCCCTACGATTTCCTCTTTAGCTGACTCCTTGAAGGTCTTTTGAAATTAAGATACATACAAACTATTTCTGGGAATATTCTACTGATGGCGCAAGACTCCCTGTTTCTTTACCGAGCCATCAAGGAATTAACGCTTTGCCAAGTGCTCATCGTTTGTGCACCTTCAGTCTCTATTGCCCCACTCTGAACCGTTCTATAAATTACATCAACACTTAAATGATGCCCCACCATTAAACTTTAATTAATATGTGGTGGATAATGCGCAAATTCATAAAAACTTGGCTTTATTCCATAGTTTAGAAATTAGAAACATTTTCGTAATATCCCTACAGTTTTACCATGTTAATGGAATGAGCTTATAATGAGATTATCTAGGAAATCTACAAAGAAATTTCAGCTTAATTGATTTGGAATTGTTTGAAAGCTCAGTGAAAACAATTTCACTTAAACTGACATAGAAATTTAAATTAAATGTTTGTAAAAACAAAAATTTGTTATAACTTAAAACCCGATATAGCATGAGAATTTGCCGGCGTCATTGCATTCTTCTGGAAAAAGTAAACGTGCAAAATTTTTCAAGTAATTTTTATGACAACCGAACATACCTAGACGAAATTCCTGGGAATTTAAAAATTTCAAATAACCCACTGACATAAAAAGATAGTTGAAATTGGTTTCGCTTTTATTAAATTCAACAGCGTTGACATACTAAGACGATCAAACATGGTCACTCTGTATAGTAGGGCATCACTTTTCAGTTTCGTTTATGTTCTTCTTATATTCCATTAATAAATACGCGCACACGTGGATCATTCTGTGTTATATAAATTAACATAGTCGCCTATCTCAAATTCTCGAATGCGAAATGAGAGCGACCATGTTCACATCTTCCAAAGAAGACGAAATGAAGAAATTGTCCATTGTTTCGAAACGACGTGAATTTCAAATATAATAACTTCCATTCTGTTGAATAAGGACGAAAATTGCGAGTCAAGGTAGTAATTACGGAGATAACAGAACTCACCCAGCGATAACAGTTGTTGTAAAGTACCTAGTTAGGTACGCATTTTAAAATATAACAACGTATATCAAAATGGAGATAACCCAGTTCCGCAATCGGCAAAAGCCTTGTAACTGCCTGTGTTTCGTTTCATTTTGGGCAATGCGTCCATAAAAATTAAGGTCAGGACAATACACCCGATAGCGAAAACAACGATTGAATCAATCGTCATGAAAACGCGAATATTTTTGGTAATCTCGGTCAATTTCAAGAATGACATATTTTTAACTGTTATATCAATTAATCAATTAATAATATCTATCTATATAATAAATTATTTTGCATCGGGCGTTCTAATGGGAAGAGCAGAAATTCAATCTAGATGAAAAAAAAAGTGCGTTCCCTTATCAGGAACGAAATGTGTGCCCTTTGTATATAAGACTAAATGTCCATACTGTTTTCCATCACATCTGTATTATACCAAGGAAAGACTTGAAAATACGTATAGTTATTAATTTATTCCTGAGGATGGTCCTTTTTCACTCAAATTATGAAAAAATATGAAATATCCGAACTGATATAATGACCTAAATACTTTCTAGCACAGAAAAATTTCATCACAAAATCAAACAATCACCCATTCTACGAATTACATCGATAAATTGGAAATGCAAATTTTCTTCCGAAAATTTTCGATAATTTCCTTTTTCTTGGAAAATACAGCGTTTTAATTGATACTTTTTTCACAGAAGACACTCAAAATTGACTACGTAATGGAAAAAAAATAGGGTGTTACTATTTAAAAGTCAAAGTGAAAGTTCACTGACAGATCGATCGATCCACGGTAACCATCCACTCAGTAAAATGCTACCACTCTGAATGTTTTCTTGGCGACGTAAGAAATGCAATCGGATGTTGCATGCCAGAGAGAGGACACGATGGAGAACGACGCTTTTGACCTTGGGTGGTTTAGAATCTGTTTGCAGGATAAAATAGTATTTTTATGCTGTCTATATCGCTCGCCAAACAATATTCACTTCCCTAGAATGTTTTAGTATATAGGTGATAAGGTCGATTGGATTCAGAAACATCATCCGGCAGCTGGGATCATTATACTGGGTGACTCCAACGTTCATAACACCAAGTGGCTCCGGCACTCCAATAGCACAGCTGAAGTAGGAAGACAGTCTGAAACTTTCGCAATCAGCCATAATCTAACGCAGCTAGTCGACGAACCGAGAAGAATACCTGAACACCCAACCGACTTCCCGAACACCTTGGATCTATTTTTGATTTCAGATCCAGATGATGTTGGAGTGGAGGTCTCAGCACCGCTAGGCAACTCAGACCAACTTTATATCTGCTACTGGAACTATTATGCTGCCGCTGAAACAAGAACGAAACCACCTAGATGCATTCGACACTATAACCATACTAATTGGGATGAACTGCGTGAATTATTTTCGTGCTTCTCATTCAGCGATGTTTGCCGTTCAGACATCAATGTGTGCACTGAATCTGTTACAGAAATCATTCACGCAAGAATGGATCTCTACATCCCTCATTCCATCAAAAGAACAACAACACAAAATCCATGGTTCAACAAAGACTGCGAAAGAGCCTCTGCAGCCAAGAGCAGAGCTTACAAGTCGTGGACGAATACAGAACGTATGCAACCTGACAACTGCAAGAGCAAACGAAGGGGTAACTAATAAACTCCTTGAAAAGGCAAACGGGACTGGACAATTCTGGTCTATGGCGAAGGCTGTCAGTGCCAAATTTGCGTTTCCTCCTCTTGTTAGAGAAGACGGAAGTATAGCATCATCTCCGAAAGAGAAAGCCGATTGCTTTGCTCTCTTGTTCTTAAAGAATTCTGTGCTGGATTCATCTAACGCAATACCAACATTCCACCTACAAATTCTTCCATGGCAGAAATCAAGTTCAGAGTCCGCACTGTGAGACGGGCTCTCGAACAGCTGAACTGAAATAAGGCAGTTGGTCTAGACGAAATACCGATAATCGTCCTGAGAAAGTGTGCTCCCGAACTGACACCCATTCTTAACCGTCTGTTTTAGATTTCTTATGAAAGCCAGACTTTTCCGAGCAGCTGGAAAAGAGCGAGAATTCAACCGATCCCCAAGAAAGGAAAGAAGTTCTAACCTCAAAACTACCGCCCTGTTGCACTTCTGCCCATTATGTCCAAAGTGTGTATGGAGATAGTAATAAATTATGAATTCATCAAATATCTCGAGCTGCAGGGAATTATTAACGAGCGTCAGTATGGTTTTCGCAGGCAAAGATCGACAAGAGATATGCCTTCGATAGGGTTTGGCATGCATCCTTGTTGAATAGTCTTGCTGCATATGGGCTTCCCGAAAAATTATGGGGTTGAATAAGAAGCTTTTTGTCAAAAGGATCACTACAAGTTGTGGTCGACGGTATAATATCTGATTGTTTCCAGTTGCAAGCATAAGTAATTCAGGGATCAATTCTTTCGCCAACCTAGTTTCTGTTGCAGATAAACGATCTTCTGTCATCTACAGAGTACAAGATCTTCGGTTTTGCAGACGATCGTACCCTGCTTTCGTTTTCGTCTTTCAGTAGTCTGCGGGCGATTACAGCTGCAGAATCTCATTGTCAGATATGTCAATAAATGAATAACTTGAACTCTGACTTACAGAGGATATCTGAGGGTCAGTTGAACCTGGTGAGCTTCAACGCGAGCAAGATGCAAGCAATTATGTTTTCTAGAAACGACCGCGCTAGAGAAACTCCTCTGATAATGCAAGGCAAACAAATTGCATCCAAAGATTCGATGCACTTTCTCAGAATAACGGTCAACTCCTGGTTTTGCTGACATGAACATGTATCAGCAATAGCTAAGTCGGCATCAGCTAGACTTGGTTTTCTTTTCAGAGCCAAGCGATACTTCACGTCATCTCAGCTGTTGCTTCTATATAAGGCGCATATTCGACCTGCTTTGGAATATTTTTTGCATGTATGAGGATCTGCACCCAAACATTCGTTGCGGATGTTGGATAGTGTAAAAAACGGGCTGTGCACCTCATCGACCACTCGTAGATCACCCGCGATCTCCACCCGCTGGCTCCCAGAAGACAAGTTGCTGACCTTTCTCTGTTTTACAGACACTTCCACGGAAGATGCTCCTAGGAGCTATAAGACCTTGTTCCGGGAAAACTCATATTTTGCCGCAACACTAGGCTGGCAAGGAGTTCTCATCATATGGCGGAACATTAAACGACCCCTCGAACCTCTCTCTATAAGAATTCCTTCGTTTACAGGGCCGGTGAGCTCTGGAACTTGTTTCCCAACATCCTACAATTGAGCTCTCTTCAAAAAGCGAGTAAACAGACACCTCAATTCTTCCCAGGCGCCTACTCATGTGGTGTGCCAGGTTCGCCTCTTCCTGGGAAGCGCACAAAAAAAAAGAATTCTGAAATAATTAAATTATTGCAAGATGAAGAAAAGAGTTTTGTCTTTTCGTAATTCGTAAATTAAATAGATAATTATGAAGATTCCTTAGATTTTTTGTTTTAGTATATGACCATACCATATGGAGCTTCCGAGAGGGCCTCCGCGTCATTCTGCCGCTTGAGCATTGAACTCATTCGCATAACGTTTAATATTATGGCAGTCCTGTGATCGTAATTTTCGAAATTTATAATTCTGAAATTTCCAAAAAACAGTAAATATAGAGCGTCACAAAATCAGCTCCATCCTAAAAAAACAGAAAATACACAGGGATATGTGCAACATAGAATAACATGGAACTTTTCTAAGTCTTTTTTTTCACCAAAATAATCAGGCTCATCATTTTCCGATATGATTTACGAAATCAATTTTCAAATCAATAGTGAACTGAATATAAAGAGGTGAAAGCACTGAGGAATCGCACGACCTGTACGAAAACTTGAAAGTGAATGTAAAAATTTTTAGATCTCAACAAAAATTAGAAACGTTTATTAAAAGAACAGAAAAGGTGAAAAATACCGATCGAAGATATTTAAAAACTACGCTACATGGGAGAGTGCTTTTCAAATCTTAAAACATTGGAATTTTCACTGCAATGTTGACAAAATTAGGATATATTTTCCAATATCATTCCCCAAAATTTTGTTCTGTATACTCACTTTTTGATGAGAAACTTCTTAGCCGGAGATTCGTTATTCGGCAAGCGGGTGATAATCGAAAGTGAAATGTAAAGAAGTTGCCACGTTACACGAGAGAGAAGAAAATACGACGTAATTATTAGGAAAAAATATATTCCGATGCAGCGTCGGAGCAAATGGGAGCGATGTTTATATTACGACAAAGAACGTAACGTTATATAAATAGCCAATACATTTTTAATGATACACTCGCAATTTACACTTTCTAATAGAGAAACACAATCAGTTCGCAATGCTCAATGGCGTGATTCATATGTCAGTAATCATATAATATCCCTGCTTTCTTAGGAAACCGCAGCTCAGGATAGGTAAAGTCCCGAGCATCAAGCTCATTGTCATGACGTTTCCTATAACGGTTGTTCTGTTATCATATTTCCATAATAAATGATGAATAACATCAGAAATTCATATTTCTTGCGGGATCTCCACGAAAACAAATAATGCTCCCCACTCTTCTTAGCTTCTCTTTGGTTGAATAATTGTTTAAATTCTAGAAGATATTAGCTCTGCTCTTGCCTGTAAGTGTTTCCTCATGATAATAAAAAGTCATTGGTAATGTGGAAATACGGTGTACTGTTCGACATTTCGATGGTCCAACCTACCCAAAGCAGTTGATGCCTGAATTATCATCAAAAGCATCACCACAAGTAACGATGAACGATAAGTTCTATAACCAAACGCCGACTTCTTACTCATTTCGTTGTCACAATTGAATTTGAGCGCCATCTTGAACATATTCCACTCCCGATACTAAGAAAGCCTCCTTTAGAGGATATATGGTACATATTGCTGTTCTCTTACTCTCCAAACCCCCTTACCATCCAGCTGAAATAAATTGCATTTAGAAGCATCTATAAAGAGACAAATTCTGTCAAACTGATGTGGTTATCTTATGTTTCACGGCATACTGTTTCCGAATTGTTTCCTGCTTTCGAACCATGAACAATCTGCTTCCTACTGTTTGGTATATTGTGTCCATAGCACTGCGATAGAAGCTGTTCAGTTTCGTTACTGAATAGGTGATATTTCTAACTGTGATAATCTGCGAGCAGGAAGTTTTTCTCGATTCCTAGCGCGGCATGTTCTCTGTTCAACAAGCCTTCTGGTAGCCAACGCTGATTGTAGTCGATTTTGAAACGTTTTGCGACATCAACTGTTAGATCTCACTACATACTAGTTGTAATGAAACAAGTTGTGGCGGATAGCTCACCTAGTATCCCCAATCACTTGGATGGCGGCAACCGAATCACCCGCTAGTGCCCCAACCTCTAATATATATAGGGATATTTACGGACTCACTCTCTCGACGCGACTACATACGCTTTGATGTTGCAAAAAACGCATAATTTTTATACGTAAAGGTTTCTAATCGAAACACAAAGTAGACCATCTATTTGGGATTATGGCTACACAGTCTTGAAATGTAGATATCTTAATGTTTGTTTTGGTCCCAACCATTCATTGCGTTGCTAATAGACATTTTTCCGGTGACGCTAAGCAATCAGTAAAGGCAAACGAGCCGTAACAAATGTAAGCTTACGGGAGAAACCAAAGATTTTTTCGGCCCATAAAAATACCTCTGGCACCACCGGACCAACTTAACTTTGAAACATAATGTATAGTAGCGGCCTTTGATGTTTTTCTCTGAGTGGCGCCACTGTGGTGCCTTGGTGAGTGAAATGGAGCTCTAATGTTTTATTTCTAGAAGAAAAAGATAATATGATAAGTATCATATCCAAATCGATTTCTGTATTTTTCATATTCATGACAAATAAAAGTGCAAGTCCGACTCGCATGTAGGCCAGTCGAGCTTTGACGATTTTGTGTTTATATTTAGTTTTCCCCCAGAATCAGTACGGAAACTGAATTCGAACCAGATTTTCTTATTGTGTAACTAAAAATTTACGGTATTCGAATTTACTCTTCATTTTTTCTTGAAGCATAACTTTCATAACTCTAGGTCAACTATAAATACCTCACCTATAAGTTTCGATTCTCTTGTAAGTGTGCTAAAATTTGCAGCTCATACGTCCATCTCTTCTGATATTCTCAGAATATTTCATATTAATTTCACCTTGCCACGAAGTTTTCTGAGAAAAAAAAACTTCACTGACCAACAGACAAACGGACAACAAAGTGAGTCTATAAATATTTCTTTTCTATTTTGAAGCTCTAAAAACATCGGAGATTACTTACCATACTTTCCCAAAATAAGGGTATCAATTGTATGAAATTTTATTTCTCTAGAATTCCCACCATGATTATTACATTTAATTTTAAAGATTTTTTGCTAGAATTTCCTTGAAATCGCAGATTCATGAAACATGAAAACCTCTATTTCAATCAACGACGAAACTCGGTTTTCATTTAGATTCGATTGCCAGAATTTATTTCCCCAGTGAGCATTGATAATATGAGAAAAATTGATTTGTTTTCATGGCTGTTAATGAGGTCATATCACTCGACCAGACTGTGTATTAGATGGTTGAACTCAGAATCGGTAGTGTCGGCTGATAACACCCGCCGGTAGGCCCGTTAACTCTGACTGAATTTCACGAAATGGCGGCTGATAAGGGTATGAAAGCGGGCTTGGTGTGATACTGCGACACCAATAGCACAGCCAACTATAGGTAGACTTCGTGTAATTGTTACGTGATAAAGCGAAAATGGCCGCCCGCTACCGATCCGACAGCGTAAAAGTAAAGGAGATCATCCATGAAGATAGCTGATTGAAAACTTTGTATCCATGAAAATCTTTTTAAAAGTGGAAGATAATCTTTACATAGGTAATGATGATTGTTAATATCTTCTATGAGGCTTTGTTGATGGAAAAATCGTGACTTGCTGGGGTATAATTCAGTACACCATGATGGAGTGCGTTGTAAAACAGACTGACTCGATGAAGGAGGAAATCAAACTATTGTAATAATTGGGTGACAATATATAGCTACTCTACTTTTTTGATAATACCCTTAGAAATCCGGGAGAAATTGATAAGATTTATATTGACAACGGTAATTACGACTTTATTACAACAGTCAACATTTTAGCAAACAATTTTATTTATTCTTCTACGGCACCGGGAAGAGACAGATCTCTGGATTGGCTTTATGTTTAGTAAGAAAACTCATTATCCATCAAGCAGGAATCCCCTGCTCTGGAATATTAATAATGAAGTTTCATCAGGTTTTAGAAAGGCATTCTTTTCTCCATTCTCGGCTTCCAAAACTTCTCTAGGTAAGGCATCTTGGTTCAATCAAAGGCACACAGGAAGGTAATTCAGCGAATTCGGTTAGGTTCGTTTGGTCCTGTTTTTTAAATTATCAGACACAGTTGAATCCAATAATTAAGCATTTTTCGAATATTCAGCTATCAATTTGAGATTTAAATAACGTAAAAACTATGAAGCACATCAAAATGTTGGTGGTTATTTCAACAAAGAAATTTGTCGTATTTGAGATGACGAAAATCCAAAAGTAATTCATGAAGAGCCCGTAAGAATTCACTGTTTGGTATTGCTTTATAGTGCCTAAAAATAAGTCGCGTAGATCATAGCAGCTCGTGAACCATTCGATGAAATTATTCTTAGAACGAACGTTTTCCAAGCCTACGGAAAAACGACGAAATGACAGCAGTGTTCCATAATCTGCCTAATACCGAAAGGAAACTAACCTGACGGCTCAAAGGTATTTCATGTCCCATGCAAATATTGCGATTAAATAAATAATGACGAGTCTGCGTAACATTAAGGTTAGGTTAGGTTAGATTCCTTCAAATATACTGCTAATATTGTAAGAGTGAATAGCATGTGAAATCAAACAGAATGATTGTGGCCGAACAAGAATGATGTTCATCTTGGGACTAAAAAGTATCAACAGGATGGTGCAACTTCTCATTTTGTTATTGAAAAAATTGCTCAATTGAAAAAGAAATGTCAAGGGTAGCCTTTCCGTACAGGTTATGAGAAATACAAAGTATATAAGATCAATTCACTGTCGACTCTTTATTTGGGAGATTAAAATTTTCGTGACATCTGTTGAACAGAGCAGTTGAAACACCGAGCAGCAGCAAGAGGTGATCATTAAACAGACATTATTTTTCGTGTATAAATGTCATAGCATCAATTAAACACCTCAAAAAAGTCTAGGGAACACCTACCAATATCTTTAAAATATGAATTTCATGATTCGAATTTATAGAAATCTGTCGGTTTTTGTTAGGATTTATTGTACATAATGTATTCTCAAGAAAACAAAATAATATTTGACTACTCCAAAACATCTATCATAAAAAAAATTTGAAATTTGAAAATGACGAAATTTGGTAAGACACAAAAAAAATCCTGAACTAATATTTTCGAAACGATATGAAAGCACTTATATTTTTCAGTACCCAGAAGGTCCACCTCTGTTATTAATGACACTTTGGCATCGTCGCGGCATGCTCAATATCAAATTGTCTATTACATTTTGGCCTAAGTCATTCCAAGCCCCCTGAACTGCTGATCGAAACTCCTGTTCATGATGGAAGACGTTTTGACGCAGGGTTTTCTTTTTAGGGTGTCCCACACATGCTGGATGGGATTCAGATGAAAACGAGGTCAGTTCTTCCACCAAGGCGTATACCTCCCCAAAACATCACTGATCCGCCTCCCTGTTTAACAATTTCTCGAGCATGCTGGAGACGGTTTTGCTTGCCAGGTTCCCCCCACATTCGAATTCTTCCCTAATCGGGATAATAACTAAATCTAGATTCATCACTGAAGAGAACTGTGGGCCAACTCTCTTGATCCCAGCAGCATACGAGCAGCACGATTTCAATGGCTCAGTTGTGGAACTCTTAAAGGACGTCTTGAGTGGAGTTGACCTTCTTGCAGTCGATTTCTCACAGTTTACTAGGTCGGAAATTTGTACATTATGAATTCGTGATAGCTCTTGAGCTAATTGAGATGCTGTGGTGGTACGATCTCTTCTGGCTTGTAAAACCAAAAATCGGTCTTGGGCGACTGTAGTAATCCTGAAACGACCTGTGTGGCGTTCTTCTACGCCACCTGTTTCATTGAAACGCGACCATAAACGGTTTATGATACTTGGGCTACTTCCCAGAACCCTGGATACTTCCCGTTGTGAGCTCCCAGCATGGAGCATGCAAACGGCTCGTAACATCTCTTCTCTAGTCAAATGTCGTCTCTCCATGGTCGAATCACAAAACTTCAATCTTTTATTTGTGCTTACAACAGAAACAAAGTGCCAACTAACTGACTTCAAACACTGAATACATGAAATGATTATAAAGCAGCGTCGCATCTGCTGCATTTTTAGTTTTTTATAAAAAAAACTGAAATCTGTTGCGGCACTCTACATAATTTGGTGAGAAATTGATGCAGGTGTTTATTTCTTTAAAAAAATCATCCATATTGATCGTTCTGGATACGATATATCGATATTCAGAAGTGTTCCCTAGACTTTTTTGAGGTGTTTATATATAAACAGTTTTTGAGAATCAATTCAAAATATGGGGTTACTTCATCTAAAAGAAAAAACTCGAATTGAAAGTGAAGAGAAAGAAACAGAAACTTTCAAAGCGTACAATTAAAAAAAAGAATTAAATTGAATATCTTGGAGCACCTCATTCATTTCTGAATCTCTCTCGTAGTAGCTTACCTTAAAGGCTTGGTATTGTCAAATATCTCAATGTTTTCCGCTACTTAGACTAGCAGTTGCTGATCATTATCATCAGTCAAACAAGTTGCAATTGAATCATTCGTCCAAAATAATATACAAACTCCATCCGGCTGAACTTCCACCAAGAACGTGATATTCCATTTTCGCAGCGTGTGTGGACACCTCCGGGTTTCAACTTTTGAATAACAATGGCCGGGCGCGGAATAAGTGTGAACTGACATCATTGTGCTATTCCGCGCTCGGCGTGTCGCGTATTAAACACAATGCAAGGATACGGGTATTAGCTGTGACAATGGAACACAGACGCGCGGGTTTCTTAATATACCTCGGCTATGCTTCGATTTTTGTCTAATAAGCGTGGCCGATACCGCCTACGCCCTAACTTTCGCGTTTTTTTTCATATCTTCACTGCTTCTTATTTGTGCGCAGGAAATGTTTCCGCGAATCATGAAGAAAATATGTCCCTTTCGAAATGTGCATCATTCGCGCAATACACATCATTATTTCAACATTTGCTTTCCAGATTAATGCTATTTTTGTTCCTTTAACGACATACAACTAGATTCGAGCTTTGTTCGATATCAAATCCAAGGATTTAAGTATACAACATCCTCACGAATTAAATTTGTACCCTGGAATTTTTGACTACCGCATTATATGACCATATTTTCGAAATACCTACATTTGTTTACCATGCTTTTCTTCAAGAAATAACATAGAAGAAGATAAACGGTTAATTGGTCAACAGGTATAATTTGTCAATAGGATAGGTTTCTACCACAGACAGCGGTTGCAACGGATGATTTTGCGGTGCCGTCACCGGATAAGCATTTTCTGCGTGACAACATATAACTGCGGTAACGGAGGACTAGTTGGGAATCCCGCCCAAAATCACTTCGTCGTGTTCAATATCAGATATAAGATATATACGAATAAAGACTTCCAAAATTTCATAGCAAGTTCAGATTATAAAAAGAATTTTTTTTAGTTAGTGAAATCATTTTATAGCTTATTGTGTTGATTCTAATCCGATATAAATAGAGTACGCCAAGAAATTATCTCACAATTTCAAAATTTCAATATTTCTTTTTGGTAAGCAACTAATTATTAACAACTTGTTTTTTCGGAGTTGTTCCTTCAAAGTCCAGTGAAATTCGATGTTTAGGCCTGTCGCATGTTCATTCATGAAAAATAAAATGAAAGTAATATATTGAGATTTTTCAAGAAACCACCACAAATTAATAACAGTAGTTGTCGATCAATTTTCGCGAGCAACGTTTATTCTTGAAAATTTTAACTTGTCGCGCTAATTTACATCTACTGAACGGTCTTCCTGCGTTCCCATTCTGCCAAGGGGCTAGATATTAATTTTTTACCTCTTTCAGATGTTAACTCTCAACAAAACCCTTTTTCATACTACTAGTGAGCAGTGCAGCAGCCAGGTCCAATTATTTTTGTTATTATCAATATAACATCAACCAAAAAATGATTCAAAATCTTATGATCATCGCATAAAAAAAAGAAGAACGATTCCCTCCCAACCCAAGAAATAAAGGAAAGAAAAAACAGAAACTTTCATTTAAAAATGATCCTGTCAATTTAGTTTTTAGAATATATTGCCCCGGCCGCTTCACCTAAGACGCCATTCCAAACGGCAAGAAATGTTTCCTTTGTCGGGATCTATACATCTTCCTTTTTAACTTAATCCCGTGCCCAGGAAGAGGTACGTCACTATTTAATTCGTACAGGAGACTTAAATTGGCATAATTGTATTTTACGGTACCGCATGTCATTAATAGGTATCCGCGAAGTCGACAGCTTTCAAAAGGGAGTCTCTCAGAATAATACGGGCGAAATTGACCAAAAGAGAAACACTTAGCTTGACGAGGTACATCTTCTAACAGATTTTGATCGCGAACAAGCACTGGACACCACACTGGACCGGCATATTCCTGTATCGGATGAATATAAGTTTTGTACAGGTTGAACTTTCAAAGAATGGAAACGAAAACGACCTCTTTATCTAGTAAATCAATACTTTCGCACGTTCTCCACTATTTAAAAGATGTATGTATGTTACTGAAACAACTTTCAACTGCTCTATTTTGGTTTCAGAGCTTTTCTCTTTTCCAACGACATTGTTGATTGTTCCCCAGAACTTTCGCATATCATTCCCTGCTGAAATGATTTTGTGATTTATATATCTATATTTTGCTTCTTTGATATACTTGTTGGTTTATTTTTTTAGTTTATCGAAGTTGGCCTTGTACTCTTCGTTTCTCGGATATTTTTTCATTTTGCGATAGACTTTATCTATTCTTATCATAATATTTGGAGTCTTCGTATCGTACCACTCATTGTCATATTTCATAACTAGACGTTTCTGAGAAGTGCATATTTTTTTGACGTCTTCAAAACAGATGCAAGTTGACTGAGTTTGTCTACTGGTTTGATATTTTGGATTAGAGTTTATTCATTTTTGTATAGTCGGTTTTCGTT
Source organism: Cryptolaemus montrouzieri (assembly GCA_013387265.2). Taxonomy (NCBI): domain Eukaryota; kingdom Metazoa; phylum Arthropoda; class Insecta; order Coleoptera; family Coccinellidae; genus Cryptolaemus; species Cryptolaemus montrouzieri. The sequence goes on along the minus strand of JABFTP020000144.1, from coordinate 32,801,415 downwards.
ATGAGCTTGCCTGTTTTGTTCATGGGTTGATGGATATTCAATTCAGCTTCCACAATCAACATTTTGTAGTCTGAAATTGTGACATTCTCGGCTTTAACGGAACGGTCTACATATTTCGGCATAACTTCTTCTAAATAAATTTGAATTTCAGATTTTGTGCGTTAATTTCTTGGGCAGTGTATTTTTTCCAACCCTCTGTTAGTTGCAATATTCTTATCCCAGAATGATAACTTTTCATGAAAATTTTCATCAATTTGTCGGTAATCATCACGAAATCAACTCAGTCTACCATGGCATTTGAAATAGCAAAGTTGTAGCCGACGGGATAACCAGAATACAATTGCAAATTGTAGTTCAGTATCCATTCACTTGAAACCCAAAATTTGAAATTGATCGATAAACCTGTTCCCCGAGTACTTCTAATGGCCTTTAGCGTGGACACCCTGTATAGTAAACTGAATTTGAAGCCAAATTGCAAGATGATAAACATATTCTCAATCTCGCTGGAGTCGTCTGGAAAGGCTTGCTTTCTTTATGTTGCCGCTTGAAAGAATTCAAAAACTATATCAACATTTTGACATTCACACTGTTCTCTGGATGCAACCGTCAGATTCCCACCAGGATAGACGGGTAGTAGCAAATGGGTGCATTAACACTTAAAATTTCACAACAACATTTCGAAGATCCAAGAGAGCCAGCTGTCAATTCATCAATGGACCCATCATCTCTGCTAAGTACCTTCCATTTATCCATCGGTATCTGTCAGTCTTTCGTTTGTTTTCGCTCGGTCGATTCAGGACGCGAAGATACCGAATGCTGACCATCAATAACAGTTTCTTCTTTAATTATCCCCGCTGTTCGATCTTCGATTGTTTGTTATAACTGTGGCGCAACTGATGAATTGAAGATTGGCCGGGAAGATATGCGTTCGAGATGAAGTGGTACTGCTGTGGTTTCTCATAATACGACTTTTCTCGATGTTGATGATAAATGCTTGTATTAGGCGCGTTACTAGTATGCAGGTATAATGAGTTTGTTCTCTTATGGGATGGAAAAGACAGATAATCATCGTGGAATGGGATGCTAGCAGTAGCTGACATTAATCCTCTAATTGGTATTGGTTGACACGTAACAGAGGTAGTCGTATGTCCTAGGAAGGTTACATATTTCTTATCTAGGCATTCGTCATATCATGATTATTCATAGTTCTGATATCCAACTATTTGATCTAAGTTGTTATGGATGATGTGCTTGAGGCTTTTTCCACTGTTATCGGAAGAACGCGTGAATTTTGATTCTTGAATAATTTTTCTATTTACCCATAATGAATGCTTTTATCAACTCGTTAGATTACATCATAGAATAGTTTCTCATTTGATAATAAATGCCAACTAAAAGTTTTATTGCACCATTTATTTGGTAAATGGTAATTTCCCAACCATTGACTTAATTTAAACGCTGTTTAATTTCGATATAAAGTTCGATAGGTAAACAACATTGAAAAATTTTTTTCGTTCATCTGGATCCATTTAAAATATTACGAATTCGAATAGATGGGATTGATACATATTGAAAGTATAGAGTGACAAAAATTGATAGATATCCCATGTTATTCTGGGACATAACAAGTATTAATAGATTTTCCGAACGTGACGATGTTTTGCCACTGTAGAGGGTGTTCTATTTTCTATGCTTCAGTAGCAGCTATGTGAAGTATTGCAAATAAAGTGAGAAATTGCCCCTTCATCTATTTCCTCGGAGAAAAACAGATTGTTTCGCTTTTAAATTATTTTGGATTTCTCGATTTTCCAGTATTTCGACATATACGAAATATATCTCAGTTGCTATCAATGTTAAGTGAAAACTATTTTGACATTATAGGGGCACTTTTTGAGTAAAATGCAGGGACATATTCACGAAATAATATTATAAAATGGGTTTTTCAACCATACGTGAATTTAGATAAAATAGGAAGAATATTTTTCTATTTCCAAATATACATAACATCCACGACAGATTTCCTGTAAAATGGAATTTTTTCAGAAATGAATATTCTTCAAACATAAATGAAAATCCTTTGAATATTCTGTGGTTTCATCTTGAATGCTGGTGCGAATTCATATAAGACATCCCAAATAATTCTATGCTCACAATATCACAAAATTAATCCATCACTCAATTCACATTTTCCATTCACAAATAACTAGTCGAAAGCTTTTTGATTGAAAATGTTCATGAATATCGGCAACAAAAATTTGACGAGTTAGATTGCTGCGTTCAGATTGGGTATGATTCTGATAAAGTTATCCTGCTCTTCTTCCTAACAGGAGGCAATATCACAAACCTATATTCCAAAGATTGAAACAGAATCTCATAAACACTAGTTTTACCAGGAACTCACAGAAAAAGTTGCAATAAACCGAATAATGAAGAAATTACAATGGAAGTTTTGGGAGCTGTTACTATGACTTCTTTAATTTTATGTGAGAAACTTGAAGGAAAAATTGAAATACCAAAATCTAAGGTTTGGAGAATCCTCAAAAAAGTTTCAGCCTTGTAAGATGGTATCAGGAAAAGTCAACATAATTCCAAATTCTTCCTCCTTACCATATGGAGTGAAGAAGGAAGGGAGACCAGTGACGGATTATTCGATCGCAATAATTACATTACTGGTCCCAATCGAGAAATGAATGTTCCGCCCAGATGTCGATTTGCTTTTAATGATTGCTGCGCGATCATGTACCACCATCATTTGGCGTACGTTACCTTCGACGATAATCTTCGTGGGGAACATTATTATAATATAATGAATTAGAACATACCCGAGGGTTTCAGCATGACGGTGCATCTACACAACAGACAAAATGTCTCAGAACTTTTAAACCAGTCTTTCGGTGCTAACTAGATGGGAGCGAGGAGACTAGTGAAATGGCCACCTCGATCAGTAGATTCAACCCCGTTAGATTTTTTGCTGCTCGGCTTTATTCATTATATATAAAAGATTTGAATCAAAACTTCAGAAATTGTTCAACTTCAGTAACCAATGTTCAAACTCAAAATGCATGCAAAAGTATTTTAGGTCGTTTCAAGTCTTGCATTTTAAATAATGCAGATACTAATCATTTTGTTATTTCTTTACGAATGAGTACTAAATAACTTTCGTATGTTCTTATTATGACTGGGCTTCATGATTCTGAGATAGAATTGGAAATTGGGAATGTTCGAGAAGAATTTTCATTTCTGGAAAAATTTGTAGGTATGTTATATATATTTGGAAAGGAAAAATTACTCTTCATATATTATTCGAATTCACGTATGGTTTACATTCAAGAGAAAACTCAAGTTTATAGTACAATTTGAAAAATTCCCTTATATTCTACTAGAAAAAATTTCCTGTATACTGTCAAGACAGTTTTCACGAATCTTTGATATCAATCGACATACCGACATAAGCAGAAATCAGCGATCTGTTGTCACCAAGGAATTTTCCAATTATATGATGGACGGAGGGGGGGGGGGATTTTTCTGTATTTGCAGTATTTCACATAGCTTCCGTAGTAAAACAAGGAAAATGGTACACTCTGTACACAGTTAAAGATGCATGACTGTTTTTGAATATTTGTTTTTCGATGTTTCTTGCCATGATTTCGAAATGGACGGATGTCTGACCCCCAAAATGCGAAGAAATTCCAGAAGTCGGTATTGGACGATCGTCAACTGAAAAAACGCGAGCTAGCAGACATGTCATCATGTCAAAAAAAGTGGTATATCGCATTTTGTCTGAAAATTGGTTTATCTTGAAACGGCGTATAATATGCGAACTTTATGCAAAATAAAGTAATAAAATTAAGAAAACACGGCCGCATTCGGATTAAGAGAAAGGGTTGATTCATCAAGACAGTGCTCACATATCTGTTGTTGAATTTTTAATTTTTACTTTGTGCACTATTAGCCAGATTTAACACCCTAGAATTATTTTTTTTCCATAAACTTGAGGAAATGGCTCGAAAGTCGAAAATTATATTATATTAACATTAATTTAAAACATTTACTAAAAAGTTATACATCTATTTCCGAACAAGTACTAACATGTCCCAATACATCAAAAATAATGAAAGTAAAATAGATAAAGAAAAGAAATCTGATGATTCGAAACTTAGCTTCGGTAGTTGTACTAAGCTGTATATCGGTAGAACATATTGAAATTTGAATATTAGAGTATTAAAAATACTCGACATATACACTCCCCACAATAATTGTCGCATCACCCTACTTGTTCAATACTATATAAACTTTTAGGTTGGTCATTCAAGAGTCGCTTGATAACTTTCAGAACTGTAAAATAAGAAGAAATCATTCAAAAGAAATATGAGTTTATGGTGGAAAATATCAACAATTCTCGAGTTAATGAAAAAATTAAGAAATTCTACCATCTTCAAACATTCGCGAAGATACCAATCAACTAGCATCGAATGGTTACTAATCATTTTCAAAATCGAGTGTTTCCTCCCCGGTCCCTAATTACTGCCAGTATACGTCTCGGAAGCCCCTCTAACAAATTTTGGATGTGCTCTTGAGTCACTGAGTTCCAAATTTCAAGAAGTAGAATTTCTAGTTGTTGGAGTGTTCTACAGGGCATCCTACGTTGCTGAATTTTCCACTCCATGTTGTCCCAAACATGTTCTGTGCGATTCAAGTCGAGACTTCTGGCTGTACATCTTGAAATATCAATTTCGGCATTTGCAGAAATTCTGTAACTACTATAGCTTTTTGAGGCAGAGCATTATCATGCATATAAATGAAGTTTTCGCCAATCAATGGGCCAAAGGGTACAACATGGGGTTCAATGATATCTGCGATGTATCTGGCCACTGTCATTCTTCCATTATTCACTGGGACTAACTCAGTTCGACCATGGAAAGAAATGCCTCCCCACACCATTACTGAGCCCCCACCGAAGTTTTCTTGGAATACCCCTATTTGCATGTTCCCTCGCAAACTGAAGTCTTGCAACTCGATGCTCTCTGGTGAGACGCGGGCCGATAGAAGCCACCCTGGGTTTGATATCGTCTTCTCTGAGCCTGTTCCTAACAGTTTGCAATGAAATATGCACATTTCTGGAAAGTGCAAGTTCATTTTGTATTCTAGCCGTACAGTGCCGAACTCTTAGTGCAGTTAAACGAAGCCAAAGATCATCAACTGGTCTTGTTATTCGATTTCATCCCTGTCTGGCCCTTCTTCCATATTCCCCTGTTTCGTGGCACCGATTAATTGCTCTTGAAATAGTGCATTGGTTAACATTCAACAAGTTAGCAACGTAACGTTGGCTTCGCCCTTCCTCTAGAAGTGTTACAATTCTTATCACTTCATGATCACTCAAATAGCGTCCAGAATGTTCAGCAGCCATTACAATGAATTCAAAGATTTGAAAATCAACAAGAAACACAGAAAACTTGCATCAATTTAGTGTGAAAACTGAAGAGAAATTAAATGGATACTAACAGTCAAATGAACTCTTTCTTGTTTCAGACGTGTTTGAGATCATATGGAAACAAATGTTACTACATAGATAAGATTTTTTTCCCTCATATGTCCAAAACCATGTGTTGACAAAGAAAGTGCGATCGAGCTGCTTGATCGATTGTGGAATTCAAAATACCAGGTGATGCGACAATTTTTGTGGTGTGTGCATTTCGGGTTATTAGCCCATTATCAAGAGTAATACAATACTAAATTAAAAACGAGTGATTTCACTTATGTATAACGGTATTCACAACAGGAGGTAAATTGAAGTCTAGTGCCAAAGTGCAAATCGGCATTTTTTTTGTCGCATGACCTGGTATTCTGAATTTCATTATCGATCAAGATGTCTCATCCTTTTCAACATTTTTTGGACATGAGGGTTACTACGTAGTAACATTTTTTCCATATGAAAACACTGCATCAACAAAAGCATTTATTTGATTATCAGAATTCATCGAACTCATGCATTTTCGCACTAAATTGATGCAAGTTTTCTGTGTTTCTTGTTCATTTTCAAATCTTTGAATTCATTGTAATGGCTGCTGAACATCCTGGACGCTATTTGAGTGATCATGATGTGGGAAGAATTGTAACACTTCTAGAGGAGGGCGAAGGTAACGTTACGTTACATAAAAGATCTATTCTGCAAAATAAAAATTCTACGGGTTTTTCGGAACACTGCATCAACAAAAATCATTTCATAGATTTCGAGAATATCGAACTCATGCATCCAGGTAATAAAGGAAAAGGGTGGACATCTTGGAGATTATTGAAATTAAGTCCGCTCATAGGAAAAACAAGCCAATTTGCAACGACCAACTAGACTTCAATTTATCTCCTGTTCTGAATGCCGTTATCCATAAGTGAAATCACCCATTTTTAATTCAGTATTGTATTACTCTTGATAATGGGCTACCAACCCCAAACATATGTCACAAATAAATATTTGTGAAACCTTTGCCAAGTGATAAACGAATCATTCATTCATTATGTTTCACCAAATGTTAAGCAAGAATCCCATACATATTATCGAAAATTATAGTAGTTTCATCAGTACAAAACTAATTTCAATAATACCGATAGATCGAAAGAAATCATGATTTCTACCACAATTTTAAACTCTTACATTCAGGGAAGAGAAACTTGATAATATCTGGAAATCTCATGAAATCAATCAATAAATATAAAAGTTCTAACATATTATTGAATGAACAGGTATATTTTGACAATAATTCTCCTTTTCTTAATTTGTTTCCGGCTTAGTCATTTAGATTATAGCTCTGTGAATTGCCTAAGAACTACTTACTTTTAATCCAATGTTTCAGATCATATATATTGTACCTTAGTTTAGTTTTCATTTGGTATCTATCTGATAACGTCGGTGCCTCGCCAAAACGCGTCACAAATATAGTAAATAAGCAACTGTAAATCAATTTTTTTATTCATCATTTAAAATCGATTTGCATTCAATAGGGCCACTAGTTTTCCATTTTTAAAAGTAAAATATGGGTTAAACTTCTTCAAAAAAGACATTTTGCAGAGAAAAGAATCCTAACTAGTGTTCTCATATAAAAAATGGATACTTACTTTGGATTTCTCAAGAAAGAATCTTGATGACGAAACCTTTAAAAAAGGCACGTAAAATACATCATAGTTCAAAATCCTGTATCATCCTCCAATTGAAGAAGCTATGTCTGAATAGAAACACTTAATTTCATAACCCAGATGGGTATGAATCGTCCCGGATTGAAAAAATCAAGAGTTATCAAAGTCAAAATGCTCAATTAACCATTAAATAAAAACTAAACGGTTCATAACGCCCGTCTTGCACGCATGGTGAACAGTCAAGAGGGCCTTACGTACCACCTTCAGTTTACCATGACGCTCATTTATTTCGCATTTGTATAACGTAATGGACCCACATCAGATCAGACAGTCATATTGAAATTTCATGTTGGTACACATTTTAATACGCTCAAATTATTATATTTCTCAATCGAGGGTTGTTAGCTTGAATTTACAATTTACCCTGATAGCGTTTATATTGAATAATCGACGCAATCAGAGATATCCGTCAATTGCCCCAAGTTCTCCGAGATTTTCGACGTTTTTATTGGTTTACTATAAAGCTAGCTAAATGAGGATTCTTCGAAATCATTTTCTCGAAACCGATTAATGCAATCCATTAGTGATATGTCTTTCAATCAAAGGTTAAAGTGCTTTTTTCCGCATCTGCAATTTATATAATTCTCTCGATTATAAAGGTCACAGCTGCAAAAAATACGGTTGTGTCACGAATTTTAACCATTACTTTTTACGACTATACGAAATTCTAAAACCAGATAAAACGGAAAAAATGTAGAATTAAGATAAGTGTTTCGATTTCTAGAAACTTGCTTTTGGGAAAAGAATGAAGCTCTAGAATTGACGTAATCCTTCAAATTCGAAATCTGATTACAAATCTTTAGAAACTGTCCGTCTCGGAAAGGAAACGCTTGCATAATTTCACGAAAGTTTATTTTCTCTGATGGAATTAAGTGAGATTAAGACTGGACAAAAATATGTATCACCTTGATAACCTCCCCCCCTTCAACTTATGGCCTGCATCCATTCCTGAACATGGTCCTGGATAGAGTTGTCCCTTTGTTACCTTTACTAGAACCAGCTAACCAAACTGAGACTTAGTTTAAACTCCCAATAACCCGGTAACTAGTTTACAATAGACTGATGGCGTAAATATAGCGAACCTCTCGGATAGCCTTCAACTCACCATGAGCTGGAATTTCGAAATGATTGAATGTTTCATATTGTGCAAAATTCCTATGCAAAGAAGTCTAAGCGATAGTTCAGCCTCGTATATAGAAAATATGATGAACGAAATTCTCAAATTGGTTAGTATGCTTGTTGAAAAAGTAGCAATTCTGAAATTCTGATTGAAATTCTTTTAGCGGTTTAGTCATTAAATTCAAAGAGCTGCGATTCTTTCACTTGAAGTCTATGGATCTAAGGTATTTTACATCAACCTCTGGGCAATAAGCGAAAACCAGGAAAACAAACAAATATACTACAGAAAATTCTAACCAATAGAAATTATGGGTTCGAAAAACAATCTTACCTTTAAATTAGTAGTTTTTGAGGTCATTCTTTTTAATGTAAACTTTTTTTCACGGAGCCCCTAGGTCTAAATGACGTCGACCTTGAACAAAACCTGTGTTAGTATTTGCGTTTTCAGATGTTTTATTCGATTTTCCCCTGCAGCTTAATGAATCTGAAACTACTTATGCGATCTTCTTGACCTAGGGAGCCTAGGGCACGGTATCTTTGAAGTACCATGTTCTGCTGTTTCAGTCTCTGTATCACACCATCAACACAATCGACTGTTCTAATGGGTTACAATTCATAAAGGTGTCTGTTTCCTGTAGAAAGATTTTTCTCATTTCTGTTCTACTCGGTAAGAGCAGATCCTAAGTGAGTTTATTTGAAGGCCTTATCAATTTTCAAGCTTCTTTTCTCTGGAAAATATTGTTTAGTTTAATGTTTTATTTTTCGTCAAATCATTTACCTTCGTCTGTTCTTACGTTTTCATAATTTGGATGACCCGAGACCAACGAAATTCCCCCACTGTTGTCCACTTTTGCAGGATGTACTTACAATATTAAGTTAATGAAAAATTACTTAAATATTTAGAAAGTCGAAGCGTGGCGAACTACCACTTAATAACCTGTGATATCAATATAAATTCATTAGAAGACGGAGAGGATATAAGTGAGTACAAAAACATCATGAGTTCCTATGGCTACCAATCGATAATTAATAAATGTACCAGACCTTCTAGCGGGTCTTTTGAAATCTGTATATAGAAAGAACGAATTATACAAAAAGCTCATAAGAGAACCGAATAACCAAGAAATAGGAAGAAAATATGCAGAGAAACTAGAGAAGCCAAATCAACTTCAGGAAAAAGAAATATACAACAATAACACATTTCCTGACATTTTGAAGGTTGGAGTAGTTAAGCCCTTGTTCAAATCAGGGAAAAAAACCATGACACAGAAGTATCGTCTGGTTTCATTAATATCGAATTTAGCAAAAATTTTAGAGAAAATACTTAAGATACGTATAGTAAATTTCATAGAAAAACTTGAATTTATATCTGAGAACCAATATGGGTTCAGAAAAGGCAGATCAACGGAGGATGCGATAGGAAAGCTTACGAAGAAAATATTCTGGATCGAGAGAGACTGGCTCTTTGCATCTTCATAGATCTAGCCAAAACCTTCGATACTGAGAAGTTATTGAGAAAACTGTACCTGCTTGGATTCCGAGGAAAGCTTATAATGTATTAGAGAGTTATCTGAGTGGTTGGAAGCAGTGTGTTGTCATTGGAAATGAGCAAAGCAAAATGAGGGAAGTAACAAGTAACAGTTTACTTCTACTGGAGAAGAAAGGTGAAATTATTTGCTTTGAAGATGATGCAGCCATTGTATCACCAAAATTAATGGAAAGAGTTGAAAAGAGAAGCTGAAATAGATTTCTGTAGGATAAGGGACTGGTTTCGATTGAACCAGCTGACTCTGAATTAGTAAAAGACAAAGACCTTTTGCTTCATACAAATCCGGATAACTAAATATGGGTGATCTTCTGGTAGATATCACCACCTTTATATCCGAAGCAGAAAATTCAACATTCCTGGGAATAGTAATGGACAGAAACATGAGATGGGATAAACACATCGAGATTTTAGTTCGTAAACTGAGAGGTCTTATTTACAAGTTCAGACATATGAAAAAATTTCTCGATGTTCGCGATATGAAGACGATATGCAGGGTGTTATTTAGCATTCGGCAAAACAATGAATTTTTTGAAGTCCGGCCCTACCTAGAATGAAAATGTGAAATTCAGAATCATAACCGTAGATTTTTACCGTTTGGTGGTGTTTAGACATAACTGCACTTCTACCTACTTTGAATCAATTCTCATCTAGGGTAGGTCGATGAAACTGGATTTTGAATAAAATTATTTGTCATAGTTTAAGAAGAAATGTCAAAATTTTTTCCCAAATTTTTCTATAAATTATTCAATATCCACGAAGAAATATTAATCATAATGAATCTAGAACATCTTTAGATCATAATCGGCATCATTTAGAAGACCGAACCTGGCCATCGGGGCTCTCGCTCAAACAGAGAAGGAAATTGTTTTGTTGAGTTTTGAATAATTTTCCAAGGATAAAATGCGAGTATACTTCAAAATTGGCAAGCAAGAACAAGGTGGAAGTGATTATGCTTCAGGAGACTCACACTGCGACGGAAGAACATCTCCGCCAAAGAGAAAATATTCCAGGTTATGTACTTTTTGATTATCTCCTTATTTATGGCTTTGCTTGCTATGTGAAATCTTCATAATTTTCTTAGATTCAAGTGAATTTAGACATATAAGAGTTAGGTATATTTGATGAAATATTTTTCTTCTGGTTTTCTTTTTCCATTGTTACAGATTTTTCCTGTCTCAAACCCTTCCCTTTCACCCTTGACAACTGGAAATCATGGACTGCAAGATGAAAAGGTTAGAAAAATTTTTTTGGTACTCTTGTTGTACACACGACACTAACACAACATAAACAAACAAGCTATTGCTAGTGCAATAGCGACAGGGAAACGAGTTTTTTCCACAGATTTTTTTACTCGTTTATTGAATAATACGCAAGATAGTATGGTTTCCCTGTCACATTTCTTGTGCTCACACTTTAGGGGCAATCGTAGGAGGCATGATGCGAGTTTAGATGCCAGATCAATTATATATATAATATAAACATTTATTGTAAATACAATTATTCGAATTTTTGTAAATCCTCTCTTTTCAAAAGAATATATAAATTGGGAGGGTAAGCGGAGTCACAAAGAGAGATAAGCTAAAGAACATTGACATACGAAAGGAATTAGGAATTGGATTATTTTTGGAATTTAGAGAAAAGGCAGCTCAGCTGGTGGGGGCATCTTCAGAGAATGGATAATACACGGCAAGCCAAACGTATATGGGAGACAAAGACTAACGGAAAGATGAAAAGAGGTAGACCACGACAAACAAGGGATGGAGAAATTTCATATTTGAACAATATTGTTCATATATCGAATTTTCATAAAATGTTAATATAAAAAGGATTTTGATAATATATATATATATATATATATATATATATATATATATATATATATATATATATATATATAAACTTATCTATGTAGTTAACTGATATAAATTAAACCTTTCGTTCAGGTAATGAACACGGGGTTGTTTCGACATTCGATAGTGAAATGAGGTTTCAATTTTTGAAGGCTAAGTTTGAAACTACTAATTAGAAACAAATTTTGGTAATTTCATTGAAATTGTGCTTACTGTTTCAGAGTTATGATGTCTAAAATATCTTCCTCGTTTATACAAAACAGTCGGTATATGAGAAAAGAAGACACAGATGCAAAAAATGTATCATACTGACTCTCCGCGGATAATTTCTACCACCAAGGAAAACTGTTCCTTGAAGAATCACCATCTAAATGAACACAATCTCAACTTGGTCATATATAAGCAAGTGAAAAAATACACAGCCATTCTGGCACACTCTATATAATCATAGTAATCAGTCTAGCCAATCCCTATAGACAGTTCTCCTTATTTCGTATAAACCTTTCACGCATAGCCCTGAAAAACTAGTAACTATTGTAACAAATTTCCTATAGCTATTTTATGACTTCCCGGCGGACAATAAAAACTACTTTTTCATTGTGTAGCTTATTGATTAATGCGAAATGTTTTGTTATAGAGTCAATAAAGGTCCCCATTTATCCGGGACCAATTTAAATATAGCCATTGTTCATTATTTTCAAATTCCGCATTTAAAGTGCGCAAACAAAATAACCCCGTGTGCTACCGAGGTACGTGCGCTTACGGACGGACAGGCAACCACGCAAACGAATTTCCACGGAATATTGACACAACAAAATAGGCTGATTCGATTTCCAACATTATATAGCTAAATAAATATTTGAAGCGAAATAAATTTCGGACATGGACAGGTGAATAAATATTTTCCGGTTCCGGGGAAAAAGCGATTTTCGCGGTTGTATTTTGCGTTTTCGCTTCGAATTTCAATGCAAAATGAGCGTGCCGAATTCATAACTGAAAATTCGAATTACTAATCATTTCTAATTATAATTGGTCGAAGCAAATAAATTATTTAAAGAATCTACAACTAAAAATTGACCATTAGAGAATGTCCCAAATCGGCACATTGGGATTGTACGTTCCTTGATAATATGCCCCAAATAAAACACTTATTGCTCTCTTCGTTCATGAAATACAGATTGAATTTGAAAATTTGGAGTGAACCTCCTGCATGCCACCGGTGTATGAAACCACAAAGAAATGGAAACATGATTTGTAAGGTATTTTGTACGTGAAAATTAGATTTTTCTGGAGGCACACATTCTGAGTTAGAAGACAGCTCACACATAATTGGAAAGAAGTCTTCAAATCAATCGAAAGCTCCTTGTACATCCAAATTTCGTGTTTAAATTGGAAATTATATTCAAATTGTGTTTTAGTAATGGATGTTGGTATTTCTCAACAGTAAATGATTGATATCGCATTTCTCTCTGTGAGCATAGTTTGAAGCTTTGGGAGACTACGAAAGGAAAAACTAGATGAACGCCTCTTCGTTACTGGTAAATCTAAGTGAATCAAATGGCAAAATATGCTGAAATTATGTCGTAGGGTAACGAGTTCTCTTCACCGATCGAACCTGAAGATATGTATCATCTGATACGCGAAAGATATCTCTTGCGAATCCCAGATTATTAAGACGAACGAATTAAAAACTTGGATCTTTGTAGTAGTTCCTGAGTTTTTCCATGTCGGCCATTCTGGGATTCTCAGAAGCAAGAGCCTGGGTAACTTTGATCAGAGTCCGATTTCTGGCAGAAATTTAACGAATTCAAACATTTGTTGAGATATTTAGATTTCTTGAGGAAACAAATATTTTGCTGCCACATCTAAGAAGATAGTCGACGACTATCTGGAGGTATACAAATATACAGGATATCCCAAGTTGAGTGGCCTATTAGACGTTTATGGAGAACTAATATTTGACTGAAATTTTGTCAGTTGATTCAGCTGGTCCGAAACTCTGTTTCTAAAATATTTTCACCTCAATGCTCTTTTTTCTGCCTCATATTTCGAAACGAAGAAGCATCAAAAACTACGTCTTTCTAATTGTAACCCATACTTTTTTCAATTCATTAGATTTGCTGTAAAAACATACCCTGTACCTTAAATTTAGAGTTTTCAAGTTATGGCGAAAAAACGAATTTTACATACCTACCTAAAGTTGACAAAGGCGGCTTAGATTCCTGCACGTTTCAGTAAAAGTACGAGTTTCCCTCAACATTCTGTGGAAATTTCAAACTGTTCGCCTGTCTGGTGTTACTCGATTTGGAAAGCGCACCTGATATAATCGCCTAGCTTCTGTTGTGATTCCGTCAACAAGACCGTACATGAAATGGATATCAGTCAATTCGGGGTTAGTAAAATTAGGCATTTTTTTCTCACAGCCATAACTTTGAAAGTCTTAAAACTAATTGTTAATTTAATAAATAATTTGAGCAGACACTGGTTCAACTTTGGCAACTGTACAAATAAATAAATGAATGAAAAAAATCAAAGCCTTCTAGTCATTTTTCTAATTAGAAGTGCTTTAAATTCAGCGAATTCATACAATCGTTTAATTATTTTTTGCTCTACAATGGTAGGGAATACGAAAAAAAAAAGTGTCAAAAAAGTTTCTAAATTGAACGAAAATGACGAAAATTGATTGTACGCTGATCAGTGGCGTACTGCAAAAAAGTCTGAAAGAACAAAACAAGACATGGCTCTGGAAAAGAAAACACCTTGTAGATTCTAGTTAAAATGTAGGACGTGTAATGATGGAAGTTGTAAAAAAAAGCTTGCATTCCAAATTTGAGCTGATATTTCAGAAACTGTAGGAGTTTCGAAGAAAAAACCAAATTTTTCCGGAAATTTCAACACCCTGTAGCTCCGTAACGAAGCTTTTGCGGACCTATGTTTATATTAACTTTTTTTCTTGAAATTGCACGTAGATTTACCCTCTCAAGTTGTGACATACTATTATGCAACACCTTGTATTTATATTTGATGAATAAATTTTCAATTACGGGTTCGGTCGCTAACAAAAAACATGAAGTTCAATATCGGCCTATACGGAACAAAGCAACTGAAGTGGCACTGGTCCAACTACAAATGGAAAACTCTACTTCCATCAAAAACCTATCATGTGTATCTGGTGTATCAGCTTTAACAGTCTACAGGATCGTGAAACGAAAATATTTACAATAATCCGCATATTCTGTATAATATATGATTTGCTGTCAAGAATACCTTTACCCTCAATGGTGAGGTGAATAGGCACAATTGTTGACGTTGAGATACCCAGAATCCCTATTGTTTCACATAGGCATACATTTTGGAAAATGATGAAACTCCTTCAGAGAATGATAATCCCAGAAAAATGCTGATCCTGAATATTTCGATGTTCGTGTGCGACAATATTTGGATGAAATTTCACAGGTCGGTAAATTGGCAGAGAAGAACAGTTGAGTGGCCAGCCAGGTCACCTGCTTTGAGTCCTCTAGATATCTTCTTATGCGGATCTCTTATAACATGAGTTTATACTACACAATGTGAAAATTCGGAAGAGGTGCGGAAAAAAGTTGTCACCGAATGCAAACTTTTGACACCTTTGACAGCAGAAGTTCTTCATAATATTAGAAAAGGAATCGGAAATCGTTTGTATCATTGTATGAAGGTAGGAGGAGGTGATTTTGAGCATTTAATTAGATTCATGGCATTTTCAAATATTCGTTGAAATACAAACTTTCGTTGTGTTTGAACTGGCTGTATAAATTATATCTACGTAAGGATACTCTTTTTGAATAGATAATTAAAAGACCTTTCCAAAGATATGTCACTCGACCCTTTTCGACCACTTCCCTATTATAATTTTGACTTCGGAGTACACGTCTATGAGAATCACGATACAGGAAGATAAAGGATGGGCCATTTAGAATTTGAAATTTCAATAAAAATAGTACTAGTACACATTCTGAAATTATTTTTTATTGGACTCATCATTGACACTTAAGAATGAAACACAACATCGTTAGGATGGCTGCCCCAGCTTGCCTTAGAGTACCCCATTCGATCTACACAAATTTTCAGTACATTTTCGATTGTTGAGGCCTCTATTTCTTCAACGGCAGATTCGATTTCGTATTTTACGGCCGCAACAGACTCGGGATTGTTTTCGTAAGACTTATCTTTTACAGCGCCCCAGAGATAATAATCTAACGGTGTCAAATCGCAGCTGCGAGGTGGCCAATTGACTTCCGAATTTCAGTTGATTATGCAGTTTTCAAGTACAAAGCCCAAAAGATCAAGTGTATCGTTGGCTGTATGATGCGTAGCGCCATCTTGTTGAAACCATATATCCTCCATGTCATCCTCTTCAATTTTTGGGAACAAAAAGTCACTTAGCATGGCACAGTAACGTTCGACATTGACGTTAATGGCGGCTCCTTGCTCATTTTCAAAAAAGAATGGGTCTATGATGACTCCGGATCAAAAACCGCAGCAAATCCTCACTCGTAGAGGATGCATCGGCTTCTCTACGATGACGTGTGGATTTACGAGCCCCAACTGCGGCAATTTCGCTTGTTTACATACCCTCCGAGGTGAAAATGAGCCTCATCGTAAAAGACGATTTTTCGGTAAAAATGCTCATCTTCCGCCAAACGATCTTCAGCCTTGGATAATCATGAGGCTTCAGTTCTTGAACCAATTGAACTTTATAAGCCTTCATACCGAGGTCTTTATGCAAAATTCGGTGTACAGACTGACGTGAAATGTTCAATTGTTGCGAACGTCGACGAGTTGATGTTGTCGATGACTGTTCGACCACACTTTGAGCAACAGCTGCAATATTTTCCTCCGAACACACTGGACGAAAACGTACGCGAGTTGCTTTGTCCAATAACGAGCCACTTTGACGAACTCGCTTCACAAATTGAACCACAAACTGAATTGATGGCACTTTATTTTTACCGAAAATTTTTAGCAAATTTCTTACAGTTCGAGTCAAAGACTCAGAACTCTAGTAATATGTTTTTAATTTTTCTCAACTTTCTTCAAGCGAAAAGCGACCCATTTCGTAAATGATAAACCTTCTACTTAAAATATGTCACTTCATAAGTGTCAAATCGGTCTTCTGTTTCAAAATAAGTATGGGTTCAAATTTCAAACGCTAAATGGCCCACCCCGTATATTTCATTTTGTCTCTTCCAAATAATTGATAGATACTGTTAATTTTGCAATTGATAAAATTGTTACCCCATAACATGTTTCATAAATTTCAAAAAATGCTTCGTGCCAAAACTTTTAAGCCCCGTTTTATAAGAAGTCGTAATATGTTACGTTTGAACTACAAATAAGTAGAAATGTGACTGAAAATTAATGGGGACAATCCCGATATTGAATATTTTTGCATAACAACGGAGAAACCGCATTTTTTGGAACGTACCTGAGTAAAAACAAAAAAAACTCCATAAATTCTACCGAAAAATCAGGTCCAAATATGACGCAACTACTTCAACGACATTTCAACATATCTCGCATATAAACCCGGTTTTTTCCGCTGGTCTTTTTTCATTGTAAATAAATCCCACACGGAGATTTCGATCCAAAGCAAACAGAATCGAACACGGTCCGAAACACATATCTTGGATATAATGAATGAATTCTTGAAATCTTGAAAACAGGTTTGGTCCAAGTATTACCGGCCGTTTGGTGGAGACGGAGGTATTTTAAACAGACACGAGTTGAGTCAAAGCGTTCGATAAATTCGGCACTGAAAAAATACAGGCATTTCCGCAAAGTTGTCAGCATTATGTTACCGAGACAATTTCATTTCGAAATAATAATTATAATTGACTCGGTTTTATATTAACTATCAATGATGTACGGTGACAACATCATATCGAAGAACCCGTTTTTTAATTTCGTTTTGTAAATGAGGATTTATGGCGTATGGATTATAATTTATGAATAAAGTTAAACTAAGATAAGATTCATTTAGCCAAGATGATTATTGTCTTAAAATGAATTCAAGTGGCTTGATGCAAATCTATTTCAAACAAAAAATAAAAGAATTTTTGATTTACACTCATTTACTCTATTTGTTTCCGCGATTGGACGACACTGCGCCTTCGTCCGACAAATACAAAATGAAAACTGAACAAACGTACAACAATATATAATCTTCAACATTGGATTATAAGTGAGTAAAAGTACAAGTTCGCAGAACTATTATGTATCTAAATTACTCAGCGGGAAACATGAGAAATAGAATGCAGGCTGTGAGGTGTAATGGTTTTATCTCTAATGCAATTCCTGTCTGATCTGGGGTTCCTCAGGGGTCGCACTTGGGACCCTTGTTGTTTCTTATTTTTGTCATTGATATAGCCTCGGTAATTCGAAATAGTAAATTTTTTATGTTTGCAGACGACTTGAAGCTATATCGTTGCACACGTTGGTGTCACATTAATATAATAGTTTTGAATCCTCAGAAATGTGTAGTTATTACTATTTCCAGGCTCAAGTCGGGCACTCACTACGACTACTTTTTGGATAACTGCAAATTAGAGCAAGTTTCAAAAATAATGGACCTCGCAATATTATTGGATTCGAAATTGACATTTATTGCTTATATAGGCCTGGTCAAAAATAAAGCTCTGAGGACTCTTATCTTAATTCTCAGGAACTGTCGGAGTTCTCTGTGGCATCCTTGAAGGTTCTATGTTGCTTTTTAGTAAGTTTAGTAAGTGTTAGTAAGGAGCATACCGTACCATATATGTGATGTTGTCTGATCTCCAAGAGGTATTACCGCTGACAACATCCTAGAGAGAGTGCTAATCTTACTATGCCATCATCAGAGCATGGTATTTGTCATAATTCAAATACGAATGGCAAATTTTTTCTAAAATTTACTCAAGATCCACGTAGAAATAATATATGGACGAAGTTAACCCAAATTTTTGGTGCCATAATGAATCTAGAACATCTATAGTTCATAATCGGCATCACTTAGAAGACCGAACCTGGAGATCGGGGCTCGCTCGGTCAAACAGAGAGGAAATTGTTTTGTTGAGTTTAAATATTGAAGGGATTTCCAAGGATAAATGCGATTATTCTTCAAAATTGGCAAGCAAGAACAAGGTCACACTGCGACAGAAGAACATCTCCGCGAAAAAGGAAATATCGCAGGTTATGTACTTTTTGATTATCTCCTAAGTCCTATTTATGGCCTTGCTTGCATTGTAAAATCTTCTTCATTCAATCATATTGAACTTGTACAGAAGGTTATGTTGAGTGGCGTTTTCTATATTGCGTTCAAATTTTTTGATTTGTTTGTCGTTAATATTTATAAACCTCCTGGCGAAATCTGGCCCATCAATTTCAGTATTATTTTTCCTCACCCTGTTATAATTGTGGTGACTTCAATTGCCATCATAATCAATGGGGTTATATAGAGAACGACAGAAGTGGTATTCCATTAGTTGAATGGATGGAAACAAATAATTTTCAACTTGTATTCGATGCGAAGGCGAAGGGCACTTTTCATTCTGCTAGATGGAATCGCGACTATAATCCTGATCTTTGTCTGGTTTCTAACGACTCTGAATTGTTTCCTCTTCCTGTTTGTCGTGAAGTACTTTCAGATTTTCCTCATAGTTAACACAGACCAGTTATTATTTCGTTAGGTTTTCAATTTATATTTGCAGATTCTTTAGAAAAACCTAGATGGAATTTCAAAAAAAGCTCGTTGAAATGATTTCACTAAACAGGTAGATACTGATTTGAGATGGGTTCTCCCCTTAGGTAGAAATTGTTTCCGGTTTATAGGAGCTGCTTAAAACAGATTCCCAGAGACTTTCGAAAGGATTATATACCTGGGTGGTCAGAGGAATCAAATGTTTTTCATAAGGATTATCAGCAAAATCCTTCCAGAGAGGAAGCCGCTGCACTCCTTAGTTTTTGGATGATAGCCGAAAGAGTAAATGGAATGAGTTGATGAATGGTATGAATTTTCCTCATTCTAGTAGAAGTTCCTGGGATTTGTTGAGGAAATCCTGTTCAAAAACTGCGTCTAATATGAATCCGAATTCTGTAGCATCTTGGCTTGTTAATGTCTCTAAAAGTATGAAGATTAGTAGATATGACAAGAATAGAATGAAACGAATCTTACATGAAAGGAGGAGGGATGCTATCACGGTTGAGGATTTATCGAATTCTTTTGAGGAAGAAGAGTTCAAATCTGCAATAAAATTTACTAAAGTTCGTAAAGCTCCAGGATTTGATGCCATTTTCCCTGAATTTTTTAAACATCTAGGAAATAATGCTGAAAAGTTAATACTATCCTTTTACAATGACATACTCAGCTCAGTTAGTATTCCCGTTGAATTTAGAAAGGCTAAAGTTATTGCCATTCTCAAACATGGAAAAAATCCAGAACTTCCTAATAGTTATCGACCTATCAGCTTACTTTCTGTTTCTTTTTGAATTTTAGAAAGACTTCTTCATCAGAGGTTAGAATCAATCATTGACAGAGCTCTGTCCACTTCTCAGGGAGGTTTTCGAAAAAACTGGAATTGTTCTGATCAGGTTTTAGGTTTATCCTCTTTCATTGAGACAGGATTTAAGGGTAAAATTAAAATAGGCGCTGTATTTGTAGATCTCTCTTCATCGTATGACACAGTTTGGAAGGATGCTTTAGTTCAATGTGGAAAAATTGTAAAGTTGATTGAAAATATGTTATCCGATAGAAGACTTCGAGTTTTTATCGGTTAGAAAAGCAGTAGATTTTACACTCTAAATGATGGCCTATCTCAGGGATCTGTTTTGCACCTCTTACCTTCAATTTATATATATATATATATATATATATATATATATATATATATATATATATATATATATATATATATATATATAACTGATTTCATGAAAAATATAAATCCACCACCCGGTAATTAATACCATTGCCAGGCAATGATTATAATCGAGTAATTATATATTAGGATAACGTTAAATGTTATGAGAATATATCAATCTACCAGAATATATACATACTATAGCATCATCAGACAATGATATCAATGTACCAACGAGTAGTGTCAGAGGCTTTCTCCCGGAAAAATCCAGTGTACGGACCTTAGTCAAGTAACACTGAATGTTACTCATTAATAGTTTCCTTTGTGTGAAGTGGTGAACGATTGAATAGAATACTGCTCTGAATATAAATATGACAAAATTGTCAGTTAATTATATTACATTTATATAAACAAATAAATAAAATATGAAATGAGATTATATATTATTATATATATATATATATATATATATATATATATATATATATATATATATCTGACATTCCTGAAACTTCCTCTACAAACTTTATTTATGATGATGATATGAATTCGGTTTTCGACACTATAACTTCGAAACAATTGAGCAAACACTGACTTCTGATTTAGAAATTCTGAACATTTTCTTCAAAAAATGGCGTTTATTTCCAAATCCTTCGAAAACTGAGGTTTCTTGTTTTCATCTGAATAATCATGACAAGGATAGACAACTAAGAGAATTCTTCAATCAATCACCATTTACTCATAATTTCACTCCAACATAACTTGGTGTAAAGCTTGATGGTTCTTTGACTTTCAAATTTCATATTGATAATAGTTATAAGTGGATGTATCAGTTCAACTGCTACCCCATGGCTTCCGGTTATTTGTAATATAGTTCCTTCCCGTATTCGCCGGAAATTAGCTATTAAATCGTCTTGGTATAAGTATCACTCATGTCCAGAAGTTTTTCCGACAATACACGATCTTCAAAATGCACCTAACCTGAGATTGAAATCTAGAGAACCTATTTGGTACCACCTTTCTTTTGAGTCATCACTCGTCCCATCTTCCCTATTCAAAATGATCAAGGATTGCAACCCCCGCTTAGGGGGTTGATATTTCAGGCAAGTTTTGTACCCCAAAAGGTGTCCTCCTTGAAACAAAAATTGACCTGTTTTCGCGTTTTGATCAGAAATGAATATCTTGGTAGATATAGCCTCTGTTCAGTTTTCGTTGAAGCACCCTGTATAATGACAATCGCATGTCAACAGAATTTGAGAATAAAGATAACGGTCGAATTATATAGAGATAAGTCGAATATTGGCGATTGCCAAGTCATTATATTTATAAAAATAAAAATGTTTAATTCTGATACAGTAACTCTAAATGCTGGTAGGTAACTTATCACACAATTATATATGATAAATTTGTTGAAGAGGTGCTTCCATAGATACTTAATTGAATAGTCGACTTGGATTCATATGACATTCCACAACTGAAACCTTCATATTTTTAGAGAGCTTCTTACGCAGGTTCCCCAAAATTTGATGGTGTGTGTGGGCATCTTCAGCAATAGCATATTGGTCCCATTTTCCTTAATAAGGTACTCAATAGCAAAACTTATTTGAATTTACTGGGAAATATTATAGTTCGATCTCATGAAGTGAAAAAAATTACCTGTATTTTCAATATGATGGAGCTAATATTCAGTATAAGTATTTGAATGATATATTTTCCAATTATTGGATTGGCACCCGTGGTATCTTGTATCTTGACTTGTGTCTTCAGAATTTGTTGCCACTCATTCCTTATTGTCTGGGTTTATCCTTTCTTCATGGTTCAAAATCCCATTTATCAGACCCCTTTCGCTTAGCTCTTTCAAGGTTTCTTTGTTCCGAATAATTTTCCATCTTTTCCAGGCTAGAGTTACGCATTCGTTGACAATGTCATATGCTGTATTTTCCTCTTGGTTGCATAGTCTAGATATAGGTTCTTCACGATAAATGCCTATTGTGTGTAAATGTTTCATTTGCCTCCTATTATTAGGCCTGTTACAATGCTGTTTTTCCCTTCTTAGTCGTTGAGCTTCTTTAGTGAACTTCTTGCTAGGTTTCTCTGGCAGAAGTTTGGTTTGTCCATACTCCGGGGTGAGGATCCACCTGTTAGCCTGCAGCTTTTCTATTCAGGTGGTGATTGTGTCATAGGAATACCGAGAGCCGACTCCGGGCCAATAAATATCATATAGGCGGCTTCCCGGACAAAATAATCCGCCCCCTCGTTGCCTGCTATACCGCTGTGCCTAGGCTCCCAGACTAAAATTACCTGGTTCCGTTTTGCCAGATCAGTTAGTAACTGAAGACATTCCCACATATCATGTTGAACCGAATTCCCTTCCAGCCAAAACTTTTATTGCTGGCTGAGTCTCCGAAAGAATGTTTATTCTTCTATTCTTATAGCGTCTTTCGAGGTTCTTAAGGACATAGTTTGTTATGGCAAATACTTCAGCCTGAAAAATGGTTGCGTTCCCCCCAACTGAATTGTAAGTCGAGACTCTGGGTTTTGTAAGCATCACTTCTTTTTTCCATTTTGGATTCTTGGTTTACCAATTTATGTCCTTACGGTTGTCAAAGCCGAGTCAGTTGTTCCATACTATCACCTTTTCATGCTCTTTGGTATCTGTGGTGAGCGCGGTACAAGTTTTGATATCTTTCTTCATTTTAGCTCTAACAAAAACACAGGTCAAGCCCTCGAGTGATAACATCCATCTCTTATACCCAGGCTATGAATTACACACAAGTTAAAATTCAAACATGGAGTGTGTCTCTTTGTAAAGAACAATATTTCAGTCACAAAGAGGAATCTCTTGAAACTGATGTTCTGAATGTTATGTGGTTCAAAATCACCAATAAAACACAAACAAAGTTTATCTGTTGTTTACATCTTTCGGGTGACGATCCTTCCTATTCCTCCTATTAGATTTTCTCTCTGCTAAAATCGATTATTTACAGCAGAACTACCCTTCAGCAGAGACTGTAGTACTAGGAGACTTTAATGTCCACAATACCACATGGCTCAAACACTCAATCAAAACTAATGACGCTGGTCGCAAAGAGGAATCTTTTGCTATTACGTATGGTCTTGAGCAAATGGTTATGGAACCCGGAGTGAAAGCTCAATTCGCTAACACTCTCGATCTCTTCCTTACTAGCAATCCTGATCCTTACACAGTAAAGGTTCACGCTCCTTTAGGTAAATCTGACCATAAGCTTGTAACACCTCACCGCCCCGTTTAGTTTGACACTACGATTCTGCCGACTGGGACGGGTTGCGAACTTTGTTTTCAGATTTTGCTTGGAGGGAGTATTGTTTTGTGGGTGACGATCCGTCGGAATGCTCTGAGAAGACAACAGAAGCTATCAAGTTGGGGATGGAATCATTCATTCCACGTACCACTAAAAAGTCAACACCTGGTGAGCCTTGGTTTAATAACAAGTGTGCAGGAGCGGTAAAGGCCAAGAAGTAAGCATACCGCCAGCCGTGTCGGGACCACTGCCCTGAAAGCAGGATGGCATTTATTTCAGCTCGCAATTCCTGCAATCTTGTAGTGAATGATGCGAAAGCTGATTATATGAACAAAGTAAGATCTAAGCTTGTTAACCGTCCAAACTATTTTAGGTCATTCTGGTCAATGGCCAAATCAGTTGATAGAAACTTCACTTCTAGCTCTCTTCCATCCCTAACTAGGGAAGATGGCTCTTTAGCCATTACACCTGAAGACAAAGCCAACCTTCAAAGATCCTCCTGTTATTCCTCATTTTGGATTCCATGTGCCTGATATTGTTTTCAGGCAGAAGACAGTCTGGAATATACTGCTTAAGCAGGCAGCTGGGCCCGACGGAATACTTTCTATTGTGTTGACATCGAAAATCTATCGCTCATATTGCAGAACTTGGAAAAATTGATGATTTGCAGCAAGGTATAGCTCAGGTATGTAGAAAAATCTCATTAGAAATCTTTCGGGTGCAGTTTTGAGTCTCGTTCGTATTACTGTTTGAGCTGAGCTATGATCACTTTGAAAATTTTCACCAGTAATAATTAACAAAACTTCCTATTATCAACTTTAAGTTGATTTACTTGAAATAAATGTCTTTAAATCAAAGTGAAACTTTGACGAGACAGCAGGTTCGACTTATTAATTCAGGAAAAAAACACATTCCAAAAGTAGATATGTAATACATAACTGCACTATATACTGAAGATATTGGCTATGAAATGATGTATCCCAAAAAAAAATTTCCTATTCGAAGTTTTCAATTTGTGGTTCTAGGGGATGATGGGTGGTGGTAAGATGTTTAATTGGGGCACATTCATTTTAGAGTCATAAAGTACCTCCCAATAAATTGCCTGTTTCTGTAATTTTTCGGCATTGCATTCTATTTTTTATATATATTGAATTTCTGATTAGCTGCAGTGAACTTCTTCATATTTATTAATTCCGACAATTCCATTCATGTGTCAAAATGCACGTTTAAAAACACAGACATTTGAGTTTGATATCCGATAAATTGCAAAGAAATAGGAAGAAAGGTAGGATATTAGTGGATAAATTTGCCCATAGAGAATCCTAGCGTTTCCATAGCAACGCAACATTCACAACAAATAGCACGGTTTTAAAACTGTCAAGAACAGCCATTTTAGTACCTGTTGTAAAGTTTCTGCCGATATAAATTAAAATGTCTCGTTTTGAAAGCACGAGTGAAGCAGAAATAAATAATTCTATACAGAATTCTATCCCCAAAAATACAAGAAAAACGCACAGCTCGATTTGGAATCAATTCAGTATATTCTGGAAGGAAGGAACGTTCGATTTGGATATACTATTTCTATTGAAGATATTGCAGAAAATCTTATTGATTGGGGTTTCAATATGAAACAAATGAAGATTACAAAGAATACGTTGTCAAAACAATGTGGAATACAACTGCGAAAATGACGCAGAATATGTATTTCGAAAAATCCAATATGAAAGGAAGGGGTTAAAAGAGGATATGGAAAAGCGCAAAGAATGTTTCATGGCATTAACAAGAACTGAAATTGATAGCATGGCTCTGTACTGGGACAAAAAAGCCCCGATAGGTTTGTTGAAAAATTTTTTCCAGATTGTCGCTTATGAATTAGCATGGCGTGGCGGTGAAGCACTAACTTGCGAGGTACACTTTTTAAAGAGGAAAAATTTAACAACGGAGAAGTGACTGGTCGTATTGAATATAACCCAGTATTCTCGAAAACTTGCCAAGGCGGCTCAAAAAAATGCTGTGATTGTAAATGGCTAGTAAAAAATAGGGAAACCCCAGATTTATTTCCTGTGAGGTTGTTTCATAAGATATTGTCGAAAAGACCCGATCATATTACAAGTGATAGATTATTTCTGGCTCCCAATCAATTTTGGAAAAACAGTACTTCTAAGGGTTGGTACAAAAATTTGCCTTTGGGAATAAATGAAATATCCAAATGGACAAAAATTTCAGCAGAGAAAGTTCGACTGGATACGAAAAATATAAAGATCACAAATCATTCTCATAGATCCAGTGCTATTTCGAACCTATCTGAGACAGGTGTCAGTGAACAAGAATTGATCAAACTTACCGGACACTCTACGGCAAGCTCTATTAAGCCCTACCTGCAACTGAACAATGAACATCATTTGAATCTTGTTTCAAATCTTCGAAAAACTTGCGAATGCTGAATCTTCCATAATTCCTCAGGCATCGTCCCATATAGAATCGACCCGGAGTGAAAAAATTGTATATAGTAATTGCATTTTCAATAACTGCTCATTCCAATAATAACTAAACATGTTTGTAAGGAATGCTTTATGATTTTCTCGTTGAGTTTGTGTGCATTTCTCAATAAAGTTCATTTTGTACGTTTTGTCATTCGCGGAATTTTCTCAGCAAATACCACTCGAGCTCAAATTTGGCAGGATATTTTTCTAAGCTCGTTTTCTCATACTTACTTTTCGGTAATTCAACTCGCCCAGGTCTCGTTGAATTGTCTGCACGTAAGTATTCGAAAACGAGGATAATCTGAGCTCTTGTGGTATTACTTACGAATATATTTTCACATATGCATGAGCAATTATGAGAAAAACATTACTTGACTTATTTCTGAGCTTATGGATCTATTATGTAATAATATTAACATCGCATAATTACACTTCAATTACAAATGGGAACATCCTAAATAATTGTTCAATGATAATAATCGATCCCCATAGGAAACCTGAAACTCACATACAAATGTATCAGATAAAAGAACGAAGGATTGGATATTTCACTTGTACTATACGGGCTAGAAAATTACATTTAACCAGAAAAAATATGTTTTTATGTCGTAATTATTCAACAAAAGTGTTGATGACACAAAACACGACACTCGACATCTTAGGTGTGGGAAAGAAATGGATATTACAATCGAATGTTTCTACGGTTAATATTGTCTCCCTAGTTTGTGTTCCGAATGACAATGAGGGTAGTGTGACTCTATTAAGATACTTATTTATGTAATAAAGACATGAATCGAGGAAATAAGTGAATAAATAGTTGATATGTAATTGTATGTTCCTAATATTAAAAAATACACAAACTAAAACTTGAGGGTATTATCATGAAAAATCAATTTACATGCTATTCACCTTGATATACTCAGAATTAATAGTCTTTTGAGACAGCTTTTGATGTTTTTATGAATTTTTTACATCATGGTTTTGTTACAGACACGGATGAGAGATGATAGATGAGAGATCAGTTAGGGCTGATAGTGATCCTGAAAGTGATTCAGAGCCTGAAGACTTATTTTACTGAACTCAAATGTCAGAAGAAAGCGAACACAGGCAACGGTATTAAAGAGAAAAATACTGTTGCTGTGCCAATTGCGATATTCCTGAAAAACCACAAATCTATAGTGGTGCAAGAAAATCAGCTAATACTCCACCTGCACTGAAACCTATTCCGCAAGTAAAAAGAGAAAAATCAGAAACCTGCAAGAGACTTCGAATGGACCGACGACGATTTTGAATATGAAATACATATTGATGATGACGAAAAAAACCTACTGAAATGCTGTCATATTTTAGTATTTCAAGACTTTCTTCCGTGATGACAATAGATTCGATTTTGGAAGAAATAAATCTCTATTTAACAGCAGTTTGATAAATCGTAAATATGATATGATATGATATTTCATTTTCCTTCAAAAATACAAGGACTGTCATGAAATTCCAACAAATATTCGAACATAAAAGCATTTTGAACGTATGTGAACATATAGGCACATACATAAATTCATTCTATAAAAAGATACGAATACAAGACATCACTCAACAAAATTTAAAAACTCCTCAGTACTGTAAAAAATGTTTTTCAGCAAAAATTTTTTGTAACGATTTTGAATTGTTGCGCATTCAAGCTTTTATAGCTGTCGGAGAGCTTGTACCGATAAAATTGAAGGACCTCTGTGTTTTGCCCAGACGATGTCTTGGCAATATGTACCTTTCTGTACCACGAGTGAGGTAGTTGTGGGTGTCACCGCGCCTATCGCGATCATCCCTATTCGCATAAAAGTAACAAAGAGCGGCAAGTATGAAGCACGATGGAACGGTAAGTATTTCTTCTTCTTCTTCTTCTTTTTCTTCTTCACCGTGTAGAAGGCGTAGCGCCTGTTCAGTTCCGGTTTCCTTGCAGCAGTTCTTGTGAAGTTGATTGCCAACTATCCCGCCATCGTTTTGGTGGTCGTCCAACGGGTCTTCTTCCGTGTGGTATGTTGTTATATACGATTTTGGCTATCCTATCTGTGGTCATTCTGTTTACATGCTGGTTCCATTCTCTTCTTCTTTTTCTTACCCATCTTACAATATCGTCTGTTTCACATTTTCCCCTTATATCGGTATTTCTTTGTCTGTCATTCAATGTGTAACCGGTTATAGTTCTTAGCGTTTTCATTTCTGTTGTTCTTAGTATCCTCTTTGTTACCGACGTTTCCGCTCTTGTTTCTGCCCCGTATGTCATAATTGGTCGCACACATGTTTTGTAGATTCTGGATTTGCATGGTATACTGAGGTGTTTATTTCTCCAAATTGGTTGTTTAAGATGTCCCGATACTGCAGCTGCTTTGTTCACTTGTCTCCTCACTTCATCTTCAAGGTACCTTTGCTTGTTATTTTGCACCCTAAGTATTCGAATGACATGACTTGGTGGCGTTGTCTATTGTTAACTTGCAGCCCAGAGGTTTCTTAGCTATGGTCATGCATTTGGTCTTACTTATTGAGATTTCCATATTGAAATTTTTTGCGCGTTTGCTTAGGGCGTATAACATTCTTTGTAGGTCGTGTTCTGATTCTGCAATGAGTACGGCGTCATCGGCATAGCATAAGATGTTAATTTTGTAGGTTCCCATGCGGTATCCTAGTCCTAAGTTTTTAACGATCTCTACAAGTTGGTCCATAACAGTATTAAATAGTAGAGGGCTAAGACTATCACCTTGGCGGATGCCCGACGTTGTTCCGAAGTATTTTTCCCATGTTTCGTTTGTGATTGTTTTCAGTTGTATAGTTTCATTGGTGTCCTTTTTCATACCCCTTAATAATTTCCGAATTCGTTTTTGTGCTCCGTATATATCCGCTTCCATTTCAGCACTAAATCTCTGCCAGTATTCTTCTTTAATTTCCCGAACTCTGTTATTCACCCTATTTCTTATTTCTATGTATCTATTTCGGTTCTCTGGTGTCGGATGGTTCTTATATTCTAGATATATTTGTTTTTTTTTCCTTTGTAATGTTTTTGACTTCAGTGATGAACCAGGGTTTATTATTAGGTTTGCCGTTCTGTGATACTGTGCGGGTTCCCAAGGCCTCTGTGGCACCCTTGTTTATGTTTTCTTTTAGTTTGAGCCATGCTATGTCGGGGTTATCTTGCTGCAATATTGGATTACGAGTTATATACTGTTTGCAACGGTTTGAATAAAGTTGTTTTGTGCTCTCATTGTTGAGCGATTCTACGTTAAATTTTTTTAGTTTTTACAGATGGTGTTTTCTTTTTTAATTGAGTTGTTGATCTTCAGTTTCCCTAGAACGAGCTTGTGGCCTGTTTCAATGTTAGCTGATGACAAAACTCTTACATCTAAGATTTGTTGGGGTAGAAACATTCGGTTAGTGATAATGTAATCAATTATGGATTTGTTGTTTCGGTTATCGTAGAAAGTATATTTGTGCTGTTCTTTGTGAGGGAAAAAAGTGTTATTAATTCGCAACTCGTTCTTTGCACAAAATTCCGTGAACATTTCGCCGTTTCTGTTAATTACGTCTTCGTTATATTTTTGTTTTACCCCGTTTACTACTTCGTTACCTACTCTAGCGTTAAGGTCTCCTAATATGATTATCTTTTCTTTAGTTGATATTTTATCTAGTTGTGATTGAAGACTTTCATAAAAATCTACCGCTGCTTCCTCTGGTTTGCTTATGTCAGGTGCGTATACTGATAGGATATGTAGCGGACGGTCGAACGACATTGTGACTTTCAGGATTCTTTCGCTAACATATTCTACGTTTACCATATTTTCTTCGTATTTTTCATGTACTAGTAGTCCTACTCCCGATGTTGCTCTTTGATCTTTTTCTACTCCAGAGTATACTAAGATGTAATTGTTTAATTTTGATAATCCTCTTCCCTTCTTTTTGGTTTCGGCAAGTGCACATATATCTATTTTGTGTTCGTTCATTTCAGGGATTATTTCGTGGTCTTTGGAGAATAGAGTTTTTATGTTCCAGCAGGCTATTCTTACTTGATGCTTCTTCCTGTAGAGTTTATTCCTATTTCGCGCGCGGGTCGTATTCCGTGTTTTCTGTCCTTGTTCCGAGGCTGCATCTCCGGTGCTTTGAGCAATGTATTTGATATGTTTTAAAGATGTTTCTTCTGTTCGTGGTTAATGGTACTCCGGCCAGTATTCTCATTGCCTTCTTCTGGTGCAGGAAAACTCTTTCTGTCTCCACTGCTGAATGGTCAATGTGTGGTGTCCAACTAAAGGAGCTGTCCAGGATAAATTCCTCCTCACTTCATCTTCAAGGTATCCTGTGCTTGTTATTTTGCACCCTAAGTGTTCGAATGACATGACTTGGTCTATAGTGGCGTTGTCTATTGTTAAGATTCAGGGAGGTCACCTCCCTGGCTTTAGTGGTAAGTATTAGTTTTTGTGTTTACTCAAATTAAGTGATAATTCATTAGATTCAAACCACTCTCTTGCCTTCACTACTGAATTTTCATCCTTTTCTTGGAGAATTTCTTTGTTGTTTGCTCTGTTTATAAGAATTGTGTCGTCGGAAAAAATTTTTTGCATGATCACATGATACATTTTCCAGCAAATCGTTGATGTAGATGTAGACAATGAAAAGAACTGTTCCAAGGATCGTACCTTCGGAACTCCTCTAGTGACTTTTCTGCTAACTGACTGGCTTTTCCATTCTACGATTTGACACCTCTCCTGTAGATATGACCTGAAAAGTTCTAGTACGTGATTGTTACTGCATTGAAACTTTTTTGGGGATTGACCTATTCATGGGTTTTACGCATATACCAGAATATGCTGATTACGAGACTACTGAGACACGATATTCCGAAATTGCAGATCTTATGCTTCTGAAAAGATATCAAGCACTGCGCCGAAGTCAGCATTTTGCCAACAAGACCTCGATAATAGCTGTTGCTTCAAATTGTGGCCTATTCTGGAAAATGTTTTGAGAGGTACTGCAGGAATAATATTTAACCAGAAAAAAAGAAAATGGTGAAATGAGGGTACTTTACAAAGACGATAAAGCTGATTCCAGAAGACAATATTGAAAAAGCAGACCAATTAAAAGGGGTTTCAAAATTTCTGCGAGTATCTGGTACGCTGTATGAATCCATCCCTTATGGGGATAAAGATACGTTTAGGAACTACAGTTTTTGGATACTGAAGGTTGTCATTGTCATATACTTTATAGTCCAGAATGAACCATTATCAGTTTGACAAATTTTTCACGAGACCAGGTCTTACAAGCTACCTCCGTGAAGAGTACGGTATTTTGAGCTTGGGAACTGTTAGATCAAACCGCCTAAAAGGCTGTGGAATTAAATCAGAAGCGAGTTGCAATAATAAAATGGTTCGACAAAGAGTCATCTTTTCCAGTTCATATACAGCTGCAGATCCGATTGAAACAATTCAATGTCATTCAAAAGGAGGAGGTGAAGTACATATTGAATGTCCACAAGTGGTAAATCATTAGAAAAACTACTTGTGCGGGGTGGATCTTGACGATATTTTGGTTACTTTTTATAGGTCTCGAATAAAAACTCATGTACGGTATATGAGTCTATTTCCTAGATAAATGACTGAATAACGTATGGCATGAAGCAGAAACCACTGTGACTCACAATTTCAAGACTCTCTCTCTCTTAGACTAGAGTAGAGTAGAAAAGCTAAGAGTTTATCTCAAATGTATAAATCAAAGAGAGTTCAGCTGAGTTAACTAAAAGCTCCTCAACCTCTGAAAAGGATAAGACGAGCCCTCGAACAGACAAGGTGAACAACTTTCCCATAGTTTGGAGAGAGGACGATATCGAAACTGTACAACTAGGCAATGTACCTTTCAATAAAAGTTATGTCCGACTGTTTTCACCAGAAAGTGTTATAGGTTTCCACTATTAGAAAATACAGTTTTATATATTTTCACTATAAGAAACCGTGTTGAAAATTGTTGACAAGAAAATTAGAATTTTACGTATGTCACCCTTAGTGAATGAAATTGAAAAATTTCAGTCTTGGCAATATATCTCTGGTGATGCAATTGAAATTTTTCATTATTTGTCGTAGTCTTGACTACGTATCTCTGGAAATAGAACTGAAAATTTTGATTTATGTGCATTTTGAAAATCAAAATTCCATTCACATGTCATGAAGTCACAATTTTGAATGAGTTAAACGAGAAAAAAGATGTTGAGAATAAAATCTGTGGCTTTTCAATTTAAGGGTTGATCATTCCTTGTAGTAATTGCGGTATATGGGCTATATAAATCGTCTGGACTGTACCAGGATACCTTACGTAAACAAGCGGTGAATATTGTTTAATTAAGTATGAATATTTCAGCAGAATTTAAACGATTTCCGTAGATATCTATTAATAAGAAACTAGAAATTAAGAACAATTCACAGTACGAGCCAGAATTGACACTCGAATCAATCGAAAATTTAAAAAATTCAAAATATGGATCGATCCTTGGTTGTGAAATAAATCACTATTTATCTTGTTTTCTCTCCATTTCAGGATGTGATATTTACTAGAGAGTTAATAGTGTGAGTGACTATGTCCATTTCAGTGAAAAAAGACGAGGTCAAACATACCTCCAGCATTTAATTGATGAAGTGAAGTTTACTTTGTTAGAAAAAACTGATATTCAAGAACAACTGGACAGTGCATATCGCAACAACATTGCTAAACACAACGACAAAGAGATTAAAAATAGCATTATAGTTTCAAAATTGAAAAATTCTATAATATTTTGTGGAACATTTGTGCTCGTACTTAGGGGATATGATGGAAAAACAGAATCTGATAATCTATAATCTAGGAATATTTTGGGAACCTATTAATTTGATGGTTTAACTGGACTTGACATTAACAGAACATTCATAACCGGCAATTATCTTCAAATAAATTTCTAAGGATATTCAATTCTGCTTGCTAGACTACATTTTTGAGGTTTATCGGGAAATTATTCAAAATTGCAAACAGTGATCATTTTTCGATATTTTAGTAGTTGGGGATTCTCTAGAAGCCTTCAACAAACACAGCATAAGATTTCAGCTAACTTATTTCAACTGAATAATGCCCTAGCATTTCTAGCTATTCTTTTGCGAATTTTATTTAGTAAGATGGTCTATTTTAATTGTATATTGATTTCATGATTGAATCGAAGTCACAATATTCGATGATCATCAACAATAGCGACAGTTAAGTCACTTGGCAGCTATAGCTCTGTAACTCTAAGGTAGCGAGCCGCCACTGGTTAAAGCAACAGTGTATGCGATTAAAACTAAATACCAGTCAATTCAATTCAATTTAAGAAATTGAATCCAGTTACAATAATCAATATATTTGATATAAATATTTTAGTATTTTCTAGGGATGCGTACCACAAAATAAGAAAGAATATAACTCCTTTCTGTGCAAATATATATGAAGTTGACATCAAAGACTTATCTCGACAATCTTCAACAACTGTGAAAAAATCCAACCTCTAAGTCCACCTTATCCAAAGATACGTTTATGGTGCATTTGGCGGCATATGTTAACATCTTTAATATAATCAATTTCAAGTTACATCATGATTTTTATTTTGCTGAAATTACCTTTTTTCAATAAACGCTTAACAATATCGAATTGAAATTGATAACAGATACTCAATTCTGCAGTCCTTAATTTGCGAAAAAACATTCTACCCAACGCCACAGGAAATAAGAGCTGTTTATGTCGCAATCTGTTGCTTACCTAGACACCAGCAAGGGAATCAAAACCTTAAGGATACTTCGGGGCTAGTAACAGAAAATGTTCCGAAGTGCAATATCTTTTTGCACCGATATAGGAAAAATCCCAAAAAATGAAAATTTAAAGTTACATCATGGTTCTTTTTGTTAGACTAAATGTAATTACCTTTTTCCAAGAAACGCCTCAAGGTAACGAATTGAAATTGGTATCAGATATTTAGATTGCCAATCAATTCGATTAAAAAAAAATTTAAATCGGAAAATACCGCTGTTTATGTCGCATTCCACTGCGTATTTTAACTCTCGCATAGAAACCAAAAGATATAGATTATCATGTTTACCTAGAAACATAAAAGTTTGTACGAAGCAATGTCGTTTATCTAAAGTGAAAGGAAAATACGAAAACTGTAGATTTATAGTTATATCACAAAAAAATTGCGAGATAATTAAGTTATTCGCATTTTCTCAAGATCGCGTAGGCGCATAAAGTTGAAATTAATTAAACATTCCTGTTTTCTTAAAATCATGAGATTCTGTAAGAAGCAATTTCTCAAGCACAAGTATAGAGAAACATTCGAAAACTATCAATTATTAGTAACATAACAGAAACATCAATAATTTTTCTTCAAATAAAAATTATCATTCATGCGAGCTCAAAAATATTAAAAACTGTGAATTTTGAATGGTGATTTGAAAGAAGCATGAGCTACATACAAGGGTAGGTAATAAGAAGTATAATAATATGAAGCCATGCGATAAATTACGAGTTGAAGCAATTAAACAAACATGGTTTTTACGAACGTCAGCAAATTTTTGATGATTTGGACATGCGGCGCTCTTGATTTGCAGTACCGTGAAATGGGGCGACTTTGACGGAGTGATTTCGATACTCTGCCGGAATGAGTTGTTAGATGCAAATTCGCCGCCAAAATAAATCCGAGAACATCTAGCAGAGACGCGTTAGTTTCCATGAATTTTTCAACATTGCTACTGCAACTTGCTTTTTCGTAGGTGGCATAACTGTACTAGTATTTTGATGCATGAAATAGTTAGCGGTATATTTTATCCACGAAGATAACTCGAGTTGCATTCTGATCATTCTTTCATTCATTTTGAGTTAGTTGATCCATCTTGGTTTCCATTCCAATAATAAGTCGGTGGGGTCACTTTGATAGTTATCAGTTTTTTCTACGGTTTACTTTTTTCTCTGGATTAAGAAGTTTTACTCTCGTCTTATAATATTGGGTCACAAGTCTTTGAGGTTTCGGCTCGAGTGATGATAACTATGTTAGCCTCCTTTTGTTTCGTTTTTCTTCGTCTTCGTCTTCTGTTTTCCTCTGAAGCAGGGAAATGTGTTCATCCATTTTCCTTTTCTTTGTTAGGGTTGTACTTTCTATTTCTATGTTTGCGTGTTCTACATTGTGACGCAAATCTTAATCTACTTCAATATTTATTGATTCACCTTTAAAATATGCTCCATTTGAAGCGATACATATGTGCCAACGTTTTTTCCAATCATCGAAACATTTTTTTATAGGCGCTTTCAGGGATGGCCTTCAGCTTCTCCTGCCAATTTTCTTTTATGACGTCTATGGAATCAAATCTGGTTCTCCGGAGTGGCATTCAGCCTGGAGAAAAGAAAAAAGTTACACGGAGCTAAATCAGGCGAACAAAGCGGCTGCTCGATGGTATTTATCGCGTGTTTGTTCTTAAATTCGGTCGTTTACGGCGAATATTTTTACGCAAACGTCTCAAAACGGTTAAATAGAAATCCTTATTGATCGTTTGACCCTGCGGAACGAATTCATGACGGGCCACACCACGAATATCGAAGAAAACAATCAGCATCGACTTGATTTTCGAACGACTTTGGCGAGGTTTTTTCGGTTTTGGCTCATTTTTTCCCACTCATTTCGATGATTGCTGGCTTGTTAGTATGTAGTATTCATAGATCCATGTCTAGTCACCAGTTATGATCCGTCTCATGAACGTGAGATTAGAATTCGCAAGATTCAGCATGTCTGCAGCTACCGGCATCCGGTACTGTTTTTGAAGAAAATTGAGCTCTATCAGAATGAGCCGAGTGGCCACGCGCCGCATGCCGATTTGGTTCATCAAAATCAAACGAACTGTCTCACGAGAGATGTTAAGATCACGAGCTATCTCTCTAACAATGGCATGTCCATTTTCGAGCACCATTTCCTTATTTCTTGGACGCTATCGTTGGTTGAAGAGGTCGAAGGTCGTCCGGAACGAGCCAAATCTTCGACGATCTCCCGGCCGTCTTAAAGGCTTTGTACGACTCGTACACTTGGGTTTTCGATAAAGCAGAGCCTCCATAAGCCTTTTCCACCATTCGAAACCATTCAGGACACGGAATTTCGTTAAAAATTTGAGACAAACTCTTTGTTCAAAATTTTTTCCATTGTATAATTCGCAGAGTACCACTGAGGTCGACTGGTTTCAACAGTTGTCGTAAACAAAGTAGTTGACAGATCGCGCTCATATTTGGCATAATACTTAAGGACAGTCCTACCAACATACAGAAATTTAAAATACTTGAAAATACTCAACGCGGGCAATTTCAATGAGAATTTCCGGATACTTTTTTGTCACAGTAGTATTTCTATTATCTCTTCTAGCGTTGTAATGTTGACTTCATATCTAATTTGCTCGTTTGTTATATTAGATTAGATTAGGTTAGATTGTTATTCTTTCTTTCAATTTGTCCAAATTTTCTGGTGGAGTAACCTCGATTCTGTAGGTAACTCCAGAGCTGAAACATCAGAAGGGGTCAAATATTGGGAGCGAGCTGGCCGTCTAACAGGATCATTTGCTCCTATCGACTGATCTCCAGCACTTTAATTCAGCCAGGTCAAATTCAAAACAGCGTTGTGAGGAGCACGTCTTGTTGCAAGAAGATCATCAAGGAAATCTTCAATATTCGAATGAGAATTTCATTTCAATTTCCTCCAATGAAAACTGATCATATCAAGCGATTCGAATAAATGGCGCATCAGACATTCGCACCGATTCAACGCTGAAAATTGTTATTCAGTATATTATGCGGATTTTGCTGGCACCAATTCTAAAATTATTTCTATTGGAACCACGATTATTGTGAAATCAAATCAAATGATAGTTCTGAAAAAAATAATCCAAATAGATTCTATCATTCGAAAACTGAAGGTGTCGAACATTATCATGTTCCTCAATAGCTTGAACTCTTGGAACAACATAAGGTTTGTATTCGTGTTTTAGAAAAACAGATTGAACAGACGTTGCTGGCTTCCCAGTTTCTGCAGAAATTTGTCGAACAGATGTTTCTGGGTTCGCTCTACATTCAGCGAGACATTCATTTATCTTCTCTTTGAGGGTTTTTGGATTTTTTAATGAAACTTATTTGAGACTGGAACACTTGCGACGCTCTGGTTTATCACGATCTGGAAATCGTTTCCGATAGAGTCAAAATGCTGAAGCACTATTTCTGTTATATTTAGGATAGGCTAAAAGGAACTGGATACGAACATGATGCAATGATCATTTTAGTCTTCTATACTAATTAATTATGCGTGAAAAGGCTCTAAATGAAACAATGACATGAATTGGCGGTTAGGTTTCTAATCTGTTATAATTTCTGGTAATTGATTGCGAATAATTAGGATTCTATGAAGATTGCTCTATGATTTTCAATGGTTCACCAACACAGAGCTTACTTCACGATTCTTTTGTTACGTTTTGTGTCTTTTTTACTCAAACTACGAAATTTTGAAAGTTATCCAAACTGAAATGATAACCAAAATACTTTGTAGGACAGAAAAATTTTATCACAAACTCAAGCAGTCGCTCAATCTGTGAATTAGATGAATTGGAATTCCTTTCGAAATTTTTCGTTTTTTTTTCAGAAAATAAAGCATTTTCAGTAATCTTTTTCTTACAGGGGGTACTCAAAATTGAATAAGTAATCGAAAAACAATGAAAGACGAGGTTACCGTTTAGATAGTTTAAGTGAAGGTAAACATCCGGTATGTCCGGAAGTGACAGACCAATGATGATGTTAGAATATCATTTAAGAAACAATTAGTTTTGTGTTTCATTAAAATCGATCAGCAATTGTAGGATCTGTAGCTTGGGGCGTTTTTCCCGGAACATGCGATATAGATCAGTTAGTTTAATCCGGGTGGTTTCAGATTTAATGTGGATTACTCTGTGTACAAGGCATAATCACAGTAGATGGTAAACTCCTCAACAGAAGCCACTGAATACATACCAATTAACATTACCAAAACATATAGTAGACTGATGTTGGACTAATCCAATGCATATAGCATACACCAGAGTGGCACATAAGTAATAAGCCTAAATTGAAATTGAAGCATTTCAGCAATCAATCCAAAATCAACACTTGAAATTCAGATTTCTCGCCCGTTAATTTATTAGTAACGCAGCTAACATCACTGAAAATCATAAACATTTTTCGAATGGATATAAATTGGACAATAAAATCTCTAATAACCTTATGCTTGAAATTAAATTATCAATTAACTCATCTGCTAAATAGTTGATCGGGTAATTTGGCCGTCACTTGAATTGATTATAATTAATTTATATGTTAAAATTTTATTGACACTTGTTGAGATATCTGCTGAGATGAGACAACTAATGAAATGCGAATTGACTCTGACATGGTGACAACACTATAATGATACGTATGGAATAGGTAAGTATCTGTAAAATGCAATTGTGATACATGTATGATATTTCGCTGTTTTGTCACATCTGGAAATGAATATCCTTTTGTCGATATAGTAACTTTCTCTTTTCATATATTTCATATTTGCTTTGAGCATATGCTCAAAATCTAGAGATATTACAAGATTTTACTATTACACTGGGTGTACATTAAGAGCGTAATCGGTTCATAATAAAGAATATATTCTGTGTATCGAATTGAAAAGACCATTCGAGAAGAAGGTAGAAACTTTAAACGTGTTTCATGGCGCGTATATCACCCTTTCTCGAAAATTGTTTCTAGTTAGGCCATATTTGATGGTTTTAGTTCAAAATTCGATTTCTAGCATAAATTAATAAAGCATTTCTAATTTTTAACCGGCTCGGTGGCGTAGGGGATATGATGCTTGCCTCCTGCACAGAGTTACCTGGGTTCAAGTACCACAAAGTCGGTGCGATTTTTCCGATTCTGGGAATTGCTTGAGTATCCATCTTTCGGAGATGTGAAGCCATCGGTCCTGTCTAACTGATATGTGTTGGACATTAAAGATCCCTTCTCTCGACACGAGAGAGATTCGGCAAAATTCCCGGGTTAGTAAGGTGACAGAATTCCCCGGCGTGTTGTTGGCCGGAAGGCGGAAATAGAGCACGTTAAAAGAATAACAAACAAACAACATTTTTAATTCTGAATCTGTTGAAAATGAATATATGGACATCTATTTTTATATTCATTCATTGGAATGGTCTTTCATTCGCTAAAATGAAAACTAAATACAAGGTTTTATCCAATTGACATAATCAAAATGATGTTTGGAACTAAACAAAATTTGTCATTTATTACAGAACACACTATATACCTCTATCATTAATTAATTATAGTGGATGAATACCTAAGTTTTCGAGAAAAATTTAGTATTAAAATTGAGATAAAAGACGATTCCATTAGATACAGGGATGTCCCAACAATTCATATTTTCACCAAATATCGAAAAGTTGAGGCATATATTACTCTTAGAAAACTGAATTTATTTTGAGTTTAGGAGTCCAAAAATAATGACTAATATAGATCGAACACCCTGTATATTTGAAAATAATTTTAGAATATGCAGCAAATTAGCCTATAATCTTTTTTTTCATATACTTCTTCAATTTTTCAACATTAACAAAGTTATGGATGAATCACGTACGACTGTCAAAATTTTTTCGCAAATTTTTCTTTAAATTAAACAAGAACCACGAAGAACTAATATATGGGAGATGTCAACCCAAATTACTGTTTTCATAATGATTCATCTATAGATCATAATCGGCATCACTTAGAAGACCGAACATAGCCATCGGGGCTCTCTCGGTCAAACAGAGGGAAATGTTTTGTTGAGTTTGAATATTGAAGGGATTTTGCGAAATTATACTTTAAAATTGGCAAGCAGGAACAAGTGATTATGTTTCAGGAGAGTCACACTGCGACGGAAGAACATCTCCGCGAAAGAGAAAATATCGCAGGTTATGTACTTTTTGATTATCTCCTTAGTTCTTTTTATGGCCTTGCTTGCTATGTAAAATCTTTTCTTAAATTCAAGTGTGTTTTGACATAGTCAGTATGATTGTTGAAATATATTTTTGCTGATTTTCTTTTTTCATTGTAACAGATTCCTGTCTCAAACCCCCTTCCTTTCACCCTTGTCTTCGTCTGGAAATCATGGAGTACAAGATGAGAATTGCAGCTACTAAGCAGAAAAATCTTTGGTACTCTTTTATGTACACACGACACTAACATAACATAACATAACATAACATGTACTAAATTGACACTCAGTATATCAGGTGCTCCGTGAAGTACGCTCCAAGCTATAGCTCCTACGGTTGGTATATATATATATATATATATATATATATATATATATATATATATATATATATATATATATATATATATATATATATATATATATATATATATATATATATATATATACTAAATTGACACTCAATATATCAGGTGCTCCGTGAAGTACGCTCCAAGCTATAGCTCCTACGGTTGCTGATGGATGAAACAGAAACTGAATTGGAGCGCTGATAACATTCCGAAAGCTTGAAACATTCAATTCATTCAATTTTGAATACTTTCTGCTGAAAAAGTATCTCTTATAGAGCTGTCTTTTCTGAAAAAAAAAGAAATTTTAGGAGAAAACAAATATACAATTCATCGATGTAATTCATAGAATCAGCGACTGTTTGAGTTTGTGAAAAAAATTCTATCCTAGATAGTGTTTTGGTCATTAGTTCAGATCGGATTCTAATGTATCGGCAAGTCAGCTCTTTCTTTTCGAGTCTTTGTTACAGAGAATTAATGAATATGTCAGCCGAAAATCGAGTGAATATAGAAATAAGTTTATTTCCAATCTAATAAAGATAGTTCTCGAGCATTTAGACCCTTTCGGGTGCGATTTCCAGATCGTGAGCGCTGCAAATTTACTATATTTTTCTACTATACTCGGAAAAACTCTAGAAAGTGGAGACTTTCTAAAACATTGAACTAAAAAAAATCTACCTTATCAGACATTTTTTCATAAGAATTCTTGTAAATACCCTCTATACTGTTGAAAACAAAATTGACATCTCCTGAATACGGTACGTGTTCCATTCAGATGGGCATCTGAAGACATTTCTAGACACTCGGTTCTCATTCTTTCTTTCAACACTTCCAAATTCTCTGGTGGAGGGCAGTTAAATTGATACTGTAGGTAACTACACAGCCAAAAATCACGAGGGGTCAAATCTGGAGAGCAAGCTAGCCAACTAACAGGACCATCTGTATCTATTTATGGATCAAGAATATTTTTGTTCAGCCAGCTGTTGTGGGGGGCAACACCCTTTGTTGGAAGTAGAGTTTTCTTTGTTCTTTCGAAGGAAAATCTTTGAGAAAAACTTGTAATGTTCGATTGAGTATTTCATTATAATTGTTATGATACAAATTCCTTCAATGAAAACTGGTTCTATCAAGGCATTCGAATAAAAATCGCATCAGACGTTCACACGCAAACTAAGCTTAAAATTATTAATTGCTCATTAAGTTATGCTTATTCTGCTGGATCCAATGTCCAAATTTATTTCCATCGAAATGACTTTGTTATGAAAAGTATACCCATCAGGCCAAATGATGGTTCTGAAAAAGAATAACCTAAATGCACCCCATCTTCGAAAATATTCGAAAACTTGAGGCTTCAAACACTGTCATGTTTTTCAAGAGCTTGAAGTTATTCCTGGTCGGACAGATGTTTCTAGATTCGTTTCTACACTCAAGAAGGCATTAAATTTCGTTTTTTCATCAATCGTCCTTTCAAGAGTTTTCGATAGTTCAAATGAACCGTTTTGAGTAAGTTTTTTTCAAGTTAGTGAAACTTGCGGCGCTCTGGTTCATTACGATCTCGAAATCGTTCCTGATAGAGTCGAAATGATCGAGCACTATTTCTGTAAGGTTGAAAATATGTTTGTATCATTCACTCAACTTTCGTCTTCTTTACTTACTAATTCTCCTTGAAA
The DNA here is from genome assembly GCA_013387265.2 of Cryptolaemus montrouzieri. Taxonomy (NCBI): domain Eukaryota; kingdom Metazoa; phylum Arthropoda; class Insecta; order Coleoptera; family Coccinellidae; genus Cryptolaemus; species Cryptolaemus montrouzieri. The sequence goes on along the minus strand of JABFTP020000144.1, from coordinate 32,759,011 downwards.
ACAAAAGTCGAAACCAATCAATAACAATTACCAAAGAGTAGATATCTTATCTGTCACAATTTCTCGTCGATAGTTGCGAATGACATCCAATATAATTCTATGAAGATTACTCTGTGATTTTAAATCGTTACGTTACGAGTCTTTTTTTTACATAAATTACGAAATAATGTGGGTGTCATAATTGAAATAATTCCCAAAACACTTTCTAGGATAGAAAAATGACAAACTCTTACAGTGGCCTATGCTACGCATTGCAAGAATTTGAAATTTCGTCAGAAATTTTTCGAAAATTTCTTTTTTCTCGGAAAACAAAGCGTTTTGAGTGAAAAATTTTCAGCAAAAGGTAGTCAAATAATAGAAAATATGGAGTTCCTATTTCAGAAGTACAAAAGAAGGACAACTTCCGTTATTTCCGGAAGTGACAGATGAATCAAAATGTTTTAGGCAGTTTTAATATCATTAAAGAAGCAATTCGATGTTCATTTGATTGAAATGAATAAACAATTGTAGGAGCTATAGCTGGAGTCGTATTTCACGGAACACCGGATATAAGTAGTTTTTTAAATTCTCTTTTCGCAGTGCAATACGTGTAACTAGATAAATGAATGATTCACTGGAAAAAATTGTGATTTACGAGGTCATTTACATAAAAAAATTAATGTTAGAATTTTCTATTAGACATTTTTCTGATAACAAAAAATGGCAAATGAGATTTATTTTGGTTTCTTTGTGCATTTTTTTTTTGCTCTACGTTGCTTTTCATGCTCAGGAGATCTTCTTTATAAATTGCTATTCAATACTGTTAAATAGCCTGGTATGAGCGATTTCGGTTGCAAAAATAATTGTGGTTTCAAAAAATGCTGTACTGAATGATGTCCTTACCATTCCCGAGAAAATTGACATCGGCACTAGTCTAAAATGGCAATATTTTGTTCTGGTGGATTTCAATGTATGTGTATTATTTTCATAAAGTTAGTCTTTGTAAATTTATATTTACACAAATAGTCCTTGCAAATATTATGTATGTTTCACTTATCGACATACTTTGGAGGTAGAAATGAATTATTAAGGAAATTTAAGATCCATTGCTCTTTATTATTTGTTAGTTTCCGCTTTATTTTGGAAATTTACAGTAATTCCAGAATAATTACTATATAAAAGGAAGGTAATTCTCGAATTTCCTATCGAAATTGATAGGTACATTCATTTTAATGGAAAAATAATTTCCGTGCGTCAAAATGAAAAATCGGGTCATTATTGGATCAATTTATTACCATCTGTTGGCAGGATCCTTTTTAGCCAGAAACGCCAAAATTTAGCTAAAATTTATATGAACAGTTAATAAGTCAACAGTTCATTAGAGCTGTAAAGAAATAAAGCTTCTAAGTCGTATTATAATTGGGTCTTAAATTAATGAACACTACAGAGTATACCTATTGATTACAATTATAAAATTCAACAAATGAGGTATCATATGAGTGAGAGAAAACGAAAAAAATGGTGGTCATCTCAATGAAATGAAAAAAATCGGTCAAGGCAAACATGCTGAAGCTCTATGGATACTATTAAGGAAACTATACAGAGGTAAATAGAAATGTACTGGGAGTCAAAACAAAAAGAGAAAGCAGTGGTTTGATGTAAAGTGTCAAGATCTAGCTATCCAGAAAACACAGGCCCCATGTAATAATGATTCTATCGTATAAAACATAGACACATTCAGTAGATCATGAAGAAACTTTCGAGAAACCCTTTGCAGCGCAAAGGGTGAAACACGAAAAAACGGTGCACTTAAAATGATCTAGTAACACATGGGACAAAAAGTTCTGGGACACACAAATAGATGGCGCAAGAAATATAAAACAATACTATTGTTTCAAACTGTACTCTTCAAAAGAAACGTGTCTCACGTTCATGATATTTCGATCAGCAGTAGTCGGGATATTAAGGTTAAAAGGACGCTACTTTTATGAATTTGTTTACACTGAATCAAAATGAGTTTCGTGTCTTAATAATGGCATCCCTTGGAAAACTGAACCTGGCCGTCGGGGCTCTCAGTCAAACAGAGGAAATTTGAGGAAATATCGCAGGTTATGTATTTTTTTATTATCTCCTTAGTCCCTTTCATGACCTTGCTTGCTATGTAAAATCTTTTCTTAGATTTGTTTAGACATATAAGAAATTTGATTGTTGAAATATTTTTCTGCTGGTTTTCTTTTTCCATTATTACAGATTCCTGTCTCAAACCCCCTTCGTTCACCTTTTTTTGGAAATTATGGAATGCAAGAGAGAATGAAGCGGCTAAGCAGAAAAATCTTTGGTACTCTTTATGTAACACACGACACTAACACATCAGACAAGCTATTGCTAGTGCAATAGCGACAGGGGAACGAGTTTTTTCCTCAGGTTTTTTTCACTCGTTTATTGAATCATGTACAAGATACTTTGGTTCCCCTGTTACATTTCCTGAGCTCACACTTGTGTTTTTTATAGATATAAGCATTTATTGTAAATACAATTATTCACATTTTTGTAAATCCTCTCTTTTCAAAAAATGTATATATATATATATATATATATATATATATATATATATATATATATATATATATATATATATATATATATATATATATATATATATATATATATATAAATAATCTTTCGAAAAGAAATATTTATAATTTTGGTATGTGCCAGAAAAAACACACACTAGTGTAAGCTCAGGAAATGTAACAGGGGAACCATACTATCTAGTATATGATTCAATAAACGAGTGAAAAAACCTGAGGAAAATACTCTTTTCCCTGTCGCTATTGCACTAGCAAAAGCTTGTCTGTTTATGTTGTGTTAGTGTCGTGTGTACATAAAGAGTACCAAAGATTTTTCTGCTTAGCAGCTTCAATTCTCATCTTGCACTCCATCATTTCCAAAAAAGGGTGAACGAAGGGGGTTTGGTACAGGAATCTGCAACAATGGAAAAAGAAAAACCAGTAGAAAAATATTTCAACAACCATACTTCTTATATGTCTAAACAAATCTAAGAAAAGATTTTATATAGTAAGCAAGGTCATGAAAAGGACGAAGGAGATAATAAAAAATACATAACCTGCGATACTTCCTCGAATTCCCTCTCTGTTTGACTGAGAGAGCCCCGATGAACAGGTTCAGTCTTCCAAGTGATGCCGGTTATGATCCATAGATGTTTTAGAATCATTATGGGCGCAATAATTTGGGTTGACATCCCCAAATATTATTTCTTCGTGGAACTTGTTTAATTTGAAGAAAAATTTGCGAAAAAAAAATCTGTTATGGGTGATCGCAAAGTGAAATTGCAGGAATTAGCTGACATCCTAAATGAAAGGCACAGCATCCAACACTTTTCAAGAATATTTAGGAAACCTTTCCAAAAGTGATTGCCATCTTTAGTGACAGTGAAACAAGATCAAAACAACGAATTGATGAATCTGATCGTTGTTTGCAGCTTTTGAAGTGCTGTTAAAAGCAGTCCAAAGCGTCCAAAAACCTAACAATCGGCTGTCAAAGTTCTGGCGTCTGTATTTAGGGATACGTTTGAAATATCGCCCATCAACTATTTGAAGAGAGGCTAGATGATCAACGATGATTTCAAAAAGGCCTTACTCGGCGGATTGAATGGCGACATTAAGCTCAAACGAGTTCATATAACAAAGAAAAATATATTGTTTTATCAAGACAATACACCAATCCAAAGTCGGTGAAAACCACTGCAGAAATCAACGATTTACCTAGCACCCCGCTTATTTCAAAAAGGTGCTCCAGGGAAAGAGATTTGGCTCAGACGAAGAGGTAATTGCCGTCACTAAGGCCTATTTTGAGATCAAAGATAATTTGTGCTACAAGATAGGCATAGAAATGTAGGGAAACGTTGGAATAATTATATAATTGTAGAGGGATAGTTTATAGATGAAATACATTTTGGGAAAATGTTGTATTTTCAGAGGTAAGTCCTGGGAGATAAGACTAATCGGAAGGCTTCGGTTGTTTTGAGTTGACCATGTACTAAATGATCTTCAAATACAGAGAGTTAATGCCGGACTAACCGATAGAAGCGGTTTGACGCAAATTGTAGCAGCACAGAGCAACGTGAGGTTATAAAGCAAAAGATGGACAACTGCGTGAAGCAAAAGTATCCGAATTCTTGACTATCTATCTAACGAAATGTCAAACAGTATATCGTCAGTTCACGAGTGAAATCACTAAATTAAATATCAAAGATTCCAGTATTGAGTACTACATTCTGAATACTTTCATCCATTCATAAAAGAACATATCATATCGAGAATCAGACAGCAATATCTGTGCCATGTCTTCTTAGTGTGGTAGCTAATTCTTGGAACTTGAGAGTTGTAGAAAGAAAGATATATTGCTATTACGAGTACTAATATCCGTCAATGGATTACACATCAGCCAACTCAGCATCAGATTTCATACAGAGTAGCGGTTTCAAATCAAAAGAGGCAAAATTTGATCTGATGAGAGCTGTCTAATTGCAGGGATAGAATAAATATAAATGGCAGAATCATGTAAAATGAGATTTAATGTATTATCATTTCTTGATAATGCCAACTTAGTTGGGGAAAGCGCGTCGAAGTGGTGTACAATTTTTTCAGTGTGATACGCCAAAGGTTTCTATCCCAAACTTAACTAATGTATGTCGACACTATTATCCTGTTTGCAATGCAAAATTACCAAATAACCCCTGTACTCAACGTTTATAACTTATCTTGTTTTCTTATTTCAGGAAACGAGCTGTTATTCAGCATCTACAGAAGGTACAATGTGAGAAATACTCGTCTTAGTTGGGATCTTTTAATGACGGGTTATTCACAACTCAGTTATTGGACCTCCACCTTCCTGTTATCAATTCATAAGTAAATAACGAGTTTTATAGTTTATGTTCCGATGTAATCGGTTTATGTACAATAAACATCATTTGTTGTCCTCTTTGAATTTCTCAATTGGTTACCTGAAACCGATTTCATTTCACAGACCACAGGAAATATGGGACATTCACCTGGCTACCTTTGACACTACCTATAAGTAAGGTTTTACGGGGCTTTTTGTAATGACACGTACTTAGGTATTGTTGTTCCGAAATATTTATTGCCCCATTGTTCTAGGCATGGAGAAAGTGCTATTCATCGCTTGAGACGAAATGTCTTGAATGTTACGATAATTTTGGACATCTGACGAATTTTTCAGTCCGCAACAAACAACTCAAAATTCACGGATGTGACATTTGTTCGGTTTGCAATTGACTCAATACGATTCCTGTATAATTGTTTTTTAACTTTCGTAGAAGTGCAAATAAGATTAGAACGTTACATATAATTATATAATATGATTAAAGAAAATAGTACCACAGATTTGTTTTTATTTAAATTTTAGGTAGTTTGGAAAAAATCAATAAATACCATACTCTTGAAAATTTTAGCCGTTGAATTTCATGACCATTGTAACCGACCGATATTTAAAACATTTATTCCATTTTTAAAACAAATTTACATTTCAGAACATTCACTTCGATATATTTATTCATCACAGTAGGTTATCATATATACCTACTGGCTCCTAGAAATCTGGTAATTAGAATTTAACAGCATATTTACATACATTCACAAAATTATCTCCCAAATATCAATTTATTCAATTTTTTAAATAATTTTAACTATTGCTGGAAGGAGTAATCTATGAAAATAGATAGTCATTCGATCTTTGGTATATACATACATTTCTAAAGGATTAATAAGAAAACCTCAATAATTATTGTACTATGAGGAATTTGTGAAGTAATTGAAATGATTTGAATTCTATACAAATTGTTCATTTGAATCTTTCAGTCTTTTTATTCATCTAGAAAGAGTTCATAGGTGAAAAGTTGACACTTGCATCCAACTATTTGTTCTGGCTCAATCCTAGTATTGTCTTCAGTAATTTAGTTTTTCAAAAATAAAACCTCATAGCCCAGTAAATAAATTCTCAAAAGAAAATCATAACTGAAATAAAAATATTCTCTGAGAACAGATAGCGCGATATTTGATACTTCATTTTTATGATTTTAGAATATCAATTCTCAAAGTTATGGTTCTATAGTTAATACTTATCAACTCAAATTATCACCTATATAAATAATCTTCATTCGAGTTGCGTCAACTTTTAATATCACCATAGAGCAATGATACTTTATATTTGTCTTTTTAAAAATCAATAGAAGTTGCCTTAATGTTAGGAATAATTATTTGATGTGAAGTTAAATTATTTCAATTAATTTCAAGAATAAGTAAGTATAACTTTCAGATGAATTAAATTATGTTAATAAATTATGCTAAACATAAATACCTATCTAGTGAAATTTTTGTTTTTAAGACCAATAATGATTCATTAATCAAATTGTTTGTCAATTGAACTTTTATTTTTAGATATTTAAGTTTAAATACTGAAATGATAATTGAAACGAAATTCTAATTTTTCAAATAACAAAACAATTGCAGGCAAAGAAGCGCCAATTATTATTCTTGCTTGCTTCGGCTGTATTTTAACGTATATTTCTCAAAAGGATATCACAAGTTCAAATAGAATGTGAATGATGAAATAGTTTTTTATAACATTAATTGATAGGAAAATACACCAATATACTAAAGTAAACACAAATTCTGATATCATAAGCTAACGACATATTTTCTTCCCAGAAAAAACTGAGCTTATTCAATCAACGCTGAATGGGTTTTCATTATTCTTTTTTGTCTTGATATATACCTACCAGCTGATCGAATTCAAATGCAAATACTGCTAATAATACATTTCCATGTTTTAAGCTGTTCAATAGGTACTAAAAAGTTATCCTGTTCTAGCAGCCATTTCTCGAGAAAAAAATAATTACATAACGAATTTCAATTTTGGAGCGATTTGAACGTTCAAAGTTTCCCCTCTTTTCTTTGATTCCTGATTTATACAGAATTTTTCGTATGTTCTACGGGCACTTTCTCGAGCGAAATGTATTACAGGTTTGTAAAATTTTTAAAGAAAAAATGGAGGTAATCTTATTATAAATAGCAATTTATCCAGGTTTTACAAAAACAGTGTAAAATAGACAATTTTTCTTAGACAGAAAAACGAGGATCAATATTGAAAAACATATTATCACAATATATCAAGTCTGAAAAATATTAATGTCGAATTTGAACTTATTCAAATATCTGTCAATATAATTCTGTGATTTGATTTAGAACTGTCAAAATTGTTGTTTAATAGTTATTTTGAATAACATAAAGTAATAAAATATTTCGTGTTGAGTTTTCTCTGGCTCCACCAGACTTTGAAGAGGCAGCTAAAGTAGCGTCGTGAAAATTATTGCCATCAAAATAGCCGAAAATTTACGAAACCGCGTATTCAAGATTTATGGAACAGAAGATGAAAAACATAATTTGATCAAAGATTAAAAGTGTGTTACAAGTAAATGGACATTCAAACTAATATCGTTACTCATAGAGGAATCAGAATAGGAAAGTACACGCCCAAGGCAGCAATTATTTTTACGGGTACAGGAATAAGTAATTTTTTTTAATAGCACCCCCATTGAAGTTCATTTAATGGTCAATGTTGTTGCTGTATTTGAGACTGCAAAAGTTGGTCGAATTTGCGAAATCAGCCAGGTAGGTATTGATCATTGATTGTGAAACTTAAGCACAGAATGATATGAAGAAGAATTAAAGTTCCTGACGAATATATTTTGTTACAAAAAATACATGTCGCAATGAAAAATTCAGTTCAAGTTGACCACCATAAATTATATTATTTAATTATTGATGGTTTGAAGGTAGAATTGAAAAAAAATTAGTTTGATTAAAGATCAACAGTTTCGATTTATATTTTAAATCTTCTTCAGGGCTCTAGAAGAACGGAAAAAATATATACAAACATATATATCAAGATTCATATTATTCAGATCTTTCGAAATTTGTGAAATTATTTTCAAAAAAAAGTTAAGCTAAAATCAATAAGAATTTAGTACAATAAAGCAACAGTAAAGTGGACTGCCTACAAAACTAACAATAGGTCGTAAAGGACAACAATCTTTGTGAATTTTGGGTAGAAAATATATGGAGAGAGATGTTTTCAAATATAACAAGGAAACAAGGAAGTTTTTGTCTGATCATAAAGAGGTTTTGGTACTGAAACCTGGTAAGGGTAATTCAACAGCAGTGATGATAGAGAATGAGTATAAGTCTAAAGCACGTGATCATTCACCTATGAAAATTACAAACAGATCCAACTAAGACAATACAGAATAAATTGAATGAATTAATAACCCAACTCAATAAAAAACAACATATAGATGATATAACATTCAAATATCTAAAAAGTAATAATGGAGTATATCCTAAAATATATATTCTACCCAAAATTCACAAAGATGATTGTTCTTCGAACCTGTTGTTAGTTTTGTAGGCAGTCGACTTTACAACTTGAGTAATTTTATGTCTAAACTTTTAAATAATATTTTTGTGGTAGATGAGAAACATGTGATCGATTCCTTCACATTAGTGTCAAGTTTGGAAGACGTTTCTCTTCCTGATGACGATGTTCTGATATCGTTGGATGTTATATCGTTATTTACGAGTATACCTATCGAGCTTGCCATATCACTTATTAAAAAATACTGGAACCGAATTGAAGATCATACCGGATTTATTATGGATGAATTTCTTATGTTGTTTGACTTTTGTGTGAAGAATAGTTGTTTTATCTTTGACTGTGAAGTCTACTTCTGATATTGTTATGCCCTAGTTACAGGTGTATGTCTTTTTATCGAAGATTTGTCGACCATATCAGTACCGCAGTTCCTAAAGACAAAGTGAACGAAATACTTCATGTTTTTAATAGTTTTCATCCTAGACTGTAATTCACTGTGGAGATGGAAATGGACAGTAAGTTACTGTTTTTAGATGTATTGCTCATGAGAGAGAATAGAAAAATAAAAACAGATTGCTATCATTCGCAGAAAGATTTCTGAACTTTCATTCTCAACATCCACTATCACAAAAATTAAATATTATTGAGAATTTAAAATTCCGAGTTTCAAAATTATAACATCACAGTTTCCTTAGTTCTAACTTTCATAAAATTCGAGAGATCCTTATGAGAAATGATTATCCTTCTACACTGCTTGAACGAAATTTGAGTAGGATTGTAGGTGATGATAATTTTAAATACCTTTTATTAATAATCTTTTCGCTAAAGTAAAAAGAATCTTACAAGATGGTAATGAGAATATTGTTGTAACCTTAAAACCTGAAAACACAAATAAATGCTTCTTTTCCCAACTCAAATCTGAATATCCTAAAAGCCTTATGAGTGATATCGTTTATAGAATCCGTGTGTTGACTGTGATGGTGTTTATATAGGCGAAACAGGTCATAACTTACGTACTAGGATCTCCTAACTACAGAGGGATATGATTAATATTAATAATCCGTCAAAACGAAAATCCAATAATACAGCCCTAGAAGAATGTTCATTTGAAAATCTACATACTTTCAAATTCAATGAGGTTTAAATACTGGGTAGAAAAAATGTGTTAAAGAAAAGATTATTGCATGAGATGATTGAAATCAGAAAAGAGAGTAATTCACTTAATAAGAGATCTAGTATAGAACACCTAAATACTTCATATTTCAATCTTATTAGTAAAATCAAAATGGAAACGCATAGAGTGTTGTAAGTTTTAAATCAATTGCTATCCTTCAGAAAATATGTGTTTTTGTTGTTGATAATCGCTGAACACCGTCCGCTGCCTAATATTCAGTGAAATGTATAGTTCGTTCGTTCAAATATTTATTTGTAATGGTGACACGAAAAACTAAACGCTTATGTACGTAACTCACAACTCTGAAATTCTTTTATTCAACCCATAAATACTGTAGTTTTCGATTTCAATCTTTAAAATTTTTATTTATTTTCATTTATACATTATGGTTGCATATGTCATTTTCGTTGTCAGTCCTTAAATAGTTCTATATATTTTTCTCATTTCAACTTATAATATTTTATTTATACATTAGTTGTGTGTCTGTGGCTTTATTGCACAAGTTCCTATTGATTTCAGCTTAACTTTTTCTTGAAAATAATTTCACAAATTTCGAAAGATCTGTATAATATGTATCTTGATATATATGTTTGTATATATTTTTTCCGTTCTTCTAGAGATCTGAAGAAGATTTAAAATATAAATCGAAACTGTTGGCTTTTCAGTCAAACAGGTTTTTTTTCAATTGGACCTTTAAACCACCAATAAATAGCAATGAAAAATGTATTAATCACATAGTCACTTAAGAATGGTGACTCATAAGACGGCAGCTGGGACCATGCCAACAAAATATAACTTCAACACGAGAAAATTCGGCAGTTGTACCCAACAGTGCAAATTCAACATATCATTAATGCAATGCATATTTAATATTTGCATTTTTGTATATATTAAGTGAAAGAAATGAAAATAAAATGAATATCAGAGACGGTTCTTCCCATCACAGAAGATAAAACTTTGTTCCGTTTGTTTCGTAATTTTTTTTCAGACTATGCTATTCTTAAATGCAGTATTCCTTTCTTATTCTGTGTTCTCAAAAATAAAAGCACCAGGAGAAAAATAAAAAGCATTAAGAAGCTCAAAACATAAAATTATTTTCAAAGAGAAATAGACATACTCACGCGTTACTTCTAATTTTAAATACAGAGTTAATTCTATGCCCATTTCAAGGAACGAAGCCTAATAGGAATTATCTGTTGAAGGTGTAGATATGCATGTTTCAAAATTATATACTTCATATTAAGAGATTTTGTAGTGAAATTACCAAAGTTTCTCTTGAATATTTCTCAAATTTTTAACTTGACTCGTCAAATAATTTTCATGTGATAAATCTCCGAGAACTAACCTAATGGACAATTCTTATAAAACATTTCTGAATAACTGAAAAATCATTCATATTTGATGAAAAATATACTCATTGTTTCACCACAGAAATCTAAATACTCACAATCATTTAAATGACGTCACCTTACAAAAAACGTATACAATTCTTCTAGGAATTTCAACTTTTTCCCTTGTGGAACCTTTACCGGCGCAGTATTCCTACATAAAACATACAAAAACTCGGATACCCTTCAGGCGGAGCGATTCTTGTACGTTACAGGCACACCTGTCCGTCTGTCAGTTTTAATTCACCATAAAAATACCATAACATCTGATTAGGTATACAACATCACGATAGTCCTTTATAATGCGATCTTATACTCAGATAATTCAGGAAGGAACATTCTGAACGGAAACAATGACTCCAATAATGTCTTGCACCGTCCGATTATATTAGTTCCCTATCAATTTAATTGGAAATTTCCCATTTCAATGGTATTATATTAAAATCAACTCTTCACACAAGAAAAAGGGATTGGAATGATACTAAAATTTAAAAACATTTTCGATTTAATTTTTGTCACACCGTACAACGATATATAATATTATAATAATAATAATAATAATAAATATGTACATTTTAATTTACTAAAAACAAAAATTGTTGAAAATAAACTTCATAGACAGTACGGGTCATCCTTCATTCCAATTATGAATTATTTTGAGATTAACAGAAAATGTCACCAAGTTCAATAATAATGACGTCACAAATAAAGAAAAAATATATCAACGTAAACAATTTTTTGTATGTTTCATTCAAATATATAATATATACGACAATTTTACAATATTTACCTTACAGTGTAAATTTGTTGATTCTTTTACCGTTTCGGAAATAGGTTTTTTTTAAGTAAAAATCACTAACCGCTCGATGGCGGCCACATTTCTATATACAGGGTAACCGAGGCTGACGTTGTATTTTATTTAATGAAGGAAATTGCAAGGGATGAGTTCGCAAACGTTTTTGACAATATTTCATCTACTGACTACTAATGTTCAGAATGAGTACTATTAGAGTATGTTTGATACATGGCATCAAAAATAAATTGAATTCAGATTATATTATTTCAAAAATGTTCTTGAATCGAAATGAATTCAGTGAATATTCTCTCAATTGTTGAGAAAAATACTTTTCTCGAATAATTTGAAAACTTGTGGAAATAATTGAGAATAATGATGAATAGGACATAGTTTCATCCCAATGAAATATATACTTGATTTCACGATTTTTTCCCATTTAATCTTATGATTTTCGTCGTTGTGAAAGAACAAAATATAGAAAAATTCAAAATTATAATTTTTGTTTAGGTTACTTCTGAAATTCTAAAATCTATGTCTAGCTATATTTCTGAAAGTTCCTAATATCATTTCTGCAACATTAATTTGTTCAATTTTGGCTCAATGTGACGATTTTCTCGAAGCAAAAAATCTTGAGATAAAATATGACGATGAGAACAGTTAATTTGATTTTGAATTTAAATAATTTATTTAATATTTCAAATGGTTCAAGGACATTATGTATATATAGGTAATAGTTGTTAATTCAAGCCAGAAAACATATTCCTATAATTATTTTCTTAGTAATTTTTCCAAACATCTAGAAAAGTTTAATCATAGTGAAATAGTTATAGCTGTTTACCAGTAACAATCCCATAATTTTGAAAATCGAAAAATAGTTTCTTCATTAAAAGGTTGATAGTGATTTCAAAAAGCCTATCTTTTGAAAAAAAAATAGGCTCACATTTATGTAAATCATTTTTGAACAAGTTTTAGACAGTTAGAATTCTAATTGGTATTAAGTGTATTTGTAGCCAAATATTTCCTACTAAAATGAAAAATCTGTGACAGCTATAAAAATAATTCAAGTGAAAACCAAATGTCATTTTAGATTAAAAGCCATAATGTTCATGTGGAATTTTGAACTGAAAATAGGTGTGAACATTTTAAAATAGTTCATTTTTGTTCTTTACATGTGCATAAAACTAACTTCTGAGCTTGGCCAATTTAATTTTCGAAAAAATCTTCACAAGTCAAATTTTGATATTCATACAAAGAATGCACAAGATCAGTTGGGAAAACGTCATGATAAAACATTAAATTGAAAATTTTAATGTTTATAGAAAATAATTAATATGAATAGAAAAATCCCACCATTTAAGAATCAATCAATATTATTGTTAGTGATGCGTTTACAACACGTGATAAAGTATTTTCTTTCAGTATTAATATCTTCATTACTTTGTAACAAGAAAAAACTTCATATTTCTTAATCATGTCCACTTCACAACATCATGATTAATGATTTTCCGAATTCGAAAAGATAGTGTTTTAAGTTTCAGTCAAGATGTATTGATAAAATTAAAACCCAATAAATTTTCCATTTTTGAAAAAAAAATTATTCCCGCGTAAATCTACATGAAAATCTGACTTACCCCTGGTCCCGAACATCCCTTGCAATTAGCGCGTATTGTTTAGACACGACGGCAGCCTCCGTTGTAGAAATTCATTTACAAATTTTATGTAAGATTGTATTCATCTAAAATATCAATATATTACACTTGCTGAGAGCAGCATATTATCACTCTTCTTATTTACAACTAATTTACAATTACATACGACTAGGTAAGTCGGAGTTTTGGATGTGAGGGTGCTTGAACGACAGGTTTACTCACTCCGCTGCATTTTAATTATGACACAAGGGTAATCTTTATATTCAAAATTATGCAACCCAGAAAACTTAGGTTAAACCAAGATAATATCCACTCAATATGAGTATTCTTGATTATTCTTACTAGATTCGTTTTTGAATTGAGCTTAATGAAATTTGACCATTCGACCTACTCCCGTATATTCCAAATAAATACTTGAGCATTCACTTTCGTAGTTAACGTCGAAATTAATTTGGTTTTCGAAATTTCAAATTTTCACTTACATTCTAATCTATTAAACGTCTTACCCCAAAACCGTGTACTTATCTCCACAAAAACTCGAATATAAAAACACACCTGTGTCACAATCGGCAATTGAACAGAAAGTCTGTAATTTTTTTGAGTTCTTAACTAAGGGCAGACCACTAGAACCTCCGTATCGCGCGACGGTCATTTTAAATTCGTTGAGGTAGTGTTTGAAACAGTGTCCGTCGGAAGACGTTAGCGTGACTTGTGCGCACTATGGGTAAAATGTTTTTTTTGCGTTGTTGAAATAAAATCACTAACCGTTTTCGCTGTGTTGAAGTATGGAGGCCCAGTGGTTTGTATGCTAGTGGGCCGTAAGTTGATGGCCCATGCCTTGAGGAGACAACATTGGAGGACTATGAGAATGTGAATGCTGACCCATTGGAGATCCATGCATATCCGGATGGTGACCATACCCTGGATGCATATGACTACCAGGGGGCATGCCTTCCATCATTTCGCCCCCTAAGGTATTCGGCGGTGTCATTCGTTTCTCTTTTTGTCGCCTATTACAAAACCAAACTCGCACAACCTCTTTTTCTAATTGGAGACTATCTGCTAGACTTGTTATTTCTTGAGCTGAAGGTTTTGGTTGTTTGTGGAAATGTTGTTCTAATGCACCTTTCACCGATACTTCTATGCTTGTTCGTTTTTTTCTCTTTCTACCTTGTGCTGCTATCTTGTCTATTGATGTTGGAGACCCTGTCGTTGAATCTGCCTCCTCCAACCATTTTTGCAGTAAAGGTTTCAATTTACACATATTTTTGAAGCTGAGTTGTAACGCTTCGAACCTACATATCGTGGTCTGCGAAAAGACATTTCCATATAATGTTCCTAAAGCTAAACCTACATCTGCTTGTGTGAATCCTAATTTAATTCTTCGTTGCTTGAATTGCTTCGCGAAAGCTTCTAAGTCGTCGCTCGTGGGAGTCTCATCTTCGCCTCCACTTACGTCCCTATCTTGATGATGTGGCTGATGGGGACTTTGCATGTCTCTATGGAGAGTGTGATGAAGTTGAGGCGATTGATGGTGCGCCAACATGCCGTTCATAGCTGCATGATATTGTTGAAGTGGAGAACCAGCTCCGCCGGGGTTATAATGGGCTGACGAACCTGGGGTGTGCCAATGTGGCGATCCCATAGATTGTTGCTGCTGCTGTCTGTGGTGCATCATATCCGCTTGTTGCGTTAAAGGTTTAACATCTTGGTGTGGGTGGTGATGATGGGCATGGTGCATTCCTGGCATCGACGCTGCCCAAGGATCTGAACCAGGTTGCAAACTACTGATCCACGGATTCGTCGCCGACAACGATATTGCCGCATGGCCACCTGGGGATGGTGAGCTGGCCATATGATGGTGATGATGGTTGTGATGGTGCTGAGGCAGGTACTTCATTTCACTTGCGTCTGCCGCCGACCTAGGCGACGCACTGGCGTGATAGCCACCGACAATATTCATCCCGACAACGCTACCGTCTAAATCGGACACAGCACTACTTGCCGGAAGATATGTGGTGGCTGCCATGCCCGGCAAAGGGCGCCCAGGCGATGAATCCACACTGTCCTCGTGTTCGTACAATTTGTACCACTGATACCTGTCACTAAAACGGAACACCTTGACGGTTTATTGATACCTTCACCTCAAATTATTTACAGTCGTCTTGTATCGACGACTGTACATTACCACTGTCTTATGTCGGAACTGAAACGTCGCCGAACTGTCATTGATTTCACTAATACTCTGACTCTCATACGTTATGCATGTCAACCACACTCACGACGACTATGTTTGCACTACTGTCTGAGTCCCAATCTCTCGGCAAAGCCCAACACGATTTCTCCCACCAAGCTTCCCCTCTGATTGAAGAAGAGACACTGCGCGCGCCATTGGCAGTGGTTAACTTCTCCAGTGTCGATGACGTCACCGAGTGAAAGCCGTTGAATGGTCGGCGCTACGGAGCACACGCCTACCAGTTTTCCCCACCTAGACGGGGAAGTGTTTACACTTGGAAGGATACGGTAGCTAGGCAACAGAGCGTACAGGAGACACATACGATGTTTCGTGACACTTCCGACGGATGGGTGGATCGCGTTGACCATTTCGTGAGTTTGAGTAAAGCTGACCCATTCGATGCGTCCAAATTCTAGGATATTTCAAAAGGAAAATTAATTTTTCACGATCAAATACATATAAATATATTACTTCTGTGATATCGGAGGGCCGGGATGGCTGATCGAAAGTTGAGAGTAATAACTGATGGCTAATAATACAAAATATTTATATAGTGAAGCGGACGGATTACATGCATTTGGCATATGTAGTGTGCCTACTTTCTACGAATTAAAAGCTTTTGATTTATTCACTTTTACATCAACATATGGTATTGGTTAATAAGAAAAGACATAGTTGTAATTAAAATGATATACATATGCCCTTTCCAATTCTTCACACCGATCCACACTATAATAAATGAAATTGGAAAGAGAGACTCATAGAATTAACATTGCAATTTCGAAGTTTGAAAAAATTATTAGGTATGTTTATAAGAAGTCCAGCAAATATTAATGAAATGTATCATAATTGGCATATGCTTTTCGATAACTACAGTAAATTTAATTCGTTTATTTTTGTTCGACGTTTATTCGCACAACTTAAGATTTGGAAAATATGGAAAGTTCTTCAGAATTAGTTCATCTCTCAGATATCCTATATCTGTAAGTACGTTAATTCTTAATTCTCTTTTCAACCTAAGACCTAAAGGGTTGTACATTTTATGGAATAATGGTAATATATTGTATTGGCTATTGAAGGGGAACAAAATTTTTTCAACACCTGTTGCTAGCGAAGCGCCAGTGGCAAGCGGCATAGTTCCACACCAATGTCGATCTACATAAAATTTGCAGCACAATGGGGTGAGGTATTGAGAGCTCACATCTAATACATATGTATAAGTTACGCATTCGTAACTTTTGCTGGTCCAGGCTGGGGTGTATATAACAACAAATTTCCGAATAAATCGACCCAGGTTTCGATGAAAATTGGGCAAGGTCAGGGGTGAAATAATGTATACACAAATTATCATACTTTCTTCGCTGTAGAATATTCATCGACCTGTTGCTGAAATTTGAATCACAAAGAGCCTTCCCGATTGACAATCGCTTAGCTGATAGAAAAATGAGGTAAAGCAAATAACAGAATACGGTATGCACGAATGTAAAATCTTTTAATTTCCGAATTCCAAATAAATGCGTTTTAAGTAAGTTTGTGTTAGATACGTCCTTTTTCGTTCGTATCACATAGAATAAATTCCTATTGGCATAGTAAGGAAGAGATTAGATTTAGCTTATATAGTTCTACTTAATCGTACCGTTGTTCGTGTTGCTCAAGTCATGAATAGTGTAAATCAGGGGTGCTCAAACCGGAACTGCTGGAGATCTACCTCAATATTTTTAGACTACTTACGATCGACTATGAGAGTCTGCAAGTATGTGTGATGAGGGGTTGTCGTAGATGTACGATTCACCCTACCTAACTACCTACGTAGGTAGGGTGTACCGTAGCATATATAGATATTAGTTTTCCCCACAATATACATTATTTTACTCAAGGTTTGGGCTAGGCTTAGCTAGGTTCTTCTCTATAATATCAATGGAAAAACTCATAGTTATTCAAAATTGCAAGTTTATTGGTTGCTACAAAACAAAAGAGTTACATATGGTGTTAAACTTAACTAAGGAAAGACTTTGGATGTTGAAGCGTGGCACTGCATGTCCTCAGCAAACTTTTCATAAGATGGTACGTAACCGCTGAGTGCTAATCGCATGATGACATATAATCGTCAGTTAGTCGATTGCGATATTTTGTGGTCAGTTGAAGGGCGATTTTCCTTAGATTCGGATATTTATCTTCAGATATAAAACACCAGAAATTTAATAAGATGCTGTAGCTTTGAGATGTATATCTTATATAATCTGCACCAACTGATTTTCAACAGAACATGAGTTCATATCAATGCAAGTTCAGTAGCTAATTCCTGAATGTTTTAACATGGAAAAGGATAACCCATAAATTATGCTATATTTGCCTATTTACTGCAATCATAAAAACGCATTTTGAATTGTCCCAAAATATTTGATAATTCAGCCTCATAGGTATCATAATTCAATTGAGGAATCCTTGCTTTCAAAGACGGAAAATGTTTCAGATCCTTTCTTTTCAGTTGATCTATCATAAGTTGCAATTGACCTTTGAATGCGTTTACTGCGCTAATCATCTCAAATAGTTTTTCCTTTACCTTTAGGCTCCAAGTTAATGGTGTTTAAGTGCATTGTAATGTCAGTCAAATATGCCAAATCAGTCAGCCATTTTTCGTTTTTCAACATCTTAGTGTCATCATCTCTTTCGTCTAGAAAAGTTGTTATTTCGGGCAATAATTCTTGAAACCTTTCTAGGAATTTTCCGCGGCTCAACCACCTGACGTCCGTGTGAAGAACTAAATCAGTGTGTTCAGCTGACTATCTTCCAACTGCAACTTAAAGAGCCGCCGTTGCAAGCTACGTGCACGGATGAAATTCACAATTTTTTTTGCAATGCCCATAATTTCCTCCGTGTTTAAAACTTTTGAACACAAAACTTGTTGTTGTATAATGCAATGGAATGGAAAAAATTAAGGGAAATCTTCAGCTCGACACAATGCCACAAAACCGTTTTTGTTTCCGGTCATTGCTGATGCTCCATCTGTTGTAATGCACACTTATTTATATATTGGTAGCTTGTAGTTTTTCACAAAATTGAAGAAAGCGTCATATTTATCTTCGCCACTGGTCTTCCCCTTCAGAGGAATGATTGTCAAAAATTCTTCCTTAGTCAACATGTCATTGAATACCATCCGAATAAAAATACACCGCTGGGCAGTGTCTGTCATATTGCTTGATTCGTCGAACTGTAAAGAAAAGTATGCATGAAAAAGCATTTCATGATATCATGTTTTAGTTTATCTACCATGTCCTGATTCATGAATTCAATACGCCTTGTGACAGTCCGACGAGATAACTGAAGTTCTCTTATAGCAGACATGATTTCTGTTTTATTTTTAAAATCTCCAAATAAAGTCTCACCCGCTTCAATAAATGCTTCCTTCACAACCGATCCATCTTCGAATGGTTTCCTATGTTTCGCCAATATATGAGATATTTTAAATGACGCGGTCGTAGCAGCCTTTGATTGTTCAGCTGGTCTTGTGAACATCACGTACTTTTCGTTTTCTTAATTCACTATGTGGCGGAAAATCGTTTTCATAGTTTTTATGAACTGTTTTATTATGGCTCTCTAAGTTACCATGCTTAGGTATTGCAACTGACGCACGACAAATAAAACAAATGCTCTTATCCTTCACCATACAAAAGAAAAATTCTTCCTCCTGATCGTTATTAAAATTAAAAAATGTTTTAGATTTCTTCGCTGCACTCATTTTGTACTATTTAATAATAAACTTTGTATCGACGTAGTATTGCCTTCAAGTTACAATTCAGAATGACCCCAATTCCTACAGGCGCAACATTTATATCGGCGTGAACGAAAGGCTCGAATGTTCCCGTCAAACACGCCGCCCTAAATTTCTAGAAAAGCGGCAAGAATAAAAAACGCGGCTTTTCTTTGACAAGTACCGCGCGTTCCTTTGATAAAGCCGCCTTTTGCCGCTAGCGGAGTATTATTTTATTACGTAATAAATTTTTGTAGTTTAGTTACCTAATCATTCTGCGCTTCTCTAGGATGTTTTCGTACAGCATTTTGTACTTCAGTTACCTTCCTATTAAAATCGATCGACCGTTTGAGCACCCCTGGGGTAAAGCAAATAACAGAAAACGGTGTGCAGGAATGTAAAATCTTTTAATTTCCGAATTCCAAATACATGCGTTTTAAGTAAATTTGTGTTGGATACGTCCTTCTTCGTTCGTATCACCTAGAATAAATTCCTATCGGTATAGTGAGAACGAAATCAGATTTAGCTTATGGCATATTCTACTTGATCGTCCGTTGTTCGTGTTGCTCAAGTCAAGTAGAATCATGAATAGTGTGAAGGATCTAGATATAAGTTTGTTAAATTTGTAATTTTCTCAAGGAAACTATGAAATGATTAAATTAATTATTGGTTTTCAATCTGGGGAATTCCATGCCAACACAATTTATATTTTTCAATAGTAAAAATAATAAGTCTCAATGATGATATGACATAAATTATGACAAATACAAAAATCACCAGTTGTTAATGATATTCATAATTTTTAATTATTACAGAAACTTCACTTGCATTTACAGAAAATCAGCAGGACATTTTTCATTTTATAATAAAAACCCTTCAGCTAGTCTTTCATTTCTTCCTCAAGGAACGCTTATATGAAGCCAAAAAGGGAAAATACTATTGATCCGTCACAATCTAGATCAATTGCTTTCAAACAATAGCTATACAAAATTCTAACTGCATGTTTCACCAAAGTAAATGTATGAATATTTAGAGAATTATATTCTTCTTTCTGAAAAACAAATGTTGGAAAAAATAACTTAGTACTAAAGAGCAACTATATTATGTTGTTTTGAATCATGCTTACGCAGAGAGAAGAAATATTAATACAGTTTTCAATGTTTCCAGATGCATTTAATAATTCTTGTCATATGCTTCACTCCTGAAGTTTTGAAATTGATGAAGCAGTTTCTCGTTTTCTTGACTTTGTCATGAATTGGAGAACCGATCTTCATTTCAATGTCCTGAATCAATCTTTAATTAATAGTCATGACAATCAGAATAGGCCTCTTTTAAGGTGAATTTCTGAGTGCTCTTTGTCTCTCTACTGAAAAAGGTTAAGTAACCTCCAATCATATAAAGCTTTCGAATATCAGAATTGAGAAGATCTATCAAGAAGATACATACAAATATTTCAGATTTATACAAAAGAAGACCATTAACCATAGCTTATAGAAGACTGAGAATTATCATCCTGAGTTATCTGCTTTAAAAATACTTTTCAAGGCTATCAACTACTTTTGATATTATTAAATGGTCTAAAACTGATTCAGATGAATTACAACGTAAAACAAGGAAGATGATTCGCAAATATAGTTAACACCATAGACATCTTGGACGTCGTGGACTAATTGAATTAAACAATTTACATAATAAACAATTTATTAAGTGAATTAAATATAAATATATTTTGTATTTTCCAGTTTTATTCTTCCAAAGAAGGACTGGTTTCGGCTGTCAGGTTAGTTTTAAGAGATTATTTCACAGATTGGAAAATACTTAAACAGGTGTTATTTATCTAACTTGATGTTGAGTATGGGGGAAGTATTGATGTCTATTATGGGTGATAATATTTGGGTTTTTACGAAGTTCATTGTACATTTCAACAGATTCATTTTCTTTTCTTTGTCACAATTATGAAGAATACTGAGATTGTCTAACCCTATTGTAGGCAAATTGAAGTCAGAAGGTATATGGTCTTTGAATCTGGTTTCGAATATCCTACTTATCTGTTCAACACTAGAAACTAGGCACTCATTTCATCGATTTTATAATCCCCTGATTCTTAAAGTTTGTCAATCTTTTTTTTAGTGTTGGATACTGGTTTGCTCAGATAGGGATCGCTTGAGAAAAACTTGTTATGTTAAATTTTGAAAAATAGGTACATAAGGTGTTGGAGGAAGGCCCAGCGTAGTTGAAGCTGGCGTATCTTTTTTTTTGAATGCATCTTTCATTGAATAGCACAATTATGAAATTTATTTTTCTTTACGTTGGATGATTCTGTCTATTGATGAGGGCGGAATTTTGTTGTTTGAAGCAATTTAAAGCTCACGTAGAAAGTGGAATTGAAAAGGTTCTATGCATGATTGACTTATAAGCTGCTAATTTGTTGTTTAAATGAGCGAATGATGTACATATCGATACCAGAATACGATATGTTTTTTTGATGAGTGGCAATTTTATATTAATTTTTCTTCTAAAATATCCATGAAAAATGGAAATATCGGCTAGGAGATTGAGAGGTGATCCCATGGAAAAGCATGAGATTTGTTGGTGGAATTCAGATTGAAATTGGAAATAATTTTGAGAAATGGAAAGTACAAAATATATTTTCATTTTATTCAATTGAAAATGAATTGCAATAAAATAAAAATATCAATCATTTATATCAAATTTGAAAATTAATTTATTTTTCAATATTGAATTTTAATTGTCATTCATTGATATTCTGTAATTCAGACAAAGTGTTATTGGAGAAGAAAGCAATCTCACATCTCTAAATTTGATAAAACGTCAAGTTCGTTCTGCTTTCTTGAAAAATAAATCAGAGAAAGAAAGTTGCATACAGAAGGAACTGCACGGAAACATCCTAGAGAAGCGTAAAATGATTAGGTAACTAAACTACAAAAATTTATTACTTAATAATATAATACTCTGCTAGCGGTAAAAGGCCAGTTTATCAAAGGAACGCACGGTACTTGTCAAAGAATAGTCGCGATTTTATTCTTATCGCTTTCCTAGAAATTTAGGGCGGCGCGTTTGACTTGAACATTCGAGACTTTCGAACACGCCGATATAAATTTTGCGCCTGCAGGAATTGGAGTCATGTTTATTATTGAATAGTACAACGAAGAAATCTAAACCGTATCATTTTAATAACGATTGTAAGGAAGAATTTTTCTTTTGTATGGTGAAGGATAAGTGATTTTGTCTCATTTGTCGTGCGTCAGTTGCAATACCTAAGCGTGATAACTTAGAGAGACATCATAAAACGGTTCATAATAACTATGGAAATGATTTTTCGCCACAGAGTGAATTAAGAACAGTACGTGATTTGATATCTCGTATGAAAAAAGAACAAGCCATGTCCACAAGACTAGCCAAACAGACAAAAGCTGCTACGATCGCATCATTTAAAATATCTCATATATTGGCGAAACACAAGAAACCATTCGAAAATGAATCGGTTGTGAAGGAATCATTTGATGACGTGGGTGAGACTTTATTTGGGGATTATAAAAACAAAACAAAAATCATGTCCATTATTAGAGAACTTCAGTTATCTCGTCCAACTATTACAAGGCGTATTGAAGTCATGAGTCAAGACATGGCAGATAAACTAAAACATGATATCATGAAATGTACATATTTTCCTTTACAGTTCGACGAATCCACCGATATGACAGACACTGCCCAGCTGTGTATTTTTATTCGGATGGTATTCAATGACATATTGGCTAAGAAAGACTTTTTAACAATCATTCCTCCAATGGACCTGTAGCGAAGATATATATTCTTCAATTTTGTAAAAAACAATAAGCTACCAATATATAAATTAGTGTGACCTAATGTTTAGGAAATAAATATTATATTATAAATAACTCACCCTTATTGAATTTATTTCCTAAACATTAGGTCAAGTATGGATAGCTCTGAGTGGATTGCCTCTTTAGTATATATAAAAATTTGTTGGTAAGATATATTTGTAGTATTCATTCGCACTTGATGAAGATACTGTGTATCGAGACGCGTCGAGCATTTAATAATATAATTTAGTAGAAATCATCGTTTACTTATATTTGTGAATATGGATTTCTATCACGTAAAAGCCTTCTTCAATTGGACATCACAATACACTTAAACACCATTTACTTGGAGCTTCAAGGTAAGGGAAAAACTATTATTGAGATGAATAGCGTAGTAAACGCATTCAAAAGTAAATTGCAAATTATGATAGATCAACTGAAAAAAAAAGGATCTGAAACATTTTCCGTCTTTGAAAGCAAGGATTCCACAGTTGAGTTATGAAACGTATGAGGCTGAATTATCGAATATTTTGGAACCATTCGAAATGCGTTTTTATGATTGCAGTAGGTAGGATGTTTCGTGTATGTACGACAACCCTGTATCACACATACTTGCAGCCTCTCAGAGTTGATCTTGAGTAGTCTAAAAATATTGAGGTAGATCGCCAGCAGTTCAAGTTTGAGCACCGCTGATATAGATGAAATAGCTTCTAATGAATGTTTAGCTATCTGAAGAATTATTCGCTGAAAGAGAAGGTTTGACGGTGGCTATCCAGAATCAAATGGTCTTTATAAAAACTATAGAAAACACATAACACAGCAACATATAGCTGATTTCTGCGGTAGGTGTTTTCCTTCCACAGAACCAATTTTTCATAGTTCATCATCTTGCTCAATACATGCCCCTACAGATTATTTGGAAATATATAATTCCATCTTAAACATTCAATCTATGAAACAGATATGAACCTGACAATACTCAAAATAATGAACGCAAACTTTGTGATAAAACTATTCTTTGCAGAATAGTACTATAACACAATTGACTTGATACCATATTTATTGATGAACTAAACAAAATAACACGATGATATTGAGATCCGTATATACATAATATACAAAATTAATTTAACGAAAAACTTTCTGAATATATAAAACTAGCTGACGTGAATGAATATTAAAAATGAGAAAAATATTATATTTTGTCGATTAATATTTCTACAACTAATGTTATTCTAGAAAACCTCATAAAAGAACTTGAGATAATTGGTCTGAACAAGAAATTATAAGGACAGTCACAGAAAAAGATAATGAGATAAAGTTCATAGATATTTGTATTATGTACTACTAAGAATCTTATTTCATATCTTTATATACATATGTTTATATATGAATAAATTATAATTTTCTAAATTTATTAGCATGCGTATTCTTAGTAGCATTTGGTTTCTATCGATAATCAATCCCATCATAACACAAGATTAATAAAGTAATTGCATTAATTCTTACTTGACTAAGATTGGTACACTGGATTTTTCCGAAGAGAAAGTATATCTGACACATCGCATTGGTGAATTAATGTCATTGACTTTTAATGTTGTGTATATTCTATTACATTGAAATATGTTTATAACAAATACAGTTATCCTAGTATATCATTTTAGGATAGATTGTATTAGAATCATTGCCTGGCAGTGTTATTAATTACAGGGTCTATATATTTTCAAGGAATCGTTTTGATTACATGAACAAATATAGTTTCGGGCAAATCGAATCCCTGTTTTCAACGTATTTTTATACAATACGTATACAGAAATTAAGTAACACTGAATTCAATTTTACAGATATAGTTTTGGAATGATCTTAGATACTATTGAGTTTGAAAATGTCAAGAAGGTAATCGAAATTATAACAACTTATACTACGTAGCCTCAATATGGAACTAGCTTCGTAAATCTGTTTTTTGTGATGAAAATTCATGACGAGATAGTGTGTACACGATATCACAGGATAGCCATTGCAGGTTGCTGCAAAAGTTCATATTAATTTATATTAATTTGCAAAATTTTGATATTTGTAAAAAAAAATTGATAATTCGGGATAATTCAAGAACTATATAGACACGTAGGATATATAGCGCTTCCAATATGTCTACACGATTTTATATATGAGCATAAAAGTTCTGTATTCCATTATGCGTCTAAAGCACAACATGGATAGATAGATTCCAAAATGTGTACAGTTACTTATTTATTTCTGAGGATGGTTCGGAAATAGTTAGATGCGGAGGATGTCTTCCATATCTCAACAGTCTTTATACGCATGAATTGATTCATTTGTTGGTAAGAAGTATTACTCGTTGTCTATGTCTGTAGAGGTGCGATAACCGATGCGAAGCAGCAGATTTAGTTATTGAGTCGTTGACCGATTGAGTTCAAATCGCCTAACGGTAGTTTGATTTGTTTACTGAATACATTACATTTTCCAAGGAACGGAGTTTTTAGGAATCGAACCTTAGCTTTCCTTATTAGACGGTCGCCTTTTAGCGGTTCAGACATACCGGGTGTATCACATAAGGCTTTACACGGGTTGGGGAAGATAGACGTGACTGAGGTGATTTCGAAACAAACCCCTATTAACCCCCTGAGGAGCTTCGTTTCAGATATACAGGCTGTTTTCTGAATTTCGCTTAATATTCAAAAATTCACAACTCTGCAACTGTTACACCGAATACCAAGAAATTCGGCACACACGATCACCTTTGCAGGATCTATCCAAAGCAGGACATAAATTTTAAAAATTTCAGGACCAGACTGAATAAATGTACACAATTTTGTTTGGAGCGATACAACACCATGTATAATGTTCTTTCAATGATTTGTTCACTGGTGCTCGAACCGCACAGAAAGTGTGTACAAACTATGTAATAAAGTATTTTGGCTCCATTGAAATGGACTTGAAATAAATTTTTGATTTTGCTGAATGACGAAAAGTCCATATGAAAAAAAATTGTTTTCGTTATTTACAAGAAATAAACGTGTTTGAAACCTGTATATGAATATATTTTTATTCTATTTCAATGTAGCATCATTTGAGACCTCAGTTTTTCCTGTTTTATCTGTGTATGGTCTTCGACTCACAATACAGGTCCGGACTATTAATGGAATATTTTATTGCTCGTATTATGGAGACAGCCTCTATCAAAATACTGGAAGCATTAATAAATGAATGATAATTTCTAGGCGTTCTGTCATGAATCTGACTTTTCAAGAAGAAATTTGTTATTTGGCTATGGTAGTTAGATATCTATTAGTCACCAAAGAATAGGTATACTGTTTAATTTAAAACAAGTGATCCGTGCATGTTGAATAAATTAATGATTATTTAAAATAATGGAATTTGTGAGCAAACTGATACTAAGTGTATGAGCATCAAAACAGTTTCAGTCGTGTCAATACTTTGTGAATTTTTGAAACATGCATAACCTCTCATTCTTTATAAGAAGCATCCCAATCCATTTTTAGTTTCAAACCACTGAAGCAATCATAGGTACTCATTTCTATTAGAGCGTTCTATGCTTGTCGCCATAGATCCTCTGGCAGTAGACTTATGTCAGTATGAATAATTTCAAATTCGAAAATAGAAGTTTGTCGTTCTTTCTTAGAAAAACCAAATTTAGGTTTCGTAATCAACCGAAATGTCCAAATTCTCTAATGAAGAATATGCTGATATTCTGTTCGTCTATGGATATTGCGACGGCAATGCCCGAGCTGCGGTTGGAGAATACCAAACAAGATTTCCGAACAAAAGACTTCCTAGCCATGTGACTTTCAGTCACTTTCAGTTTTCGAGAACTCATGGGAAATTTCCATCTGCGGAGAAGAAACTTGATCGCCATAGAAATATTGATAACGATGACCAGGTCATTAACAGAGCAATAGAGAATCCTTCCATCAGCACTCGAAGGATCGCAAATGATATGGGCATGGCGCGCATGAATTAATGGAGAATTCTGCAAGAAAAACTACAACCCTTTCATCTTCAACCTGCTCAACGTTTGGAACCTGGGGATGAAATTCCGTGATTGGATTTCTGCAATTATATTATCAACCATAGGAGATTCATCGGTAGGATATTTTTCACAGACGAGTCAATGTTTACGAGAGATGGAATATACAATTCTCGTAACAGGCATTTATGGTTTTTAATGAAATTCTTAATGGGGAACGGTATCTCGAATTTTTGAGAAACGACTTGCACAGATTAATGGCGAAAGTTTATATGAGGGGTCTTATATTCCACTATGATGGGGCAGGTCCTCATTACGCACTTCCAGCGAGGAATTATTTAAGTCAAAAGTATACGGATCGTTGGAATGGCAGAGAAGGTCCCATCGTTTGGCCACCTAGGTCACCGGATATGAATCCGGTTGACTATTTCCTCTGGGGCTTTCTAAGAGAAAGAGTTCACCAGGGGAAAATTTACACAAGGGAAGAACTCTTAGAAAGAATCACAGAGAGTTGTGATTTCGTCAGAGGAAACCCTGAAATTATTCAGAAGGCAACCAGGCAATTTTCAGACGTTCGAAAATATGTATTAATGAAGGTGTAAGCTATTTTGACCATAACCTCTGAAATTGGGTGTCGAAAATCATTAGTTTTAGCGGTGAGTACTTTCCTTCTGTTATTGTGTTATTATTCTGAAATATTCACACACTAGTATTGCAATCAGTTGAAACGACATGTATTTTTATATTCCTTATAATGTGTTACTATTCATTGATTTCCGTGTGAAGCAATAATTAAAAATAATTTTTCACTCGCTTACTTATTCCTAGTCTGAATTTAAAAACAAACAATCAAACTGCAGTACCTTTACCAGAGCTAAATACCGAATTAAAACATCACAAGTAAGATTGGTAGTAGAGTGATGAATAAAGAATATTATTTATTCATCAATATTCTCATCATTTTGATAGCAACAGTCTTCATTTAAGCTATAAAATATTCCACTGATAGTCCAGACCTGTATTGTGAGTCGAAGACCATACGTAGATGAAACAGGAAAACTGAGGTCTCAAATGATGCTACATTAAGAAACAACCCAAATGGACTCATAAACAGATTTCAAACACGTTTATTTCTTGTTGAAAGCGATAACAGTTTTTTTTCAGGTGAATTTTTCATCATTCAGCAAATCAAAAATTTATTTCAGGGTCATTTCAATGGTGCCAAAAGATTTCATTACATAGTTTGTACACACTGTTCATGCGGTTCGAGCACCAGTGAAGAAATCATTGAAAAAACATTATAGAGGGAGTTGTATCGCTCCAAACACAAATTTGTACATTTATTCAGTCCGGTCCTGAGATTTGCAAATTTATGTCCCGCTTTGGATAGATCCTGCAAAGGTGATCCTGTGTGCCAAATTTCTTGGTCTTCGGTGTAACAGTTGCAGAATTGGGAATTTTTGAATATTAAGCGAAATTCAGAAAACAGCCTGTATATCTGAAACGAAGCTCCTCAGGGACTTAATAGGGAGGTGTTTCGAAATCACCTCAGTCACGTCTATTTTCTCTCAAGCCATGTAAAGCCTTATGTGATACATCCTGTATATTACATTCGACGACTTCAAAGGGTTAACTAGTTGAAAAATGTTTACTACTTCTGACTACGAAATCGAATGGATAATCTAGAATTCTAAATATAGTTATTAGTATATTTGGGAGATGAAGAATCATCGAATGATGATACAGTTCGGAGAAACATCTGAGATTTGAAACTATGCTACAGAGGGTGCTTTTAATATTTTAGAGCCTTGCAACTCGCACTGCAATGATCGAATCAGGCAATTTTATTTCAAAAATTTTCTGATTGGGATTTTCGATACTGGACTTGTTTTAACGCGAAGATTTGATAAATTACAGTAATTGCGAAGCGTTACAAGAGAGAGTTTAAAATATGGGAAAGGGATATACCTATGTATATATTTCGACACCGTGGAAGTAGATTAACAAAGAGCGACATATATAAAACCGATACAAAACGATTGAATGAATAGGTTTGGAGAGAATTCACGTGTGGATATTTTATGTACAAGCGTGTGTAAGCTGAGACACTGCGTGGTTGTAAGCGAAGACCAATTTGGAAGTGCAAAAAGGCAATGCGCACGCGAAGTTGGACGCTGCTTAGTTTGCTTAAATTTTGTTTCATTGACGTCATTCCCGCTATGTATCGGCAGTCATATTGTGGACCCACTTTCTCAGTAAACTTTAGCTCCTCAAAATAGGTGAAGTCGTGAGCGTCTAACTTATTGCCAAGACGTGTCAAACTATGTAATCGTATTTCGATCATAATTCTTGACTTCTGTTATTGTGTATTCTAATAAACAAGGCTCAACAGCAATGCAATATGATTGTCCTACCTTATTCTACTACCACGCGAGCGGAGTCGCAGTTATAGACAAATTCATCATGATAACCAGTATTAATTAAAAAATTATGAAAATTTCAAGTTTCGAGTTAATTTTGGAACCACAGAACTACATTTGCATATGTCACAAATTTATGCCGGATTGGGTGAATCTAGAATTTAAATTGAACTTGTTGGACTATTCCTATACCTAGTACTCATGATTTATTTGATCTTTGTTATTATGTGCTAAAAAACGTGGACGACGTGAAAAATACACGTTCTAGTTCAAAATTTGAATAAAATTCATATAAATTCTGTTTCCCCAATATTTAGTATGATTTTTTGCAGATTCAATCTGATGACATCAATTTCGTATGATCATCCAAAAATGAATAATTTCTTCATAATTAAACAACCTCGACGTTGATGACAAGTGGAAATACGAAGTATATTCCTCATCCGAAGATCAAATTAGCATTAATTAGAAAATTTACATTTCAAATTCGAATGGAATTTAATATTTGATGCACATCGTCTGACTTGATGAGAAAAAATAGCAGTTAATTTTTCAGCTGAGACATCTAAAATTTATTTCCAGAAATTTGAAATCTTCTATCCAAGTTTAAGAGTTGAATTAATCAATAAATTTTAAGGTTCGAAAAAATTCTGCAAGCATTCGACTTTCAAATTAATTTTTTACGAAATTATTCGAAATGTTTTTTAACACGCTTTTATACCATCGCTGATGAGTAATTAGCTACCTTTGACTACAATGTGGAAAAAGTTTACAATTGAATAGCCCCCTTCCGATATCATGAAAAATACCATAACAGCACAATTTTTTTTTATTTTCCCATATTCGGATAGGGTTCAGGTAATTTTTAATAAGGATATCTGTAAAATATATGACTTCATCAACGTGTTTCCATGCGACAATGCATGACATTTGACACATTACAAAGTTCTTGTCAATACGCAAACATAATAATAATAGTTAGATACAGAACTACGGGTTCTGTATCTAACAAAATACATGAAATTATGGGCCACCTACAAATAGAAAACACTACTTCCATCAGTGAATATTAACAATAATCCACATCTTCTTAATCAGCCTTCTTCGGAACATAGGCCTCTCCGCAGCTTTCCACTCCTGTCGATTCTGTTCTACCTGCATCCAGTTGTTTCCCACTTGATCTTTCACATCGTCAACCCAACGTTTCTGTGGTCTTCCTCGGTTCCTCTTTGTTTCCCTCGGTTTCCACTTCAGTACTTTTTTGGTCCACCATTCATCAGAGTCCTGCCTTGCAATGTGGCCAGACCATTTCCATTTCATCTCTGCTACTCTCCTGATTATATCGGTCACTTTTGTTCTTCTTCGAATTTCCTTGCATTCTGACTCTATCTCTCAAAGATATTATCAGCATTGCTCAGTCCATAGCCCTTTGGGTAGTTGTCAAACGTTTGGCACTCTGTTTTGTGATGAACATTGTTTCTATACGTTGCCACTGGCAGTATACATGTGTCATACACCTCACGTTTCAAATTGATTGGGATGTCCAAGTTTTTGAGGATATGTTGCAGATTTCTGAATGCAGCCCAATCCGTCTAGTTATCTCTGTGGATTGATTCTCCGTTCCTTGTCTTAAAGAGTGCCGAGATATAAATATTCCTCTACTTTCACGATAATCTTGTTGTTTATAGATATTTGAATTTCAGTGGGGCTCATGATCTTAGTTTTCTTTGTACTTATTTCCAAGCCAACTCTTTCTGATGCCTCATTCAGCTGACAACCACGTCATCCGAAAACGCAAATGACTTAGGTACGTTCCATCTATTTTAATGCTTTTTCGTTGTCAATGCAGTTTCTTGAAAACATCCACCAGAGCCAGAGTGCACAATTTCGGAGAAATGGAATCACCCTGACGCACCCCTTTCTGCAATTTTATCTTATTAGTTGCTGTATCTCGAATCAATTCTAGCATTTCTCATACCACGTTTCTGTTATGTCAAAGGTTTTTTTGTAGTCTATAAACGCAAGGTGCAAAGTGACATTATATTGTGTTGTCTTTTCCTTTAATATACGCAACCTTTGTAAGTGGTCAATGGTGCTAAAACCACCTACCTGTTCTGGTGGCTGGTAAAAATACAGTTTTCTGGAGACTCAAAATATATTGGCGAGTATGGTCTAGGCGAAAGGAACAACAGGGCAGAAATATTTAGTCGACTTCATGGTAAAAGAAGGCTTCTATTGCTTGAATACTTGCAAAGAAAATTGACTTGGCGAAGTCCCAACAATGCAAACAAAAATGAGATCGATTTCGTTCTTTCCAGTGAACGAAAATATTGCAGTGACGTATCAGTTCTAAACAAAGTAGGTACAGGAAGCGACCATAGAATAGTGCGCGCCTGTTTCAAATTCAAAGTTAAACTAGAAAGAAGCAAACTCAAAAACACACATTGCCACAAAACGGCACATAGACGCGAGAAAAGTTGAATACGTGAGAAAAATAGCACATCGCTTACAACTAGAAAAAGCACTCAAACAAATGAACGTAAATCAGATAAAAGATCATATCAAATCGACCATACGCACAGCTACTAAGTTTGCTCTAAGATATGAAAGCGGAAAGAATCGAAGTTATCCGACGATACAATCGACATGATGCAACGAAGAAGGACTATAGAAAGGGGAACTGAAGAACACACTGCGCTTAATAAACACATAAAGAGAGCCATACGAAAGGACATGAGAACATACAAGACAAAACAGATTTAAGAAGCTATAGATGAAATTTTTATAGGAAAGTTCTAAGATCTAAGCTGGCAAGGGGAAGAATAAGATTGACGAAATTCAAGGATAGACATGGCATAATTACGACAAACCCTGAAGAAATCTCTCAAATAATGAAAAATTCTACGAAAGCTGAACCAACC
The DNA here is from genome assembly GCA_013387265.2 of Cryptolaemus montrouzieri. Taxonomy (NCBI): domain Eukaryota; kingdom Metazoa; phylum Arthropoda; class Insecta; order Coleoptera; family Coccinellidae; genus Cryptolaemus; species Cryptolaemus montrouzieri. Next base: position 32,726,371 of record JABFTP020000144.1, on the reverse strand, counting down.
ATGAAGAAAATGGAAGTACTGCGAGACCAGTACTGAACGCTGGATCAGAAGATATCCCAGAGATATCACACGATGAAATAATAAGTGCTCCGAAAGAAATGAAAACAGATAAATGCCCGGAGAAGATGATATAACAACAGAAATGTTAAAGTTCTGGGGAGACAGTCTAATGAGATCCATAAAAGTCCTGGATAATAGCAATATTGAAAACTATCTGTCTGTTATCACACCTCTATAAACTTCTGACGACGATCCTAACAACTATGATAGCGAAGTGTGCATTTACTCTTCTTCTCGCTTCCGATATGTCATCATATAGCAAGTCCACTTCTTCTTCTGATGCACTTGTTGGAGCGTATATATTAATTATCTGTACTTTATATCGCTGGTTCAACTTTAGTGTTAAGTAGATAACCCTGTCAGATATCGACCTGAATTCGGCTCCAAGTGCTTGATGTTCTTATTTATCATAAATCCAACTCCTCCGATATGGTTGTTGGCATCTGAGTTTTTTTGGTATAATATGTGACCAGACTTCAATACTGTTGTACTTTCTCCAGGAAGGCATGTTTCAGATAGCCCTATAATGCCTTCTCTTTCTAGTTCTTCTAGGTGCTCATATATTCGCATGGTTCGCAGATTATATGTTACTATATAAATACGTTGTTTTAAACGTTTTGATGTGGTCGAGACTTTGCCTCCCCTAGAATCCTTGAGGCTGTCTGTCTTAAAAGTGTGAGAGAATTAACAATTCTACTCATCTGGGGTAGTTTCGTTCTGTTTTTCGACATTTCGTGGCTTTATTTTGGAGGTTTCTGGCAGTTAAAACGCTACGCTTGTCCTGCGGGTTGGCGAGTTTCCGATTCTGCGCCTAATTTGGGTACAGATGCTGTTTGCATCCGTTCACTCTGAATCAGTTGCTGCGTGCTAGTTTTTGGTCCACCCCGAGTATTTCATTTCCTCGGTACCACCCATATCTGGGAGGCATTCCACTACCCGCCACCTGGGGAGGCCCCCAATGTACCAACAAATCCCCCAAGGGGTTTTTTTGCTACACATATTCGGTATAATACCTGTTTTTCTGACGAGTGCCTTTGTTCTAAATGGTGAAGTGAAAAGGCATATATATCGATATAGGGATACCCAGAATCCTCATTGGTTCAAAGAGGCATACCTACACACAAACGACTCAGAAATTGAATTCAATAGAAATCACTTATTCGCATTTTTTGGAAGAATTAATAAATACCAGCTCACAGACATTTTGGAAAATGATGAAACTCCTTCAGATAATCATATACGTTTCCAGATGGTGCTACAGCAAATTTCGAATTTCGTGTGCGACAATATTTCGATGTAAATTTCCCGGGTCGGTGGATTGGCAGAAGATGAACAGTCGAGTGGCTAGCCAGATCACCTGATTTAAGTCATTTAAATTTTTCTTTATGGGTTCACCTTAAATCGAGAGTTTATGCTACACAACCTGAAAACATGGAAAACCTCTGGAGAAGAAGACTTTTGATACCAGAAGTTCTTCAAGATGTTTTACAAGCTCCAAATCAACTCGGAAATTGTTCCCCCTCCAATCAAAAATTGACGTGTCTAAGCTTTTTTCTCTACAATTGGTCTTTGTTGATATAGAGGGATCCGAAAATTTTCGTCGGAATACAAATTTTCGTTTTGTTTGGACTTTCTGATATTGAATGTTCATAGATATCTATTTTTGAATAGAGTATTGAAAGAGCTTTCCAAAGGTATGTCACTCAACCAACTTTCCCTATGAGGATTTTGCTTCAGGAGCAGCTACGGTTAGGGGGTTGATTTTAAATGCTCCAAAGTAACCCACAAATTGGTCCCCCTTCAAACAAAATCAGTCCATCTGGAGATAAACGGGATGCAAATTTTCGTTGAAACACTCTGTATACTTTCATACATAATTAGCGAACTGCAGACAATCAAAATTTTGTATTTTTGTTATTGATACTCTCAGTAATCATCATAAATCTGAGGTATTTGTAGTGAATACACCTACTTCGAATTTTGAATTTAGGTATTATTTAGCAGAAGAAAAGAAAACTTGTTGAAATCTCAATTTATGTCTCTTCACAAAATCTCATACATTATACTTATTCAGTATTGCACTTATATATTATGGAACAATATAATATACACCACTTTCTTTGCGTGCAAGGTAAAATAGAAATTAAGTTTTCTACACTAAATTGATGATAATAATTATTGATTCCATTATCGCACCACACTTCAACGCCAGGACCATGCAAGGCCCATGATAATATCCGAATTACATTATCTTTATCTAAGTAACTGTTCTGATATATTTGAAGGAAACTCTGAAAATTGTTTGCGATTCTCATTTAAAATAATATTTCTTTGAAATTTTACAAGACACATCGTTCTGTATTTTTAGTCCGATATGTTTTGTAAAGTCGAAAACGAACATCTTATCGTTTATGGTAAAAAACTTGATATTGGAAATTTTCTTTTCATTGCTTTTATCGATATTTTGACGCAGGTGATGATCTCGATTACGTAATACCCCCAATCAGCTAAGGTACATCAACCAAATTGAGGTGCCATATCTGAAATTAAGAGCATGGGAGGTATGTTTCAAGAAGAAGACAATTCATTGTTGACCACGACACTAAATTGAATATTCTATTGGTAATTCACAAAAATCCTATAATTTTGGCTCGGTAAATTGCTCGTAACCATAATGTTTGCTTTAAACCGGTAGTAAAAATTATTCACGAATCATAGAAGCGTCTCTTACAACATGCAATTATTACAGAAGTTATTTCAGGATTATTCAGTTCAGCGAGTGGAGTTTTAAGAATTTCATCGATCAAAACAATATAGACTTGGAACTTTTTCTTGGATGAATCTACCTTTACATTAAACAATTGTCTAAATTGTCGATCTTGATCTGAAGTAAACCGTCACTGGATTATAGGCTCAAAATCCTGAGAATTTTAACGTGTGAGAAGGCATAAAATTAAAGACCATGTTATAGGTCAGTAATTCATCGAGGACAAAGGTATCTAATTTTTCTACAAGAAGAATTAGTTCCATTTTCAGCCATTTTGTTTCTCAATAACTCAAACCTACTCGACGAGAGAATTTAGTTTCCACAGAAGTGCCTCCATCCTATTTATTAAACATACCCGACGTCTGGATCATATTTCTCGTAACAACTAAAAGAAGGAGACCAATTAAGTAGCCATCCACATAGCCATTAGAATTTTTCTGATGAGATATCTGAAATCAAGGATTTTCAAAACTAAATCTGATTTAATTGAGATTCTTAATGAAATTATAGCATAGAAAATTAGGCAGATTCATCAGAGAAATATTATAAAATGTGAGAAATGGCTTCTATTGTTGATAAGGGTTTTACCAAGAAGAATCTTCTGAATTCTCTGTAGTTTTATTTTCATTTTATAAAAATAACTACTTATCTGTATATGTGAGATAAAGTTGGAAGATCATGTTGAAAATAAATACACCATCACATTCACCTGGAAGAAACCTTTCCAACAAGATGTATCATGACATATACCATTTCGTTTTATGGCCCAAGAAGAAGGAAATTACATGCAACACCTAACTGAGTAAAAACAAAAAATCGCGAAACTTATTTCATAATAACTGTTGTCTAACGTTTCACTGAATTAATTCATTACTACTATTATTTGCTAGCAATTTGGATGTTGTTTGTAATTTTAGGACATAAATAATTATCCATTCTTATCTACGCTTTACTTCAACTGCGAAAACTCTCAAAGGCACTTTTGATGTTCTTATCTATTCTTTTAACACCATACTAAAGTAAAACGAAAAATATTATATGGACCATTTAAATTTGTGAAACCTATAAACACATATGTGAACCCATCAAAAACATAAAATATATGTAATGCAGCAAAAATTTGTGTAAAACCTAGTCAGTTATTTTAATTAGTATCTTTGATAGCACGTATTCAATAACTTTGTCATAAATTGTTATCGCAATTTCAATGCTGAGCCAGAACAGGGCATGTAAGAATGAAATATTATAAATAGTAGCTAATACTGCGCTGCGATTGCCAACTCTATTCATTATTAAATAACGTCGTCAATAAAAAATGAATAAATTCAATTGAAAGGCGGAAACAAACAAATTCACTTGCTCTTAAAACATGAAGTTATGACATTTTAGTACTTTATTTGAAAAAAACAGAAAAAACAGCGCCTTTTGAGAAAATAATTTTGATGTAAGACTCGGAAGGCGTCAGATGGTATAACCTCGGTAGATGGTTTAATTAGTTTTTATTTTTAGTTTTTTTATTTCTGTTTTGAAAAGGGTAAACTTTACAGAATTTATAAAATGGTTTCTTTTTGTCATTAATATAATTTGTAGAGTTACATATCTATAATTATAAGCTTGTGTTAACACATAAAACTCTATTGTGTTAGGCAAATATTAGCAGAAGTTGTCTCATGGATTTGATAAACCGAAAAAAAATTGGCTGCTGAAGAAAGTGTTGCAGACTTATTTGATGTCAAAGAGTCTATTTCAAAGGAAAATTGTAGGCGTATACAACTTCCCTGAAAATTGAAGCTGGGTTCGCTACTTGTTTTCAATGGTGCGACCTTGGAACATGCCATTTAATGTATAAACCCATATTTCAATAGTTCTGTTGCGTCAACCAATTGAAACGAAATATCCCCAATATCGACAGCATCCTATTCAGTCCACAAAACATTGGTTAGTTGATACGATTTATGTCTATACCAATCAGTTTATGTACGGTAGCGTTGTCTTTAAGTTCTTTTTAAAATATTGAAACGCTAAACATTTAACATTTTGATTTTTCAATTTTTTTGAAGAAATTATCAAAATTCCAGTTTCAAATATTCGAAATGAAATTAGTGTTTTTATCAATACGTGATTGAAAACAACGAAAACATGATTATGTACCTATTCACTCCTAACAGTTTAATAATACCTACTTTAAAAATATATATCTTACATGATAAAAAAGTATTAACGCCGATAAATAAATGGTTATTTAACGAAGAAGGAATTGAGTTGAATAGAAAAGCCAGCCTCCTAAAATACCTGTTTTGAGACTTGACATACATAATTGTCACTGCTGAACCGCCCAAATTTTCACCTAATGGTATCTTAACAACTAAACCTTAGAAATACGTTCAAATCTACACGTTCATGAACAAATAATTTTTTTAATCAACGTGTCAAGCATCTCGGTACTAATTATAATAAGTATAGTATAATTTACCCATGTCTGCCGCAAATTTAAAATCTAACCTTTGAGCACTTAGCGTTTATTATCAATGCAAACCAAATCAGTGCGGGCGTTTACAGAATTTCATGGACACACTATTATTGAACCTCCACCAAAACCATAGGTTGGTAAGAAGTTGCACTGGGAATATCACTCTTTTCGACGTCTGTATACTAGCAAATGTCGAGAATGCAATGAAAAAGATGACAGCTTGACTCATCTGTAAACAAAACTCCCTCCCAGTCAGCTTCCAATCAAGAGACATGTTTCCTGAGAAACTTTAATCGGGCTCTTCGATGTACTGCGGTTAGAGCTGGGCCTCGAGCTGCGACACGACCCTCAACCCAAATTACCTGAGACGTTGTCGTATCGTTTCAGTGTTAATATGTACTCCACTCTTCTCTCGAAGGTGCATTTGAGATGTTTGGCAGTAGTCAACCGTTGTTTCAACCAGAAAATTCTCAAATATCGGGAATACCAATATCCCAGTACCTGCAGATCTTTCTGGAAACGGTTGAATGGTACACCCCAAACCTAATCTAACCTAACCCAACCTACGTCATCTAATATCACTGCTTTAGCACATTCAGCTCATTTATGACTTGCGTTGATTATTACTATAAATTGAAATTTTTGAAAACGAAAGTTACTCGCAAAAACTAATGAACTGTTATCAATATGTGGTGGTTTCTTTCAAAATCTCAATTTATTTCTTTCATTTTATTTCCCATGAGAGGAAAAAACATCGAATTTTGTTGTTGTTTGTCTACCAAAAAAAAATTTGAAATATTGAAGTTGTACGTCACTTACTTGGTGCAGTGTATAATAATTCAATTTGTGGTAATCATACCACATACTTTGCTTTGAATTTAATTTCGAAAGAAATAGCCATATAAATATATGAACCACACTAATGGACTAATGTACTCATAATTTCCAGTAACCTTAACTTTTTATGAACAATGTACACCTTCATAATTAACGTCCTCCTATCAAATACTGACCACTGTCAATAGCTCAACAATTATTTTTCATTCGATTTATTCAATCTTTGAGAAAATGTACCTTCAAGATTATATTGCATCCTATTAACTTGACCTATAAGTATGTACCGGGTGTCCCATTTTTAGAGGCCTTGTAGGGTATCTCGGTTATGAGTAACGATAGAGCGATGCGGTTTTTGCTATCATAATTCCACTGATATAGGATGATACTGAAAATTTGTCGTTCAAAGGCACTGCCTGTATTTCGATCTTGACAGAATATATTGAAGAAGTTGAGACAGTATTTCATATACTGAGTGATTCACCAGAGGCGCGGTGCTCTGTAGCTCGTACATTCTTGAAGATTTCATTTTTGTTCAAACGGTTACCACTTCCATCAATTTTTTTATTTCATTTTTCTTCAATTTTATAGTTTAAATTTTCCTATTAACAATTCAAAATTTTATTATTCAGTATATTTTCTTTTATTTTTCAACCACTTGCACATGTCGCGGCCGGTTCTCAAGTCAAACTTTTCGCTTAATTTCATATATTTGTTTGAAAATATCTTTTTTCAAAATTTAGACTTACCTACTTCCTTTCTACCTTCCTTCCTCACACCTTTGCAACACTGCTCAACATCAAGTGAGCAGAGAAACTGCATACAACACAATACACAAGAAGAAATATACGCACGCAAGAAGACGAACCACATTTCCTTAAAATTTTCTCTTCATTACGAAATAAAATTAATATTTCAAAATTTAAAAACGTATCTGTGTGAGTGAAAGAGCCGAATCGTGGAAAACTTTCATATCGAAGAGGATGAAAATTCTTATACAAGACAATGAAAAACTGCCATTGCTTTCCTTTTTTTTGTTGCTCTCTCATTTCCTGTACACCCAATTGGTAAGTATTTTCTCTTTCTTATCTTATCGTATCATATATTTTCGATCATATTGTTGCGAGTATCTTTGCGAAAGAAAGAAGCAGGTTTTCCGCATGAAATAGGAAAATTGTAACAGCTTCTCCTAATAAAAAACAGTCTGCTAAAACGTCAATTAAACAGGTATTGTATTTAGAAAGTAAGAATCTATTTCAGAAATTTATTTTGAAGTAAACAGGGTGTCCCAATTTTCTATAAAAATATCGTGGGAGGTTTTTCTGATTGCAAGACTTCTTTTTTCTTGAAGATTCAAGAGAGTCCTAAACTCTGCTATAATTCTTTAAATAATAGGTTTTTTTGGTGAGTAGTTTCGTCACAATATTTTTTTTCCGTAAAAGTTCATTAGAATAGGCTCTCATATCATCGCATGCTCCTTCGGCCAGAGAGGATGAATACTTTTTTCCTTTCGTTTTCTTTTTGCCCAATGATAGCTTTATTGATGAATTGAAATAGATTATCCTCATTTTATACAGGAGTGACTCAAAAAAATTATTGAATATTGTAATTTTAAATATATCATATCTTGATTTTTTCAAATGGATCATCAGGTATTTTTTCATTCATGTCAACGCATAAAATATTGTGCCATATTTTTGCAGAAATAACCTTATCTTTATCTTCGACCATTTTGAAATAAAAAAATAAACTAAAATAATAAAACCACAGGTTGAGAACGAAGAGTATATTAGTACATATCATTATACTTGATCAGGGAAATGGAGATATTTTAAGGTAGTCGTGTATGAAATACTTAATAGATTGGTTTTTGGTGAGATGATCTACAAGGTGTTGAACTATTTCAATAAGTGTTCGAAATGTTGCCCGTTTCTTTGTAGACACAACGCAATCCCTCTGAGGAAAAACCGTTGAACTCTCAACAACATTTGCGGATTAACTGACTGAACGGCGTCGACTATTCTCTGTCTCATATCCAACTGTGTTGGAAGGAATCTGGTAAATGATGCCCTTAATATAATCCCACAAGAAAAAATCTAGGCTTGTAATGTCCGGAGACCTAGCTGGCCATCTAACAGGACCACCACTTCCTATCCATTTGTTTGGAAATACTTGATTCAAATGCTCCTTAACCTGATGTGAGTAATGTACCGGTGCTCCATCCTGTTGAAACCACTAATCTTGTCCTATATGCTCTGGTACATCGGCAAGTAACATTGGTAGCTGATTTTGCAGAAAATCTTAATACATTTCACTGTTGAGGTGCCCGTCGAAAAAGTGCGGCCAAATTAGATATCCATCTACTATAGCGGCCCATACATTCAAGGACCAACGAGGACGGTGATCTATTTGTCTCATGAGGTGTGGATTTTCCGTGGCGTAATAATGAAAGTTGTGCCAGTTAACAAGCCCATTCTTGTGGAAAGTTGCCTCGTCCGAGGAAAGAACTCTGCTAAACATGTTTGTATTTTCCGCTACTTTGTCACTTGCAGAATTGCAAAAATTGATTCGATCTTCATAGTCTTGATTGTTAAGTTCCTGGTACAGCTGGACATGATATGCATGAAATTTATTCAGTTTCAAGATTCTCTGGACGGAAGTTTGAATTATATCTGTCAACTGAGAAATCTCTCTTTGGCTTTTATATGGGTCCTCTGTCACTGTCAACAAAACTGATAACAGGTTGTCTTGAGCTGTAGCTGTTTTTGGTTTTTCATATTTTTTGTAAGCGATATTACCGATAAATCGATAAATCTAATTAGAAGTTTTTCAAAGCATCTTGCATCAGGATGCCTCTTATCAGGAAACCTTTTTGCATAAACTCTACTTTCCAACAAAGAATTTCTATCACACTCGCCCAGAATACAAATCAGATCAACCGTTTCTTCTTTGGAGAACTTATGCCAGTCAATTGAGAAAATTGGGTTCAAACCCCACTTTAACAATGTTTAATAACGATACACTGATAAGTTCACCATGTAAAATGCAGAATATGATATGTCCGGACACCTGACAGAAGGCACAAATAAAAAAAATGTCAACACATACCTCGATTTACGTTTTAACCATCTTGATTTTATCATTCGTTAAAAGAATTATCTTGTTTAGGTTTTATTCTTTACTACTTGAATCATTACAGAAAAAAAACTTCTGTGCGAATAATGATGCATGTTGATGAGTTTGATACGGTTTGTAGAATTTTTATCAAAAATTTTCACAAATAATCGAATATTTTGAAAGTGTTCGAAAATAATGATAAGGTTACTTCTGCAAAAATATAGCACAATATTTATGCGTTGACATGAAGAAAAATATACAGGGTGTTCCATTTGAAAAAATCAAGATATGATATTTTTAAAATTACAATATTCAATAATTTCTTTGAGTCCTCCTGTGTAAAATGAGGATAATCTCTTTCAATTCATCAATAAAGCTATCCTTGGGCAATGAGAAAACGAAAGGAAAAAAGTATTCATCCTCTCTGGCCGAAGGAGCATGCGATGATGTGAGAGCCTATTTTCATGAAAAAACCAAAAAAACTTATTACTTAAAGACATTATAGCAGAGTTTAGACCGCTTCTGAATCTTGAACAAAACAGTGATCTTCCAATCTGAAAAAACCATTCAAGATTTTTTTATAGAAAATTGAGACACCCTGTTTACTACAAAATAAATTGCTGATATATATTCTAACTTTCTAAATACAATACCGTTCGAACAAAAATGAAATCTTCAAGAGTGTACGAGCTACAGAGCACCGCGTCACTGATGAATCACCCAGTAAATGTCTGCGTAGAATCTAGTGGCGTACTCCGTTTTCCTCAAGGGTTGAAGTTTTCGAGATATTTACATAACTCGGCTGTTTCTATATCGGCTCCCTGAATTCATATTTTTGAAGCTATTCCTTTCCCATTAAGTGTTGAGCTTTCATGTTATCTCAGAAGAGCATGGAATTAAAATTATCATACCTGTCATTATTACCCTCAATATTGTTCAAATTGTTCAATATTCAGTTATCGATTTCGTTTGTAAATCTTGTGTATAATTGTTTTATTATTCATTTTTATATTTTGTGTTTAATTTATTCCATTAATTCTTGATATGGCTCCGAACCTGAAATTGATATGAATGCCAGTGTCATATTGTCTAAAGAAAATGCCGATTAGACTCTTGAAGCTATCCCTTGGTTGAGAATATCTCGAAAGAAAACAACCACATAAATGCCATTCCGATTCAATCTTCGTCAATAGCAATCTTTTCGCAAGTCTACAACAAAGAAAACGAAGAACCTGTAGTCAATTTTCTAGCTCTAATTTAAGCAACTCCTGAAATCTCGTGGGAAAGGATAGAAGAGGAGGTGGAGTACCCAAAACCGTTGTGCATAGAATTAAAAAAATATAACTACACAACTTATAAAAATCAACTTGCTCCTCAGTTGCACCCTGGTGATGTAGGTGATTTTGCAATTGGTTCATCAATATAAAGGTACAAGATGTCGATTTCGAAAAAACAATCATTTAGTCAGACGAATCACATTTTACAAGTTCGGGAATTGAATATGAACAAAACTCGTGGTTTTGATGCCAGGAAAGCTAGGAGAATGAATATATTCTTCTTCGTCGAGAACGCTAGGGATGATTAGCGTTCAATATTTCCTGTTTTACTCTTAAATAAGATATATTTTTCAAATTTATGAGGGAAAAACCAACATCAATAGATACTCACAAATTTCGGAAGTAAATTCTATGATCATTTTAGATCCCTGGCCCAAGTCACAGATATATTCCACCAACAACAAGACAGGGATCTTGCCCACAATGCTGGAATGCTCGTAAACTAGCTCAACAATATTTTTTAGTGTTTTATTTCAAATTATTCTGCATAATCTTACGGATATTAAAAAAAAAGTGAAAAACTTCGAACCAGAAGTAAGTCAAATGAATTTTTGAATGGAGCGTCAGTGGGCTCCCGCCGCGTAAGATGGATTCTCCCCTTCTTGCTCCTCCCAATGGTCGTCCAGACGTTTCAGCGCTCGTGATCTCTGCTGAGTTCCTTTTTCGACATTTCCAAAGCTGCATTCCACGCTTATCTTATACTACTAATGTCCTTTTCTTTGCAAACCTGCACAAAAAATGACCAGCCGTGATTCCCAATCAGACAATATCTTGCATTTTCCCAGATTTCCTTCGTTGAAAGATATGACCGCTTCGAATACCCCAAGATTTGGGGGATCGATGGCAACGAATATTCTCTTTGGTATCTTGGCCCAGAGAACATTATTAAAACTTTCGTTGCAGTTTTTGGTTCGCTCTTTGGAGCCCCTGTGCGGGAGGTTGCTTCAGAGAAACTGCTTTCCTGTAAAATTGCATTTTTTCGAGTTCTGGTTCCAATATCTCGGAAGCTATTAGTTATATCTTTCTGATTCTTTTTTCATCGGAAGAACAACAATTCACGTGTATTTTAGTAAAATAGAATTTCAAATTTTCAATTCTAATGAATTTTATGGTGAGTAAATCACAAAAACCCGTTCGTTGTGCTGGCGCTAATAATAATAATTATAATATTAATATATTATACATAATAACAACGTGCTGAAAAAGTTCCAGAAGAAAAAGTCCAAATACACTGACCTTGCTATTGAGATCAAGCAGATGTGGCACCTCGAAAAAATAGATATTGTTCCTGTCATCGTATCCTCGACTGGGTTAATACCCAAAACTTTGCATGATAGTCTTAAGAAATTAGAATTGCATAAGAATACCTATATAGAAATGCAAAAAGCTGTAATTCTTAATACATGAAGGATAGTTAGGAAATTTATGTCAAGTATATTGTAATCGAGCCTATTCCCTATGATTGCTAAATCTGGGAAAGCTAAATTATATCCACCTAACAGCTGAGATAGTGCATAAGTCCACGATAATATTAATAATAAGTTCACTTATTGATAGACCCCCATAATGAGAACAAATAGAAAAAATATGTCATTCAAATAAACTTGATGAAACAGAGGCTTGTACATTTAAATGTCTCGCCTGTGTGACCATAAAAATGAAATAATTTATAAAATATTTAGGTATCTACTATCTCTCTCTAATCACACATTAATCCATTAATGCCTGAGTAATTTTTTCGCAAAAATTAATGAAATTGAAAATACTCTTTCCTTCATTGATACAAAATACGAGAACAATACTTTGAGACCACCATTCAACTGAAAGTACCTTTTAATTAACATATGATATATCATACCATAGGCATTGGCGAATCTAATACAAAAATATTCTATTAGAAGAATTTATAACAGAACTAATTATTAGTCATAATGAAAAACTAGGAAAGTATTCTGAAATGATGAAGACAACATTCATGGTCGTTTGTGATATAACATGAAACAATCTTTTGGGTGAAGTCCAACATTGCACTTGGAACAAATGAACTTCGTACATTTTTACACTGAGCGCATTGTCTCTGAGTTGGAATCCAGGAAACTGAGTGATCTACCCCATCAAACCTCACTTCTGTCAAAACATTTCGACTGCATTTTGGTTTTGGTCCTGACATATGTTCAGGACTAGACAGAATTGATAGAACGACTCTTCTGGTGAATTCCAATAAACTGATTTTTGGAAAAGCATGTCGATTAAGGATCCACATATTCACCATTGCTCCGTTTATACCAAAACGAACAAATGGCCAATACCATTTTTTGGAACGTATACGGATACGGTAAAGTCCCCTCATTTGGTCGAAAATATCGACCCCGGTCATTACTTGGTTATATATATTTATGAGTGTAGGTTGACTGCGTATATGATTTTTCTTTTTTTGACCAACGCTTGCATTTTACCTTACTTAGGCACAGCTGATCGTTATTTATGTTCGTTGCGATGTTGACAACATTGTTGTCGATCCACCTTATCAATGAAATTGACTTATCAGAATCTTGTAGAACATGGAAGCTTCCTCGTGGTTCTTTCTTCAATTCTTTCAAGGGCGCTTTTTCAACTCTATCGGAACGCATGGTACCTATGCAATTTATATTTTCTTCCTTCAATGTATCTAGCATCTGTAAGGAGTTGAAGAAATTGTCCATGAAAATAGTACTACCATGGGGCAAATAGTGTAGACATAAATTTTCTGATACCGACGAACCCAAAGTTTTCCCCTCCTTTTTATTTCCTGCGCCACAGTATGAATCGAATTTCAATGGATAGCCTTCAATTGTTGTTAGGCACCAAAATTTGAAACCGTATTTAATTGGTTTCCCTCTTATGAATTGTTTCATATGATGGTGACCGAAATATGGCTCCATTGCTTCATCTAAGGAATAATTTTCTCCCAACGCTATAGTCAAAGTCAGAGAAATATGGTTCAGTTGATCTATCAGGGGTTGAACCTTATACAGTTTCCCATTTTGATCTATTGTGTTGTTGTCATTGAAGTGTAAGTAACGATGTATAGCTTCAAATTGGTCTCGTGATATGCTGTTACTCACTAGGGAATTGAAAGTATCAGACTTTGTTTGCCAAAACAATCTCCTGGACGGCAACTTGCAATATCCAGATAAAATCAATATTCCCAAATAGATATACATTTCTCGAGTGGTAACAGAAAACGAATGATTGCTTTTGAAGATCGCATACCTTTGTGTTTCGTCGCAAATTTTTTGAACAAATGTTTCAGAAAAAAACATTTTGAATAAATCAAGTAGTATTAAATTTTGATCCCTTATAGTATTGACTATGTTGGGCGCCGGAGTTTTTTCGAGAGAAGTTCTCTCTTCGCGTTCGTTCAAAATGTAATTATGCCAGTTCCTCTTCTTTCTATTCTTTATTGTACGCTCACCCTGACGTCGTTCGTTTGGTGGGTGCTCGTTTGTATTCGTACTCTTTTGAATTCCTTTGCTAACTCTGTCAAAGGTCAGTTATTATCATCACTATCATCACTATTCTGAGGAACATTCAACTCAAACATTTCAGTACCATTATCATCACTGTTCTGAGGAATATTCAACTCAACCATTGCAGTACCATTATCTCCACCAACGGCGTATATTTCCATCGTTTGTCTCAGAACTCCTTTGCCAATATCCATTAGTCCAAAATCTACTCCTCGTCGCTTGGACCGTCATCTCTATCGCTGTCTTGTACATCTTCAGGTGGAAACAACACAAAGTCGAGATGATCACAATTTTTTACATTTGAATAATCTTCATCCACTTCGCTCAATTCGAAAATGTAATTCATCAGCTCCTCGGCATCTCGAGGATCCTCTGGGTTATACTTTCGTTTCCTGCAATAGAACGAACCCATTACTTCCTATGATATGATATATCATGTTCTACAATTGCGAGCTCCTAGCTCATACATATATCCAAAAATGAACTTTCTGAGCTCGTAATCTGATAAAATGAACCTTCATTGTTAAAATTCCAGAATGGAAATAAAATGAGATCAATTTTTGTAGGAAAAAATGAATCAAATCTCACCTTAGCGGCATCGTTGAAACGAAATAAAATCTCTCCTCACTTCCTTCGGGTGTAGAAACTTTTTTTTACGCACTATACTTCCCCGTCCCGCACCGAATCGAAGACAGACTTGTACTAATGCTAATTCGTTACACGAATATCGAACACAACGGATGGTTCAGACATGTCGTCACCTGTAAAGCGGTCGTCTCTGGGATATGATATATCATATCATAGGCATTAATGGGATAAGGATATTCTGACACTGGTTCGGTAGATTTATTCGTCATAATTGGGTAGTTGAGTCACAATAGGGGAATCTGTCACAATCAGGTATTATTTTACGGTCAGTATTTTTCTCCAACTCATTTCCTTCTTCTTTGGTGATGGTGTCTGCCAAATTCGCGTTCATTGTTGTTTCAAAAATTCTTAATGAAATCATGTACATTTTCTCGACCATAATTTAAAATCCAAGTTTCCATCCTTTTTCTGAAGAGTTTCTTATTTTTTAAATTTTTTATACTGCTTGGCACTATTGAATATATGCTAGGGGCAATATATGATGTTGACCTCTGTCCAATTGTTTTGTTTGCCCTCTAAGTTTTTCGCTATATAAGCAGAATGATAATTCCATCGTAAGTGCTTGTCCAGCACTACCCCTAAATACTTGACACTATTATGAATAAACGTGGAACGAGCACTGTGCCCTGTGGAACACCATTAGTCACAGTTTTTTCTTCACTCAATTCAGGACAGGTAACTAGACAATAATTTGAACGTTATTCCTCTGAAACCATATCAATGCAGTTTGTCCAGTAGTCTCTTATGCGACACGGTGTCAATCGCTTTCGACAAATCAAGGAAAATGCACAGTAAAGATTTGTTTTTATCAAGCATTCCATGAATATACTGCGTCACATGTCGTATCGCATCCTCCGTCTAGAACTAGAAACTAGTTATGGGAAAATGGTGTCAAATTTCTTCAGACTTGAACTTCCAAAAGTTGGGTGATGTAGATGAAGATCATTGGCATCACAGTGTTCGACACAAGTCGAAGACTGCTTTTGAACAACTACAGAGACAATCGTTCATATCAGACAATACTCTGGAAAGAATCCATAAACTCTACCAAATACACTACCCACAAAATTGTCGCATCACCCTACTTTTATGACAATACTATATAAACTTTAAGGTTGGTCATTCAAGATTCACTTGTTAACTTTCAGAAGTGTAAAATAAGGAGATATCATTCAAAAGATATGAGTTTATAATGGAAAATATCAACAATTTTCGAGTTAGTGAAAAATTTAAAAATTCTACCATCTTCAAACATTCGCGAAGAGACCAATCAACTAGCATCGAATGGTTACCAATCATGTTCAAAATCGAGTGTTTCCTCCCCGGGCCCTAATTACTGCCAGTGTACGTCTCGAAAGCCCCTCAAATAAATTTTGGATGTACTCTTGAGTCACTGAGTTCCAAATTTCAGGAAGCAGATTTTCTAGTTGTTGGAGTGTTCTACAAGGCATCCTACGTTGCTGAATTTGCCACCCAATGTTATCCCAAACATGTTCTATGAGATTCACGTCGGGACTTCTGGCTGGCCATCTTAAAATATCACTTTCAGCATTTTGCAAAAATTCTGTAACTACTCTAGCTGCATGAGGCCGAGCATCATCATGCATATAAACGAAGTTTTCGTCAATCAGTGGGCCAGAGGGTACAACATAGGGTACTTAGCCCCCTCCGAAGTTTTCGGTTTGCCGGATATTGCATTGCTAATACCGTCCCCCAGGTCGTCTGTGTACAGGCATCCGTCGATCATTTGATACTAGACAGAACCTGGACTCGTCGGAAAAGAGAACATTCGACCATTCTGCAATACCCCAATTTGCATGTTCTCTCGCAAACTGAAGTCTTGCAACTCGATGCTCTCTGGTGAGACGCGGGCAGGTAGAAGCCACCCTTGGTTTGATATCGTTTTCTCTGAGCCTGTTCCTAACAGTTTGCAATGACATATGCACATTTCTAGAAAGTGCAAGTTCACTTTGTAGCATTCTAGCCGTACACTGCCCAACTCTTAGTGCAGTTAAACGAAGTCTACGAACATCAACTGGTGTTGTTATCCGATTTCTTCCCTGTCCGGCCCTTCTTCCATATTCCCTTGTTTTGTAGTACTGATTGATTGCTCTTGAAATAGTGCTTTGCTAACATTCAACAAGCTAGCCACGTAACGTTGGCTTCGCTCCTCCTCTAGAAGTGTTACAATTCTTACCACTTTATGATCATTAAAGTAGCGTCCAGGACGTTCAGCAGCCATTACAATAAATTCAAAGATTCGAAACTCAGCAAGAAACACAGATAACTTGCATTAATTTAGCGTGAAAACTGAAGAGAAATTGAATGAATACTGATAGTCAAATGAACTCATTCTTGTTTCTGACCTGTTTGAGATCATTTGGGAACAAATGGTACTACATAGATAAGATTTTTTTCCACTCATATGTCCAAAAACATATGTTGACAAAGAAACTGCGATCGAGCTGCTCAATCGATAGTGGAATTCAGAATACTAGATGATGCGACAGTTTTTGTAACATTTTTGAGAAGCTCCCGTTGCATGGCAAAATTAAAAAGGAAAAATAGGATGTTGCATTTGAAAACAGTAAATTATGTGAATATCTTGAAAACTGTAATCCGTGTAAGAAAAGTAGGCCATTGGATTTTTCGCTGACCTATCTATAAAAGGCCGTTTCAGCTTTTCCAACATATTTCTTCATAACCCAAATACGTGTAATGTCATAAAATGCCAACTTTTCAAAAGCACCCTGTATCTCAGAATGGTTGAAGTAGAACTAAAAACTAGTAAGGTGTAGCGAAAACCACTCTGTGTCTACTCAAATTCGAGATCCTACAAAAATGGAACATTCTGTACACGGAATGAAAAAATATTATGAACAAAGAAGAAAGTTGAGGTATCTGAACTCTCTTCTTTGTTCATAATTTTTTTTAATGCGAGAGAAGAGTTTCTTGAGACACTAACATCGTCTAGAGCGCAATGTGAAAGAACCAATTATTAATGCATTGAAAGCTATTCGACCTCCCGCTTGAAAGTTCCAAATTCCCGAGCACGTGCGAATCTGGATATCGGATTTCTGATTCTTTTCCCCTCGTTTTTTTTTCACGGGCCGGAAATTGGACATTTTATTGAGGTCGATTAAAATATGGTTTTAATAGATCATTTAATGTTTTCCCCGGCAAATCGTTCACAGACCGATCGGAAATGCAAAATGATTTTTAATATAACGTCGTTACCGATTTCCGTTTACAATTACCTCTCGCTGCTGTATTATTGTCGATGATAATTGTAAAAACGGCCACGAAATTGTAGAATGTCGAACGGATTGTTCACGTAATCATCTCCAATTAGAGGAAAGTGTTGATTCTTCGATGCAATTTCCAATTGAACAGAAATTAATTTTGAAAATAAAATTTGAAATTACGCTTGTGTCAGTAATGAGCAAAAGTATAAAATAAAACCTATATTTTCAAGAGAATCTATATAATTGATTTTATGAATTATCATCAGAATACGTGTAACGCCAAAATATATATTTGTGAATATTGAATATTGTCGGCGAAATGATACCAATGGTGTATTCGTAAGTAATTCCACAAAAGCTCAGATCTGGCCGGATATTTTTCTATGCTCGTTTTCGAATACTTACGTGCATTGCCTAATATATATCCTGCCAAATCTGAGCTCGAGTGGTATTTGCTGAGAAAATTCCGCGAATGACAAAACGTACAAAATGAACTTGATTGAGAAATGCACACAAACTCAACGAGAACATCATAAAGCATTCATTTACAACCTTGTTTAGTTATTATTTGAATGAGCAGTTATTGAAAATGCAATTACTATATTCAATTTTTTCACTCCGGGTCGATTCTATATGGGACGATGTCTGAGGAATTATGGAATATTCAGCATTCGCAAAAGTTTTTTGAAGATTTGAAACAAGATTCAAATGATGCTCATTGTTCAGTTGCAGGTAGGGCTTAATACAGATTGCCGTAGAGTGTCCGGTTAGTTTGATCAATTCTTGTTCACTGACAACTGCCTCAGATAGGTTCGAAACAGCACTGGATCTATGAGAATGATTTGTGATCTTTTTATTTTTCGTATCCAGTCCAACTTTCTCTGCTGAAATTTTTGTCCATTCGGATATTTCATTTATTCCCAAAGGCATATTTTCTACAACCCTTAGAAGTGCTGTTTTTCCAAAATTGATTGGGAGCCAAAAATAATCTATCACTTGTAATATGATCTGGTCTTTTCTGCAGTATCTTATAAAACAACCTCACAGGACATAAATCTGGGTTTTCCTTATTTTTTACTAGCCATTTACTATCACAGCATTTTTTTAAGCCGCCTTGGCAAGTTTTCGAGAATACTGGGTTATATTCAATACGACCAGTCACTTCTCCGTTGTTAAATTTCTCCTCTTTAAAAAGTGTACCTCGCAAGTTGGTGCTTCACCGCCCCGCCATGCTAATTCATAAGCGACAATCTGGAAAAATTTTTTCAACAAACCTATCGGGGCATTTTCGTCCCAGTACAGAGCCATACTATCAATTTCAGTTCTTGTTAATGCAACGGAACTTTCTTTGCGTTTTCCACATCCCCTTGTAACATCTTCCTTCTCCTTGCGAGCTCCGCGAGCCTTTCTGAATGCTGAATCGGTAAAGGAAACTCATGTTGAATTTTTCGAAATACATATTCTGCATCATTTTCGCAGTTGTGTTCCACGTTGTTTTGACAACGTATTCTTTGTAATCCTGTCCATTCATTTGTTTCATATTGAAACCCCAATCCATAAGGATTTCTCCAATATCTTCAATAGAATGCTGTATATTCAAATCGAACGTTCGTTCCTTGCAGATTATACTGAATTGATTCCAAATCAAGCTGTGCGTTCTATTGTATTTTTCGGGATAGAATTCTGTATAGAACTATTTATTTCTGCTTCACTGGGGTTTCCAAAACGAGACATTTTAATTTATATCGGAAGAAACTTTACAACAGGTACTGAAATGGCTGTTCTTGACAGTTTTAAAACCGTACTTTTTGTTGTGAATATTGCGTTGCTATGGAAACGCAAGGGCAAATTATTCCACTAATATCCTACCTTCCTTCCTATTTCTATGCAATTTATCCGATATCAAACTCGAATTACTGTGTTCTTAAACGTGCATTTTGACACATGAGGGGAATTGTCACGTATATAGATTACCGAAACTGAGATCATAAACCTCAGGAAAATTTGTTTATGTGAAGTATATTTCAATAGTTAACCATCAAAAAATGGCAGATGGACACAAACTACAACTTATGAAGTTATAATACCAGATGTCTTATAATTAGGTGTCATTCTTCTGACTGAATATCACACATTGAAATATCATGAATGTTCTCAACGATTTTTCCAAAGGGAGAGTTACAGCCCTCAAAAGAGGCCATACTTTCCTCACCTTGAGCGACGTGGACTAAGAAAGTCAAGCTATGGCAACTACAGAGAAGCAGCTTGTCTCTGAATCCCACATTCCAATCTCATCACCACACTTGAATCCGGCGGAACCCATAGCATCTCTGAAAGCGCTAATAAGCTTCCATTTCCCAGATTCAGCGAATATCGCTGCTATTTCAGGGAGTGATGCGACAAGGTCTAAAAAGGACTGCACTAAACGGTTCTTCTATGTTCCCAGCGAGAGATGAGCGGTCACATCTTTTCAGCCTCAGAAATTTCCAGGACTGGATTGGATATTCTCTAAACTCTTGTAAGAGAGGTTAGAGCCATCCTGAAACCAATCCATCTGACAATATTGACAATGGAATACGTATTCAAGACATGGTCGATGTCAAGACGTGGTATATATACCAAAACATGGAAGAGAGTCATACTATCAGGACAGTCGGCAATGTTCTATCGGTCGCATTCACTCATTCCTACTTCAAACTCTGAAGTTAATAATTTTCAGAGAAGTGAGGAGGGAAAACTCAATTTTTTATGAAAATCAATTCGCATATTGTCCTTGTATGTAACCTGAAACTGTGCTTATGCACTTATAAGCCTGAAATACAAGGAGATGCCACTAGCATTTTTTCTTCACATAGAAGGGCGTTCGATAACACTTCAAATGACTCAATGATCAATACAAGACATAGGAGTTAAATCGACGGTGTGCAGTCGAAAAAACAAAGGGGTATGCTCACGAGATGGTGTACTTCTCCTAATGTAGAGGAACTTTGTGGATAACAGACTGTTAATCAGCTTGAACACCACATGGTACGCCAACGACATGGTATTTGTTCTATAAGAGAAATTCATCTCTTCAAAAATGGTGTCTAAGCGGAAAACTAAAGGTTAATGTGAGAAAAAACAAGCATTGTACTGTTCATTAGTAAGCGCGGGTTGATATAAGAACGACATTCGAGTCTATAGAGAATAAAACATACGTGATACAGCTCTCCAAGTATTTGGATTGGTCATTTTCTACCACACCCTAACTTGGTATGCTCATATAGCTATGAAAATTTTTCAAGTCAAAAATTAAATGCATTCAAGAGGGCAATGAGACTCACACCTAAGACTTCCACCTCAACTTCTATTTTGGCGTGTATAAACTTGCGTGACTCTGTGTTGTGGGCGCCAAGTCTAGTACACCAATCTATGGACCAATGCCTTTAATACATTACCAAATTTGCCAACTTTGAACATATTTATTGCAGTGCAACTCATAATACGTGCGCACAGACTGGACAGACAGAACACTGGAAGCATTTTCAGAAGGGTCACTACAATGTCAGCTATGTTATAGTGAGAAATTGCAGGCTAATGCCGTTTAACTACGTTGTACTTTCAGTTTCTCTTCCATGCAGTCATTAATTTGAGAGAAGAATGAACTGAGGAGGTACTACTGATTCAAACTGGATATCAGTGTGATTAAGAATGTATGGATCTAAAATTTCAGGGCAAAGCTATTTTTATACTCACTGACAGGCGAGCTTCAGTATAAGCATTTGACTCGTACCGGATAGCTTCGAAGTATGACTCTGAACAACCTTGAAACTATTGCTTGGGTCTCGGGTCACTGGAACCAAGCAGTTAATGAACAGACCAGAAGTAGGTGGGAGGCATCGCTTGTAGGACCTTTACCTGCCTGAAGCATTTTCTATGGAAGCGTTCACACAGAATGTGGAAAAAATTGTAGAATTCCAAAGAAGATTTGAACCAATAAAAATCATCCAAAAAGCTACTCAATTTATCAACCGTTCATTTTCAGCTGGTGGCAACTGTACTTATTCATGTTATACAAAAAACAGCAATCATTCACCTGCATCAATGTGAAATGAGGAGTCTACGCCTCAATAGTTGGTAACATATGATCGAGAATTATATTATGTGACAATAATTTTTCGAATCTAATCTTATGCCTTGTTCTATAAAAATGATATTTGATTACATGCCTGCAAAATTTTTGTCTTTCCCTCTGCAAAGGAATTAAAGGCACATTTCTCTTGATTTCATTCGTCGGAACACTAATTCTGTCATTCTGGCTGTTTTTTTGGTGGGGCAATACTGAAAATTTTTTCGTCTGTGAACCAGATATTTTCAGTTTGTCTATTCAATAAATTTCTGCATCGCTCGAATCTGCGCTCTTTGACAGCTTGAGTCAATTGAAAATTATAGTGCCTCGGAAAATACTTAAGACCCAAATCGTGTCTTATTATTCTTCTCACAGAGGTTTTTGAGATTTGGCATCTCAGAGACATTTGGGAAACAGTCAAGCTGGTTCCTGGAGTTTCGATAGGGCTGACTGCTAATGCAGAAATTCGCTGAACGTTATCCTGAAATTGTCAATTGAGTTTTTATTACAAAAAATGTAGAGTTGATGCTTGAAACAGATTCTGAAAGAGGCGAGTACCTGTGTTCTAACAGTTCTAGCTGCACCAGTACCTGGTCCTCTTCCTAATGTTGTCCAAAATTTTTCTTCAAGATCATAGATTGTACTTCTTTTGTGATTAGGGGCTGGAAATTGGCGTAATATTTTGCCTAGCAGTATAGCCACGCATCACAAATAAACATTCAATGAAACGCTTATCCTCATTTGTTAAAACCATTGTTACTAATTTCAAACGTCAAAAACAAGCAACAGCATGATAAAATTCGAGTTCAAACCAGATGTCGTCTAAAACTAGATGACATTTCATTAATTTTTGTTTATCATAGAGTTAATGAATGCAGTCTATGTTCAGAGGTTTCACAACGAAAGTTGCATATGATGGTGAAGAAGAGAAACATTATTGACGACAATGGGCACAATTCTGAATCAATATTCGAGTTTGACCCCTCGAAATGACGGAAAAGGTTCAATATAGTGATTGAATTACGCAGTTGATCCATTACGACCGCGAAAAATTTTTCAATTCGCCGGAAATATCGTTAATATTTGAGGAAGTCCGCCATTTTGAATTCAAACGAAAATCAAATTTTAGGTTGATTTTAATAGAAAATGGTTCTTTGTCTCCCTAGAACATCCAAGAAAAACACAATCGCTTCAGGAGTGGCAATGCCACGAGGTGAAGAAAATATTTCGATTTCAACTGAAAATCAGATTGAAAAGAATTCTTCACGCTACTTTTCTACCAAATCTTGCAATATTTTTAAGATTAATATGTCAAATAGTTCAGAAAAGACTGAATTATCGACTTTATGCCCCATTCGAATTTTTTGGTGAAAAAAAAGAAATATTGCTCATTCTAGAATGAGTCAGTAATATTGGATTTTACCGGTAGTGAAATTTCGATACAATTTCTGAAAAACCTAGTCCTGTGGCTTTCCAATGAAGCAAGAACGAATGATCTAGCTCTAAAATTGAATTATATATAACGGAAAAAAATTGTCCTGTTTTCTCTGGCGCATCCTATATATCTAAAACCATCCTGGACAGATGAGATTACTTTTACGAAATTAAGTATGCGAAGAGCTTAAACTAAAAGCTTCACTTTTAAATGAAAATTTTATAAGAATTTCTGATCAGATCAGAATTGTAACTCGCAAATAGATAAAACTCTTTCGAGTGCTATCTTGCTTCTATGGATATGTAGAAGAATTTTTGGAAAGATATGGAAGCTACAGCAAAATAATCGCTGCGATTATGATGCCCATTGT
Organism: Cryptolaemus montrouzieri; assembly: GCA_013387265.2. Lineage (NCBI taxonomy): Eukaryota > Metazoa > Arthropoda > Insecta > Coleoptera > Coccinellidae > Cryptolaemus > Cryptolaemus montrouzieri. The sequence goes on along the minus strand of JABFTP020000144.1, from coordinate 32,702,471 downwards.
CACGAACTCGTTCTTCATACGGTAGACAAAGATACTAAATAGGTTACAGATATTTCCGAGGTTTAACGTGCGTAGGCTTTACAGGAGCTATGAAAACAATTCTTCTAGTAACTCAGAGGAGAATCTCTCCCCTCTAGACATAGAAGTTTGGAAGAAAGGTTTAAATGGTAGCACTACGGCTCTAAAAAGCAAAAAAACAACTTCCTTGTGATTTGAAAGGATACCTGGCGTTATATGTACTTTTTAGATTGAGCCACATAAAACTTCATTATGGTAAAACGGAAAATATGGCAATTCGAAGAAAGATCTTTGCTTTGGCTACAGGAGGATCAAAAACGATTATGGGAAGATGCGCAAGGATACATTAAGGCGATTATTAATGCTTTGAACTCGTGTAGTTATCAGAACGCCTCTATCTGGAACTTTCCTCAATACCAAAGCAATTTGCTGGTATATGACTTGTCACGAAGGTATAGAAGTTAATGCAAATTAATTGACTACACTAGCTGCTAAAATCTTTTTCCCTGGTTCTGAACTATTTTAGGGTTTAAATAAACTACACAGACGTAGAAGACAAGAACAGAAGAACAAAAAAGAGCTACAGAAGAACTCCTGGTCTTAAGCAAATTAAAATGTTTATCGTTTATTCGCAAAAGAAGACTATTCTACTAATCGACCTGAATAACAACAAATTTCCCAGTGTTCAAGTTTTTCTGGCCATCCTGATGTCCACCTTGATCTCGTTCCAGATATGTTCGATTAAATTCAGATCAGGTGAACGTAGCTGCATGTGATCATAATCAATTCCAAGCTTTTGGTATAGTTTGATAAATTGTTCCTCTACAAATAACTACATATGTGCGTCGTCTAAAACATATATCAGCATAAACAATTATTGAACCTACATGAGATGGAACCTTTCTTTGCATAAATCTTTGTTGATTTCTCATCCCTCTTCTACTCAAGATAGGAGGACGTAACCTATCGGTTCACGAATCGAATTTTAATTCATCTCGAAGAAGTAAAACTTTTTCTTTCTTTTTGGCAATATTGATGATCTTGTGACCTAATACATTCTGTCAAAAAAGAATTGGAGAATTGATTATTAAAATAATCTGCTCAGAACAATTGTCAAAATTCTTATTGTTGCTAAATTGGCACAACTGCTTTCTATACTGACGCCAAGTTTGAACGGGATCTGTTATTTAGTTTGTTTACAGTGCTCCAATTAGTTAGTTCTCAAAAGTGTGTTTCGTGATTTTTACAACGGATAAAACATCGAACACAGAAGTCCCAAATTTTGTTTTGCAAATGAAATTGCGTATGCCGGATAGCTGAAAATGTTGAGGAGGCTTACGGTGGACATGTGCATATGAGTGGTACAGTGCATTCAACAGCGGCCGAGATGTGGTGAAAGATTTTCCTCGCTCTGGTCGGCCACCAATATCTTCAATTGAAATTAACATCAGTAAGGTGATGGAAATGGTAATTGAAAATAGTCATTTAAGTATGTAAAGAGGTCGGCATGTGTTTCATGAATAATTTAATCCTTTTTTAACGATTATTTGGCCATGAAGCGTGGTGCCGCTCAACTAGCTCCAACAGAACTTCCAAATGAACCGAAACCGAAGTAACCGCGTCAAAGTCGTGGTGTTGTGCACTCGGAATTTTTACCAGAATGTCAGACGGTAAATGAAGAATATTACCTAATCATGACAGGGGGTGATTTCAAAAACCTACGCCCGATACGAAGAGCTACAATCTCTGCAGAATAGGCCTAGAAGACGTCGTAATAAGATCATTTTTGAAGAACAAGGTCGCTTTTTGTGCCAAATTGCAAGAAGAGGTCCTAGTGTGTCGCATCCCATACTCCAAAGGCAATTTCCGGAAGCAGCAGGCATCAGTGTATAAGTCCAAACGATTCGTCAAAGACATCGTTGAAGCGGTTTATACAGCAGAAGGCCCTCAATAGTTCCAGAGCTAACCAGACAACAAAAAATTTATAGACTTAATTAGTGTATCGAGCATCAAATGTAGAATATTGAGAATTGGCGAAATATTCTTTTTTCGCATAAAACCAAAATTCTGTTCGATCAGATGGCCGCCGGATTAGGGTTTTACGCGGTCGTGGAAGACAAGTTAGACTCCCAGCAGCAAGACAAATTCCGAAATACCAAGGGACCAATATGATGTTTTGGGGTAGCATAATTCTGGGAGGCAAAACAGATTTGATTACGTTTCCTGCGAGTGTAACGGCAAGAAATTACGTGGACCTAGTGCTGGAGCCCATATTGAGACTCTGGCGAGGTGCCCACGGTGAGAATTTCACTTTTATGCAAGAAAATGCTCCTCCGCATATCAACAACCTCGCGCGAGTTACGTTCCTGGAAACGATGCTTCCCACAGGAAATGCTGGATCAGCGGATCCTATAGTTACGTTCCTGAAAACGATGCTTCCCACAGGAAATGCTGGATCAGCGGATCCTATTTCACGTACACAGCTTCACCGTGTTCACTAATGTTATAAATCATGTTTGTATATCTCATATTATTCAGTCTGACAATAGCTCCCATTTAATTCAGTTTGTAATAAAATAAATGTTTTTAAAAAGACTTTTCCTTAAGTGAAAAACATAAGTGGCTTAGTGCGGTAGGATCTCGACGGCATCTCAACCAGATATCCGTGAGTTTCAACTCTTCATCGAGAAGGACCAAAGACGAAAAAAAATTGCAGCCAATTCATCAACCGGAGAATGAAGATAACGAAAATCTTGTAAGTTACTCATTGTTCCTTTATGTCAGACTCCTCGAATTCTCCTGATCCATATAGAGATACTTGTCCAGAAATCGAGTCAATTTTAATTCAATCAATTTCAAAATTATCTTTAATTTCAACAGAGCCGAATCAATCTAACACAGATAATTCGAATTCTGAGAATATTTCTTTATTTAATCAAAATAAAACAGTTAATTTCAATAGTGAATATATCACAATGCCTAATCAAATACCAGTTTTGATATGAAATTGCTACAAATCGTACCCGAATTTGATGGCAATCCGTGTAGGTTATTTCGTTACATTTCTACAGTAAACGAATTACTACAAGAATATTATAATGCGGCTGAACCAAATTGTTCACAAAATAAATTTCTTAAATTTGGTATTTTATCAAAATTAACAGGACCGGCTGAAGAAGTTGTTTCTTTGAGCGGCAGTAACGAGTGGCCGACAATAAAAATATTTTAATAACACATTTTGGTGACCAGCGAAATGAAAGTAGTTTAATTTCAGATCTTGGTTCGTTGCGTCAAGGCAACAACGAAAATTCATTATCATTTTATTCTCGAGTTATTTCAACCCTCAATCTTCTCCATAATCATTTGAATATTCATGAAGATAATGAGGCAGTAAAAGCTTCAAAAAAATCGCTATATGATTCACATGCTCTTCATACTTTATTAGTTGGATTGAAAGAACCCCAAAGTTCCATGATCAGAGCAATGAAACCAAAAGATTTAGCGGAAGCGCAAACGTACATCATTGAAGATAATAACATACGTTATTTGCAAAAATCTTCTAATTCAGTGAAAATCTTGCCCTCACAAAATTTCCCAAATACTTCTTTTCACAAAAATTCTTATCAGACAAATATTTCTAATTTACCAGCTCCAAGATTTTCACAAAATCATTTTCCAAGTACCCCAATTCAATTACAACAACGTTCAAACCAACCACGTCCAAGGTTTCCTACGAACAGCCAAGTTTTCGGGAAGGTTCAAAACGTTTGGAAAAATCCGTCTAACGGACAGTCTCCTTCGAAACCAACCCCTATGAGCATTGTTCATACTAGGAATAGTTCTAGACCGACCCCCATGAGTGTTGTTACTCGATCATTGAATGTACCGAGAAATTATCAAAACTATAAACCCAATAACTATTACAGAAATAATACCAATCACCCTATAAATTTCATTTCCGAAGAATTGAATAATGTTGATTATGATGAAGATCAATGCATGCCCAATTCTTCATATTATTGTGATGAATTCGACGAACAAAATTTCATTCAAAATAATGTTCAAATTTCTGAAATAGAAAATGCTGAAAATTTCGAAGACCAAAATTTTCAGGAGGTTTCATCGGAAACCAATACAACATAATTGACCTTAACACTATTTACGACAAAAGGGAACTTCCTTATATACAAATAGAAAATCCCTCACTAAAACTTCTTTTAGATACAGGGGCCACAAAATCATTCTTGAACCCCGAAATTGCCGAAAAATATTTCAATGACAAAATTTTCAAAGAACCGTTCGTAGTTAAGTCTGTTTTCCAACAATCAAAACGAGATTTTTGTGTCAAGATTCCAGCATTTAAGGAATTCAGCACCTGTTTGAATCTCAAATTTCATCTGTTCAAATTTCATCAATATTTCGATGGATTAATAGGCCTAGATACACTCAAACAATTGAAAGCTCAAATAGATATTAAAAATTCAATTTTGTCAACAGCTACGGCACAAGTTCCTATTAAGTATTACGAAAGCACCAGAAAAGTATTATTCTTTGCTGAAATCGATCCTTTTACCTCAACAAAAATGAAAATTCCTGTCAATTCAAATGATGGCGATGTACTTATATCACATCGAAAATTAAATAATTGCATTCTTCAAGAAACTCTTACGACCTGTAAAAATGGATATGCCTGGGTAGAAATTCAAAACCCCAATGATTCTTCTTGTCAAATTCAACTTTACGACCCTTTATTACCAAATTCTTTTCCGCTCGACCACTATGAACTTTTCAATATGTATATAACCCCCGAAGAATCTGATTTAAAAAACGACATATGTTCTCATATACGTACCGACCATTTGAATGACGAAGAAAAATTTCATATAGAAAAATTGTGTAAGAAATATTCAGATATTTTTCATATTGAAGGACGAAATTTAACTTTCACTAATCAAATCAAACATAATATAAGAACTAGAGATGAAATACCAGTATATACGAAATCCTATAAATATCCTTATATCTACAAGGACGAAGTTCGAAGACAAATTGATTCCATGCTGAAACAGAACATCATTCGCCCAAGTAATTCCCTTGGTCATCTCCGATTTGGGTAGTACCAAAGAAAGCAGATGCCAGCGGTAAGAGGAAATTTCGAATCGTGGTCGATTTTCGTAAAGTTAACGAAAAGACCATCGACGACAGATACCCTCTTCCAAACATTTCTGAGATTCTCGACAAACTAGGAAGATGTCGCTATTTTTCAACCCTCGACTTAGCTAGTGGATTCCACCAGATAGAAATGGCTCCTGAGGATATCCAGAAAACGGCATTTTCTGTCGATAATGGGCATTACGAATATCTGAGAATGCCCTTTGGGTTGAAAAACGCTCCAAGCGGCCTGCAGAGAGTGATGGACGACGTGTTAAGAGGTTTACAAAATGATATTTGTCTTGTATATATGGACGATATCATTGTCTATTCGACGTCATTACAAGAGCATATGGTAAATCTCAAAAGAGTATTTCAACGTCTTCGTGAAACAAATTTTAAAATCCAGCTCGATAAAACAGAATTTTTAAGGAAAGAGGTTGCATTTTTAGGGCATATTGTCACTCCCGAAGGTGTCAAACCTAATCCCGATAAGATAAAGGCAATCATGGAATATCCGATTCCTAGAACAGTCAAAGAAATCAGAGGATTTATTGGATTGTTAGGTTATTATCGCAAATTCATAAAAGACTTCGCAAAAATAACTAAACCGTTCACGCAATGTCTCAAAGCGAAAGCAAAAATCATACACGATGATGCTTTCCTAAGAGCATTTGACTACTGCAGATCTCTTCTTTGTAATGCCCCTATATTACAATTTCCCAACTTCGAAATACCATTTATTCTTACTACTGATGCAAGTAACGTATCAGTTGCAGCTGTTTTATCGCAGGGACCCATTGGTAACGACCGGCCAATTGCATATGCTTCACGCACATTGAACGATAGTGAAAGAAATTACAGTACTATCGAAAAAGAACTCTTAGGGATAATCTATGGAACTAGCCATTTTCGACCATACTTATATGGGAGAAAATTCAAAATAGTGACCGATCATAAACCTCTTCAGTGGCTTATGTCTCTCAAAGAGGATGTAATCCTAGACTTACACGTTGGAGACTCAAACTAGAAGAGTATGATTATGAGATATGCTATAAAAGGGCAAGGCTAATACTAACGCCGATGCTTTATCTAGGATTGAGATTCACCCTACAGAAGCAGATAATTCTTCATCAGACGATGATTTACCAATCTTTCAGTATATGAAACAGGTAAATCGGGATATGGAAACAGCTTCCATGTCAAACAACATAAATGACATCCCAGATCCGGACGAAATCGAAGATCAGAACCCGGAAGCAGAAGAAAAAATAACTGACGATGGACAAACCGTGCATACAAATGCTGAGGACCCTATTTTAGGAATAAGCCCAACGGAATCTCCAATTAATATCTTTCAGAATCAGTTGCACATAATTCCTTCACTAATTAACCGAAAAGCAACAAAAAAATGTTTATGGGATCGAAACAAAAAGAATATTTGGAATATTTACATTCTTAAGAACGATCTTACCCCCATCATTTCATTTTTTAGAGACTTTGGTGAACCGAAAAAGACCTATGCATTTTATTTCGAAAGTAATGGCAACGATGAAACATATAAACAACTTTCAAATCTCATGAGACAAACATTCAAAAGTCTCGCCTTCAAGCTTTTGAAGTGCAATAAAAGGTTAGAAAATATTATAAATGAAGATCGACAAAAGGAATTGATTTGCTATAGCCATGAGACAAAAACTAATCACCGAGGTATAGTAGAAACTATTGAACAACTCAAACGAAAATATTATTGGCCAAATTTATCAAATGATGTCAGATTTTACATAAATAACTGTGAAATTTGTCAGAGAGTAAAATATGATCGAAGACCACCTAAGATAGAATTTCAAATTACCCCAACTCCAAAACGACCCTTTGAAGTAGTACATGTTGATGTCTTTCAAGCAGATAGCCAAAAGTTTTGACAATTTTGGACAAATTTTCAAAATTCGGTCAAGCGTTTCCATTAATAGGTGCTAACGCTCCTGCAATTGTACAAGCGTTAATATCCTTCATGTCATTTTATGGATTACCTTTACAAATAGTCACTGACTCTGGCACAGAATTCAACAATTCGACAATCATGGATTTTGCCAATCTTCATAAAATCAAAATTCACATAACCACCTCTAAAAATTCAAATAGCAATTCACCTGTAGAACGTTTTCATTCGACCATTCTGGAACATTTGAGAGTATTGAAAATCGAAAACCAAATATTCCAGTTGCCGATTTAATGCCATATGCAATTTTGGATACAACCATAGTATTCATTCTACAACACAACAAAAACCAATCGATATTATCAGCGGTCATCTAAACACCAAAGACCCCTTCGAAATTGACGTAGACAAAGAAATTATGAACAATTACATGCAAAACCACAAAGAACGAACCCAACTAATTTATAACTCTATTCACGAAATTAGCGAGAGAAAGAAGGAAAAATATATAGGTAAAGCAAACGAAGAGCGTGAAAAACCAATTGATTACCATGAACAATCGACAGTTTTTCGAAAAAACGTCAAAACTCGCGGTAACAAACTAAAAGCGCCCTTCATCAAAGAAAAAGTTCAAGAAAATGAAGAACTTAAAATAAAAACTGAACGCAGTACTTATCACAAAAACATTTTTAAGAAACCGAGAGCTAAAAGACCTCAAAATTTGTTGCAGGAACCTGATCCTGATGATGATCCACCGGTCCATGTTGGAACCGATCAAAATAGTGGATCTTAAACAAAACCCTGGTATCCTCCCCTTTCTTGTTGGCGAAACTAAAGTCAAAATCGGAACTCATAAATTCCTCCATTATGTCGATCTGTACCCTATTGAAAACGAAATAAAAGTTCTAGTCAAACAATACAGAAATTTTAAATCTTCTCTTTCAAATCGATTTAATACATCCGAATACCCTACAGAAACTTTGGAACAACATATACAATATCAAATCAACTACATTTGGAATAAATTCAAATCTGTATATCCTTCGAAGATAGAAAACGGAAGAAACGCGGATTAGTTAATGGTCTGGGCAATATTATTAAAGCCATTTCAGGAAATTTAGACGCCGATGATGCCGAGCGCTACGATAAAGCTATTGAAAAATTACAAGCTAATAAGGAACGGATTATCTCTACTGTCAATCACCAAATTTCATTAACTCACGAAATTCTTGAGAATAATAATAAAACTCTTTCATTAATGCTGCATAACCAAAACATAATTTCTAGAAGAATTCAAGAGATCAAAAATGATAACACCCAGTATTTTTCTATTATAGACACTTTCGCTCAAATGAAATTTAACTTAGACACAATCGGATCTATTCTTGAAGATTTGGAAAATTCAATTACTCTAGCTAAATTAGGCTGTCTTCATCGTAGTCTTATCTCAAAAATCGATTTAGGCCATATTCTTACGATTCTCTTAGAGAACCATTCGAAAAATCAATTGATATTTTCTGACGAAAAAAATATTCACAATTATTATGATCTAATTGAAGTCGAAGCTTACTATTCAAAAACAAGGATCATTTTCGTATTGAATATTCCCCTTGTACACCCCGATCGATTCAACCATTACCATTTATATTCCATTCCATCCAAAAACTTTACAACTATAATTCCTAAAATACCTACCTTACAATGAGTAGCAATCTATTCCAATACGATGACGACCAATGCAGATATCTCAACCCTGGTTACCTTTGCGAAGAGAACAAGCTTGCCAACCACGCCGACCAAGACGATTGCCTATTTTCAATTCTTCAGATCAAAAATTCTTCAACTGTTCCTGACTGTAAAATAGTACCAGTAAAAGTGAAGAAATCCTTTGTAGAAGAAGTTGATGAAAGCCACTATATTGGAATCTTCCCAGAACAAGAAAAATAAGGATGAACTGCGAAAAACAGATTTCACAACCCTCAAGGAACATTCCTCTTCCAAATTCCGTATGGATGCAGTATTCAAACAGTTGACTTCATTTATACCAACACAAAAGGTACCTCTTATCAAGTACCCTTATTTTTACCCGAAATAAAAATACCTACAGGGATCATCATTCAGAAGCCCTCAAAATTCAAGAAATTTCACTGGATAAGTTACACCACCTTCAGAAGGAAGTCGAGAAACTCCAACCGATTCCAGAAGAAAATGAAGAACCAGCTTATTCGCATCTTTACTTGACCACCCCGTATACATCATAATTTTTCTGGTAATTGTTTGGAAAATTAGTTCAAGATTGCGTCGAAGAAATGCAGTACCAGAAAAGAATCCAGAAGAAGAATCTTCGAGAGTTCCACAAGATTTCAGTCAATCGCCAGACCAAGTCAAAGAACGAGTTTTGTTCTTCCGTCCAAAACTCTTCCCTAAGGATGGAGGAGTTACGTTCCTGGAAACGATGCTTCCCACAGGAAATGCTGGATCAGCGGATCCTATAGTTACGTTCCTGAAAACGATGCTTCCCACAGGAAATGCTGGATCAGCGGATCCTATTTCACGTACACAGCTTCACCGTGTTCACTAATGTTATAAATCATGTTTGTATATCTCATATTATTCAGTCTGACAATAGCTCCCATTTAATTCAGTTTGTAATAAAATAAATGTTTTTAAAAAGACTTTTCCTTAAGTGAAAAACATAAGTCGCGACATTATCTTGAAACAGAAGGATTCGCTATTTTGAACTGGCCAGCTTGCTCTGGAGACCTAATTCCTATTGAACATTTATTTGATAATCTCAAGAAGAGAATTAGATCGCTCCAGGATAATCCAAGAACCCCACAACAGCTCATCCAAGCCGCCACAGAAGAGTGGCAAAATATCACCCCAGAGGAGGTCGAACACCTTATCCAAAGCATGCCTAGACGGATTCAGGCTTGTATAAGGCAAGAGGAGGTAATACAAACTACTGAGGTCGAGAAAGAAACACCTAAGTTAGAAAATAATTTTCAATTTTTACTACATGCGAGAAGAGCTCTCAGTTTCTTTTATTCGTTTCTTTCTCAATATAAACCTCAATTTATTTCTTTTTCAACTGATGTATCTCGAAAATGGTCAATTTTAACAATCCTTCGGAATTTCTAAAATCCCTGAGGTAATATTCAAAATATTGGGTGCTTCCATATAAAGTTGGTTGTGTGTATATACAATAAATTCTGATGAAAAATAAATTAAACATTATACATTGTGTGTATAATGTTCAGTTAATCTTCTTTTTCTATGATTTCCAAAGTGAAATGAATCTTTATTCTCGCTCTGAACTGATCGATCAAAGTCAATATCCAACATTGAAGACAAAATAAAGAGGGTCTCATTAATGTAATAATATATTTGCCAATCGTAATTGCCTTGAAAGTAAATGCTTAGAAATCGGAAGCTATTTTCCTAATTGATAGACGTTGTTTTTTTACTAACGGATATAGAAGCAATAATTATCATTTAACACTTAATTCACAAATTAAGATATTGGTGTTTGCGTTTGTCCAATAATTGTTGTGAGAACTTTGAGTAACAATTATGGTGAAGTTCAATTTTTGAGACATGGGTTAGACATTCGAACTAAGTGAGCATTTCTTCAGATCAAAAGTGACAGCTGTGATGATTAAAGGTTGTGTTGTAATGACATCTTGACTCGTCGCACCACTAAATTTGATTGCCCGTATTAAGGTTAAGGATTAAGAGCATTTTATTTATAAAAGCGATGAATTCTAATATTCTATTTGAAGGGATGATATTTCTGCGAATACACTATTTTATGAGCACTCTATTCATTGATTTCTATGTCGTGTGCTAATTGCCTCACCGAAATATGAGGAAGAATGCCACTTTACGCTAGTACGTTAACTGGTATACACACAACCAAATTTATATGGAATCACACGATATTTTGAATATTACCTCAGAGATTTTGGAAATTTCGAAGGATTGTTAGAACCGATCCTTTTTGAAATATTTTAATTGAAAAAAAAATAAATTGACGTTTATTTTAAGAAAGAAACAAATGAAAGAAAATAAGCAAAATTGAAAATTGTTTTCTAACGGAGTAGGTATTTTTTTCTCGACCTCAGTAGCTTGTATTACCTCCTATTGTCCTGGTAGAAGCCTGAATCTGTCTAGGCATGCTTTGGATTAGGTTTTCGACCTCCTCTAGGGTGATATTCTGCCACTCTTATGTGGCGGCTTGGATAAGCTGTTGAGGGGTTCTTGGATTATCCTGGTGCGATCTAATTTTTTTTTGAGATTACCCCATAAATGTCTAATAGGATTCAGATCTGGAGAGAAAGCTGGCCAGTCGAAAACAGCGATTCCCTCTGTTTCATGATAATGTCGCGTGAGGTTACTGGTATACGGAGGAGCATTATCTTGCATAAAAGTAAAGTTCTTACCGTGGGCACCTCGCCAGAGACTCACTTTGGGCTCCAGCACTAGGTCCACGTAATTTCTAGCCATTACACTCGCAGGAAACGAAATCAAATCTGTTTTGCCTCAAAGCATAATGCCACCCCAAAACATCACACTGCCCTCTTGGTATTTCGGAATTTGTTTTGCTGCTTGGAGTCTAGCTTGTCTTCCACGACCCCTTAAAACCCGAATTCGGCGGTCATCTGATAGAACAGCAATTCTGGTCTCATCCGAAAAAAATACATTTCGCCAATTCTCAATATTCCAATTTTGGTGCTCGATACACCAATTAAGTCTGTTAACTTTTTGTTGTCTGGTTAGCTCTGGAACTCTTAAGGGCATTCTGCTGTATAAACCCCTTGAACGAAGTCTTTGACGTATCGTTTCGACTGATACACTGATGCCTTTTACTTCCAGAAATTACCTTTGGAGTATGGGGTGCGATGCACTAGGACCTCTTCTTGCAATTCGGCACAAAAAGCGTTCTTGTTCTTCAGAAGTTATCTTTCTACGACTTCTTCTAGTCCTATTTTGCAAAAATTTCACTCTCTTGCTTAGAGAGTTGAAGCCAAGCCTTTGCTCTCATAGTCCACTGATAGCAAGCCGTGAGTGCCTGAGCGCTGTGAAGCCACAGTTTCTTCTAGATTCTTGCAGTGTCCAGAGGATTTTCATGTTCATGCTCAGGAACAATAACCTCCCTCGGACGACCAATAAGTTTCACACTGCACTAAATGCTAGAGTGACCAGAGAATCACATCAGGGAAGTCGGTTTCTTTGTCTCAGTCTGGCAAGGATTAGATGACATTCCCGCACCATAAACGACGTGCAGTTGTCGGACAGCAACGCCTTTAGTGCAGCTTGGCTATCTGTAATGATTTTCATTGAACTACTGCAAGGAAAAGGTAAGTCCAGTGGCCAAAGGCGAATATTTCTGCTTGAAAATCAGATGCAAACCAGCCAGGACAGATGAACAGATTCTTGGCTACAACTCGACCATATATACCCGCTTCAACACATTGAGCCTTTCTGGAGCCGCCTGTGAACCAACATGGCACCCAAGTAGACGATCTCTGAAGCTGGCCCACTCCTGTCTGCTGAAAATGATGATCTGGACTGGCAGCACAGTATTAGTTTTGGGTATTGCTGTCAGACCTCATACTCACCATCTCAATATATGGATCTAATAATCAAATACGATTATTGTAGCGCAAATATTGAGAACACATAAAACGAAAATTGGTGATTGCAAGATGAACATAATAAAAACAATAACGCCTGAGAAAACTAGAAAATATGGTGTTACTTTAATTATTAGAATTATTTTATAATCCAAAAACAAGAAGAGATATTTAATGAACAATTTTAAAACTTGATATTCTTGGGAATATTACCATTTATTATGATTATTTAGTACTTCATGTATGGATTTCATTTATTTCTTTTTCTTGCTTTCTGAAAGATCTTTCTTTCGTAAAAGAGAAGTCGTGAATGCCTTTCCTTGTTTCCTTTGTTTTCTATCCTTTCACCAGAATGCCACAGAGTTCTTATGAATCGATTAAATTGAACGTTTTTAATAAATAAGTCGATAGTGACACTTTATAATAAAGAGCCAACCTGAAACTAATGTCATAATCGATCAGAAAATTACTTTTCCGATGAGACTTAACTCGACCCATTCATTGCCTATATTATCTTCAAGTCAAGTTCAAGTGTTTGATTCCACAAATTCCAAATTTCTCTCATGGTGCTTTCCTGATCTTCTACCCGAATCTAACCTAACCTAACCATATAATTTAACTTTTCAAGAATGAAATACTCGATTGAAGAATTGAATAATCCTTTCAAAAATGTGCCACTCGAGGATAAGGAGTTAATTTAACATGATCCAAATTAACCTCAAAAAGAGAGAATTCAAGGATTTTTCAAACTTCATTTCTGATGAAATTGAGGTTATAAATTTTTGTGGTCATGAAGAATATATACTTCTCAATTATGAACACCCTTTATCTTGGTTTTCATATGTTTCGAAGTTATGATATGCCTGTTATGGGATGCCGAAGGTATGGTGTTGAATTCACATGGTCCAAATCAACGCCTCGAATCAAAAGTTGAGCTATTCCAGCGTTTTTCGCTCTTTCCAGAGTTAGAGGAGGAGCAAATTTCCGTTGGAACACAGTGTATAGGAATATTAGTGCATAAAGAGTATTTTCTAAAAAATATTGATGTACGATTCCACACAAAAGTAAGACAGCGACGAAATATAACATAACCATTTTGTTGTTTGCCTTTATTGTTATTCTTCGTTCGATAGCTATCTCAGCCATTATCGCCGGCAAACTAGCTCTTTAAGGATGATTAAAAAATTGTTGCATAAGTAACGATTTACTGTTCACAAAAACATGAAAAGCGATCCACAGATTATAAAAAGTGACTACCCAATGATATACGACATACCGGATATCCGTATTCCACATATTACCTGACCCGAGTCTAGGTATAACACTTACAGATAGACATAAAGCAATAGTTGTGTTTCACATCGATTATTCAGGTGTGGTAGGTGGGTTTATTTTTTATATCGAAGAAGATTCACGTGACACGCCATCATGTCGTCACCTCGCGATTTTTCAATAGCCGCGCCTGTCAAAGACACACCTGAGTCGACTATTCGCATCTCAAATGTAGAACTGTGAGATCGGAGATTAGGGGGGCTGCGCCCGATCGACGACGATGAAAGAAAAACTAAGGGGGATAACCTTCCACGTGCGTTTTTGTTCGGTACGAAGACGAAGAGAGTATCAGTTCTTAAAATAACTGCATCAATTTTCTTCGAGAAAGTGGAAACTTTAAAGTTCTAACTTATAAAAGAAATATTTATGATGAGAAATAGAGAGAAACAACTACTCAAATGACAATTCTATGAATCATCTGGCTCATATAGAAATTTGAAATATGGCCTAAAGTAATTAATATCCCCTCAGGGATATGAGGAATGAGTGTCGGAAATATTTTCAAAAAATGTGTATGCTCATATAGAAACATGAATTTTGTTGTTATTGTTTAGTTCAATGAATATTTTCGTGTTTATATTCAATTAAATTTTTTTCCGGAATTCTACACTTTCCATAAACAAATAGTTACAAAAAAAAACACAGACACACTCGGACTCCAAGAGAAACCCGCTTGTGTGAAAGTGTACAAAACATGATATAATGATATTATTCCCCCTAACAGGAATTACAAAAAAAAATAAATATTGACAACCCCAGTAGATACAATTCAATTGGAGTGCCCCTACAATCGCCTATAATAATCCAACAATTGTACAAAACATAAACGAATGAAATATAATCGACTGACATACACAACAACAATTTTGCCAGAAATCTCGAGCGAACAATGTGAGCACACGTGGCAAAAACTCAAAAAAAACATAAATATTGTCGAATTTATTCATTTGTCAATCAAAGATTCCATGAACTCCACCAACAGCGCTCATTCATATATTATAAAAGATCTTGTTTCGAGCAGAGTGAGTACGAGCCCACAAAATCTCCGGACTTGACAGGCGTCCGAAAGACCTTCCAAAAATCGAACCAGCTCAGAAACATTATTCGCGTCACAAAAACTCCCAAATATTGTCCTCAATGGCGGGGATTCAAAAAAGAAATGATCAGATGTCAGAGTCCCGTTCATGTTACATACCGTGCATATTTCACCGAACACAATTTTATAATATACTCCTCTAAAATATATTCCCAAACATTTTCTTACGCTCAAACGGATTTGGGAAACCATCCGCGTGTAATTGAAAGGAACAGATAGATACAAATAAACTTTTGACGAAATCGTTTAACTGAAACGATTTGCCACCAGTGGTAAACCTGAGTTAGTGGCTAGCAAAATGTCTTCATTAAAACATTAATTTCTGAATTTCTCAATGAGAAAACTCTAAGAAGATGCTAGTGTTCTGTCGTTCACATTTTCCAATATATGCAGGCAATCCATGGCCACAAATATCTCTTTTACCTGCACACACCAATTATACCTTGCTTCGACCTTACTATCACTCGAGAGGTAAAGCATTCGCTAAAAGCAGAGCTTTGGGAGTCTGCAGCTTTCCATTCTATGGAATTTAATTAAAACTTCTAGAGTGTTGGCAAATATAGTACTGCAGACCTTTGTCGCACCACATTCCAGACGCACTAAGTAATCCTGGACGTTAGACGGTAAATGTAGTAGTTTCTTCTAGAACTGGGTCTGAGCTTTTTCAAGTATATCGACGTACCGTAAGCTCCATACCGGAGCTGCGTAAAGTAGAATGCTACGCACTGTTCAGAGATCACCGAACCGAAAGCCTGCTTTGCCTTTATCAAAGAACTTTCCGCCATTTCCCGAAATAGCGACGAGGACACGAAAGGAACCCCCAAATAGACATATCTATTGACCACTTTCAACTCTACGCCTTCATAAACATAGTTGAATTTACATCTCTGACCATTTCAACTGAAACACATCACCTTGGGTTTAAAAGTATTCACAGAAAGATTCATTTTTTGTGTATATTCCTGAAGTATTAAAATACACTTTTGTAAATTCACCTCCGAGTCAGCCAAGAACATCAAATCGTCAGCATATAATAGCATACTGAGATCGTGCAATCCGTCGATATTAACACCCGTTATTCCCCTGTTTCGAAAAAACTTCTCGATGTCCGGAATGACCAAAGCAAACAATAAAGTACTCAGGGTTTCCCCTTGGAGTACCCCTTGAAATATATTGAAGCTTCGCGTGTAATTTCCACACGATTTAATTCCGAAGCTAGCGTTTTCTTATAAATTTTTAATGATATTAATTATGTTAGCAAAATTCCGATCCCTTCTTATACACCATGATCATCATCACACTGCCCCATTTTTTTGGGGCTTCACTTATATCAATAATTCTATTGAAGAGGGCATTTGAATACAGCATCCAATTATAAGAGATATTTTCGAGAAACTCAAAGGGAATGCCGTCCTCTCCCGGACATTTAGCATTTTTACATTTAAGTAATGACGCAAGCAGTTCATCAAACGAAATCTCTCTGTCTAGCCACGGATCCCAGGCGCCAAAAAAAACTGATCAGTGATCTGATCGGTACGAACAGCACAAACATCAGTAAAGAAATCATCCAAGATGTCGCAGTTCAATTGAATTCTGTTTTTAGCATTACGGAAAGAATTAATGATTGCCCAATATTAGAGTTGATCAAAGCTATACTTCAGAAATTATTTGGGTCCTTTGTATCTCCCTTCTTACACACCATGATCATCATCATACTGTCCCATCTTTTTGGGACTTCACTTATATCAATGATTCTATCAAAGAGGACATTTAAATACAGCATCCAATTATGAGAGACATATTTGAGAAACTCAAAGGGAATGCTATATATAGATATATAGAGTCGGCTCGGTGGCGTAGAGGATATGATGCTCGTTCCCTACGCAGAGTTACCTGGGCTCAATCCCGACAAAGTCAGTGCGATTTTTCGGATTCTGGGAATCTTCTGAATCGCTTCAGTGTCAATCTTTCGGAGGAGATGTAAAGCCGTCGGGCCTGTCAAACAGAGATGTGTTGGACATTAAATATCCCTCCCCTCGACAAGAGAGGTGTTCGGCATAATTCCCGGGTTAGTGAGGTGACAGAATTCCCCGGCTTGTCATTGGCCTAAAGACGGAAATGAAGCACGTTAAAGGAATAACAAACATAAAGATATATAGAGAAAATGAAACAGGATTTTTCATCTGAAATACTTGAACTTAGTTGAGAAAATTTAACATGTTTCCATCCGTTAGGAACAAATATTTTGTTATGGAATAATTTAGGATTCTCTATTCGGTAAATGACGGCATCGTAGTACCCGTCAAGTAAAAAGAAAAGAAAGCACACTCGTATCATTCGTTTTTTGTAAATTTTCAACTGTTGTGATTAGAGCTAGAAGCATGTTCGTACTCCAATTATTTTTATTACATCGCTGTATATATGTTGCTTTCGTTTGCATCAATTCCGCATCGTTGAAATACACTGCGCAAAAAAGTTAACGCACAAAACCGAAATTTCAAATTTATTCAAAAGAAGTTCATATATCTTGAACAATTATTCTTGCAGTAATCCACCAGCACTAAGGAATGCTTGGGAAGAATCGAAATGAGAAAAGCACGCATAGAAATTGAAATGAAACTAATAATGAAAAATGTAAAATTCATGGAATAAATCAAAGTCTTCTAAAACCTGGTTATACTGGATATTTCCATCTCTGGCGAGAATTATTGCACGACATCTACAATTCATACTAAAAAATAATGACCTAGAAGCAATCCGATCCGTTTCATTCCAAATTTTGATCAGTCTGTTTCAAACGTCATTTGCGGTAGCTGCCAGGCTTTACTGGCTTGATCTGTCTGCTGGATTTCGGTCTGGACTTCGTAGTCCAGGTAGTTCCTACCGATATGAGCTTGGTGAGGTTTGGTGTTATCATTCATAAACAGAAAGCTTTCACCAATGTTTGTTGCAAATGGAACAACATGTTCTACTTAAATATCTGTAAAGTATCTTTGAGCATTCACGATTCCATGATTTATGATGACCAGAGCAGTACGGGTGTACGAAAAATTTCCTCCCCACACCATTAGTAAACCTTCAATCAAACCATCAGTAGGTAAAAAGTTGCACCTGGCATATCCTAACATTTCGATATCTGTACACTGGAAAACGTCGATCACAATAAAAAATAAACCTCGACTCATCTGTAAACAAAATTCTCTCCCAGTCAGCTTCTTACAGATCGGCATTTGCTTCGGTTAAAGCTGGGCATCGAGCTGCGACTCGAGGCTTCAAACCAAATTCCCTAAAAGGTTGTCGTCTCGTTTCAGTACTGATCTGAATGTGTCTAACAATAACAAACCGAAATTCTTAAATAACGGTTATGGATCGCTGTTGCTGCTCGAGGTCGTCCTTGCCTAGGTCTACTTTCTTGACTATCAGTATCCCTGTACCTGCGGATCGTTCTGGAAACAGTTGAATGGGACACTCCTTCTAGAATGGTCCCCGCTGGAGAACCTCCTCTAACGATGAAAGGCCATCAAATTGTATCCGAAGATTCGATACACCTTTTCGGAATAACGGTCAACTCCTGGTTTTGCTGGCATGAACATGTATTAGCAATAGCTAAGTCTGCATCAGCTGAACTTAGATTCGTTTCCAGAGCCAAGCGATACTTCACGTCATCTCAGCTGTTACTTCTATATAAGGCGAAGATTCGACTTGCTTTGGAATATTGTTCCCATTATGGAGATCTTCGTCAAAACATTGTTTGCAGATGTTGGATAGTTTGCAAAAACGGGCTTTGCGCCTCATCGACCACGCTGAGATCACCCGCGATCTCCGACCGCTAACTCTCAGGGGACATGTTGCTGACCTTTCTCTATTTTACAGATACTTCCACGGAAGATGCTCCAATGAGCTGAAAGACCTTGTTCCGGGAAAACTCATGTTTTGCCGCAACACTAGGCTGGCAAGGAGTGCTCATCATATGGCGGTACATTTAGCGACCCCTCGAAGCTCTATCTGAAAAATACTTTGTTTACAGGGATGGTGAGCTGTGGAACTCGCTTCCGTCCTACATCTTCCCAACATCCTACAATTTGGCCCTCTTCAAGGAGCGAGTGAACAGACACCTCAATTCTTCCCAGGCGCTCCCTCGTGTGGTGTAACAGGTTCGCCTATTCCCAGTAACCGAGAATAAAAAAAACTCCGAGCATGTATTAGTCCAACTTTGATCATTAAACACCACTGCTTCAGCACAAATTTCGCGATTCGTGTTGCATTATTACCGAAAATTTCAAAAAGAACAAACGTTAGTCGCAAAAATTGATCAACAATTGCTGTTATCATCAACACGTGCGGAACATCGAATTTTGTTACCATATGTCCGGACATAAATGAAAAGCCATTTGTTAATAATTAGTTTCGTACCGAAAAAGAAATTTGAAATATTGAAATTGTGCGTTAATTTCATGTCGCACTTTATATTTCTTTCTCTATATATTATGTTTTCTTCTCTACCATGTAACGTGATACGTCCTCATATATAATATTATATAGTTTTTGCACTTGCTAGTGCGATAAAGACTATCGCAATCGCTTGCTCTATCATACTTTATAACAACGCGAACAGTACACTTATTTTCGATAGATTTCTCCACATTTTTCACTCAATTTGTAATTTTCTGCATTCTTGTTGAAACTCATTCTCAAATTATGAAATTGACTTCAAATTTTATGCACATAAAAGAATATGTGACGTAAAAAAAGAGGAACGTTTTCTAGACGTCAAAATATCTATCCTCTTAAAGACTAAAGAGAATTAAGTAAAGACGACGTTTTTCCATTACCGATGGGATAAAATATTGCGAAATTATCATTGTATCTGAAAACAGAAAAATCAGTTCCTGAAAAGCTTGAATCAATGAACGAAGACCAGTTAACTAAAACAAAAGTTTCTCGTCACTTTTAGGTTTCAGCGACTCAAGGATTCGTTTTTCGGAGAGTGAAAAGATGAATACAGTCGATAACCGATATTTTTTTCAGAAAAAACCGATGTATATTATGAAATTATATAAGAATGGAGTAGAAATTACTCTTTAAATGTTCTAATATTGTTCTCATTCTTATATAATTTTATCATATACAACGACGTTTCCCGATGAGAATATCGGTTACCGACCTCGTCTCCATCTTTTTACTCTCCGAAACAGGACCTTTTGCGTCGCGGAAACTAACAATACCGCGTCATGTAACTAGAGAAAATCATAAGACAGAACAATGCGCACAAAAACTACAAAAAGATGGCATTGAACGGGAGACAAATCAGTTGAGAAAGGTTATCTTCACTATTCTGTCTGAAAAGTAGAAAGGTGCAGCAAGATGAGTCGATAAGGGGTGATCCAACGGGGGGTTACAAAGGGGTCATACTCTCTCGCACTTTACACTCTGTCTGCAAACGAGAAACAGAGGCGTCGCATGGTAATGGGGAATCGAAAGTTTGAACCATCTTCATTTTATTTTTCTTTTTGTGCCAAATTAAAACGAATAATACTCACAACGAAATCACGTCTTTCAAATTACTCTGTTGGGAAAATAATGCATAATACGATGAGATATATGATACATAGATAGATAGGAATTTATATCTTCAATCAAATACCAATTTGAAGGCGATGAACGTGTCAAATGAACAGTAATGAATTTCTACATTATTACATTCTTGCACCCTATAAAAAACCTTCTTTAAGAGAAATGTCTCTAGTGGTTTTCGTAAAATTGCAATAGGCAACAGTTTTCAGGAAGTTATGGAATACTCTAATAGCTGAATAGTGTACATTTTTTGGGGCTGAAGTGAAATTATATTTGAAACAAGTCAATTATGCTCTATGTCTGGTATTATATACACACAACCAAATTTATATGGAATCACCCGATAATTTGAATATTACCTCAGGGATTTTAGAAATTTCAGAGGATTGTTAGAATTGATCCTTTTGAGATATTTCAATTGAAAAAAGAAAAAGATTAAGGTTTATTTCAAGAAAGAAACAAATAAAAGTAAGTAAGAGACTCTCCGCATGTAGTAAAAAATTGAAAATTCTTTTCTCACGGAGTAGATGTTTTTTCCCAACTTCAGTAGCTTGTATTACCTCCTCTTGCCCTGATACAAGCCTGAATACGTCTAGGCATGCTTTGGATTAGGTTTTCGACCTCCTTTGCTACTCTTATGTGGCGGCTTGGATGAGCTGTTGTGGGGTTCTTGGATTATCCTGGTGTGATCTAATTTTCTTTTTGAAATTATCCCATAAATGTTCGAGAGGATTTAGGTCTGAAGAGCAAGCTGGTCAGTCCAAAATAGCGATTCGTTCTGTTTCAAGATAATGTCGCGCAAGGTTTTTGTTATGCGGAGGAGTATTATCTTGCATAAAAGTGAAATTCTCACCTTGGGGATCTCGCCAGAGTCTCACTTTGCGCTCAAGCACTAGGTCCACGTAATTTATAGCCGTTATACTCGCAGAAAATGAAATCAAATCTGGTTTGCCTCCCAGCATAATCCTCTTCAAAACATTACACTGCCCCTTGGTATTTCGGAATTTGTCTTGCTGCTCGGAGTCTAGCTTGTCTTCCCAACTCCTTAAAACCCGAATCCGGCGGTCATCTGATCGAACACCAATTCTGGTCTCATTCGGAAGAAGATCATTTCGCTAATTCTCAATACTCCAATTTTGGTGCTCGATACACAAATTAAGTCTGTTAATTTTTTGTTGTCTGGTTAGCTCTGGAACTCTTAAGGTCCTTCTGATGTATAAATGCCTTGAACGAAGTCTTTGACTGATACACTGATGCCTGGTGCTTCCAGAAATTGCCTTTGGAGTATGGAGTGCGACGCACTAGGGTCTCTTTTTGCAATTTGGCGCAAATAGCAACCTTGTTCTTCAGAAGAGATCTTCCTACGACTTCTTCTAGGCCTATTTTTCAGAGATTGGATCTCCACGTATCGGGCGTAGTTTTTTGAAATCACCCCCTGTGATACCCCCATTGTGGCCGCTATATCTCACTGTGTAACTCCTGCTTCATTGAGAGCAATTATTCGACCCCTCTGCACATCGGACAATCCAACGAAAGGCATTTTCAATTATGATTATAGGCATTTTCAAATTTTGAAATTCAACGTTTTAAATCTCAGTGACGATTGAATACAATATCCCCAACACGTGGTGATAATTCAACGTTTCTTATGATACTATCAAAATTTCTTCACAACAAAAAACTTCATTCTTCACAAGTAGTCCATGGTTAGAAACAATCAATAATGTCAAATGCCGAGTGATTCCATATAAATTTGGTTGTGTGTATATCATTGTATGTACTTTCTTCAAATAAGTTTCGTGCCTGTATACTATCGTTATATAGGTTGTTGCTGATACAAGCGTCATTTGAGTCGAGAGGAAATGATGCGAGGGGTTATGGTTAGAGAAGATTTTATGGACTAAAATGAGGTACCTGATGGGACTAGAGAAATAAATATGATACAAAAAGGATGATTTTAAGGTTTTCAGTATTCTGAAAGATATTACAGGCCGCAATGGAGTTATTATTCATTATGAAATGTGGTTAGTATTTAAAACATGAAATAGCAATAAAGACATAAGATTCATTTAACTATAGGTTTGTTTCATACAATACAATGTTTCTTTTCCGGCAATATTTTCTGAATTTCAATAATAAATAATTTTTTTAATATTACAGTTATTTCATTAGTCATTCATTATTTCAACAAATATGTGTGTTAGGAATGAAATTTGAGACCTATAAAAACCAACATTAGAATATATAAGACATCGCTTCAAAGAGGACAGGTCATATTTTAGGGGTTTGTCGGTACGCCCATGACAAGGCAACTACAAAATGCTCTGCACCATTCCGTACGATGAGCGACTAAGAGATAAAGGCTATTCAATTCTTTCATCTCTACTCGTCTGACAAAAGTTCGTTAGAATTCTATACTTCTCTCAAGTCAATGAAAAATATCGAAAATTTCATCGTAGAATTAGTTTGCTTCATGACGTTTTTGGTTCACTGTAACTTTAATCTATTCCTCCATTTCGAAAATTACGATGTATGACTGATAATATTCAGTAATATTCAATGTATGATTGATAATATTCAGTACACAGTTTACTTCACTGATAATTTTGTTTAAAAGTATATTTTTTTCATTAAATTATTGAATTCTCACGAAAGAGTTGAAGTTGTCAGTAAGTTGAATTGGGTGACTTCTGAATTAAGTTCAGAAATACAATTCTTTCAGGCAAATGAGAGACCTAATTGAACTTATGGATATACATGTTACTAACTTATACAGGGTGTTTCAGGATGAAAGGATCATTCTGTATTGGGGGATAGAATAACTCTTTCAGAAATGATGTATGAAATCATCATAACTTCCGCGTTTTCAAGATACAGGGTGATTCGTTGTTTTCGGTCAAATTATAAATAATAAAATAAATTACTACAAACAATAACTCAAGAACCCTTGATCCAAAATTGATGAAATTTTTTACACATATTAGGCTCGTCGGTCCATACTCAGCCCAAAATTCATATTTTCGGAATATAGAAAATGTAGACATTCTAATATAATAATATAATCAGAATTTTTTGTATTCCGGAGCTATGATTCATAGCTCATGTTAGATACGTTGTTGTTTTAGGTTTTTAGATCAGATTTTTGGTAATTTTCATAAAAAATGCTGTTGAGTACAGTTGCTACTGGTTAGTAAAATAAAGAATAACCAAAAATTTAAACAAGGCTTCCGACATATATACTTACTTTCTGATCAATTGAATCATTATGAATATATTTTAGTGGGGAATGCGCTCTATGCAGTAGAGCAGTGGTGCTCAAACGGTCGATCGCGAGTGCTTTTTGAGTAGATCTCGAGGAGAAAAACATTTTCAATAAATAGGTAACTAAACTACAAAGTTCTTGCCGCTTTTCCACAAATTTCGGGCGACGAGAACATTCGAGACTTTCGTTCACGTTCATACGTTGCGCCTGCAGGAATTTGAGTCATTCTGAATTGTAACTTGAAGGTAATACTACATTGATACGAAGTTGATCATTAAATAGTACCAAATGAGTGAACTGAAGAAATCTAAAATTTATCATTTTAATAACGATTGGTAGGAAGACATTTTCTTTTGTATGGTGAAGAGAGGCATCATAAAACGGTTCATAAAAACCATAAAAAGGATTTTCAGCCACAGAGTGAATTAATAAAACGAAAAGTACGTGATTTGATATCTTGTTTGAAAACTGAACAAACCATGGATCGGTTGTGAAGGAGGCATTTATTGAAGCGGGTGAGACTTTATCTAGAATTTCTAAAAATAAAACAGAAATCATGTTGGCTATTAGAGAACTTCAATTATCTCGTCCAACTGTCACAAGGCGTATTGAAGTCATGAGTCAGGACATGGCAGATAAACTAAAACATGATATCATGAAATGTACATACTTTTCTTTACAGTTCGACGAATCCACCGATATGACAGACACTGCCCAGTTGTGTATTTTTATTCGGATGGTATGTGGGCAAAGGAAGAATTTTTGACAATAATTCCTCTGAAGGGGAAGACCCGTGGCGAAGATATATATATAACGTTTTCTTCAATTTTGTGAGAAACTACAAGCTACTAATATATAAATTAGTGTTCAATACAACCGATGGAGCACCAGCAATGACTGGAAACAAAAACGGTTTTGTGGCATTTTAATAATAATAATAATAATAAATAACTTTATTTTGACTTAGTTTTACAAATGAATACAATGGTGGGTAATTGTCATACACCATTATCCTGAATAAATAAATCCTCAATATAAAATAAAGGGAGGAAGTGTTGAGCTGATGAAGATTTACCTTCATTGTTTTCATTCCATTGCATTATACATCAACAAGTTTTGTGTTCAAATATTTTAAACACGGAAGAAATTATGGGCATTGCAACAGAAATTGTAAATTCTATCCGTGCATGTAGCTTGCAACGGCGGCTCTTTAAGTTAAAGTTGGAAGTTAGTTAGTCTGCTGAACAAACTGATTTAGTTCTTCACACGGACGTCAGACGGTTAAACGCGGAAAATTCCGAGAAAGGTTTCAAGAATTATTGCCCGAAATAACAGCTTTTCCAGACGAAAGAGGTGATGACACTCAGATGTTGAAAAACGAAAAATGGCTGACTGATTTGGCATTTTTGACTGACAATTCACTTAACACCATTAACTTGGAGCTTCAAGGTAAACGAAAAACTATTATTGAGATGATCAGTGCAGTAAACGCATTCAAAAGTAAATTGCAACTTCCAATAGATCAACTGAAAAGAAAGGGTCTGAAAAATCTTCCATCTTTGAAAGCAAGGATTCCTCAGTTGAATTATGATACGTATGGGGCTGAATTATCAAATATTTTGGGACAATTGGAAATGCGTTTTTATGATTGCAGTATATAGGCAAATATACCATAATTTATGAGTTATCCTCTTTCATGTAAAAACTTTGAAGAAGTAGCTACTAAAATAGCAAGTCACTTTAATATGAACTCATGTTCTGCTGAAAATGAGTTGGTGCAGATTATATCAGATATTTATCTCAAAGCAACAGCATTTTTGATGTTTTACATCAGAAGATAAATATCCGAATCTAAGGCAAATCGCCCATTTGACCGCATTGTTTGAGCCAACTTACTCGTGCGAGTCGTCTGCATTTTCTGAAATGAAGATAATTAAGTCAAAATATAGAAACTAAACGACGATCATCATGCTTACGATTACCACTCAGTGGTTACGTACCATCTTATGAAAAGTATGCTGAGGACATGCAGTGCCACACTTCAACATCCAAAGTCACTCCTTAGTTAAGATTAACACCATAAGTGACTCTTTAATTTCGTGACAACCAATAAACTTGCAATTTTAAATAACTATAAGTTTTTTCATTGATATTATAGAGAAGAACCTAACTAAACCTAACCCAAATCTTGACTAGAATAATGTATATATTGCGCAAAACTAATATCTATATATGCTACGGTACACCCTACCTAGGTAGGTAGGTAGGTAGGGTGTATCGTGTATGTACAAAAACCCTGCATCACACATACTTGCAGCCTCTCAGAGTCGATCGTAAGTAGTCTAAAAATATTGAGGTAGATCGTCAGCAGTTCAAGTTTGAGCATCCCTGCAGTAGATTGTGCATTTCTAATACATTAACCATTTATAGAAATTATTTTCTCCCCTTAATTTAAAGAGCCCTTTCTTCGCTGCCGAGGCCAGTTTCACAAAAATTATATGGGACCATAACCTACGGCAATCACATAGAGAAAGAATGCTATTCTATGATCTTAAAACTGTTCTTCAGTAATATCGATCAATGGTTTGCCAGAAAAGTACCATTCTTGTTTGGGATCTAAATCTTTTTTGTGTAATCGAGAGAAAAAGCATTGCCTCATTCATACACAACTAGAGAAGATGTCAATATGCTGTTTTGATATGGATTTTCCAATGGTAATGCACGAGCTGCTTGGCCAGAATATGAACCACACTTCAGAAATCAACACATTACAAAACATTTTATAAAATATTCAATAAACTAGTAGAATCAGGGACTCCACCTTCTGCTTCTAAACATGGATATACCACTAGGCAAAACATTAAAGAAGAACAAAATATCCTAAACATAATGGAGCAAACCCCAGAAATCAGTGTGAGAAAGAGAACTCACCGTATGAATGTCCCACTCAAGAAAGTTTGGCAAACGCTCAAACAAGAAAATTGGAAAGCATTTCATAAACAAACTATTCCATGCTAATAGCCAGGAGAAGAGATTTCAATATTTTTGTAGATGGGTTTCACCTCATAGACGCACTCTTCAGTGGATAATATTTAGCGACGACGCTCATTTTACAACAGCAAAACAGAGAACATTTGTAGTATTGAGAACCCTCATGCAGTTAGTTTTAAATGATCGCTATGGAGATTTTCTGTTAATATGTGTATAATGGCCAGCTGATTATGTTTAAGAAATATATTTTATTTTTTGTTTATTCGTGTGAATATTTGATTACCAGCACATGTTAACTTAAATTCTTCTTAAAAAAGAACTGATGAACCATATACATTACATTAGTTCTTCTGTATAATCCAAAAACTGTCGACCATCATATTTCTTTGTTGATTGATGTAAAAATGGAGCCATGTTTTTACACGCTATAAATCATAGGTCACACACACAAATATTCGGAGTCTCTATATTATCCGTTTTCCAAAAATATGAAGTTGGGGCTGAGTACGGACATGAATGTTTTTTTTCCTTCGTGAGTCCAATGAGTTAGATGAACCCAATAAATGTGTAAAATTTCGGTCAGTGGATTCTCAAGTCATGAATGATGAAATATTTGATCAAAAACAAGTAACCAGCCTGTATCTTGAACACCCGTAAGCTTTGATGACTTTCATATACCATTTGTGAAAGGTTTCAAACGCCTGAACTCACTCTAATTATTACAGTATGACCCTTCCGTCGGGAAACACCGTGTATAATAAATATTATAACTAACAAAAACCACAGCTATATCGTTTAAGAAAATAGTTATTGCATTTGTTCCTTATGAACGCAATGTTACCATAACGCAGTGAAAACCATTTTTTGTGATCTAAGCAATGCTTTTTACATGAAAATAAATAATGCACGTTATAATCTTTGGTGCATATGATATTTTTGTGATCATGGCAGATCCAATCAAAATGCGTTCCTTTCACCCAGTCAGATTAATAACTATTGAGTCAATGTAGTTGAATGTTGATAAATTCGTCATGAATTTTGTTTTTTCGTAATAAAAAGACGGCATCAGGAAAGAGATGTGCCATTATGAGCAATTGGTACGCTGGAAGTTGGCTAATCATGAAGAGTCGTCACGAATACCTTGGGGATTAATCAGTCCACTATAAGCTGTAAGTGGAATGTTAAATGCAGATAAACAATGTCAGCGAACAACAAAATACTCTTACCAGAACAACTACTGTACCAGGAGAAGATTTCTGTGACTTAATGTTTTGAAAAATTCCACCCACACGACGGGCCAAATAAATGTACAGCTCAGGAAGCAACCAAAGTGTGAGCAATTGACTACATGAACGTAGTTGACAAACCCACGATCATAGGGAATTTCCGCATTGTCAAAAGGAACATAACGTTCCAGACCAAAGAGATGGTACAAAATTATAAGAAGAATAAAAAGGCGATTTGGACGATAAAAGAAATGTCACGGGTTCGAAAATCGCCCATCCTTTCGAAAAAGAAGAGAAACTTACTGAGAAAGACTTGCTAGATAGTTTTGAAAGCGCAACCCTCAACTATAATGGTAATAACCTGAGGCAATGAGCATGGTTCGAATTGTTGGCTTGAACAGGTCAACAGTGAAAAGATTTCTTAAAAATATACGATCAGTGGAGGATGCTCATCATTTCGAACCTCACCACTTCTACGTAGATGAAACAAAAATAAACACTGTGTCGAGCATTCAGAAAACTTTAGCTTTGAAAAGCAAAACACAAGTTAGGCGCATCGTTGATGTTGAATGAGGATTCTATATGATGTGTATGTGCGACTCCAGCAGGGCTTTACTGGGTGATTCACCATTGGTGCTCTGTAGCTCGCACACTCTTGAAGATTTCATTTTTGTTCGAACGGTATTGTATTTAGAAAGTAAGAATCTACTTCTACTTTTGCAGTAAACAGGGTGTCCCAATTTCCTATAAAAAAATCTTGGGAGGTTTTTCCAGATTGGAAGACCACTTTTTTGTTGAAGATTCAAGATCGTCCTTAACTCTGCTATAATGTATTTAAGTAATAAGTGTTTTCGGTGAGTAGTTTCGTCAAAATATTTCATCCTCATGTTATACAGGAGTGACTCAAAAAAATTATTGAATATTATAATTTTAAAAATATCATATCTTGATTTTTTCAAATAGAACGCCCTGTATTTTATGATTCATGTCAAGGCATAAAATATTGTGCTATATTTTTACAATTGTAACCTTATCTTTATCTTCGATCATTTTCGAAATAGTCGATTATTTCTAAAAATTTTAGATGAAAATTCTACAAACCGTATCAAACTCATCAACAAGCATCATTATTCGCACAGAAGCTTTTTTTTCCTGTAGTGATTCAAGTAGTAAAAAATGAAACCTAAACAAGATAATTCTTTTAACGAATGATAAAATCAATATGATTAAAACGTAAATCGAGGTGTGATCACATTTTTTTTTATTTGTGCCTTCTGTCAGGTGTCCGGACATATCATATTCTGCATTTTACATGGTGAACTTATCAGTGTTTCGTTATTAAACATTGTTAAGTGAGGTTTGGACTCAATTTTCTCAATTGTCTGCCATGAAGTTCTCCAGAGAGAAGAGGTGGTTGATATGATTTTTATTCTGGGTAAGTGTGATAGAAATTCTTTGCTGGCAAGTAGAGTTCATGCATAAAGGTTTCCTGATAAGAGGCATCCTGATGCAAGATGCTTTGAAAAACTTCCAATTAGATTTATCGAAATGGGTGATATCGCCTACAAAAAACGTGAAAATCAAAAACTGCTACAGCTGGAGACAACCAGTTATCAGTTTTGTTGACAGTGACAGAGGACCCATAGAAAAGCCAAAGAGAGATTTCTCAGTTAACAGATATAAGTCAAACTTCCGTCCAGAGAATCTCGAAAGTGAATTTCATGAATATCATGTACAGCTGCACCAGAAACTGAACAATCAAGACAATGAAAATCGAATCAATTTTTGCAATTGGACAAGTGACAAAGTAGTGGAAAATCCAAATATGTTTAGCAGAGTTCTTTCCTCGTACGAGGCAACTTTCCACAAGAATGGCCTTGTTAACAGGCACAACTTTCATTATTACGCTACGGAAAATCCACATCTCATGAGACAAATAGATCACCAGCATCGTTGGTCTTTGAATTTTTGGGCCTATATAGTAGATCGATATCTAATTGGGCCGCACTTATTCGACGGGCAACTCAATAGTGAAATGTATTTAGATTTTCTGCAAAATCATCATATGAAACAAGATTTGTAGTTTCAACAGGATGGAGCACTGGCACATTACTCACATCAGGTTAGGGAGCATTTGAATCATGTATTTCCGAACAAATGGATAGGACGTGGTGGTCCTGTTAGATGGCTAACTAGGTCTCCGGACGTTACAAGTCTAGATTTTTTCTTGTGAGATTATATTAAGGGCATCGTTTACCAGATTCATTCTACAACACAGTTGGATATGAGACAGAGAATAGTCGACGCCTCTCAGTCAGTTAATCCGCAAATGTTGTCGAGAGTTCAACGGTCTTTCTTCAGAAGGATTAAGTTATGTCTACAAAGAAAGAGCAACATTTCGAACACTTATTGAAATAGTTCAACACCTTGTAGATCATCTCACCAAAAACCAATCTATTACGTGTTTCATACAAAACTATCTTGAAATATCCCCATTTCTCTGATCCAGTATAAAGATATGTCCTCCTCTTTCGCAACCGCTGATTTTATTATTTTAGTTTATTTTTTATTTCGAAAATGGTCGAAGATAAAGATAAGGTTACTTCCGCAAATATATGGAACAATATTCTATGCGTTCACATGAATAATAAAGTACAGGATGTTCCATTTGAAAAAATCAAGATATGATATTTTTGAAAATACAATATTCAATAAATTTTTGAGTCACTCCTGTATAAAATATATAAGGGATAATGTATTTCAATTCGACGAAAGGAAAAAAGCGTTCATCCTCTCTGGCCGAAGGAGCATGCGATGACTTGAGAGCCTATTTTCATGAATTTTTACGGAAAAAAAATATTGTGACGAAACTACTCACCAAAAAACGTATTACTTTAAGACATTATAGCAAAGTTTAGGACGTTCTTGAATCTTCAACAAAAAAGTGGTCTTCCAATCTGAAAAAACTTCTCATGATTTTTTTATAGAAAATTGGGACATCCTGTTTACTTCAAAATAAATTGCTGAAGTAGAATTTTACTTTATAAATACAAAACCGTTCGATCAAAAATGAAATCTTCATGGGTGTACGAGCTACAGAGCACCGCGCCACTGGTGAATCACCTAGTATATTTCTTTTTTTGTACCGTCAGCTAGGGAATGAATCTATTATCTCCAAAAAAAAAAATGCCCCCCTGGATCTAGATCATTTCATAAAAATTTTTCAATTCCTTTAGTGAAAGTTCTTCTTATATTAGACAACCATAGCAGTGGGAGATTCCTAGCAGTATCGAATAAAGCAAGATGAAATAACATTTTGATAGTGTCATTTCTATTTCAACCTAGCCACTGGATTGTATTTCGACCGCTAAAGAATTTGTAACAAGAGATCACAACAGATGGCGTATGGTATATACTCTCTTCTAACGAGAATCATTCAAATAACAGATAAGGTTTCGATATACGAGGTATTAATCTACTGATAAATTTTCTGAGATGAATATATCCTCATTTCCTGCCACCTGAGTTAGCAAGTAGATCAGAATCTGCTTAGCTGAACCATCTGTTCGAGAAAATATTGCTGAAAAATTCCCTCCAGATTCGTATACTAATTCAAGGAATTGAGAATCCTGCAACACCCCCACTTCTTCGACAGATGCCGCTTTCAAATCAAAAGAAGATAACTCTATGTATTTCATCAAGCTGACATTCCCTCCACCAAAAGTCTCCTATTTTAATTCGACTAGGCGCTTTTGTTGTACAAGAGAATGAAAAAGTTTGAAGTAGGGTGAAAAAACAACTCAAGAGAAACTCCAAAATTCTGGGCCAACGAAACAAAGTGAAAAATTTAATATAATCAAGGTGAAAGCGAAATCTCTGTTGAGTCTGTTCAAAGTTAGAAGGTGAGGAAGATACCGATGCTTGTTGTTTGTATTGCAACTACAAATTTCAATAATCGAGTGCTGGAAAAGATTAGATCCAACGTCAATGATGTAAAAGTCCAGCATATGATGAATGTGTTGATCCATACTTTTGTTCATTGTTCTTATGATGACTAGTAGACCAAATTATTGTGAATTGTAATGATGATAATATTTAACGGAATATTTCGCATCATAAAGGTTTCATTTCCTTACTAGATGCTCTGTGTTTCCTCCTCTCTTACACGTTTTTTCCTTGCTGCTGATCGCGATGTGAATGGATTTTAATTGTGCATTTTTCCATTTTTTAAATCAATTTGTGCGCATCGTATAACGTGCCAATGACAAGCATAAAATTCTTTCCGGTCATGGTATGAGAATTAAACGTACATGATAACGAGAAATTGCCCTAATTTTTTCTAATATTCTCAGGAAAACGGAAATATTGGAATATTAAACTCGTTATGAAGAGTCAGTGCATAGTCTATCGAAAATTGAAAAACCATTCATCAGTAAATTCTATATTTCTACATATTACGTTGTATATATCATCTCCGAATTCGTTATCGATTCATTTTGACTAGTACAGCGCAGAAAACGTAATGCCAGCAATGAGTAAAACCTCAGGAATTGGAATTCTCATGCTCTTTAGAACTATTTCCATTTCAACCGCAGAATTTCGCTTTGTTCGCCCTATATAGCTTCGGCGATCTTATCTGGCTACCAAGCAGCCGAGCGACAACATCAGAATGAAGAAAACGGACTTCGGCAATAACAGTGACTTATACTTATGGCCTGCGATACACAAATAGCAATATAACAATTCAAATGACCATTTTACCAAGACTTAATGACAAATTGGACTGGTGTAAGCTACTTATTGCAACCTATATCGGACTTAAATAACAGTACAATGAAGCCATAAAGAACTGAGCAATTAATTTAGCCACTATAGGCATTACCGGCCGCTGCGAAAATGCAGATTTTATTTTATGTTCTCCTACAGGTGCCACCGACTGTTTCGAATATTTCTCACGCCGGACTAGCGTCGATTAACAGAATATTTAGCCAGAGGAGAATCGAAGAATCATCTAATCGATTTAACATTTCTGCATTTATATATAATTACTTATATGTTGAATTCCGGTCTTTCTAAAGATTATTATGAACATTGTTAAGAAGATTTAGCTGCACAAAAATAGCCGCTACATACACTCAGAGGCAAAATTAGCGGAACACTGGAAAATTTAACCAAATTCAGTTCGATATTTTTCTAATTCTCAACCGATTTAGATGATTTTTTCAGCAAGTTATAGATCAACTCTTCTGCTTTGTAGAAATTATAAGAGAAAACAAAAAAAACTTGAAAAAAATTTCATACGGGGGCAAAACTAAAAGTGTTTTTTTTGTCAAAAATTCGTAACACCCTGTGGAATTTCGTGGTCCGAGATGAAACGTACAATATCATGGTCTGTCAAGACACATCTTCCTACAGTAACGCCCGTCTTGTTTTATGCATTTATCCCTATTTTTACAAGAGATATCCAATTTGAATTTATTTTTAATCTTGCGTAGGAGCATAACATCGGAGGTTAGCCAAAAAATAAAATCAAAATTAGAGAAGCGGAAATCTAACGAAATGAAAATTTTTGAAATTCACTGGCCAATTTCACGCTCCGGGAGAATTCGAAGTACACTGGAAAAATCGTTGATTTTGCACATTTATTTTTGAATTTTTTTGTGTGACACTCTATAATAATTATCATTCCTGTCCAAAATTGAAAGCAGGTGTGTATCCTGGCGATATACTCGTGAAATGAAATGAACATGTTGAGAAAAATGTTCATGATGACCCACAAAAAAAAAACATTTGATTTTAGTAGCGAGTATGACCCCCCGAGCTCTTATTACAGCGCGCATACGATTTCGCATACTCCCAATGATGTTGTCTATCATCTGTTGAG
The DNA here is from genome assembly GCA_013387265.2 of Cryptolaemus montrouzieri. NCBI lineage: Eukaryota > Metazoa > Arthropoda > Insecta > Coleoptera > Coccinellidae > Cryptolaemus > Cryptolaemus montrouzieri. The sequence goes on along the minus strand of JABFTP020000144.1, from coordinate 32,668,359 downwards.
GTATGTTGTCCCACTCTTCCACCAAAGCCAATGTCAGCTCTTCAACGTTGCCTGGATTCCGTTGTCGAACCCTTCTTCCAAGAATGTCCCAAACGTGTTCGATCGGGTTTAAATCTGGTGACCACGACGGCCAGTCCATTCGTGTGATCCCAACTTCATTGAGATATTCTATCATTATGCGCGCAGTATGAGGGCGCGCGTTATCGCGCATAAAAAGGAAATTTTCCCCCATGCAAGGAGCAAAAGGCACAACATGGGGCTCCAAGATTTCTGTTATATACCAATGGGCATTAAGTGATCCATTGCCAATAATCTCCAGTTCTGTTCGTACTCCCAAGCATCTGCCACCCCATATCATAACTGACCCTCCACCGTATTGCTCAGTTCCTGCGAAGTTCGCTTGATTGTACCGTTCCCCTCGATGCCTCCATATTCTATCTCTACCATCCACGAAATTCACACAATATCGGCTCTCATCACTAAATAAAACTCGTCTCCACTGATTGATTGTCCATGCTACATGCTCCCTAGCAAACGCCAATCTTGCTACCCGATGGGCTCTATCGAGTCTTGGTGCTCTTGCTTGCGCGTATGATCTCAGACCAACTTCATTTAATCGTCTTCTGACTGTCCTCACACTGACGTTAATGTTATCCACTGCTTGTAAAAGGTTACGTGCCTGAACAGCAGTAAGACGAGGATTTCTTCTGGCTTGATTGACGATGAAACGGTCATGTATAGCGCGGGTTGCCCGATTTCTTCCTTGTCCTCGCCTCCTCACGTACAATCCAGTTTCCCTGTAACGTCGGTAGATTCGATGGATAACCGACGTCGAGACACCCAACATGGTACCCTTCCTCGATCAATGTAACTGCCCTTGCTACTGAGGTTGGTGGTAAATCTCTCATTCTGAATGAAAAATACCGTTTCGAATCGTAAACAGTAAAAGAATCACAAAACACCGCAACCGATCGAATTTGTATCAAATCAAAGAATGGAAAACTCTCATTCTTTAAACAAGTGCAAATGTAGTCTTATACAAAAAAACATGTGTTGTATTTCATATTTGATAAAAAAAGGTGTGCACATGTGTAAATGAAAAGTTTTATCAATGGTCCCAGAATTCGGTTGTGTATTTTAATACCTACCGACTGTTATCTCCTATGAATTCCTAATTTTCACCAAATTGTCATCAATAACTAAAGCAATTCGAACATAAAAATCGCAAACGATAATTTCGACACGCCTGAGTGATAATAAGAAAATTCCAAATTGATAGACGAATTTTAATGACAATTTCTTGATTCAATGAAATTTCTCCAAAATGGTGATTTTCCACTTGAAATTAAATATATTTTGCAAAAATAGAGATAAACGCATGAAACAAGAAGGGCGTTACTGTAGGATGATGTGTCTTGACAGACCTTGATATTGTACGTTTCAACTTGGACCACGAAATTCCACAGGGTGTTACGAATTTTTGACAAAAAAAACACTTTTAGTTTTGCCCCCGTATAAAATTTTTTTCAAATTTTTTTTTGTTTTCTCTTATAATTTCTACAAAGCAGAAAAGTTGATCTATAACTTGCCGAAAAAACCATGTAAATCGGTTGAGAATTAGGAAAAATATCGAACTTCGAATTTGGTTAAATTTTCGAGTGTTCCGCTAATTTTGCCTCCGAGTGTAGTTCCTGTTCCTCTAATAAACAAAAATGATCACGTTCTATAAATCAAATATTTTCCGTTAGATTTTCACTAGGTAATGATTTCTTTGTTCATAACGTCATTCTGACAGACAATAACTTATACAGATAATGAATGGGAGTTCTATTGAGTAAGAAATATGTCAAAATAGAATAATTTTTTCTTTAAACTTTTGATTTTTTCATTGAATTACCTCGTTCGTTAGAATAGTACAGACATTCACAAATTCCAGGGCTATTAAATATCCCTAGTAGTTTATTTTCTACTCTAAAGTATGTTGGGCAAAAAGATTGATGAAATCGAAAATCTTAGTTGCAGATGAATAATTATCGTGCAGAAGTACCTTTAGAACAAATAAAAACAAACGTAGACGCAATTTGGAAAATAATGAAGTTCTGAGAGGAAATATACGAGAATGGAAAAACTGAATCCATCTCGTGTGTGTATGAGGAATGTCCGAAAAGTATCCGATACACCTATATATTTTTTCCCCGGTATTATTCTACGTAGCCTGGCATCTCACCTGGTATCCCACGAAGTAGTCCCCAATGGATTTAAAAATACGCTGCCAATGACTCTTCCTATTCTGGAAGCAGTTCCGGTACTCGCTTTTCAGTTTCATCGTCACATTTGTTTCAATGGTTTGTTTGCAGCCAAATCAGCGCCCTTTGAGTGATGCTTTCAATCTTCACAGGGAACTATACAGGGTGTTACATGATAGTATGTCAAAACTTGAGAGGGTCAATCTACGTGCAACTTGAAGAAAAAGAGTTCATATGAACATAGGTCTGCAAAAGCTTCGTTACGGAGCTACAGGGTGTTGAAATTTCCGGAAAAAATTGATTTTTTCTACAAAACCCCTGCAGTTTTTGAGATATTCAGCCCAAAGTTGAAATGCAAGCTATTTTTTACAGCCTCCATCATTACACGTCCTAAATTTCAACTAGAATCTACAAGGTGTTTTATTTTCCGAGTCCATGTCTTTTTTGCCCTTTCAAACTTTTTTGCAGTACGCCACTGATCAGCGTACAATAAATTTTCGTCATCTTCGTTCAATTCAAAATTTTTTTGACACTTGTAATTGAAATCTAACCAAACCGTTCTCGAGCAAAAAATTATTAAACGATTGTATACATTCGCTGGATTGAAAGCACTTCTACATTAAAGAATGACTAGTAGGCATTGATTTTTTCATTTATTTATTTATTTTGACAGTTGCTAAAGTTGAACTAGTGTCTGCTCGAGTTGTTTATTAAATTAACGATTAGTTTTAAGACTTTTGAAGTTATTCTCGTAGGTAAAAATGGCTTATTTTACTAACGCCGAATTGGTTGATATCCATTACATGTAAGGTCTGGCTGACGGAAACACAACAGAAGCTAGGTGATTATGTCAGGTGCGCTTTCCAAATCGAGTAACACCAGACAGGCGAACATTTTCAAATATCCAAAGAAGGTTGAGGGAAACTGGTACTTTTACTGCAAATAATCATTTAAAAGGTGCAACTCAAACTATGAGAACTCCAGATATTGAGGAAACAGTTTTGAGTTGTATTGGTTAGAATCCTCGTGTGAGTACATGTAAAATTGGAAATCTTTTGAATATTTCACATGTTCTAGTTTGGAGGATTCTCAAGGATTTTTTATTGTATTCGTTTCATATTCAACGAGTCCAAACTCTACTTCCTCCAGATTTTCCTTGAAGACTGAATTTCTGCCGATGCCTACTATACAGAACCTGGACTCGTCGGAGAAGAAAGCATTAGACCATTCTGGAATACCCCAGTTTGCATGTTCTCCCGCAAACTGAAGTCTTGCAACTCGATGCTTTCTGGTGAGACGCGGGCCGGTAGAAGCCACTCTTGGTCTGATATCGTCTTCTTTGAGACTGTTCCTAACAGTTTGCAATGAAATATGCACATTTCTGGAAAGTGCAAGTTCATTTTGTAGCATTCTACCGTACAGTGCCGAACTCTTAGTGCAGTTAAACGAAGCCAACGATCATCAACTGGTGTTGTTATCCGATTTCTTCCCTGTCCGGCCTTTCTACCATATTCCCCTGTTTCGTGGTACCGATTAATTGCTCTTGAAATAGTGCTTTAGTTAACATTCAACAAGTTAGCCACGTAACGTTGGCTTCGACCCTCCTCTAGATGTGTTACAATTCTTGCCACTTCATGATCACTCAAATAGCGTCCAGGACATTCAGTAGCCATTACAATAAATCCAAAGATTCAAAAATCAACAGGAAACACAGAAAACTGAAGAGAAATTGAATGAATACTGATAGTCAAATAAACCCATTCTTGTTTAAGACGTGTTTGAGATCATATGGAAACAAATGTTACTACATAGATAAGATTTTTCCCTCCTCGTATGTCCAAACCATATGTTGACAAAGAAACTGCGATCGAGCTGCTTAATCGATTATGGAATTCAGAATACCAGGTGATGCGACAATTTTTGTGGTGTGTGTAATACAAATAGCAATTTCACTTTCATCAATGAATCAAAACGCTTCATTCCTGAAATTGATCCCCAAAATAACCACTTTGTGTGCTTCGCACACATCCTTAGGAACATGTGATTGCATCAAAATACTTAATTCTGACATATGCACCATCTAATCTACGTCAAAATTATGAAAAATTTTGAAATAGTGTCAGGTTGAAAATGACGATGCCAAAACTTCACATCATATCCGCTCGAATTCCACCCTCGAAGTTTTACAGTGGTCTTCGAAGTTTCAAAGGCCATTAAATATAATTTTCAATCATGATGCCGCAACGAGTTTAAAATTACTCAAGTTGACAGGCACAGATTGGCTATTGATAAAGAAAGTGTGTAGACACCTCGAAATAATTTCAACAACATAAGAAGCTGAAACATACCGTATACTTCTTCTTGTATTCATTCGCGTGAATATACTCCTAGATAACTTAGAAAACTGGGCTATCGAGCTTGACAATTAACCAAAAAGAGATGAAATTAATACGCAGCATACAGGAAGTGACAGATGAAATCGTTAAAAATTATAAAAGTAACTGGATGTACTGTGTGGTTGAGATCTTGGACCATCCCCATAAGGTGGAAAAATTTCCTATATTCTAGATGGAAAATGAATTTCAGATTGAAGCGATTTCAACCATCGAGAAAATTTGTAAAACAAAATATTTTAAGCCCAACCCAAGCCCACATCTTTCACCAAGAACTTCTGCATTGAAGCAGGGCAAATGCGGTGTTTTGGAGTCGAATCAATTCGAGACAGACCTACTTTACAAAAAGTCTTTTGTGCTCTCACCGAATGATGATATGTGGCGATATGTGATAGACAAATACCTAAGTGACCGCACAGAAAGCTTGGAAGATATTTTAATGTGGTGGAAATGCACGAAGCTATATTTCCAAATTTGGCGAATACGGCAAGAGATATTTTGGCCACTCCTGCAAGTTCGGCCCATATATAGAGGCAGTTCTCAAGAACAGCATCAAATATTACCAAGACCCGACACAGGTTGAGTCACAAATCATTTAAGAGGTTGATGTATATCAACTCTTGCTTCGATAACAGCGATCTATCAAATATCTGATGAAGTGGGAATGTACTTTCGCTTATTCTTATTATTTTTGCCTTAAGTTTCAATGTAGGTATTTATTCTATTTTCACAAGTTCAATTCAGGTTTTTGCATTCTCACAGAAATTTATTTCAGTTTTATAGAAATTTTATTTATGTTGTTTTTGTGATAGCATAGCTGTGTATATACATTTCACTTTCACTCTCCTTCTTGTTCTGTATTTGTGTTTTCTTCACCAACTTCAAGAATTCTTCTCAGAATCTTGAATTTCATTTAAATATTTCTCCATCAGATATTCAGTATTATTTAAACCTTTATTCTCGCTCTTACTGAAAGTAAGGAGGAAGTTCAATGTTTTATTGCAATTGTGTTCTGATTCAAGCTTTCAAGTTTCGCGTTTCACAAGGCTTGAATTTTTCAAGCTTCTGGGAAAAAATCTTGACTTAACTTGATTTCAGAAAACAAAAACCTGACATGAGCTTAACTTGATTTAAATTCGAGTTGAGTCACGCAGCTTGATTTTAAAGTCAAGCCGTTAATTCATATGATTGATAGTTTTGAAAGAAGTCAAATTGGTCGTTTTCATTTGAACAAATGTTTATCATTCCATTGTGTTCAAAATTAGAATATAAATTGTCATTTTAATATCGTATAACTTTTGTTTGGTTGCCTTTTTCATATCTAGAATTATCAATGAATGTGTGTAAATATTTCGAATTGTACATTTAACTTGATAACCAACTGCTTGTGCTTATATCGCGAGCAAAAATTTAGCTATAGGATTAACGGACCCGAAAATCTTCGGGACCAAATTTACCTACGGATTTTGTCCTCGGATAAAACTATCTTGAGAAATGTTATAACTTCTTCATCTTTTCCTTGAGCTACAAGTGATTCGTTCCAGGAGGTATAAGCAAAGAACAGAACAATCATGTACTGAAAAGTCTGAAGAGAGTAACTTCTCAATTTCATACACACAACCAAATTTATATGGAATCATCAGATATTTTGAATAGTACCTCAGGAATTTTGGAAATTTCGAAGGATATTTGGAATTGATCCTTTTTGAGATATTTCAATTGAAAAAAGAAATAAATTCAGGTTTATTTTGACTAAGAAACAAGTGAAAGAAAATAAGAGTTTCTTTCCGCATGTAGAAAAAAAATTGAAAATTTTTTTCTAACTTAGTAGGTGTTTTTTTTCTCGACCTCAGTAGCTTGTATTACCACCTCTTGCCTTATACAAGCCTGAATCCGTGTAGGCTTGCTTTGAATTAGGTTTTCGACCTCCTCTGGGGTGATATTCTGCCACTCTTATGTGGCGGCTTGGATGAGCTGTTGTGTGATTCTTACATTATCTTGGAGCGATCAAATTTTTCTTTTGAAATTATCCCATAAATATTCAATAGGATTTAGGTCTGGAGAGCAAGTTGGCCAGTTCAAAATAGCGATTCCCTCTGTTTCAAGATAATGTCGCACGAGGTTGCTGATATGCGGAGGAGCTTATCTTGCATGAAAGTGAGATTCTCACCATGGGCGCCTCGCCAGAGTCTCACCATGGGCTCCAGCACTAGGTACACGTAATTTCTAGCCGTTACACTCGCAGGAAGCGAAATCAAATATGTTTTGCCTCCCAGCATATTGTCACCCCAAAACATCACACTGCCCCCTTGGTATTTCGGAATTTTGCTTGCTGTTCGGAGTCTAGCTTGTCTTACACGACCCCTTAAAACCCGAATCCGGAGGTCATCTGATCGAACACCAATTCTGGTCTCATCCGAAAAAAGAACATTTCGCCAATTCTCAGTATTCCAATTTTGGTGCTCGATATACCAATTAAGTCTGTTAATTTTTTGTTGTCTGGTTAGCTCTGGAACTCTTGAGGGCCTTCTCTTGTATACACCACTTGAACTCAGTCTTCGACGTATCGTTTCGACTGATACACTGATGCCCTTTGATACCCCAATTGTGGCGCCTATATTCCTCTGTGTCACCCCTTCTTCAGCAAGAGCAATTATTCGACCTCTCTGCACATCAGACAATCCAAGGCAAGGAATTTTCAATTATGATTATGGGCTTTTTGAATTTTGAAATTCACAGTTTCAAATCTCAATGACGACTGAGTACAATATCCCGAACATGTGGTTGGTGATAACTCAGCATTTCTTATTATACTATCCAGTTTTATTTCAACAAAAAACTTCATTCTTCACAATGGTCAAAGATCTATGGTTGAATGCTTCGATATAAATTTGGTTAAGTGTATGTTAGTAGTACCTAGAAATAATGATAAGGTTGAACTCATGAAGGTAGTTATTGTTGTTTGAGAAAGAAAACATCTAGGCAGTACTTATTCTTTCTGTATGTTATGTTTTACTCATTAAAACATCTTCTTCATCAAAAATATGAATGGAAAATAGTAATATGGCTAATTTAGATGATAGTAATTATAAAAACGATAGAAGTAAGAAGTATTTCGAAGCTAACCAAGGGCTCAAGAAGACCTTCTTGATTATTATTCTCGCTCATGTCATAGAAACATTTTCTAATGCTTTAAATAATCAGTGGGACAATAAAGAATAGGGATGAAACGTCAAACTCTACAAAATATGGAAGTTGGAGGAAATCTATGATTTAAGGGGTTATACAGATGGAATGTACATGTTTAAGTACACACAGAATAGAGATGTTTACTTTATATAAGGTGTTTTCAGTGACTAAATCAAGGTTTTTCCGCACTGATGCATAATTATTTTTCCTAAACAAGTAAAGGCCAACATTTAAATCAAAAACCGATTTCCTTGTGAAGCCACTATTTCCGTATTAGTCGATCAATTGATAGATTGTACATCATTTCAACGAAATTTGTTGTGTTTCTTTCTTCGAATGATTTATTGCAATGAATCAAGATATACAAAATATCTCTACATGTTCACCATGTGTGTAGTTATGCAATGTAACGTAATTCTGTAGGGATGCGTTTTAATTTTATACCAACATAACTTCTTAAATTTTACTAAGTGCCAATGCAAAATCTCCATTGATAAAATGGTGGAAATCATCCATTAGTAGAAATTAAAACTTATGGTATTCGATGCAAATATGGATTGACATCATGTGTCAATGATATCTATCAAAAACTTACCATAACACCATTTTCCGAAAATCCCGATGCGCGTTTCGCTAAATAACTGCACCTTAAAAAATGGTACCCTAAAAACAGTACAACACTTCCAGACAGTTGCGTATACGAATGAATACTAAATCACGAATTCATCATTCCATAATAAAAACAGATACCGCATAAAATGTAGTTTAACAAATATGTGAACGGCCCATAATGTTTATTCATGTGTATAATAGAAACAAATTGGTTACAATCCAAAAAAAACAGTCCACTCACTTGCAAAAATGCAAAATACGATCCATAACTCAGCGCCGAATAACATATCATCATCATTCAAATCATACAATCAAGTGGGATGTTTAAAAGGCAGCACGAAACTGCTAATTCATAAAATATTATATATCTTAATTAATAGTTTTTCAGCATAATCCGATTCGAATCTGCTCTGATAATATCGTTGGTTATATTGCTTCATTCAATAAAATAATGTAATCAAATTTATTCCTCCTGGATTTGTTAAGAATGCCGATTTATAGCTTGGAGCTGCCATCTCACGAAATTATAACGAACCGAGTGGGATAGTACAATATCGGACGCCGGTAAATTACAGGATTCTTCGTACGAATACGCGCTTATATTCCGTATCGATTGGAGAATTGCCGGCAAATTTCAATTGAAGAAAATTGAAAATATTCGGTGAAATTCTGCAATTGACAATTACTGAAAGAAATAAGCTGCTCATTCGTTAACAATCTACAAATACCTGTGTTGTTATTATCTTCTCCCTTTCATGTTTTTATGACGCAAGGGATTACTTTAAAATTATCGGAGAATTAATTGCAGCCAATACTATGGAAAAATGCCGAATCTGAGAGTAATAATCTCTTATCATTTCATGGTTAGATAAAACAGCGTAGTTCAATTTTTCACTATATTCACGAAATTATTATTATTTATTATCGTGGACTTATGCACTATCTCAGCTGTTAGCTGGATATAATTTACCTTTCCCTGATTCATCAAGCAAAGGGACTGACAGTTTTCAGCAAATCATCCAATTGCTTCTTGTTCGAAGCATATAACTTGATGTCATCCATATACAGCAGGTGGGAGACTGTATAATGATTCTTATATGATTTTATCGTAAATCCGTATCCTGTTCTATTGAGCATTGAGGACAATGGGTTCATAGCCAAACAGAACCATAGTGGACTCAAAGAGTCTCCTTGAAAAATTCCACGACGTATGGGTATCTCGTCGGTTTTAATTGATTTATTGTTCATGTTGACCTGCAGAGACGTGCGCCAGTGTGTCATTGTTGTCTTCAAGAACTCTACCAGTGCTGGGTGAATTTTGTATATCTGCAATACTTCAACAAGCCAAGAATGGGCGGTACTATCGAATGCCTTCAGATAATCGAGAAAAGCTGAATGAACATTCCGATGCCCTACGCGTGCCTGTTTCATTATCACAGAATCGATGATGAGTTGTTCCTCGCACCTGTGGTGTTTCTTTCTGCATCCTTTCTGCTCCTCTGCTAATATATTGTTGTCGTTAAGGTGTTGGTATATTCGATTGGATATGCATGAGGTGAGTATTTTGTAGAGGGTTGGCAGGCAAGTGATTGGTCTATATTGAGACGGATCCTGTGTTCTATCGCTCTTAGGTAGCATATATGTTAAGCCTTGCGTTAGGAAAGTGGGTGTTTTCTTGGGATGTTGAAGGACATACGTGAGCTGTTTCGCTAGGGCTTTATGGAGCTTATCAAACTTCTTGTACCAGTAGTTGTGGATATTATCTATACATGTGGCCTTCCAATTGTTGGTTGCTCGAACTACTGTTGTAATTTCTTCCTCCGTTATTCCATCGAAGTCCATATGTTTGATATCGAGGCGTTCTTTTTCATTCGTGATCCATTCCGTATCTCTATTGTGTTCTTTGGGGTTCGACCATAGTGATGACCAATAGTCGGTCAAGCACTGTGCGTCAGGTACTTCTCTGTTATTATTGGTCGCAGTTTTGTTATTTCCCTTATGAAAATTGGCTGCGTTTTGGAGGAACCTTTGGTTTTGGTGATTCCTTTCAGTACACTTGACGTATCTTGAAAGCCTCTTTGCTTCTGCTTGGAGTTTCTGTTTCAAAGTGTCCATATAGACGTCGATGTGTTGTTTGTGATCTGGGTGTTTTTGTGTTCGTACCAATTTTCCTATAAGTTTTGCGTATATGTGATTTCAAGCGTCTTGAGGGTTTTCTGTTTCTCAGGAATTCTGTGAGGCGACCGATTTCTGCTCTAATATTATCAATATCCTTCTCCAGTCGTTTTTGCCATGGTGGTTTTCTGACGCTTTTTGGCTCAGCTTGAATCAGAGTTGTGGAGATTTGTTGTTTGTGAAGTCGAAGAACCACTACTGCTCCACAGTAAATCAGAGTAAATTATTATTATTATTATTACATTGTTAAAAGCAGTAAGTCAATGGGGGGAAAATTCAAACAGGGTTGATTCTTTCAAGAACTGAAAACATTAAGTAATAAATAATATGCTGTCTCGTAAGCAATTTCCTAGTATTGAAGAAATCAATGGAAAACATAAGGTATTAAACTAATAGGGGAGAGTCGGGTAGCCTCGACCACATAAGTAAAACTCAGGATTACAAAAAAAAAATCTGAGAAAAGAGATCTACTTTCAATCTATATAATGAACTCAACACTAATGAAATAAGAAATGAAAATTCTCATTTTTATAACTGTAATAAAGGTTAGAAGGCACTGTCAAATATTTGTGTCATAATCATTTCTGGGGGGTAGCCCCCGACACAAAAAAATAGGACTATGTCGATTTGCAAACATCACAATAGTAGAAAGATATGATGGATCAATGTCCACACATTCTTCATTAGCCCATTTCTTGCACTTGTGACACTGAATCCAGTCGTCATAGAAGGTTTCCTCACAAATGATGCATTCTGTATTATGATTTGTTTCTTCCCTAGTTAAACTCTGGATATTCTTTCTCGATTTCATTTGATTGGTTGCTGCTTTTGTTCTATCAGCTGCAGCCTTGTATTTATTGGCTACAGCTTTGTTTGCTACCAGTGCATCTTTAAATGGAGAGGATGTCAGACTCTCACTTTTTTGGGTTTTTCGAGAACGGGCTGCAAGACGCTTCTGTGAGGCGTTAGGGAGAGGGGACAAGTTTTGAAGCAATGCATTCAAACTAGGAGATGCAACTGGCTCTGCATTATTTTTTGCAGTAGGCGGCTGCGTGCTGCCACTTGTTGATGGTTGTGATGCCTGAGTAGTGGTCGACTGCTGGGCGCAACTGGTGGATGGTTGTTAGGTAGAAATAGTTGATGGCTGCTGGATGCCGTTAGTGGATTTCTGTGGATTGAAACTTGTGGATGATTTTGATCTTATACTGGTTGATGGCTGCTCAGAAGTGTAATCGAAAACTGGTTCCTGTTCGATATTGGTCATTTACGACGACAAAAAATTCAAATCAATAAAAATCTTCCTATTGAATGGATAAATTTCAGTGTATTTGAACCCATTTTGTGCTATTCGTAGTCTAGTTGCCTTAGTGAAAGCCGAACTGACAAGGGAGGCGATGTCATAGTCTCAAATTCTCGCTCCTGGGTTTTGTATCATCGACATGGCACTTGTTCAACTGAATGCAGACTTGAACGGCTTGAAAAATACCCGGTTTAACGGTTGCACTTTGTGAGTTGTGTGGTGGTGTGCTGAGCATATGGATGTGATTAACACGAGAAAACTCTATCACTGCCAATTCTTCATGGCTTCCATGTCCATCGAGAATCAGAACAATAGGGTGTTCCCTCGAAGGCTGTGAGTGCTGTTTGTAGTGGTGGAGCCACTTCAGGAATATCACACCATTCATCCATTCACTTACATGTGTAATAGCTATGCTTTCCGGTGGAGCTCTAATCATCAATCGACCACCTTCATCCATCCGTTTTCTCGGGAAGATAAAAAAAAGGAGGTACAAAGTGACCAGTCACACTCATAGCAAACATCAAGATGATGTTTCATTCCCTCTCACCAGTATCAACTTGCCTACTTGCTTTTTTCCCTCAGCAGAAATAACTTCCTCATTTTTGTGCACCGTCGAGACTCCCGTTTCATCAGCATTGTAAATTTTCGAAGCTGGAAAACTATATGTTTCCTGAAGCTGGAATAGCTGATCATAAAAGCGATCTACTTGAGGTTTATTGAACGCAACGGCTTTCGCGATACTGGTTGACTCTGGAGTTCTGAGAGCAATATCTGGGAACCTTTTCGAAAAGCTATAGTAAAAATCTTTTCCGGCCATTTTTTCCCCTTGCAGAGTTTGATCGTTGGAAAATGTGTGCTCCAACCTCCCCAATTTCGGCTTGAACTCTGCTTCTTCTCCATTACCTATAGCTTTTATTTTATCCTGGAGTGTACTTTTTGGAACATCATACCGTTCAGCAGCTCTTCTTATAGACAGATTTCTCTCCTGAACACTCCGGATCGCTCTTTTCATCCCAACTTTCTCTAGTTGTTTTTCTCTCTTTGAATTTGGGCATTTTCTGTGAAGAAAACATCAGATTTCCACTTCTTCTTCCCTATTGCAGTACAAAAGCGACTTTAACATAAAGATAAGCAAACGACTTGACATGACAGAGCAGCTGGGATTCATAATTTCACTATTTCATTCATAGAATCCAAAAATTCACCAGTCATGAAATGGCCATGGCTACCCGATATACATGTGCCCGATTCTACCTGACCGATTCGATCCTATGATGTCATTTCTATCGCCAATATCAATATGAACAGCTCCAAATATTCAACATATTTTTGAACTATAATGACAACCTTTCTGAATTAGTAAAATGCCATGGTAAGATATTCACATTGTACAAAAAACTGAATTTGAGAAGTGTGCGGACAGACAAAAGTATATGATCGACTGTCACGCGATGTTCACTGAACTGACAAGGCTCATAGACTTGCACGTATGGCTATATGTTGCTGCCGTTATTTTGACGTGGCTTCTGTTAATGTAAGTCTGCGGGATTTTCTGGAACTTGCTTTGGTAGGGGGATCCCGCCGGACTACCAAGCAACGGTTTGGATGCCCCCCGTAGTTCAACCCTCTAACAGACCAGAGCTGGTAACCATAAAACATAGAACTTCCTTAACTTTGAGCGATTTGATTAAAGATGATGTGATCAAGGAAATACTGGGGATTTAAAAATAAAAATGAAGGACCCTACAACTGAGTTCAAGGAATGCAATATTAATTAGAGTGGAAGAAGGTTTAGCTCCATCAAGCTGAAGAATTTTCATTTTAAGCAAGTAATGTTTATTTTAATTGATTCAGTGTTTATTCTGATCTTTATTGAATTACTAGACTGAATCAATTTCCATATTTTATTTCAGCATCACATCTAAACCACAATATGGAAAAACGGATATATATATATATATATATATATATATATATATATATATATATATATATATATATATATATATATATATATATATATATATATATATATATAAATGTAATATAATTAACTGACAATTTTGTCATATTTATATTCAGAGCAGTATTCTATTCGATCGTTCACCACTTCACACAAAGGAAACTATTAATGAGTAACATTCAGTGTTACTTGACTAAGGTCCGTACACTGGATTTTTCCGGGAGAAAGCCTCTGACACTACTCGTTGGTACATTGATATCATTGTCAGATGATGCTATAGTATGTATATATTCTGGTAGATTGATATATTCTCATAACATTTAACGTTATCCTAATATATAATTATTCCAGGATATGTTTTGATGATAATCATTGCCTGGCAATGGTATTAATTACCGGGTGGTGGATATATGGGCAACTCGTCGGGGTAAAACCCCATATATATATATATATATATATATATATATATATATATATATATATATTGAATTACTATACTGAATCAATTTCCATATTTCATTTCAGCACCACATCTAAACGACAATTTACATAATATATGAAAATATATATAAAAAATATATATATATATATATACATATATATAGGATATCCACCGGACCGTCCGTTAAAAACTTTTAAGTTCCAATTACAAATATCAAGCTGAAATTTTATACGCGGCCATAACTAGCGATTTCCAATTGGACTGAATCACTTTGTTAATTCAATCTAACTTTTTTATTATACATCTAGAACCGACATTTGAGCAAGGCATAAAATACCCACGTTGTTGGCACTTAACTGTCAGAACTTTCGACAGATTTAATTATCTTTGTTATAAACTCGATTTTTGAGGAACATTTAAAAAACTTGAAGCTCGTAGATCCTTTGCACTACAGACACATTTTTTGCTTGGGTGGATAGAAGAAGGATCGAGGAATTTTTTAGGCAGTCTACACATGTCAAATGTTTATTGCGTTGTTTTGTATGATTTTTTCAATTTGGCCTTTTTCAAACAGCAATAACTCAATTTTTTCAAATGGCACGTGCCAATTTTTACATCGCCATCGGATGAAGCATCAAATTTAAGATGGAATTGTATCAGCATGTACTATACCCATCTCTTATAGTTCCGAAATAATTTGGGAATATATTGAACTTTGATGATTCTGCAAGAACTAACAGAGAATGCTTTGAAATATTTGAATCAAGTAGCTGAACTGGATACGCTCACCTGACAGGTGCCTAAAATTAATGTACTTGTCAATTCGTTCATTCGAATTTGATATTTCAACAAAAATTGTTTGTAATTTGAAGTGAAAATTTTTGAAAAACACCAGATTGATAATAAAATGGCTGATTATTCAAACGAGGATATGTTTAATCTCTTTTCAATTAATAGGAATGTGGTGGATAGAACTTGCAGGCAATTCAATAACCAATTTCTGAATTTGGCGCCTAAGCAAAATTTCGAAGGATTAGAAGCAATTTTCTGCAAATGCTGACTACTGTTACCTGCAGCTTCACCGCTCCCCAAATTCACGAGCCGTCACTGTTGCAGTAAACAGCTAATTTGAGCTATTGAAACAAATTCTAATCTACAGTTCAACTAAGTTATCTATCCTAGTGTTTCAAAAATTTCACCTTACTAGGCTAGTATATAGTTTCTCACCTAATATAGCCTACCGATGCCTATGTGGTCTAACCAACACTATGAAATTGTATTTACTTTTGTTCCTCTCCTCCGAGCAGTCGTATGAGACGGCTGACTCTTAGTTAGCGGTCGCGATCTCCACCGCATTACGCGGATATTTATTTACATACGCCGGTATCATTAGTTCATGTCGAAATTACCATGCCGCTAACTGTCACGTGGATAACATTATTCTCTGTAATTCCTAATGTCTGCCTATTCAGAATTCAGACGGAACGACAATACCTCAGACACTTTCAATACGGTTGGTACAACTCAATCGATTTAAATATCGTGGCATTTCCACGTCGAGAAAATCAACAGTCGTTTCCAATCGAACGAAGCGAATTTTATCAGTTTGAATTGGTATGAAAGTGTTTGAACAAGTTTAGCTCTTGATTGTCACCTATTTTTTATCGTCTTAGCGGTTTATTCTGTAGCTTCTTTCAAAATTTAGAGGCCACTAAAAATAACATGATTAAAGGCCTTTTAAAAATTTAATGGCTATTTGTTATTCTTCTTTTTATAGTCAACTCTTAGGAGGAGGCGATGCCTGTCATGCCACAGCTGTAGCCGACCAAGATGATTCAATGTGTGTTTATTCGCTTCTTGAATGAGGCGAAATGGTTAAAAGTTATTGAACTGGACACTACTCCTCCACTGAGTTTTACGCAAGCCTAGTATTTCTTTGGAACTAGATTCTTTCCGGGCAAAGCATTCACAAATTATCTGTGAAGAAGAGAAAGATCAGCAATCTTTGACCGAGAGGATGGAGATCACGAGCTGTCTCCTAGTGATCAATGAGGTGCACTGCTCTTTATTGGATACTATCCAATAGATGTATAGAACTTTTGGGTGCGGAGCCCCACACATACGAACAGTATTTCAGACCAGATCACCATTGTCCATCAGCAGCGATGGCGTGAACTATTGCTTAGCCTTGAAAAGAAAACTGAATTTAGCAGAAGCAGATTTGTCAATGGCTGGCATAAGGTTATGCCAGTAAACTCCAGTGTTGACTTTTACGCCGAGTGGGTATATGTTCGTTCATGAGAAGACTCAATGTCCTCGTATGACTAGACGAGGTTCTTCAGCGGTCACTTTCCTGGATAACGTTTTGGATTGCGTCTTGTTCGCTTTAAAATTGACCAACTTCAACCAGCTCCACTCTGCTATCTCCTCCTTGTCTGAATTCAACGACATGCTCTGTTGGTATCCTTGTCGGTATATCCTCAGCAGTTACGAGACGCTAACTAGAAAATGAGAACAACGGGATACAGTCGTCCGCTAACCCAAAAATTCTGTGTTCCGTGGAATTGAGCAGATCATTAATCTTCAAAAGAAAAAGGGTTTGTGAGAGAATGGAGCCCTGGGGTACTCCTGCATTATACTAAAAAGAATCGTTACACCATCAGTCACCACCTGAATTAATCTACTGAATGATCCAGGCAATTTCTCGTCCATATGCGATCAGTCTATTCATCCTGTCGAAAGCGATTGAGATACTAGAAGCATTGGATTTTGATTTGCTATACTTTTCGATTGTTGGTCTCCACAAATAATGTGTTACGTATGAAAGGAGGTCACCAGTTGATCGTTGTCTACGGAAACCGTATTATCCATTACTGATGATACCCTGCAACTCGAGATATTCTATGAGCTCATCGTTCATCACTCTTATAATGACTTTCGACATAATAGGCATAAATGCCATAGGATGGTAATTTTAGGGTAGGCATATCTTCCCTTTCTTTGGCATCGGAAAGCCGCAACTTTCCAACACTCCGTAAACGTCTGGCTCTAATACCAAAATCTGCCGATTAAAAACAGGTGCTAACTCTGGAGCACATTTCTTCAAAACAGTTGGTGGTATTTTATCAAGACCCACTGCTTTCTACTCCCGAGATTAACGTCAGAATTTTTTCTTGAGTTTTTCGTGACTTTCAGGACTACATGGAAGATTTACCTATTAATTTACGACATTAGTGGATACCAATGGATGGAGCTGGTTCCATCATTGTCATTGTTAGGAAATTTTATCCAGTTAGAGTGTAACTATTTACTATGGTATTAGACACTTCATCAATACATCGACTTATCCTTGGTTAGCTTGAGGCAAAATGGTATCACTGGCCAACTGACATCCTCCTGTTCCATAAAAGTGAAGGATACTTAGAAAAATCAAACCAGCCGAATTGTTCAAGGTGGTTCGTTATCATTGGAACGCAATATATGATTCAATCAATTGATCTGAATAATTCAATAAAAATTTAGAATTAATGTACTTTCAAAAAAACAAGAGAACTTTCCGTTTCGCGCATAGGTTTCATCTGTTTATTGTTTCAATATTTATGCTACTTTTAGGTTTATTTTTTCGACATTTTATATGACAACCTTCTGTTTAGTAAAAAAGAAATCAAAAGTTCCATCAGATTTGGAAAAATTTCTGCCACTTGTAAATTAGGGATCAATAAACGTTGAAGTAGTTGACCCAATGCTCGTTTGAAATGGAACTGAAAAACGAAAAGGGACATGCAAATTTCCCCCTGGATAATGATGATCAAAAGTACATAGGCAAATTCGGTCCTGAAGATTTCATAGACGTTAATACTGTAAATAAGGTCCCGCCTTTAAAAAAAAAAGAAGGTGGTTATTGAGTGAATTGCCTAATTTGAACTATTTACTAATAATAATGCTAGATATAAATTGGCACCAACTAAAAGTTAAAGAACATTAAATTTTAATTATGACCACAATTGAATGATATTCATCTAAATAAATGAATTACTTTCAATCATATCTAAAAATCAAATTTTGGCGATTTTTCAAATTTTATCATGAATCTTGTTTGGTAAATGGACACTTTGAATCTTTATGTAAGCATTTATTCGAAATTGTTTCAGTTTTTCGAGGAAATCAACAATTTTGGATGCGAACTATAAAATGAATCATTGAAATTTCCATGGAATGATTCACAAGTATTTGTGGTACGGGTAAGTGTCGCTGAACTTTCGGCCTATATTTCGGAAGGAAATGATGAATTTTCAGTGATATGTGTATAATTGTCGGATGAATAATCAGGGTATTTTTGAACTTTTTGATCTTCAGTGCATATTGAAAGTAAATAAAAAAGAAAACAATTTCTTACTTCATGTGGATGCAAAAATGCAAGCACAAAGGTCGTTCGTAATCATGATCCATCCAATTTCAGTCATTTCGTTCTTATAGTCAAACCGACTTTTTGAATTTTTCTGAATAAAGTCAGAGAAAGATGGAATCACCAACCGATATTCTTTGCTACAGGTTAAACTTGTTCAATGGATTTGTGAATGTCAAAATGTCAATTTCAAAATCTACGACTTCAGAAATATTCACCTGTATGGTCTCATTTCTACATTTATATATTGAGGAAAACAAAATATATATATATATATATATATATATATATATATATATATATATATATATATATATATATATATATATATATATATATATATATATATATATATATATATATATATCTGCTTGCTTATTCGGTAACAAGCATATAATATTGGTACGTAGAGTACGTTGGAAAAACCAAGTATCGTTAAAATTTGCAAGAGAAACAAAGAGAAAAGTCAAATGCACCGTCATATACACATGAGTCAAATTTTACAAAAATCAAAGATTAAACGAGAAAACTATTATATTGTCCTATTCATTAGGAAACCTATTTGGTCGATTGACTTTTTGCGTTCACGGGTGAAGGCTGTTGATCTTTGGAAAACTTAATGGCAGGAAGTTGATCTTTTCAATAAAGTTCTCATAGAGGATCGTTCCAAAAGAGTTTCGATATAAGAGGGAAAAATTTGTGTAAGGAAAGGGCTGTACCCCCTTAGGGTTTTTTCCCATGGCGTATGAGATGTTTCCTGTTGAAAAACAGCGGAGCATTAGTTAAGTTCTTAAATGAGGCAAGGGCTACACCCCCGGCCATAGACGAGCTGCACGGCGAAACCCTCGGAAAGAAACAGGTAAAAACAGATTCTAACAATATTTTTTCAAAACTTATAGTACGAACTGCACGAAATGCCATTTTATACCTGAATGGAAATCTCTTCCAATCGAACCTAACTAACCTAACCAAACCTCAAACCTAATTTAAATTTATGATTTTAAATTGAATAGGTTAGTAGGAAACTTGTTTGGTAAAATTAGGTTGAGGATATTTCAATATTAACTATTTTAGAGGAACCTAAATCTTTCCTGGTTGTTGTATTGGTCCCAGTGCAACTGAGTCAACATTTCATTAAATAGCTGAATTTATTTTTAAACGTGACGAACACAATACTCTAAACTAAATTTTACCAGGTCTAAATTTCCTTAAAATATGCCGATGGGCCATCTAATCTCAATGAATTTATTAACTCTTGTACCTATTTAGTCGACGAAATAGAACCTTTCTTTTTCGTGCATTTCATTTCCCATTTTGTCGTGCAGTTCATACATAGCCCCTTGGCTCTAAAATTGACCGTCGTGCAGTTCGACAACTCCGACACCCCCGTAGAGCTTAGTTCCCAAAAGGTGAATGAGATGTTCCCTGTTGAAAAACAGAGGAGCATTAGTCCAGTTCTTAGATTCATGTGAGTTTAGACATATAACATTAGGTATGTTTGATGAAATATTTTTCTGCTGTTTTCCTTTTTCCATTGTTACAGATTTTCTTGTCCCAAACCCCCTTTTCCTTCTTTTCACCCTTGTCTTCGTGAAGAAGTCCTGGAAATCATGGGGTGCAAGATGAGAATGAGAGAATGAAGCTGCTAGGTAGAAAAATTTTTGGTACTCTTTTTGTACACACGACACTAACACAACATAAACAGACAAGCTATTGCAAGTGTAATAGCGACAGGGAAACGAGTTTTTTCCTCAGGTTTCACTCGTTTATTAAATCATACGCGAGATAGTATGGTTCCTTTCTTCTTATATTTCCCGTGCTCACACTTTGGGGGTAATCGTAGGAGACATGATGCGAGTTTAGATGCCTGATTGAGGAACGGGCTTAGTCTGTTTTTTCCGCTGGCATTCTATTTATTCGCTTGTTTTTTACGATTGTGTTTTTCTTATACCAACCAAAATGATAGATATAAGCATTTATTATTAATACAATTATTCGATTTTTTGTAATTCCTCACTTACCCACACTTGTAAGTAAGAGTGACAGTAATTTCCATCGAGCATTATATAAATTCCGTCTGATGTATTTATCGAAAAAAGGATATTATCCTAGAAAACTAGTCAAACTACTTTTGCTGGCTTTTCGAATTAAACATTATTTCTTGCTTGCTTATCTCGCAATTGGGCGGTTCAAAGAGTGTAATATGAACCATGGCAATCTTCTGAGATATGTTTGGTCACTATATTGACGTCCAGTAGCCCCAGTGTAAGTGACTTACATTTATTATCCACACAGATCTATCATTATTCGCCACTTCTTTTAAAGAATTTTTGAAAAAAATATTCATACTTGTTGACAACCACCAACTGCTTTCTCTTCACACTCAACATAATTTCAACAGTCTTTATTTCTTTTTTAATTACATTCTGTGAAAAAGTACCGGGAATTGATTATTCAAGGATTCTGCTCAAAACGATTGTTGAAATTGTTGTTGTTGCTAAGTTGGCACAACTGTTTTCTTTCCTGATACGGAATTTGAACGCGATATGTCATTTAGTTTGTTAACAGTTCTCAATTCTGTCAGCTCCCACAAGTATGTTCTGCGATTTTCACAATGGATGAATCGACTTATTCAGAAACACGTGCATATGAGCGGTGCACGCAGTTTCAATATCTTGGCTAACTAATAACTAGCAAGTGGGAGATGAAACCCGAAATACAAAGCAGAATCGAACAGGATAGAACTGTCTTTGTGAATATGAGGAGACTGCTCATGAACAGAGATCTCAGTCTCGATTTGCGTCTGCGGATGATTCGCTGTTACGTCTTTCCCATTGTGCTGTATAGAGTAGAAGGCTGGACTATAACTCAATGTCTCGAGAATTAAATCGCTGCATTTGAGATGTGGGTGTACCGGTGGATGCTTTGCATCTCATGGTGACACCACGTGATCAACGCCAAAGTTCTCCGAAGAGTAAACAGCGACGCTCAACTACTCACCACTCTGAAGACGAGGAAACTTCGGCCACATTATGAGAAATGAAAAATACAAACTGCTTCATCTCATCGTTCAAGGTAAGATCCAAGGAAGACGAGCGCCCGGCAGAAGAAGAACATCTTGGCTCATGAACCTACAACAGTGGTTGAACAAGAGTACGAAGTCCCTGGTCAGAGTGAAGATTGCCCTGATGATCGCCGATCCCAATTAGAAGAAGCACCTTAAGAAGAAGAAGAAAATCGGCCATCAACATCTTCAACTGAAATTAACATCGATAAAGTGAGGAAAATAGTAATTGAAAATCGTCATTTGAGTTTGAAAGAGATAGGCATTGAAGTTTCTGTGTCTCTCGAATCATTTCGTAGCATTTCAAACGATTCTTTGGGCATGAAACGCGCTGTCCCCCGACTAGTCCCAAGAGACCTGACTTTTCAGTTCAATACTTGTTGTAATCCTGATTTTCAATAAATCTCTTGTGATAGTATAATACATAGTTTATCTTATTATCATCATGATTAACTATCTCGTAGTAACGGCGGAATGAATTAATTATTTGACCTGAATATTTAGCAAAATTTAAATCGCGTAAAGGTCGCGATCCCAGAACGAGTCAATTCCCCACATTCATAAAATGCGTTGTAACTGGCGATGAGACATGGGTTTATAAGTTCGACAAGCAAAGCATTCATCAAGCTTCGACATGGCGCCCTCCTACCGAAACCAGAGAAATCCGTGTCAAAGTCGATCAAAAGTCAAGGTAATATTAACTGCTTTCTTTGATTATAGCGGTGTAGTGAATTCGAAATTCTTGCCAGAAGGTCAGACGGTAATTAAAGAATATTATTTGATCGTTGTTTGTTTGTTTGTTTGTTATTCCTTTAACGTGCTCTATTTCCGCCTTTCGGCGAATGACTCGCCGGGGAATTCTGTCACCTAATTAACCCGGGAATTTTGCCGAACTCCTCTCGTGTCGAGGGAAGGGATCTTTAATGTCCAACGCATCTCTGTTAGACAGGACCGACGGCTTTAACTCTCTTCCGAAAGATGGATACTCAAGCGATTCCCAGAATCCGAAAAATCGCACCGAATTTAAGGGAATTGCACCCAGGTAACTCTGCGCAAGTAGACGAGCATCATATCCTCTACGACACCGAGCTGGCTAGCCCTGATCGTTGTGCGGCGATTGAACGAGCAAATTCGTCAAGAATATGACTCTGGCTGACCTTTTTCTTTTTCCATAACTCAAATCTCCTCTTCGAGGTACCCGTTTTGAATCGATAGAAGACATAAAAGCGAATTCGCGGAAGAAACGTTCGAATAAAGTTTTGATAATAGGATTATTCGTTGGCGTAAATCAGGGATGCTCAAACGGTCGATCGCGAGTGCTTTTTGAGTACATTTCGAAAAAGGAAAAATTTTCAATAAGTAGGCAAGTAAACTACAAAAACTTATTACGTAATAAAATAGCACTCTGCTAGAGGCAAAAGGCGGCCTCATCAGATAAAAAGCTGCGTTTTTTATTCTTACCGCTTTTCTGAAAATTTCGGGCGGCGCGTTTGTCGGGAACATTCGGGACTTTCGTTCAAGCCGATATTAATGTTAGGCCTGCAGGAATTGGAGTCATTCTGAATTGTATCTTGAAGGCAATATTACGTCGATACAAAGTTTATTATTAAACAGTACAAAATGAGTGCAGCGAAGAAATCTAAAACGTATCATTTTAATATCGTTCGGGAGGAAGAATTTTTTCTTTGTATGGTGATGATGAGTGCATTTGTCTTGTTAGTCGTGCGTCAGTTGCAATATCTAAGCGAGGTAACTTAAAGATGCACCCTAAAACGGTTTCTAAAAACTATGAGAAGGATTTTCCGTTATAGAGTGAATTAAGAAAACAAAAAGTACGTGATTTGCTATCATGTTTGAAAAAAGAACAAACCAAGTTCACAAAGCCAGCCAAACAATCAGAAGCTGCTACGATCGCGTAATTTAAAATATCTCATATATTGGCAAAACACAAGAAACCATTCGAAGATGGATCGATTGTGAACTAAGCATTTATCGAAGCGGGTGAGACATTATTTGGAGATTTCAAAATAAAACAGAAATCATGTCTGCTATTAGAAAACTTTAGTTATCTCGTCCGACTGACTTTTCTTTACAGTTCGACGAATCGACATGTTGCCTAAGGAAGAATATTTGACAATCATTCCTCTGAAGGATGAGACCCGTGGCAAAGATATATATGAAGTTTTCTTCAATTTTGTAAAAAACTGCAAGCAATCAATATATAAATTAGTATGCATTACAACCGATGGAGCACCAGCAATGACTGGAAACAAAAACGGTTTTGTGACTTTGTGTCGAGCTAATGAAGATTTCCCTTCATTTTTTTTCATTCCATTACATTATACATCAACAAGTTCAGTGTTCAAAAGTTTTAAACACGGAGGAAATTATGGGCATTGCAACAAAAATTGTGAATTTCATCCGAGCACGTAGCTTGCAATGGCGGCTTTTTAAGTTGCACTTGGAACATAGGGAGTCAGCTGAACACACTGATTCAGTTCTTCATATGGATGTCAGGTGGTTGAGTCGCGGAAAATTCCTAGAAGGGTTTCAACAATTATTGCCCGAAATAACAGCTTTTCTAGACGAAAGAGGTGATACCACTCAGATGTTGAAAAACAAAAAATGGCTGACTGATTCGGCATTTTCGACTGACATCACAATGCACTTAAAGAAAATTAACTTGGAGCTTCAAGGTAAATGAAACACTATTATTGAGATGATTAGCGCAGTGAACGCATTCAAAAGGAAACTACATTTTATGATAGATGGGACAATTCGAAATGCGTTTTTATGATTGAAGTATATTGGCCAATATAGCATCATTTATGAGTTATCCTTTTTCATCTAAAAAAATTGAGGAAATAGCTATTGAAATAACAACTCAGATTAATATGAACTCATGTTCAGTTGAAAATGATTTGGTGCAGATTATATCAGATATACATCCCAAAGCTACAACATCTGATTCAAATGTTATATAGATAGATAAATATCCGAATCTAAGGAAAATCGCCCTTCAACTGACTGCAATGTTTGAATCAACTTACTTGTGCGGGTCTGCACTTTCTGAAATGAAGATAATTAATTCAAAACATCGCAATCGACTAACTGACGATCATATGCTTGCTATTAGCACTCAGTGGGTACGTACCATCTTATGAGAAGTATGCTTAGGACATGCAATGCCACGCCCTAATATCCAAAGTCACTCCTTAGTTAAGTTTAACACCATATGTACATCTTTTGTTTTGTAAAAACCAATAAACTCGCAATTTTGAATAACTATGAGTTTTTCATTGATATTATAGAGAAGAACCTAACTAAACCTAACCCAAACCTTGACTAAAATGTATATTTTGCGGAAAGCTAATATCTATATATGCTACGGAACACCCTACCTAGGTAGGTAGGGTGTACCGCGTATGTACGACAACCCTGCATCACACATACTTGCAGCCTCTCAGAGTTGAATGTAATTAGTCTAAAAATATTGAGGTGGATCGTCAGCAGTTTTAGTTTGAGCACCCCTGGCGTAATGTACTATTTCGGAAGGGGTCCTCTTACGAAATAAATTTGAATGGAGAATAAATATTTTGTGTTTCATTGACCAAGTCCCGGTACCTTTTTGATAGAATATATAAGGTACCTGAGGTAAATAAGGCCCAAGGGGTAATAAGGCCCAAATTTCAAATTTCGCGGGAAAATATACCTATGACACTTCACTGTTTACGCACACGTGCACAATGTCGGTGTGAATGATTCCGTATTGGTCAGCAGACGCTAGCGCCGCTATCTTGTCAGTCAAGTGCGATGCTTTGATGAAGTGACTGGCGATTGTGCAATTTTATAATTTTCATACCAAGAAACTGTAAGTATTTAACGTTTTATTTAATAATGGACTAATAACGCTGTATTTATTACCTTGAGTATGTCTCGCGTAATACACAGGATATGGCTTTTCCTAACCAGAGAATGATTTTGTAGGTTATTTGGATTATTTTGTAAAAACGTGGCATGCGGTTAATAAGGCCCATTGTAACGATACTTGGGCCTTATTAGCCTCTTAATATTAAAGTATCAGATTGTATTGTTCGTTATTTTCTAGGTCAATGTACTATGTGAATTTTGACAATATATGTAATATTGTTACAGATTTTGTTCAAAATGCCTCCAAAGAGAGCTCAGTGGACAGAAAACAATTTACGGGCTGCTATGGCAGCTATAAAACGAGGGCATCTGACGCAACGAGCTGCAGCTGAACGATACAATATTCCAAGACGAACTCTCCGAAATCATATAAAGTCCGAAAGTACTATTAAGCGCTTAGGTCGTCGTTCCGTTTTGACAATTGACCAAGAAAAAGATCTTGTACAACGCATTATACGATTTTCTAACATTGGTGTACCTGTTACTCCGAAAGTCATACGGAGACAAGCATTTTTATTTTGCGAGAGTTATGATATTAAGCATGATTTTAACAAAGACTCTGGAATTGCGGGCAAAGACTGGCTTAAAACGTTTTTGAAAAGGAACCCAGAAATTTCCAAAAGAAAAGCCCAGTTTATGAATCCAGGCAGAGCACAGAAATTAAACCGTCCTATTGTCGCTCAGCATTTCCAAGAAGTGAAAGACCTATATGAAGAATTAGATATTCTACAGAACCCTCAACGACTCTATAATATGGATGAAAAGGGGTGTAGACTCACTATTCATCATCAACAAACTGTTTTGGCGCAAAAAGGAGCTCGTCGAGTCCATTTGATTGCACCTGAGCACGCGGAAAATGTTACGATAGCAATGTGTGTTAATGCTGTTGGTACTGCTATCCCACCAATGATCATCTTCAAAGGCCAAAGGCAAAAACCAGAATATAGTGATAACTTACCAGCTGGATCTCTCATAAAGATGGCTCCAAAAGGAAGTATGACCACGGAGCTATTTATTGAATTCATCAAGCATCTGGGAAAGAATAAAACGCAGGGAAAAGTCTTGTTAATCTTTGATGCAGCATCCTCGCACCTGGATTATACAATTGTTGAAGAAGCAGACAAGATGATATTGTTCTTTATTGTTTGCCTAGTAACACAACCCATGAACTTCAACCCTCGATAAATCTGTCAATAAGTCTTTTGAGCATCACTGGGATCAAGAAGCTATGACATATATGTATCAAAATCCTGACAGACGCTTGACAAAATCGAACTTCAACAAAATATTCTCAAAAGCTTGGTCGAGGGCACTGACTCATGAAAATATAATAAATGGATTCAGGGCTACTGGATTGTTACCATTCAACCCTGATGTATTACCAGATGAAGCATTTGCACCAGCGATCTTGACCGAACATCCTCCTCCACAAACTTCAACTATTATTGAGGCAAACATAGACTACCCTGAAGTAACGTCACGTTCTGACACTGTTTCACCGTCAATACTAAACAACGAAGAATGTACTATTGCTGGCATTGTTACCCCAGAAAAGCAAATTGGTGTAAGGGCTTTAACTGATATTGATACATCAACTCTTCCTGTGAAAGTACCACAAACTTTAACACCATCGCCTAAACCATCAACATCTGGTATTGTGACAAAACGTCCTCTTATTCTAAGTTCAGACTCAGAAACGGATATTGAGCCTGATGCTATACAGAAGATGTTGAATATAAATAATCCCACTAGAATCAATGTATATACCTCCGAAGAAGACTAAAGGAAACTAAATCCCCGTTTCAAGAACTTATGCCAACTCCAAACTATGCTGTTATCAAAAACAAACCAAGAAGAAAGGCCATCAATTATAGAGGTCAACGGATTACTAGGGACCTTTTTAAGAAACGGGAGGAGCTGAAAGAAAATGAGGTAATAAAGGTGAAAAAAGCCAATCGGAAAACTAAAGATCGTAAGAATAAGTCTGGAAAAGATAGCAGTAAGGTTAAGAAGTCAAAAATAATTGAATCTGAATGGTTCTGTCATGCTTGCAAAGAAGGTCGTGTTTCGGACATGCGACAATGTGCCCAATGTTTAAAATGGTACCACGAAGAATGTGTCGGACTTTCAACCGAAGATAAAGATATTTTTTATTGCTGTGTTTAAACAAAATACTTAACTATATTTTACCGTGTCAGTATGAATAATATGTTTGTTAATCGTTTTTATTTTTATTTTGTTTGCAGAAGATATTTTGTTTTGTTTTGAGTCTATTTTCTGAGTCTAGGAATATGCTTGTGATACTAAAGAACTAAGTTAGGTATTTTAATTAAAGTCTGATTTTAAGTCTTTAAAATTAATATAAGATTAATTACATAGATTTGTTTAATAAGAAAAGAACTGATTATTTTAATTTTCTAAGTTAGAGAACATGTTGTGATTGTACCAAATACTTTAGTTACGGCCACTAGTTCCTGGAAACTGAATTGTCTTCGATTACTATTGAGAGGGTAATAAGGCCCACGTTTAATAAATAAAGGAAAATGATTAAATAAGTAAAAACAACAATTTACTTTTATTTTAACTTATTTCTAGGTTAATTTAGGGCGATTTACTTTAAAAATAAAGCATTTTTTTATATGGGCTTTAATATACTACCGTAGTATAATAAGGCCCATGAGAGAAGTTTAAAAAAAGTGTATTTTCGTATTTAAAAATATGCTTTTCTGAATTGTTTCTCACAATTTATTACAGCAACATGTACAAGCTATGTAGACAACATGTTTTTGACGTCCTATACGCATTATACTCAGATTTAAAGCAAATTTTTGTTAGGTGGGCCTTAATTGCCACCGGTACCTTACAATATCCATTGCATATCATTGGTTTCAAAAAGAAAATTTATAGGGGATTATTCCATTTCAACAATTCCTAATCAAGGAAACCTCTATGACTACGTTTCTAAGGTATAGTACATAATCTCAATGAAGTTCATTCGGAATGCATCTTCTTCTTCTCAATAAGATAATTAGCTAGTTTCAGGAACCTGAAAAGCTCTAGAGAGAATTTATATGTCTATGGAGGCAATTAGACAGGAGCCTTTCTGTTCGCCACCTCCCTGACCCAATTTTTCACCCCCCAATAGTAAAACGCTGTATTATATGCATTTGTTATTGGGATCTCCAAAATTTCTTCGAAATCTCTCTTTTCGGTTCTATCGTAGAGCAAACATGGAAATCTAGGTATGATACGCCGATTTCTACTAAAAACTTGTTGCCAAAATGTTTCTTACGCATTTTCTGGAGGATTCGAATCATCATGCATAACTTCTGAAAAAGAAAATTTCCATTAATTATCCCAATATGTTCATAATAATCCTATCGTAACGGAAACTACGAAATGTATAAATTGTTTCATAGATTGAACTTAGATGCAAGTTTCTTTGGTTATGGTCTACATTTTTCTCCAACGAAAATAATTATATACCCCAAATATAGGATAAACATTAAATGATAATTTTCTTGAAAATAAAACAAATTATGCGAAAATATAGTTTATCCAAAACCGTTTCACTTCATACCCTTCAATTTCTATATACTTTTCGATTTTTCGAAAATTCCACGATTACGAATGTCCCGTGTCCGGCGATCTGCTTTTGCGATTTCACCCACCGTCATCGTCATGATCCAAGAAGGCATAGTCGGGTTGACAGTAACAAGTGGCGCCGCCGTTCGCACAGCCAGCCTTCTAGATTTTCCTGTTTTTACAGTAACTAGCTGTCATGTCACCGCTCGACAAGGAGACTTGAATTCCAATTTAAAAAACCAATAACAGGATTCTTATTTATGGTTTAATCTGAAGAAGTATAGGAGTATTCTAGTCTGAAAAATGCGCCTTGTGTAATTGATAGGTTGGCTTTTTTGCCGCTTAGCCGCGGGCGAGAGAGCAAGGACTGCTTCTAAATGGAAAAAATCGAGAAAAAATGTTAGGAGCTGTTTAGGGTTATGTACTCCTTTCGTTTTTGTCATTGAGGTTCATAATTTCATCCGCGATTATTACTAATGATTTTATGGATTATCAAAGTACTAACACCAATTTTCTGTTACCGAATTTTTTCTGAAACATTTGTTCATCACGAGATTTCATGGCAACTTTCGTTTGTAAAACCAATACTTCTCCAGGATATATCAGTTGAAATTAATATTGACGTAACGGCAAGTATTCTCTCTCACCATGAATACAGCAAGTTTATTATAATACAATTTTTGATTGGTATAATACCTTCATTCTGAAATAGATTTTATAAGAATTGATTGATTTTCAGATGTATCTATGTGTTGTTTATAATCCTTGGATGCAATTGGAAGAATTTTTCTTCTGATATTCTTTTTTCGATGTGTTTTTCGCCAATATGTGACTCTGATAGATCCAAAATGATTTTAATTTCAAGTAATAATCAAGTATTCGATTTATCATTCTACTTGATTTCGCAAAGGAGACAACCAATCAGACTAAGCAGAAATAATCACCTGAACATGGGCCTTCATATCAAAAATTATCATATCAAGTCCTGTTTTAAAAAGAAATTTTTTTTGACTCATGTGTTTTTCTAGAAATTTGCAAAATTCTTGAGAAAAAATCGTAATCGGAAAGAATGCAGTTTGTTACTCGCAGGTATCGTTATTTTTTCAGGTATGTGTTGACTTTTTGGGAGTTTCATTTAACTTGAATAAAAACTTGAATTTAAAGCTCTTCATATTTAAATATGTATTTATGAACTAGTGAACTAGTCTGACAATTTGTCGACTCTATGTTAAATTTAACAACATTTAACAAGTAGTTAACAATAAATCAGCAGACCATGTGACAAACCAATGTTAACTCAGTATTAGGGTTGCTCAAAACCTAGCGAATTATTTACTTCTTATTTAGTCCATGTGAACGGTTTGTCAACAAATTGGTAAATACAATAACTTCTTATCGAGTAAAATTTTAGAACTTCTGAAGGCAAATTAGCATACAATATCCGTGAAAATTACAAACTGTTCATATTTATGCAAATAATCAATCAATTACAAATGAATCAATTTAACATTTTGAAATAAGAATCTTCTCAATTATAGAAGGTAAGTAATATCGTATGTAGTATTGATGCACACGAATGGATTGTTTACACGAATCTAAACAAAAAATAAGTACCAAGACATGGAATATTACTGGTGCTGATAAAAATAATGCAATTAAAGCAACTAAGAGGAAGATGCATATTTTTGTGTCTAGAATACACCCAGCAACCTCATTTGATGATTTTTTGGTCATGGTTAGAGTTAATCTTCCTGAGGCACAGTGTGAACAAGTTGCCTCAAAGCATCCAGATAAATACTCCCCATTCAAGGTGACCATCAACCTTTCCAGTTTTGAGAATGCGAGAATGTAGAGATTTGGCCCCACGGTGCTTCTGTGTCCAAGTTTTTTCAGAGGCCCTCAACAATGAAGACCCCATCGTAAGTTCAGTAAATTCAATCACAGTTTGCACATATTTAGGGTTCGCTCTGACGAGGATGATGGACCGTTTTAACACTTGGTGTGAGCTTCACCATTTAGAGCTCAATATATCCAAGTGTAATGTTATAACGTTTACTCGTGCTGTTCCTAAGGTCTATGAGTATTATATTGATAATTTCGCCTTGAGTCGCGTCAATACTATTAAAGATCTGGGTGCTGGATTTTCTTTTGATTTTTAGGGATCATGTTTTCGGTATTGCTAGGATGAGCACCAGAATATTGTAGTTGGTACAGAGGAATATTATGAAGTTTTCAATTGATACCTTTAAAATGGTAAACTGTGCCTTTGTTAGAAGTATCCTCGAATTTGCTTCGGTGGTTTCGAGCCCTTCCTACTCAATTTGCATCGACTGTCTGGAAAGAGTTCAGAATCGTTTTCTATGATTGGTGGCTTTTAAAATGTATATTCCGAGGGATAAAATTGTTTATGAGCAGTTAAGGTTACAAATTGAACTTCCCGCTCTTAGCATTCGTAGATCTTGTGCTGATCTGCACTTTCTCTTCAAGATCTTAAATGATGGAGTTAATTGTGGTGAGTTACTTAATCGTGTAAGTTTTAATGTACCGAGATTATGTTCCCGCATTCCTCAGATGTTTTACACGGATTCAGTTCAGACTAATTATTGTAAAAATTTCTTTCAACTTTGAAAAAGTTGTTGTTAATATGTTATGGTAGGTTTACTTATAAAATTGTTTTATGTTATTGCTTTTTACTTTTGCTTGTTAATACGTCTGGTCTTTATTTTTGCATTTCTATTCTTAATTGAGATTGTTAGCATTAGATATAAACATTCACAAATAGTTTAGTTATTAGGTTATTCATAATATGCGATTACATGGGATACCTATGCTGTTATGGTGGTGTTTATTGTTCCAAGTGGGTTGTACTGTTCATTATTATGTGTACAATGTATGGCATATGTACATATATATTAAATAAATAAATGAATAAATGAATAAATGAATAAATGAATAAATGAATAAATGAATAAATGAATAAATGAATAAATGAATAAATGAATAAATGAATAAATGAATAAATGAATAAATGAATAAATGAATAAATGAATAAATGAATAAATGAATAAATGAATAAATGAATAAATGAATAAATGAATAAATGAATAAATGAATAAATGAATAAATGAATAAATGAATAAATGAATAAATGAATAAATGAATAAATGAATAAATGAATAAATGAATAAATGAATAAATGAATAAATGAATAAATGAATAAATGAATAAATGAATAAATGAATAAATGAATAAATGAATAAATGAATAAATGAATAAATGAATAAATGAATAAATGAATAAATGAATAAATGAAGAAATGAATAAATGAATAAATGAATAAATGAATAAATGAATAGTTGAATAAATGAATAAATGAATAAATGAATAAATGATAAATGAATAAATGAATAAATGAATAAATGAATAAATGAATGAATGAATAAATGAATAAATGAATAAATGAATAAATGAATAAAGGAAAAAATGAATAAATGAATAAATGAATAAATGAATAAATGAATAAATGAATAAATGAATAAATGAATAAATAAATGAACAAATATTCGAAATATCTCTTTCCGCAGTGAATCTTCCAGTATCTTCAGCAAAGTCGTTTTTTCATCAATTATTGAGAAGCAAGATATACTTTTGCATTTTTGCCTCTACATTGAAATGAAGGAATAGATGCGCACTAGGAATTATGCAGAAAGGATAACATTTATTGCTTACCGCAATACAGCCTTCTAGATTAAACGTCAGGATTTGAGCAAATGACCATATCTCAGATGCTAATTAGGATCCGTAAACAATATTTTCACTTTGTTGAGGTATTTTCTCAATATGACCCATGGATACATTCGAAAAAATTTCCTATCCAACGGTTTTCAAATTATAAAGTAAATGTATACTTTTCTCAATACAAACCATACACGAAATTGATCGCGTTGAGTAGAGTATTTTTTTTGCTTTTCGAAAAGATATTATATTATCATATTATTATGGCGCATTTTTCAGAAAAAGAAAGGTCGTTTTCAACCGAATCCCGTTATGAGATAAGAACCTTGCCATTCGCAAAATAATTCTCTATGGTATATCTAGTATAAAACGGAGATATCACAGAATAATTCTGATGAACTGTCGATTCTGAATAGGTGAAGATAAAAGTCATTTTTTATCAAGATTTCGTATTATCAGGAAAGAAATTCCGTAGTATTAGAACGAAAAAAATTATAATATAATATGATATAAAAGTGGAGGCAATGGTAGAGCTGTTGGTGCTTTTTATATCTGAAGAGATGTGTTCACAAGTTTTGCGTGAACCGCGGAATAGTGAAAACCAGTTGCGAGAACATTATTATTACGTAATACTGAAATCCGACGCATTATTGAAATTTTGTTTCCGAAAATGTTTTAGAACGTTGAAAACTACAAACACAATTTCGAGATAAATTAAAATAACTTCAGAGATAAAACAGAAAGGCAATTTTCTCATCCAACGGTTAACCAACAGAAATCTCATCGAGTAAAAATTTGAGCTCCTCAAAATATATACGGCTGTCCTGTGTTGAATTACTGAATGAAAAATGAAGATTGATGAAAAGGCAACGCCAGTTTAGAAGGAGATGCTTGAATTGTCCTTCCAAATTCTCTATACATAATCTGTATCTTCTTCACAGCAATCAGTAGTAGAATTTCACGTCAATCCTGGGCAAGGGTATCCTGTAATCGGTTAACCAAATCTGCCCTACTCTTCATCGCATGAGGTAAACATTTCGTTCTTTACCAAACCCCATATGAAAAAGTTTAATAGGTTGAGATCAGGAGATCTCGGGGGCCATAAAACGGGACACCTTGTGCCTATCCAATGATCTTCCAGAATAAAGTTCAATTTTTCGACGGAAGTGCCTGCATTATGCTCAGGTCGTCATGTTGAATCCACTTTGTTTCGAGGTCTGCAAGCGGAATATTTTTCAAATATAGCTCAACGGAATTCCGTCATAATATTCAGATACGTGTTAGCGTTTACGGATTCCTCAAAAATATATGGTCCCATCATTTGCTGCCCAACAGTTGTCAACTATGCTTTGAAGCCAAAGGACCTTGGAGATTTCTTTCTTGGAAAAAATGATGAGTCTTATCTGACCAATGCTGTCGATTATTTATGTTGAAGAATCCATCTCTGACTATCCTTTCCTTATCGCTTCAAATAACGTTTCTTGGAAAATCTGCATATTAGAGCAATATTCTCTGATTTCGGCATTACGAAACACCAGTTACATCGGCAATTTCTCTTGTCGATGTATCAGGATTTTCAATTAAGTTCGTTTCAGTTTATTTATGTTCTTTGGCAAATTATTTGACCCTCGTTTTTTTGACAGGCCCGTAGTTCTGCAAATTGTATTCCTACCTTTTAAAAATACGTTTGTGAGGCTGGTGTCGCTCTGGGATGCGTCATGAAAATGATAACCAGCAGCTTCACTTTATTTCCGCTTATAATGAAATAAAAAATCATATCATACATTTCATCGTTACTATATTTACAATAACTTTCTAAAAAAACAAACTCTAACAATATCAAAATTCCAAAATGGGGAGATAATAATTAATCATTTTGACAATGAGGCGTTCATTGAGATTTCACAGATTAATTCTACTGATATAAACACCTCAAAAAATCTAGGATCTATTGTATTGTATATAATGTATTCTTGAGAAAACAAAATAATATTTGACTTCTCCAAAGCACCTATCATAAAAAAAAATTTGAAATTTGGTAAAACACAAAAAAAAATTCTGTACTAATATTTTCGAAACGATATGGAAGCACTCATACTTTTCAGTACCCAGAAGGTCCACCTCTGTTATTAATGACAATTTGGCATCGTCGCGGCATGCTCTATATTAAATTGTCTATTACATTTTGGCCTAAGTCATTCCAAGCTCCCTGAACTGCTAATCGAAGCTCCTGTTATTGAAGGAAGACGTTTTTGACGCAGGAGATTTTTTTGTAGGGTGTCCCACACATGCTCGATGGGTTTCAGATCTGGGGAGCAGGATGGCCATGGTAGAAGATAGATATCATTCTCTTCAAGAACTTTCAAGACAACTCTTGCACGATGAGGAGGGCATTATCTTGTTAGAAGAGTGGATTTTGACCCATTGTTTGGAGATACGGTACCACTACAGGTAAAACTATCTCATTTGCGTAAGAATATCCCGTGAGGTTGTTCTGTATGAAAACGAGGTCAGTTCTTCCACCAAGGCATACCCTCCCCAAAACATCACTGATCCGCCTCCCTGTCTAACAACTTCTCGAGCATGCTGGAGACGGCTTTGCTTTTCAGGTTCCCTCCGTATTCGAATTCTTCCCGAATCGGGATAATAACTAAATCTAGATTCATAATTCAAGAGAACTGTGGCCCACCTCTCTTGATCCCAGTTTACGTGTTCTTGGCACCAATATAAACGAGCAGCGCGATTTCCATGGGTCAGCTGTGGAACTCTTAAAGTACGTCTGGAGTGGAGTAGACCTTGGTGCAGTCGATTTCTCACAGTTTGGTCGGAAATTTGTACATTATGAACTCGTGATAGCTCTTGAGCTAATTGAGATGCTGTGGTAGTACGATATCTTCTGGCTTGTAAAACCAAAAATCGGTCTTGGGCCACTGTAGTAATCCTGAAACGACCTGTATGGCGTTCTTCTACGCTACCTGTTTCATTGAAACGCGTTTATGACACTTGGGCTAATTCCCAGAACCCTGGATACTTCCCGTTGTGAGCTGCCAGCTTGGAGCATGCCAACGGCTCGTAACATCTCTTCTCTAGTCAAATGTCGTCTTTCCATGGTCGAATCGCAAAACTTGAATCTTTTATTTGAGCTTACAACAGAAACAAAGTGCGAACTAACTGATTTCAAACACTGAATACATGAAATGATTATAAAGCAGCGTCGCATCTGCTGCATTTTTAGTTTTTTATGAAAAAAAACTGGAATCTGTTGCGGCCTCAGTTTGCATTTTCTGAAAAACCAGTGTGTGAAAAAACTTTTCGAATGCACTAATAGATTCAATTCAAATTGATGTTAATGTGAAAAAATTATTTACAGAACTTAATTATTACCCGAGGTTATGATCATTTGCTCAAATTTCGGAAAATCTGCAATACATTGTATCAAGTAGTATCGTTTCTTTTAGTAGTGTCATTAGTAATGATATCAATTGGATCAACCTCGTAATTCATATTTTGTGAGGTGACAGTCAATTTTAACATTTAACTTTTTATAAATGGATGAAAAGAATTGAAACTTTTACCAATGAGGTAACAAAAATGTAAAAATGAAAAGTCAAAGTTTTTGAGTTGGAAATTCCAATGGAATATGTTACTGATAATAATTTCTAGAGTCTGAGTTCTGAGTTTGATTCATTCATGAAATTTCACAGCTCGCACGGCAGAGGTGTACAGGGTGGGTCTATGAAATATACAACGACTAGCTAGGGCAATTCGAGCCAGTCAACACTTTAATAACCGCGACTGATTTATCGGAGCATAGAATGCGAATCGCGGTAGCCAAGCGGTCCGCCGATTTACGATCATTTTCAACTTATTCCATCGGCCTATAGCTTTATTACTATTATTAGTCAAATTGACTTATTCCAAGTTCATGAGGATAATTTTAAATGGGCACTGTTTATGAACGCTCTCAATGAAAAATTGATGAAAATATAGTATCTATTTACAGAGAACATGAAATAAATTTGCAGTTCAAGCTATTCACATTGGATCCAAAACAACAAAAATAATACAGTAGATAAATTGATTTCTCGTTCAATTTTGTATTAATACATTCGAAATGTGTGGCACACATTTCTTGATTGGTCAAAATTTTACATCTTTACTATATAAAGTACAAGCAAATCAAAGGAATTTTTCACCATTTAGAAAATGGTTCTTTAAAATTTTAGTTCATACTATATTTTAATTGAAAATGAAGACACCGTTATCTAACCTTCAAAAACATTGACTCAATATCCCACCGTAATTTATCCACATAAAATTTGAATACATTACTCTTATAGTCCAGTCAAAATAGACAAATAAAAGTCATAAGTTAGCCAAAATTCGCATAGAGCTGAAAATTTGCAGAGACGTTAGAACCATATTATTCTCTACAAAAATGGTTCAGTCACTTTCTCTCTTACAACTCACCATTCATGAGATAACGCGGTTTTAACTATTAGAAAATTCATATTTTACATAATATGCACTTCAATGCCAAACCAACAACAATTTCTTGCAAATACAATAAGTCTCGCTTCATTTCAATGTTATGTGAAGAATTTACAGACGCTGGTATTCCAATAAAACAAGCTGATAATGATGCTGATGTCCTTATAATTGAAACAGCAATAGAACAATGGAAAAGTTCAAATACAACAGTCGTAATTGGAGAAGATGTTGATTTGTTGATATTACTGACTGCACGGACTCCAAATGATAAAATTATTTACTTTTTGAAACCTGGGAAAGCTCAAGTACAATCAACAATATATTCATCACAAAGTCTGACTGCATATCCGAAATGTCAAGCTTATTTTTACATGCAATAACTGGTTGCGATACTACATCAGCAATTTTTCAAAGAGGTAAAATAGCAGTAATTAAATTGTTTGGAAAACGTAATGATTTAATTGATTCCGCAGAAGTATTTACGAAGATTGGTTGTTCTCCACACGACATCGTTACAAATGGAATTCGTTTCCTTCTTGCAATGTATGGTGCTCCAAAAAAAATTGATTCCATAGACAAATATAGATATTTGAGGTTTGTAAAATCTGCTTGGAACAATGAAACAGTACAGTTGTCTTGTCTGCCTCCAACATCTGCTTCTGCCTTTCAACACTTGTATCGTGTGTATTATCAAGTTCAAGTGTGGATAGGCAATGAGGTGGACCCAGAAGAATGGGGTTGGAAATTAACAGACAATTATTTGGAGCCAATTCAAACTCTACTCCCGCCTGATCCAGAAAAATTGCTTAATACTATTTTTTGTAACTGCAAGACGGATTGTAGTAAGAATTGTGGCTGTCGAAAAGGGGGATTATTTTGTTCGCCAGTATGCATCAACTGTCAGGGTCAGACTTGCTCCAATATTGAAGAAAATATGACAGATGAAAATATTTATGATATTAATGAAGAGACAGTTGAAGCATCCCTTTTCTTAGAACAGCGAATAGAAATTCTACAAGAAGAAAATGAAGACGAAGAAATAATTGTCTACGTAAAATTAGACAGTTATCTAATATAATAATATATAGAAAAAAAAACCTATTCCACTTTAATTATTAGCAATATTACCATTCTTTCAATCAATAGGATATGATCTGATCGAGCTTTTTTTATTACAATAGATCGTGGAGTATACCTACTGGGGAAACCACGTTAGAAAAAATGCGTCAAGTACATTACCTCATAGGTGGTGCGGAAACGTGTGCATATTATGTAAAATATGAATTTTCTAATAGTTAAAACCGCGATATCTCACGAATGGTGAGTTGTAAGAGAAAAAGTGACTGAACCATTTTTGTAGAGAATAATATGATCTACAATTTTTGTCTGATTTATTTTTACGATAAAACTTACCGTTTTGGAGAAAAATGGAAAAAACCTAAATTTTGCATGTTTGACCTTCAATAAAATTTTTTGCAGCAGTAGGATCGAAGGGGATTTTTGACATTTCATTTATAATGATGTATATAACGTCTCTGCGAATTTTCAGCTCTATGCGAATTTTGGCTAGGTCAAATGTCTATTTTGACTGGACTATTATACAATTAAAAGAGAAGTGAACAGAGATGATATATTTTATATTGTTGGAAAAAGTTGAGCTACTTTCGGTACTTATGCGGGTATAAGGATATAATAATACAATAATTTGATTGATAAAGAAAAGAATGAATGTTTTATGCAGTCGTGTGATAAGTGGTAGTCGTAAGTGAACGAAACTAATAAAACACTCTTGCTTCGGTCACAGTTAACTCCTCAGTTTTGTTCATGTTCATGAGCTGTTGCTGTTATATACAGTACAAGTTTCACGTGAGTTGGACTCTGCTTATAATATTTGATACATTTTTTGCACAGCAAAAGGAGAGCAATAAGCCTTATCGGTTGAGGATTACACTTGATCTTCAACGCCGTTCTGAGAAAACATATTTCAAATTTATTTTCTCTAGCGATAGTCGCTGAGAACATGATCCAGAGAACGACTGGCAAACTTGATTTTGGAAAGATCTCATTTCCAAGGAAACAAAAAGTTTGCAGAATTCTGCCACCCAATCACGGCCTTATGGTGGCTCTACCAATCTTTTCGTTTTAAATCTCTTGTTCCCCGGAGCAGTGTGGTGTGGAAGTCGACGCAACTTTCGTTTTTCAACAACTTCCAACTTGGATCTCTTTAAAAAGTATACATACATCTCTGGTTGTCTTATATTGTTTTTGTTCAACCTAAGAACACTAAATAAGGACAGTATAATTAACAATCTGGAATTACTTTAACCAGTGCACGGAAACGTAGTGAATTGTTTCGGCGTATAATTTTGCATAGCGAACAATTTCCGCCACCACTGGCTGCACAACCTACAAAGTGCCTATTTCAACAGGGCCCTCGGCCACTTCTGCGACAGATTAACTTTCATGGCACCAATCATAAAAAATTGTAAATTCTATTATCCGCCATCAAGTCTAACCATAGTGGTTTTGCCGCGATTTAATGAATTTAATAAAGGACTAAGCTCTCATTCAAACTAACATGGCTTCCGAATATATTGGTGAAGGTAAAGTGCAGGATGGGAAAATTTTAGGGATAATTTTGTTTGCTGAAGCGTCTGATAAACACTGCGTAGAACCAGATGTCAGAGAATAGAGATGTTTATTCAGTTCCTTTCGGATTTTCTGTTATACCCTGTGAAAACTTTTTCTGGACAATCCATGATACTCATAAATACAATATAAGAATATGAACTAATTAGGTATTGGAACTTGAATTATCAAAACTGATAAGAATCAACTTCACTTTTAGAAATTTATTACATAATATCGTATGCTGCTAATGAAATATTTGAACTATGAAGGTGAACAAAACATATGAAAAGGAAAATAAATATAGAAATCTCGATGTCACTTGGTCAAACATTTTCATTAACCTATTAAATAATTGAAGAAACAACTAACGGCTTAAGTTTCACCGAAATAAAGATTGAAAATATGTATGATTTTATCTCATTTTCAAGATCTAAGATGGATTCAAATTATTACAATTACATCTATACCTAGTAAACAGATGAGAGAAGTGGGGACAAACAAATCAAGTAGGTCATTAGTTATTGATAGATTTTGTTTGTGAGCCTATGAAATTTCTAAGAATTTCAATGAATCTAATATCTTGCTTCTGTTACCTCAAGGTAAAATTTGGGTTTTGTGAAATCTAAGAAATGATATTTGTTTATACAATGTTCTGAAAAATCAGTTGTTAAGTTATTATGGATTATTCATTTTTATGATCGTTTACTATAATATTAATGGAACGACCAGTTTGATCTATATAAAAGCAGTACAACCATTACAATATAATTTACATACACCGCTTTTTTCACCTGTATCAAGTCGATCCATGGTAAATTTCTAAACTTTAGGAACATGAAATTTGAGAGTCGGAACTACAATTATTGTAAAAGGGTTCAAAATATTGCTCTAATAATCAACGAAAATGATCTGGAAAAATATGAAGTGAATACAAAATGAGCCCTAAACACAATCCATTCACTAGAACAAAATAATTATGAAAAATCAACCTATGTAAGAAACATTTCATCATGAAAGTAATTATAACGAATTGAAAGTCATGTCCCAATTAAAAAATCTCTGAAAATCGATTAGTCATATCGAAAACCGCTAAAAGCAATACAATTACATTGTGAGTTAACCTGTTTGTATAGATGTAGCCAAAATCTTTGTTATTGATACACAAAAAATAATTTCAGATAAAAAGAAAAGGTTTGAACAATTGTTAAGGTTCTTCCTTATGATAAAAACAAATACTGTGTTTTAAGGAATTTTACTTAATAATTGCGATTCGTAACGCGTTTCACTACACCGTAGCTTCTTCAGACGAATGAATATACAGAAAAATATAAATGACAATATAACTATAAATGTTCTTGAGTAATTGAAAGCTTATTGGGTTGCTTCTTCTTAAGTGCTTATTTATGACAGGTATATCCAATAAAATTAAGGAATAGATTGCTGTTTCCCAAAGATCTACCTTTAGAACTTTAGAAATCAATAAATACAAACACTCAGGTAGACTCATCAATGAACAAGTCGATTTAAGCCCTTCACCTCTATTGAATCTTTTCGGGGAGCAATCTATTCCTTAATTTTATTGGATATACCTGTCATAAATAACCACTTAAGAAGAAGCAACACAATAAGCTTTTAATTACTCAAGAACATTTATAGTTATATTCTCATTTATATTTTTCAGTATATTCATTCGTCTGAAGAAGCTACGGTGTAGTGAAACGCGTTACGAATCGCAATTATTAAGTAAAATTCCTTGAAACACAGTACTTGTTTTTATTATTGATAATGGAATTTTACCAAGTAAAAGCCTCCCAAATTCAAATTCTTCCTTATAAGTAAAGACCAGATTTTATGAAAAGTGAATATTTATAGATATTTTATGCACTTCTCAGTATTTCTGCATAAAAGTATGATTATTAGCATATCCTGCATATTTTTGATATTTTGCTCACGCATTGAGATTGATAGTGGGGTTTCCTACCAGGCCTGTAGTCATTAGGAGGTATAGACTAAGAACCGTTCCCCATTCTATCAAGTACCTACCTAGGCTATCATTATGGCACCTCTAGAGGGCGAAGCAATGAAATTAAAGAATTTTGTCCTTATTCATGGGTGTAAGGTATGTGAAGCGTCTCAAAGAGCCTCTCACATACAACAGTCAACCTCACCTTCAAGAGTAGTAACAGATATGTAACTCGGTGCACCCTGACTTGCTGACGAGGCTCTGACGACCGAGTGTCTGCCGCTATGAGTAGCCCCCTCTCAATTCAATAAATTGACGAATCAACAATTTTTTTTGCAGAAACATTGTTTGATATTGCGGACGAAAGTAGTTTGAGAGAACGAGAGGTTGACATCACCTATACTGTAACAAAAAAGAAAATTAGCCAAATTATTGGAAATAATTATTTTTACATTTGTGATGACCAAAACACCGATTATTCTGGTCGGTATATAGTGCTCCTAATGATAGGAATTCAGTGTGAAAGCTCATAGAACACCAGCTTTATAATATCCTCAAAAAGACTTGAAGAACAAATAGCTCAACTATTTTAATATTTATACAGGGGGGAATAGCAGATTTTTTGTCTGAGGACGCTTCAGTTGATGAAATACTATTGTTCTTTTTAGACGCCGCGCCCAAATGTAATAATAACTACATTTTTCAGAAACTGTATATAATGTAAGATTTTTATATAACGTCTATAATTGACTACCGAAATAAAGTTGCGCGCACGAGCTTAAAATAATCCCTGGTTACATCCACGAAAGGAAAACCTTGTGTGTCGAATATTCAACCAGATATCTGCAAACCAAGCTCTTACTCATACTAAAGTATATTTTCAACCTAGGTAATGAAGGAAAAAGTGAAACCAAAATCAAGAATACATCGCATTTTTGAATTCACGAATTAAAGCAAACAATTCAATTTTCTCAACACTTACTCAATACAATAAAGCTACAGAAGACTTGAATTCTTTGAGTCTATGCATTCTGCAGCTTGTGACACTGAATATCCAACTTTTAGTTTCCCTCTTAAAAATCTCTCGTCGGTCTAATTTTCTCAGATTAAAGAAAGAACGTCCGCGGTGCCAAATACAAAAATGACCTCTGTCCCACCGTTTTTACCATTCTTGGCAGTTCATAACTGTGCTCTGTGTAACGCGTTTCATAGTGTGTAAAAGTCTGCTGCTACTATTATTCTGGAACTGATGGAGAACAACTTTTAAGCAATATAGCTGTCTCAAGTCTAGGATTTTTGATTCTATATATAATTGATTCGATGAAAAAGCAAGAGTCTAACCCAGCATGATCTTCAAGAAGCGCCTCTGCAAAACCTCTAGTTTACGAAGGTACACATTTTCTACACCACCTCATACCAGAATTCCAAAGCACAATACAGATTAGACAAGGGCGTAATAAATTGTCTCGAATTGTTTTATTGTACAGAAACCCAGAAAAACAGAACGAACAGAGGTAAAAGACACCTTATCTTACATCTTAGGTGACGATCTATCGTCACTCCGAGATATTTAACTCTTTCCGATTGATCTATTTCGACTATGTCGTGTTCCATATTTACTGAACGCTTGCTGAATGGAGGCAAATTGGAAACATAACTAGTGAAAGGCAGGTAAGATGTTTTTTGTGGACTGAAGGTAAGCAAATTACACAGGAAAAATTCGAGGATCATTCTGAAGTCATTCTCTGCCTTCAGTTTTAATGATTGCCAT
Source organism: Cryptolaemus montrouzieri (assembly GCA_013387265.2). Lineage (NCBI taxonomy): Eukaryota > Metazoa > Arthropoda > Insecta > Coleoptera > Coccinellidae > Cryptolaemus > Cryptolaemus montrouzieri. The sequence goes on along the minus strand of JABFTP020000144.1, from coordinate 32,624,464 downwards.
GAATTAGCCCTATAAAACACCGCCGCGAAAGAGACTATCTCACCAAATATGGGTAAGTAAAACAGGAGCATTTATATAAATGCAGAATAAAATTGGTCCCAACACAGTGCCCTGTGGTACACCAAGTTGTTTTGAACTTTCCACACCGTCGATCACGACGATCTGCTCTCTTCTTTCTAAATAACTTATCATCAATTTGAGTGTATTTCCTCTGAACCCAATATTCTGTAGTGTTTGGAGCAGATCGACGTGAGAGACGGTGTCGAAAGCCTTACTTAGATCTATAAATATACAAAGTGCAGGAACTCCACCATCCAGTGCTCCATAAACCTATGACAGAAAACTCGACATGGGATCCTCTGCATATTTTCCCTTCCTGAACGCAAATTGCTTGTCACAACGGCGATTTTAGAAACAGAAGGAAACTCACCCATACTGGGTGACCGTTTTTCCTAAAGATCCGTTGGAACAAAATGAGGAAACAAAATAAGAAAAACCAAAACCCGAAAGGGACATAAATCTGGAAGAGATGCTTGCGTCTTGACCAGCAAAGCCTGAGAAATCAGGTACCTCCGGAACCGTCGTGACCGGGACCGGAAAGAGCCTCCTACTGAGGGGGGTTCCTCCAGGGTCCAGACATGGTGGGCCCGAAAAAACCAGGGACAGAACGCAAAATAAGTCTGGCGCTGAAAAGAGGAAGAGAAAGAGGGCTAGGGAAACTGGGACCCTTTCCAACCTCTCAACACCTCCCTCAGCTGAGAGACCGACCAAAAATTCTACGTCTCTTACAGCAGAGCTGCGAGGGGGACCATCAGGGTGTTACTGGTTCCGGTAACATTCCCTGACAGACAGAGGTGGAAGCCGGAGGGATTGAATAGTCTCTTGGAAAAATGATGGATGCCACTTCAAGTAAGGAAAGACACCCATTATTTAAAAACACAATATAAGTAGCACCAGGTGACCTATCAGTTGTCTGCGAAGACAACTACAGCAGGGACTGTTTCTTCATTTGATGTTTCTCAATTCATCCTGTATTTCTATTATTTAATTATTGAAACGTTCAAAGAAGCCTATTTTCTTTATTTCTTATGAAATTAATAATGTGCATAATATTGAAAAAACTTGCTTATTTTTGATGAAATGCTTGCATACATATGAGGAGATTTTTGAAATTTTGAAAAATATTCAATTCAAATAAACTTCGGAAAACGATTTTAACGATTCCGATTTCTTGAAAATTGCGGCCTAGACCCCTCAGACGGTTAGTCATCTCTAAAAGAGAGTGACATCCGCCAAAATTAAGCAATTTGGGACAATGTGATATATGATAGATTTCCGTTCATATAAAACGAATATTCAAGATTAGATCTGAGAAACTAGTTCTTCCATACCGGAAATAATTTCTTGGAAGCAGTTGAATCTATGGAAAATCCGAGAGTTATAAATAAATTGAACGTTAATATCTAAGCATTCTTTGTAATTTGCAATACCGTTACTACAAACCAAAATTATTATGTGATCACTGGATTTTCCCCATATCTTTTATGATCATTTTCAAGATATAAAGCCAGTAGGAAAGGAAGTGAGGTGTTAATGATGCATCTTTCTGAATTCTCTATCTTTGGTCGGTAATATTTGGAAAAGTGATGCATTATGTATTCATTTCTAATAATTATAATCAAATTAATAATTTTCTTAGACGATACATCGAGAAAATATCAATATATAAATTATCATACCCAATGTATAATAATGTATTCATATATTTATGTAATCAAAAACACAGATAAATTTGTGAATGCACAGAGTAATTCACATATACTGATAATAATTCAATTAATTCGATGAATCTGTTCGTGGACTATTGTGAGATTTGCTAATGAATCTTATTAAATTCACAAGAATCCACGAGTCGTACACCGTATTCTTCTCAAATTCATTACAAAACGAAAAAAAACGCGATTTGCTCCAATTATTGTGGAGGGCTGGAGTTTCAAGTTGAGCGGATTTGAAAGATGATTGATGAAAAACAGTAAGTAGTAAGGAACTGAATTTTCGTCTTGAGGAAGACATTGTACACTATGTTCCAATGAAAACGAACCACACTGAATAACTTGGTTGGTTTGATTGTTCTGAGTGGGGAGATATTTTCTATTACATGACTCGTTCTCCCCCTATCAACCCTCAACCTCCGGTAGCTTCCGCCACAAATTTTTGAATAAGGTTTAGGGGTTGTGTGATACATTTGGGAAAAGATGACTTCGTTCTCTATACTACCACCTTATCATTCACTTTCTAAAATAATTCGCGACAAATTGAAATCGAAGATTTTTTAGAAAAATTCAAAGTTTGTATCAATCCTTCCAACTCCGTTTGAGGATAACGCTTGATCAAAATCGATTCTGTTGATTCAGGAAAAAATTCTTTGTCATTTGAATGTTTGCGCATCATCCCCTACTCTTACCAACTTTTCGGCATTCGATTGTGTCTCTCATTCTGCTCTTCTTTTGAAACTGGTGCACTATGGCTTTGATGAGATTAGTAGAGAGCTGATTTATTCTTTTCTTACTGACCGAACACAGAGTGTGTATGTGGATGGCGTCTGGTCTGGTGCTGAGAAAGTTACGATAGGAGTGCCCCAGGGTTCCATTATGGGCCCCTTACTGTTTCTAATATTTAATAATAATTTTCCAGAGTACCTGTGGGTCTCTTGACGATTCTATTTGCTGATACTCTACTCGGTTGGTTGTGGTGACCCGGAGAAGGTGGCCGGGATGTTTGTGGAGATGGAGTCGTGTGCCTTGAGATAGTTCTCGGGGAATGGATTGTGCATGAATGGTGCGAAGACTGAATAGTACGTCTTCAGCTCGAGACAAACAGAAATTGCAAATATTAAATTCCTTGATGTTTATCTTGATTCTAGACTCACGTGGAGTGTACATGATGACTATTTATCTATGAAGCTCAGTAAAAACATCTTTGTGCTGAGAAATCTGGCTTCATCCGTATCCAGCTGTGTCCTGAAAAGATCCTATTATGGGCCCTGTAAGACCCACTTGCGGTATGGTTTGGTGGTATGGGGAAATTGTAATGAATTTGAAAGAATATTTCGTCTTCAGCGACGGGCGATCAGATTAGTTGATGGTTTCAAGTATAGAGATTGTTGTAAAAACTCTTTCAAAAAGTTGAAAGTGAAGATTTATATACATGAAAAAGAAATATCTTAAAAACTAAATAGTGACTTACATACCCACAATACAAGAAATAGAGATGATATGCATGTCCCCTATCTTAGATTGAGCAGATCACAGAATGGACCAAACTTTTTGGCCTTTAAATTTTATAAAAAGTTACCTCTGCGTCTCAGGGGCCTTGCTCTTGATAAATTCAGAGCCCAGATAAAATGTGTTTTGGTAGAAAAAGGTTATTTCAGCTTTGGTGAGTTTTTAAATGATAACAACTTGTTTCTGTCCTAATTTATTATTTATGTTATATTGATTTTACTTCTTATGTATTTGTTCTTTTGCATATACATAGTTATTCCCTATTTATACTAGGTGTAGTCAATTGAGTGTTACATATTTATATTTTTTGATGTTCATTCTATTTTTCTGGTGTCTCAATTTAATCTTGTGTAAAACCATTGACGAGTGCATATACATGCATCTGATCACAATAAAGATTCATTCATTCAACTACCACCCCGAAAATTGACACATGAGAAAGGGCTTGTGTGATATCTCTTTGAAAACTGGTTCAATATATTGCATTTTTTTCAATTTATCGAGCAACTCTTTTCATTTTATGTTAATATCTGTCGAGTCGCTTTTGTTTCGAAGACTTAATGATTCTGCTGACATGGAATGAGGAACAGTGCGATATCGTTCTCTTAAAAAAAATTGATTTTTCCGTTTGAAACAATAAATGAAAATGATGTTTAATTTTGATGGCACGTGTCGGTTTGTTATCAATTTTCCTATGTTTCAATTTTCCCAAATCTACTATAGTCAGCTACTCCTGGTTATTCGTTAAAACACAGGTGACTTTTGCGTTGATAGTTTTCCATAATTTTGATAACCTGAAATAACAGTGATTTAGTTGAAGATGGTGTACACACTGCAGAAAAGTATTTAAATTGTGAGTTTATTCTTTAAAAATAATAACTGTGTTAGTTTCTTCGAGTTAACGAGGAAAATCAGGAACTGGAGATGAAAAAGAATACAATTCCAGCAGAGATGTGAATGACGAAAGAATTGGTTGGCCGTTTGGGTTGAAGTTGCCATGATGGAGAATACAGCACTCGACCTCTTTTTTCTATTCAAAAATTTGGGGTAGAAGCTGTCAGAGGTAGGGGGCGAACGAAATATATAACAAAGCATGTCTAACTCCAATTGAAATTCAAACTATTTCAGGAGATTCGCATCGAGATCAAACCATCAGAGTAATTCAGGCTGGTTTTCATAGGAAGGAACGGCATTTTTTTAACCAATGTAAAAATAGAAATCTGAAAATGATAAATACAATTCCCATTAAGGAAGTTTTAGATATATTCGAAACAAACAATATACACTATAGATTTTAGGGTACCTGCTACACATAATATAAAATATAACAATTTAAACGTTAAGAAAATATTGTTTCTGTTTTATGGAAAACGAAAAGGTTGATTTTATTTTGCATTTTGTCAGTTTCTGATGAAATAAGTTTGATGTTTCGAAGGCACTTGTTGAAAATGTTATTAGAATTTTTTTAAAGTTAGCTCTTCTGTTACTCAGTACGTTCCTACATCTTTGTGTATTTATGTATCCCCGTTTCAAGAATAGATCAGTTTTGACGAGCAACTAGATCCGAACATAGTGAAATTTCATCAAAATAAATCTCAAATATCGCACAGTGAAACAGACCTAGTCGAAATTCTGATGATGGTTGGTTATGCAGATGGTAGGAGGTTAATTGTTTATGTCGAGGAAAATGTCACTCTTACAAAATCTTTTATCGGAGTCATGCCACTTTCGGCCCCATCGTGGCATAGTTCAGTGCACAACTGGTCTTTTTAACAATATATATTGTGGAATAATTATTTACAATCAACTGAAGTGAGGGTCGTTATATGTTTTTTTTTTCATTCACCATTATGGGTATAACTTGAACTGCCTGAAGATTTCTCTTCAAGGCAGCCAAGGCAGCTTCACGAGCATGTTAAAATTTTCGGACCATCCTCGTGGTCTGTTGTATCACCTCCTTCTGAGCAATTTATATAGTATCACTTTTAAGCCAAGGTGTTCCACCAGTCCGTTAGTCGAAATAACGAGCGGGATGACGGCGATCGACTTGAGTTTATGGATTTCCTTCATTTCCACGGCAAGATCCTGGTACTTACTCATCTTCTCCGCGTACGCTTTAGGTAGGTTATTGTCAACTGATATCGTCACATCAATCAGCTGTGCAGATTGTTTGTGTTTATCCACAAGAACAATATCAGGTCTATTATGTGCCATAGGCTTGTGCGTGATAACTGTCGAGTCCCAGTATAATTTGAAGTTCTCATTCTCCAGGAAGGTTTTCGGGCGGTATTTGTATGGCTCGACAGCATCCTGTACCAGTTTGACGGAAGTTGCAACTTGCCATGGAATTATGCCTTGCGAGGTAATATTTAGATGCCATAATTGCACACGAAGATCTTAAGTGTTGTATCGTTTCTAGGCCAAGATGGCATTTGCGGCATTGATCTGATTCGATGTTCTGCTTGGCAATATTCTTCAGATAGGCCCTAGTGGAGACAACCTGATCCTACTACTAATTGATACATACACAAGAGCTATGCGTTTGCACAAAATTGACTAGATCTCGTACTTCTAAATCATAAATCTTGAAGGAGCCTAATATATATATATATATATATATATATATATATATATATATATATATATATATATATATATATATATATATATATATATATATATATATATATATATGTTTTATATCCATTATATCCAAGAGCGTTGGTTATTGTAGATAACTCTACTTCTTTGTGGCTGTCATTTGTGAGTTCTACCGATCTGCTTATAAGCGTTTTGACCACACAGTTATTTGTGACTTTGTTAAGAGGAGATATAGATATGGCAATATGGCAACTGTCTGTTTGTTTCTTTTTCAATTGTGAATGTTATGTTAGCATGGATTGAATTCAGGTGAGCTCTGAACGCTCTTGGGGATTCGACTGATATACACTGATGCCTGTTGGTTCCAGAAATTGCCTTTGGAGTATGGGGTGTGACGCATCAAGGTACCTTATTGAAATTTGGCACAAAAAGCGGTCTTGTTCTTTAGAAGTGATCTTTCTTCGACTTCTTCTATGCCTATTTTGCAGAGATTGTAGCTCCACGTATCGGGTGAAGGTCTGCGCATCGGACAATCCAACGTAAGGCATTTTTTATTATGATTACAGGCTTTTTTAAATTATGAAATTCACAGCTTCAAATCTCAGTGACGACTGAGTACAATGTCCTGAACATGTGGTGATAATCCATCATTTCTTATCATACAATACAGTTTTTTTACAACAAAAAACTTCATTCTTTTAATGGAAGATCCATGGTTAAAAACAATCAATAATGAGACACAAGAGGATCCCGATTTTCTCACAAGGATTATCTGGACGGATGAGGACAAATTTTCTAATGAGGGGTGTTTAACCGGAATAACTCACATATTTGGGCCAACCAAAATCCTTATATTACGAGGAAAAGTAGTTTTAATGTGTTTGCACTTTTGAAGAACAAGAGATTTTCGTATTTTGTGTACGATGAAAACTTGAATGGTGAACTTTATATGGACATTTTGATTACGGTAGTAAGTGACTTCGTTGACAATTTATCAGTGGCTGAATCAAGGCGTTGTTCGTACTAACTCGATGGGGCGCTAGCTCATCGCACAAATGAAAATCATCAAATTTTAAAGGATATGTTTGAAGATAGATGGATTGGAACGAACGCCCTTCTTTGTGACCTCCAAAGTCACCTGACCTAATGTCTATGGATTTTTATCTTTGGAGAACGCTGAAAAGTTTATCTTTTTTTTTATTCTGAATCTGTGAGTTCAAGATATGCTTTGCATAATAGCCTGCAAAATGCTTCATGCAGTTGGATGTGGAAGAACTGAGGCGAGCCACATAACAGGGTGTTATGCGTCGAGTAGAACTATGTTTAGAAGCGAATGGTCATCACTTTGAACAATTATTATGAAATTCAGGAAAATAGATTTTGATTCGTTTTGACATTTTGTAATTTGACTTCGAAAATTCGACAAAAACTGTAGTTTCGCATTTTTTTCTCTTATTTTATCAATTTCCCAATGGCAAAAGGACAGTTATTTTTTAACGCTCTGGGAACTGTCTATGCACGTGCAGAAATCTAAGCCCCTTTTGCCAACTTTAGGTAGGTACGTGAAATTCGTTTTTTCACCAAAACTTGTAAACTTGAAATCTCAGGTATAGGGTATGTATGGGGAACTTCATTAAGTTTTATATGCGAATCTGATGAATTGAAAAAAAATATGGGTTACAATTTGAAAAAACCTAGTATACCTCTGTATACGTTGATTGCGTTAACTTGATTTCTTTCTACAGTTCTATGGGGTACAGTCAAAGTTTTGATGAACAGACGGAAGAGACGTTTCATCTTCACTTTTAAGGAAATTAGAGGAAAGCTAAATCTAAAATGCAAGAATATGTTCACTTCTAAATAAATTATAGTAGCCAAAAGCTTTCACTGAAACGAAACCTAAAATATGAATGTGTTGAAACGAAAGAAAAACGATCTATTATTTAGCGCATCCACCATTTATGCGGAACCGTTCCGAAAAAAATTCCGGCTTAGTGAATTGTAGAATGTCTTATTGTTTAAAATATAAATATTGAGATATGGAAATGACAGAAATTAAAAATGAAAATCTGTCCACATTGATAATACGGAATATCATCTCATACTAGCCACCTGTGTATTTCTTATCCTGCAGTGATTGGAAAAATTTGCTGAAACGCGTAGAATGATTTTCTTTGGGGAACATCTTTTGGTGTTTACCTGAGGCTTTAACGAGCAACCCCTATAAATAGAGTGAACTTTATAATGGTGTATGGAAAAGTGATTCTGACGAATCTTTTTTGCAAACAGTGATTTTTCATCTCGATTTTATACGAGGATACTTTAGAGATTTTTGAAGAACTTTGAACGTTGAGGGGAACCTGTCGAAGGTAGTTAGGGCCTGCGAGCATCAACCATTAATATCACTTACCTCGAAGTTTTTGATAAGGAAAGTAAGTTTTGTTGTAATGTCTCTCGAAAGTCCAATTCACAAACTACAACAATCGTTAAAGGATTTAATTGTTTTATCACATTCACAATAAAATAAATGGAATTATTTGAAATTAAATGTTCGAATTGTCCTCCATCTACTTCCTTACTATAATACAATCTTGAATGAAAACTGTCTTTACCATAGATCAGTATATTTGGAGTTATTTGAAACACTCAACTACAATTCGATGGCGTAGATCGTAACTCAGACTGAGGAACTTTTCACGACAAGATGTCTTCACAAGAAAAAGTCTATTGGGTTCAGATCAGTAGATCGGGCAGGTCAGTTTATATGCCTTCTTCCAATCCGAGTACCAGGATATTGCAAACTGAGAAATTAGCAAACTGGTGCGGTGTAGTGGAAAGGAGCTTCGTCTTGATGAATATGCTTTAGTAGTTCAAGTAGTAGAGGATCGTTTATAGTTTTTCTGTTATCAATGGATGAATCGCATTTTCCAGTATACCAAGATAAATGATACCGTTTGAATTACTAAGAATAAGTAGAGGTTCAATTAAGTGGTTCATCAAAATTCCTACTCAACAATTTAGCTTTTCCTGACGTTGAGTATGGTTTTGCCGGTTAACCTCTTTATGAAGTAAAGAAGTGCATCTGTCAGAAAAGCAAACGTTTTACAAGAAATGCGGGTTATTATTTATACGGTCGGCCATAATTTCACAAAACTCTTGCTTTCGATACAAATGCTCATCATTCAATTCTTGAATTAATTTGATGTTGTATGGATGGAACTTGTTATCATGTATAATTCTAAAACCGTTAGATTAGCTAACACCGGAAGCTGCAGAAATTTTTGTCGTACCGATTGCAAGTTTGGCATAAGTTACATGTTCCAATACCGCCATAGCTGCTTCTTCTCAATCACAACTCTATTGGACGCCCGTTTCTTATGCATTACTGAATCCGTCTAAATAAATCTTGACATCATTTCCATTACGTAGTTATGGTGAACGTTACGTTCAAGATGGTTTTGGTTAAATATTCTCGCTGCAACTCGGACACAATTTTGATTTTGTAATAAATGTTTACCTTACCAGCTCAATACGCAATGCGACCTATATCAGAATTAATTTTGAAATTTTAAGCACCTCAGCAATGTAGCAACTCAATGATTGATTTACAATGCATCAAATTATCAGACAAATGTTTAATTAGATAAACATCCTGCTTCTAAGACGAAAAAAATTGAATCAAAAAAATGTATTAATTTTTTTATTTAGATTAGGAGAATTTGACTCTTTTAACGAGAAAAAAATCCAATTCAAGTCAATCAAATTTTTTCAAGTTGGTTGTAGTTTATGAAAGGGGTTGCAAAAGACATAATAGCAAAACCTTCATTCTTTATAGTCTAAAATCTCAAGATAAGTGAATTTATAGGTTAATGCACGCAGGTACTAACTTAAAAGTATTCTCTTCAAAAATTTATCTTTTTCAATAATCTTGACAATAATCAAAATATCCAATGTACGAGTTAAAAAATGATATTTTGCGAAAAGTATTCATTAACATTGCTTTTCTCATACACTGTTGGTAAAAGGTTTAGAAGAGCTTTCACATAAGGTATCTTTCGATCCCTTAGATATATTCAAATTTTAGGAGTTGAAGCGTCCGCTCTTAAAGGGTTACTCGTTGAATCCCCTAATATACGTCGACGTGTGTTGGAAATTTTCTCCTATTTTTAGTTTGAAAATATTCAAATCAATACTTGTCCGCGTCCGCAGATTTTATCGAAACTATTTAACAACTTGAGTTCGATACATGGAAAATCAGTATAATAAAACGTAGAATTAAGAGTCTATTATCTAATTTCATTGCTCTGGGTTCAACTGTCGAACTAATGTAATTTTTGACAAAAACATTTGATTTCCAATTAATGTTCCATCAATGAATAACCATGAAAAATATTATTTGAACAAAATGAAATTATTCAACTATCTCAAAAATATAAAAATACTGATAATAAAACGTAGAATTAAGAGTCTATTATCTAATTTCATTGCTCTGGGTTCAACTGTCGAACTAATGTAATTTTTGACAAAAACATTTGATTTCAATTAATGTTCCATCAATGAATAACCATGAAAAAATATTATTTGAACAAAATGAAATTATTCAACTATCTCAAAAAATATAAAAATACTGCTTCACCGTGACAATGCTTGCACATTGCCGTGACCAGGATTCGAACCTGGGTTACTACGGCCACAACGTAGGGTCCTAACCACTAGACGATCACGGCTATCGAAGCTGTTGGAATAGCGTATCGTCAAACCGATACTCAACGTAGCGCCTGCGCTCCATATTATAACCCACACATACATACATATCACACACATTCACTTTCTTACACCTAGAGATCAAGATTAGACAAATACATCATAAATTATAATCAACTGAATATCTTCAAATGAAAATTCACTTCAGATTTTTCATCTTCAATTTTAGCACACATTTCTCGAATGCTGGAAAGCATTAATAATTCAATTTTCACTGATCCGGGTTTTCCAAAAAACTCTTTCTAACATTTGGATATTATCCATAGATTTAAATCTGCATATGCATGAAATGACCTGGAAAAATTAAATATACGTGTTCACCCCAATTTTTGGTATAAAGATCAATAAAAATATTTGATTCCTTGTATATAATATGATGGTTATGGTGAAATGATAGACCTACTTATTAAAGCGTTAAGTACGCATGTTTCTTATTGGGAAAAGTTACATTTATTTATTTTAGTATTTTCTGAAGAAAATAGTTGTTGTTTCATACCTATACAAGCACCGTTTTCGAAATTTATAATCGATTGAAAACAATTAGTTATGCCATCATACAAATACATAAATGTATTTTTAGCTTTGCGGCCTAAACTATGCTATAATGTCTTGAAGTAATAAGTTTTCTTGGTGAGTAGATTCGTCACAATATTTTTTTTTCGTAAAAATTCATGAAAATAGGCTCTCACATCATCGCATGCTCCTTCGGCCAGAGGATGAATACTTTTTCCTTTCGTTTTCTTATTGCCCAAGGTAGGGATAGCTTTATTGATGAATTGAAATAGATTTTCCTCATTTTATACAGGAGTGACTCAAAAAATTATTGAATATTGTAATTTAAAAAATATCATATCTTGATTTTTCAAATGGAACACCCTGTATTTTATTATTCATATCAACGCATAAAATATTGTGCTATATTTTTGCAGAAGGAATCTTATCTTTATCTTCGATCATTTTCGAAATATTCGATTATTTGTAAAAGTTTTGTTGAAAATTCTACAAACCGTATCAACGGATGCAAACATGCATCATTATTCGCACAGAAAATTTTCTTTCTGTAATGATTCAAATAGTAAAAAATGAAACCTAAACAAGATAATTCTTTCAACGAATGATAAAACGTAAGTTGAGGTGTGTTGACATTTTTTTTATTTGTGCCTTCGGTCAGGTGTCAGGACATATCATATTCTGCATTTTACATGGAAAACTTATCCGTGTTATTAAACATTGTTAAAGTGAGGTTTGAACCCAATTTTCTCAATTGACTGCCATGAGGTTCTCTAAAGAAGAAATGGTTGATATGATTTTCATTCTGGGTGAGTGTTATAGAAATTCTTTGTTGGCAAGTAGAGTTTATACACAAAGATTTCCTGATAAGAGGCATCCTGAAGCAAGATGCTTTGAAAAACTTCTAACTAGATTTATCGAAACGGGTAATATCGCTTTCAAAAAACATGAAAAACCAAAAACTGCTACAGCTGAAGACAACCAGTTATCAGTTTTGTTGACAGTGACAGAGGAACCATATAAAAGCCAAAGAGAGATTTCTCAGTTAACAGATATAAGTCAAACTTCCGTTCAGAGAATCTTGAAAGTGAATGAATTTCATGCATATCATGTACAGCTGCACCAGGAACTGAACAATCAAGACTATGAAAATCGAATCATTTTTTACAATTGGACAAGCGACAAAGTACCGGAAAATCCACATATGTTTAGCAGAGTTCTTTTTTCGGACGAGGCAACTTTCCACAAGAATGGGCTTGTTAACAGGCACAACTTTCATTATAACGCCACCGAAAATCCACACCTCATGAGACAAATAGATCACCAGCATCGTTGGTCCTTGAATGTATGGGCCGCTATAGTAGATGGATATCTAATTGGGCCGCACTTTTTTGACGGGCACCTCAATAGTGAAATGTATTTAGATTTTCTGCAAAATCATCTAACAATGTAACTTGCTGATGTACCGGAGCATATATGACAAGATTTGTGGTTTCACCAGGATGGAGCACCGGCACATTACTCACATCATGTTAGGGAGCATTTGAATCATGTTTTTTCAAACAAATGGATAGGACGTGGTGTTCATTAGATGGCCAGCTAGTTCTCCGGACTTTACAAGTCAAGATTCTTTCTTGTGAGGTTATATTAAGGGCATCATTTACCAGATTCCTTCTACAACACAGTTGGAAAAATATGGCACAATATTTTATGCGTTGACATCAATAATAAAATACAGGGTGTTCTATTTGAAAAAATCTAGATATGATATTTTTAAAACTACAATATGCAATAATTTTTTTGAGTCACTCCTGTATAAAATGAGGATAATCTATTACAATTCATCCATAAAGCTATCCTTGGGCAATGAGGAAACGAAAGGAAAAGGTATTTATCCTCTCTGGCCGAAGAAGTATGCTATGATGTGAGAGCCTATTCTCATGTATTTTTGCGGAATAAATCTGAAAAAACCTCCCAAGATTTTTTTATAGAAAATTGGGTAACCCTGTTCACCTAATATTCATATCAAAATAAATTATATATATATATATATATATATATATATATATATATATATATATATATATATATATATATATATATATATATATATATATATATATATATATATATATATATATATATATATATATATATATATATATATATATATATATATATATATATATATATATATATATATATATATATATATATATATATATATATATATATATATATATATATATATATATATATATATATATATATATATATATATATATATATATATATATATATATATATATATATATATATATATATATATATATATATATATATATATATATATATATATATATATATATATATATATATATATATATATATATATATATATATATATATATATATATATATATATATATATATATATACAGTGTGTTCCAACAAAATTTGACTCCTATAACTCCGAAATGAGTAACATTAGCGAAAACACCAAGACACGTCGATTTTTGTTTCGAGGGGAGCATTTTCGAAATAATTCGAAACTTCTCAGATCAACCCCTACCCCCAGCAACCCTAACTTTGAAATTCATCATAGGGAATAAGGGCCGAGTGGCACCTTACTGAAAAGGTCTGTCAATTCTCCACCTTGATTTGTCATTTTTAGAATTTTAAATTAACATACAGGGTGTCCCAACCAAGGGTGAAGTTGAATTCCTGGAAATCCCAAATACTAAATGAAATCGATTTATTTTGGCATAATGCAAGCGCAGGTTTATGCTCGGTCTAGAAAAACGACCTTCACTTGTGAATTTGGAGTTGGTGCAATCAACCCCCTATTTCCAGCATCCCCAACTCAAAAATCATTCGATCGATAATAGGTCAAGTGGCACCTCGTTGGAAAGGTACTGCAATTTTCTCTTCGAATTTGGTATTTTCGAAATTCAGAATCATCATACAGGGTGTCCTGAAGCAGGAACATTGAAAATCTAAATAACTTTTTGAAACTGGTTCATTTCGGTATACGAGAACATGTTTGATCCGAGAATAGGACTTTCTTGTGTGGTTATAGAATTTTTGCAATCAACCCCTTCCATTCAGCATCCCCAACTTGAAAATCATACAAATAATTCAAGTGGCATATCTTCAGAAAGGTTTTTGAATTCCAGAATGATTAAAGCATTTCATTCAGTTCGGCTCTCCATACAGGATGTCGCTTTCGAAAAATTCAATATCGTCATTTGAAATTATCAACTAAAATTAATTCGAAACTGTTAAAAGTATTGGGGTACGATGTGTTGAGCATCAATTACGAAGAAATAAAGCTGATTTCTGCATTGAAAATGTTCACATTTTTCATTTCCATCTGGCGTGCAGTCATCTGTTATTTCTCATTTTGCAATGAAATATTATTATTATTCAGATCAGTTCCTCATTATTGTTGTTGTTCGTCAGTTGAAATTAATCTGAAAATGGTTTATTCCACTGAGGAAAGGGTCGAAATTGTATCGACGTATTTTCGAAATAACAGTTGTGCCAAAGAAACGGCAAGGATATTCGATAGGAACCATCCTGAAAGAGAAAGGGGAGTCAGTCACCAGTACGTTAAATATTTGGTTGACAAATTCCTAGCTACGGGTTCGGTGGCAAACAAAAAACATGAAGTGGCATGTCCTGTCAGAAATGAGGCAACGGAAGTGGCAGTAGTGGGTCATCTACAAATGGAGAATACTACTTCGATCAGAAAACTATCTCGTCTGACTGGTGTATCAGCTACAACTGTCGATATAATCGTGAAACATCACAAATGTCAGCCCTACAAGGTAAAATTAGTGCATGAAATAAACGAAGATGATCCAGATCGTCGTTTACAGTTTTGTGAAAATCTAAGTGAAAACCTAAACGCTAATCCAAATTTTCTGAATAACATCTGTTTTTCTGATGAAAGCACCTTTATGCTCAGTGGTGAAGTGAATAGACATAATTGTCGATATTGGGACACACAGAATCCTCATTGGTTTAGAGAGGCCCACACGCAAAGGCCTCAGAAGTTGAACGTTTGGGCAGGAATTTTTGACAATCATCTAGTTGGGCTTTTCTTTATTGAGGGTAATCTGAATGGAAATGGCTACCTACAGTTGTTAGAGGAACACATACATCCTAGATTGACAGAAATTTTACAGAACGATCCAACTCTTTCTGAGGACGAAATGCGTTTTCAACAAGACAGTGCTCCTCCGCATTATGATGCTCGGGTGCGCCAATATTTAGACGAAAATTTCCCAGGAAGGTGGATTGGTAGAAGAGGACCTGTTGAGTGGCCAGCCAGGTCACCAGATTTAAATCCCTAGATTTTTTTTGTGGGGCCATCTAAAATCTAAAGTTTATGCCACAAGACCAGAAAACCTGGAGGAGCTGCGGATGAGGATTATCACAGAATGCCGACTTTTGACTCCTGAAGTTTTCGCTAATGTGAGAAGAGAGTTCGAAAATCGTCTGTATAACTGTATGGAGGTGGGCGGAGGTCATTTTGAACAATTGTTGTAATAACCAAGTTAGTTTTTTGTTTTCAATTGAATACAAGTTCAATAAATCTCGTTTTCCTGTTTAGATGAGCATCCCATCAGTTTCTCCATCATCCCCTCATCCTGATCCTCACGCCAGAGAACCTCGATTGCCAAACTGAAACCAATGCCTCAGTGATTCAGAAAATAGAAAAATCTTTCTGGAACTTTGCCACTCAACCTGTAATCACTTGTATGATTTTTTGAGTTGGGGATGCTGAATGGAAGAGATTGATTGCAAAAATTCCATATTCACGCAAGAGAGTCTTATTCTCGAATCAAACATAAACATGTTCTCGTATTAAACCGAAATGAACCAGTTTCAAAAAGTTATTTGGGTTTTCAGTGTTCCTGCTCCGGGACACCCTGTATGCTGATTCTGAATTTCGAAAATACCAAATTCGAAGAGAAAATTGAAATACCTTTCCAACGAGGTGCCACTTGACCTATTTTCGATCGAATGGTTTTTGAGTTGGGGATGCTGGAAATAGGGGGTTGATTGCACCAACTCCAAATTCACAAGTGTAGGTCGTTTTTCTAGACCGAGCATAAACCTGCGCTTGCATTATGCCAAAATAAATCGATTTCATTTAGTATTTGGGATTTGCAGGAATTCAACTTTACCCTCGGTTGGGACACCCTGTATGTTAATTTAAAATTCTAAAAATGACAAATCAGAATGAAGAATTGACAGACCTTTACAGTAAGGTGCCACTCGACCCTTATTCCCTATGATGAATTTCGAAATTAGGGTTGCTGGGGGTAGGGGGTTGATCTGAGAAGTTTCGAATTATTTCGAAAAATGCTCCCCTCGAAACAAAAATCGACGTGTCTTGGTGTTTTCGCTAATGTTACTCATTTCGGAGTTATAGGGGTCAAATTTATTGGATATATATATATATATATATATATATATATATATATATATATATATATATATATATATATATATATATATATATATATATATATATATATATATATATATATATATATATATATATATATATATATATATATATATATATATATATATATATATATATATATATATATATATATATATATATATATATATATATATATATATATATATATATATATATATATATATATATATATATATATATATATATATATATATATATATATATATATATATATATATATATATATATATATATATATTTCACCCCGACGAGTTGCCCATACATCTGTTAAATGTTATGAGAATATATCAATCTACCAGAATATATACATACTACAGCATCATCAGACAATGATATTAATGTACCAACGAGTAGTGTCTTCTTTTGTTTTCGAGATATTCCGGATTTCCTAATTTTCCAGGATTTT
The DNA here is from genome assembly GCA_013387265.2 of Cryptolaemus montrouzieri. NCBI lineage: Eukaryota > Metazoa > Arthropoda > Insecta > Coleoptera > Coccinellidae > Cryptolaemus > Cryptolaemus montrouzieri. The sequence continues at coordinate 32,607,378 of JABFTP020000144.1, read as the reverse complement.
GGCATAAGCCAATATCTCGATTGCTATCAATGTTTGGGGAAAACAATTTAGACATTCTACAGAATTTGAATTTTTTGAGTAGAATGCAGGGACGTATAAAGGAAAATTTTCGTTGAAGGGTTTTGTAATTGATTATATATATATATATATATATATATATATATATATATATATATATATATATATATATATATATATATATATATATATTGATTTTCCGATTTTCCAGGATTTTGGCATAAGCCAATATCTCGGTTGCTATCAAAGTTTGGTGAAAACAATTTAGACATTCTACAGCAATTTTTTTGAGTAGAATGCAGGGACGTATAAAGGAAAATTTTCGTTGAATGGTTTTGTAATTGATTATACCTAGTGTTTTTATGAACATATTCCATGGATCAATTTGGATGAAGTAGGAAGAGTATTATTCTCTCTTTCCGGTAATATACAACATGCCCGACAAATTTGCTCAATAATCTGAATTTTTCCAAGAATGTAATTTTCTGCATAATCATACCCGTTATGAAGTCATGATTCAGCGTAGAAACATCGAAATATACTCTGAATTATTTGATTGATGAAAATCGAAATACATCTTTTAATTTAATGAAACAATGCAGTTTAAATGATCTAAACAGCATTGTTTTACTCAATTACAAAATCCTTATATCAATCTCATCAAGTAACAACCTCCCCAATCAAATATTGATTCTGGTGTTAGTTGAGAGTGCAACGAGTGAATCTCTGTAGTACCAGAGGGCTCCATATTCTCGCCAACGTTACAGATTAATGATCCGCTCCACTCTATTGAAAATAGAATATTTGGGTTAACAGACGACTGTACACTGTTGTCCTCATTTTCTAGTAAGCGTCCTATAACTGCTGAGGTGTCACACCGAATAAGATGCCAACAAACCATATCACAGACTTGGAAAATACATTAGAGTGGTGTAAATTTTAAAGTGAACAAGACGCAACAACAACGTTCTCAAGAAAAGTCACTACTGGAGAACCTCTTTAATCGTTCAAGGAGAGTCGACTCGTGTAGTTTGCTTGGATAACGATGTGTCAGCCATTGCTAAATCTGCTTCTGCTGAGCTCAGTTTTCATTTTAGGGCTAAATAGTTTTTCTCGCTATTACAGCCGATGCTTTTATACAAAGCAAAGAGGCGACATGGTCTGGAATACTGTTCCCACCACACCCAAACATTAATTTCATCTGTTGGATAGTGTAAAGAAGAAAGCAGTGTGCCTCATCGACCACCCGGAGATAACGCGTGATATCCAGCCTCTCGCTCCAAAGCGGCAAGTTGCTGAACGTTCTCTTTTCTACAGGTACTCCCATGGTAAATGCTCCGATTTACTGAAAGGCCTGGTTCCGGAAATAATGCAGTTCCAAAGAAAAACTAGTCTCGCGGAAAACCCTCCTCATCGGACGGTCAAACTAGAAACGCCACGTACATTTCTCTGTAATAATTCTTTTGTTTACAGGGCTAGTGACTCTACAGGTGACTCTACACTTCACTTCGGATGATGTGTTAGCATCTAAATTTACCAAAAAAATCTGGCAACATTTAGTGTACGTCATCTGTCAAAAATACTTGAGTTGATTGGCGGTAATAGGAGTTTGTTTATTTTGTGTCATCTTCTATGAAACAAAAATAAAAATAAAATGACCAGAACGAAAGTATTGTTATTTTTCTTATTGCATGTAATGAATATCCGAGGTACAAAATAAACTAATGTTACAACAAAAGCAACTTGGAACATGATCACAACAACGATAATAATATTACGTGTCACCTGTAGGCGATACAGGGCGTTGTATGTCATTTATTTTATTTTATGTTTTATTCGAAGAACAATGTATGAAGATTTGACTATTGTGTGCTTCTAGCTTTATCGCTCTGTGGTGATGAGATTTTACAGTTTGTTTATACATTGTTACAGATTGAACGTAGATGAGATTGCCGAGGACTTACACGCCGGGAAAGACCAAGGCGATATTATTTCATTTTCTCCGGATTAAGGAGTGGTTACTGATGAAGACGGTGGAGATGTAGGTTAACATCCTACATTTACCTAGTCGCATACGTCGGTCTCAAGTAGAACTACAAACTAAACCATCTGTCTCTCCAGAAAGTAGGCAGGAGAACGAAGCTGAAGAAGTAGTACGAAAAAAGGAAACAATACTTCAAAGAAATTGCCCACCAGTACCTATTTTACTACATGCGGTAAAGGAGCCTGTGACGAAGAAATCTTCATAAATTCGAAGGAAGACATGACTGCGGTTGAATGTTTTGAACTGCTCTACATGAAGAAATTGTACAATTCATAGCAGATAAACACCTCAAAAAAGTCTAGGGAACACTTCTGAATATCTATATATCGTATCCAGAACGATCAATGTGGATGATTTTTTTTTAAGAAATGAACACCTGCACCAATTTCTCACCAAATTATGTAGAGTGCCGCAACAGATTTCAGTTTTTTATTTATAAAAAACTAAAAATGCAGCAGATGCGACGCTGCTTTATAATCATTTCATGTATTCAGTGTTTGAAATCAGTTAGTTGACAATTTGTTTCTGTTTTAAGCAAAAATAAAAGATTCCAGTTTGGTGATTTGACCATGCAAAGACAACATTTGACTAGAGAAGAGATGTTACGAGCCGTTGGCATGCTCCAAGCTGGGAGCTCACAACGGGAAGCATCCATGGTTCTGGGAAGTAGCCCAAGTGTCATAAACCGTTTATGGTCGCGTTTCAATGAAACAGGTATCGTAGAAGAACGCCATACAGGTCGTTTCAGGATTACTACAGTCGCCCAAGACCGATTTTTGTTTTTACAAGCCAGAAGAGATCGTACCACCACAGCATCTCAATTAGATCGAGATCTATCACGAGTTCATAATGTACAAATTTCCGACCCAACTGTGAGAAATCAACTGCACGAAGGTCTACTCCACTCCAGACGTCCTTTAAGAGTTCCACAACTGACCCAAGGAAATCACGCTGCTCGTTTAGCTTGGTGACAAGAACACGTAAACTAGGATCAAGAGAGGTGGGCCACAGTTCTCTACAATGATGAATCTAGATTTAGTTATTATCCCGATTCGGGAAGAATTCGAATATGGAGGGAATCTGGAAAGCAAAACCGTCTCCAGCATGCTAGAGAAGCTGTTAGACAGGGAGGCGAATCAGTGATGTTTTGGGGAGGTATACGCCTTGGTGGAAGAACCGACCTCGTTTTCATACAGAACAACCTCACGGGAAATTCTTACGCAAATGAGATAGTTATACCTGTAGTGGTACCGTATCTCCAAACAATGGGTCAAAATCCACTCTTCCAACAAGATAATGCCCCTCCTCATCGTGCAAGAGTTGTCTTGAACGTTCTTGAAGAGAATGATATCGATCTTCTACCGCGGCCATCCTGCTCCCCAGATCTGAATCCCATCGAACATGTGTGGGACACCCTGAAAAGAAATCTCCTGCGCCAAAACGTCTTCCATCATGAACAGGAGCTTCGATTAGCAGTTCAGGGGGCTTGGAATTACTTAGGCCAAAATGTAATAGACAATTTAATATTGAGCATGCCGCGACGATGCCAAAGTGTCATTAATAACAGAGGTGGACCTTCTGGGTACTGAAAAATATATCGTTTCGAAAATATCAGTTCAGGATTTTTTTTTGTGTTTTACCAAATTTCGTCATTTTTAAATTTCAAATTTTTTTTTTAAAAAGTGCTTTGGGAAGTCAAATACAATACATTCTAACAAAAACCGAAAGATTTCTATAAATTCGAATCATCAAATTCATATTTTTAAGATATTGGTAAATGTTCCCTAGACTTTTTTGAGGTGTTTATGAGCAATATGTACGCTTTACAGAGAAATCACATTCTAAATGTAACGATTGATGAAATCACAGTATACATTGCAATTTTGCTTCTTACGGGATACTTGACCCCAAAGTACATGACAATGTTTTAGGAAGAGAAGAATGACACCCACAACGAGCTAGTAGTTTCTAGCGTACGATGATACAGATTCTTTGAGTTCCAGCAATACCTTCACCTTTGTGATAGTACGTCCTTATCGCCCAAAGACAAATTTGCAAGAGTTCGTTATTGTTTCACAAAATTAAACCAAAATTTTACAAGAAATTTCAAAGAAGCTGGCTCATCACAAATTTACATCATGGGCATGGTAGAAAACAACAAATTCACGAAAAACCAATACGTTTTGGTTACAACTTTGGGTCAGCAACCACTCGCCATAGCTATTTAGTGAATTGTGTGCCTTATCAAGTTGCATCTGGTCCTATCTCAAAATGCAGCCCAATATGGGCCTACGAGCTGCAGTTACATTCGAACTCCATCCCAGAATACCACCAGAATTAGGACCATATAATTTCCACTTCGATAATTTTTTTACTAGCTTACCATTACTAAAGTACTTAGGGGAGCAAAATGTTGGAGCAATTGGTACTGTTCGTGAAAATCAGCTAGAAAATGGAAAGCTGCTGAATTCCAAAGATATGTGAAAGAAACCTAGAGGTGTGTTGTGTCAACAAATGTCGGAAGAGACTATTGCAGCTAAGTGGTATGACAACAGTATCGTAACCATTTCATCTCATTGCCACAAATTGACTCATGATACAGAAATTGGATTTTTAAATGAAAAACGATCTAAAATTCAAGTGGTCTGCCAAGCCGTCATCAAGATTTACAACAAGTATATGGGTGATGTTGACCGTTTTGACAAAAATGTTACCTCCATGAGAGTAGGTCTACGAGGCAAGAAGTGAAGGACCCTCTGTTGGCTTTTGGCAAACCTAACCTAACCTAATCTAACCTCGATTTTCCGGTTTTAAAATAAAAATATGGAGAATCATCGATTTCTGATTCGAGAGGGAACAACTTTTCCGATTTTTTCATCCCCGTAACTTCCATTCCTTAATGAGGGTGAGCACTACACCCTGATTTTTAATAGGGATGAGGGGTGTTGCGACATCTCATTTTAAAGATCTTGCAGAATACTATCTGACCCTCAATTTTTGCTTCAAAATTTTCATCGTTAACGAAATGGCAGCTAAAAAAGTGGAAGAATACTTTTGTGATTAGTTCATTAAGTGCTGAAAATGAGCACCATTCTCTTCCATGCAGTAAAGAACGCTGGTGTATGAATAGCTTGTGTTGAATTTACCTCGAGGTATGCAATGTTTTTATTTATTATTATTTATTTACCATGGTTTGCCCTAGTCTATCGTGAATTTATAGGAACGTTGAAACTGCGCCAAAGCGATTGTAAATTTATATTGGATTAAAATAGTGTATTCCGTAGAAGAAAGGGTGAAAATTATAAAATTATTTTTTTGAAATTACGACTCTGCGCGATTAACAGTGGCTTTATTTAACGAACGACATCCTGAAAAAAATATATCCGCTGCTCACGTTGTGCAACTGGTTGCTAAATTTGACGATACTGGTTCAGTTAGGAACAAAAAGAGGATATATGAAGAAGACGAAGCGAGGGAAGTCACTATCTTACGTCACGTAGCGATGGATCCGACCCTTAGTACTAGGAAATTGTCCAACGTGTCTGGTGTTTCACGCACAATAATCATGAGAATTTTAAGAAAACACAAGTTTCATCCTTTCAAGATACGATTAGTTCAGGAACTGAATGAAGATGATTCTGATCGCCAGCTCATGTTCTGTGAAGTGGACAGTAAAATTATTAACAATCCATACTACATGTTCAATATCTGTTTTTCGGATGAGTGTTCATTTTACCTTAACGGCACTGTAAACAGGCATAACTGTAGGTACTGGTCAGATGAAAATCCAAGATTATTTCGAGAAGAGCATACTCAGCATCCTCAAAACTTAAATGTTTGGGCGGGAATTTATGGAAATCACATCATCGGCCCTTTTTTATACCCGGTAATATCACTGGCCAAATTTATTTAGAACTATTACAGAACACTATTTATCCAGCCATCATGCAAGTATTGGAGAATGAAGAAGACCATGAACCCATCATTTTTCAAAAAGATGGCGCACCACCTCATTTCGTTCAACCTGTACGTCAGTTCTTATATGGAAATTTTCCTCAGGCCTGGATTGGAAGAAGGGGACATATCGAGTGGCCACCCAGATCACCCGATCTGGCGCCACTGGACTTTTTTCTATGGGGTTACCTGAAATCTAAGATTTACGATACCCAACCTGAGTCAGTGGATGATTTGCGAATTCGGGTCATTAACGAATGCCGTCAAATTGAACCAGAAATGTTGAGTAATGTACGTGAACGATTTGAGCACAACTTAATTTACTGCATAAAAGTGAATGGTGCCCATTTTCAGATTACCACCATTTTCGCATTTATCAGTTAGTATTTCTGTTATGGTCTAATAGAGTATTATTTGATAGTTGAGTCCTTGGGTGGTTTTTTATTTTCATGAGATGAATTGCATCAGTTGTAGCAAAATATGCCGAGCTAACACATAAAAGTATCTTGTTTCAATATAGGATACTCCCAGTATAAAAGTATTGAATATTTAAGGACGTTCAGTGAAAAACTCATCAACTATTAAATAGTGTCTAGTATCAAATAATGTTCTTTATATTATATTATAATCATTATATTAAGAGTACCCTGTAATAAATTCAATACGAAAAAGTCTCTTATCTTCAACTGAAAATTCCATTTTTATAAGGATGTAAAGGAAATGTGTTCCGATTGTAAGAATCTGAAGAAAATTCCACAGATCCTTAACCGGTAAGAATTTAAAAATAGTGTCGATATTAATTTCATTAAATTTAATAATATTCAATGGATATAGAAAGTTTTACGATCTATTACGAGGAGGAAATGATATAACTCCTGAAAAACTATTTGTATAGTTAAGTCTAACTTTTTCAAGTTCGATGCGAAATTTCAACTCGAAATATCCATAGTACCGATCGAAATATTACAAAATATCTCCTATAAAAATCTCGATTCCAGCATGATAATCAAATTCATGCAAGCGCAACATCTCAGGTCTCTTCTCCAGCGAAGAACAAGAAGGAGTTAATTGTCGTGTCCCGGGGCGCGGATCGTCTGCGTTCTAATAAGTACTTACGCACGGACAGACGGACCGATGGACGGCAGCGGAGGCACCCGGATCCTGGACACCTCCAGGCTAGGGGACCAATTCGAAAAGACTGGTACTTTGGTTGGATGTGGAGTAAAATCTCTTTCAGATCTTGTGTGATCTGAAAGGGTTAAGGATCGATAGCGGCCGCCTTTGAAGTATTTTAACGGTTTTCATTTCTAGTTGCGCCATTCAAATGTTAGATAAAAATTATTCCACCCAAATTGAGAATATATACATTTTTATTCTAAGAGGAACTATTTTTGATAATTCAAGGTTAGATCAAGTACAATATCTAAGAGAAAAAACATCACAACAAAACTTCAGTTCTCGAAATAAACAAATTTATTTGATTTTCAAACAACAAGATCTGTTTCGTTCAATGTATTTCGATAAAATTTATAAAATTTAAATAAACAATGAAATTCAAGAAGATAGTTCTTATTGATTTTCAGTTATGCCCCATATGCTTTTGGGGAGAAGTACTCCCAACATTTACTACATTCCAATTTTAAAGGGCTTCAAATTCACGAAACTCTGATTACATTACTAACTCTTTCATGTATCTTGCTCAAAATAGTTACGGTTATTTGATGTCGAATTTTTAATCATTAACAAATCAAATGCACATAAAAATTGTAAGATGGTGGGTAATGCTGAAATGAGATTGATGGTAATCGAACTTAAATACAGATTGAATATATGCAATTCTCCAGAAAACGCAGCATGTAAATTTTTTTGTTGAAAAATTTTCGAACTAGATATTGTTCGATCGAATAAGAATCTTTCTTCACCCCACAAGTATTTCAACTCCCTTAAAAAAAGAAGTGTTCTCATTGAAAATGTTCTTTATTTTAATTATTTGAAAATTGCTACGAAACACATAGTTTATTTACTATTGAAAGCGAGTACTTCCTGCACTGATGCATCTTTTAGCTCTTACAACAATAGACCATTTTATTCTAAAATGAGTTCCATGATTGATCTACACTGCTCCACACAAAATAGAAAATTCGAATTTATTGAGATATGTTGAAGAACTGACCTAATAAAAACTGAATATTTCCACCCTTGGCGAGAAATACTTCTAACGTCTACGATTCATACTCAAAATCAATTTCGTCCAAAATTTCGATTTGTTCGTTCTGACCCTCATTCACGGTAGCTGATTGGTTTTGCCAATTTTCCATTGACGATGTACCAGATATGGTCGATGGGATTGAGGTCTGGACTTCGTGTAGGCCTTTCTATTAAAGTGATATCGTGAACTTGAAGATATAAGCTGGAAGGTCTGATGTTATCAGGTATAAACAAAAAGCTTTCACCCACGTTTTCCGGAAATGATACAACATGTTCCACTCAAATATCAGGAACGCACTTCTTAGAATTCAGCATTCCATTAATTACGATGACCAGATCTGTGTCTTTATGTGAGGTCTGATTTGAATGCAAGTATTATTGATGACTGTTCTGTAATAGATTCTGAAATTGAGCAGTGAAAGTCACTAAGCGTGCTGCTCCGTGGTTCAATGAAGAACTCATTCTCATGAAGAATAATCAGAATAAACTATTTACTAAATTCAAGAGAACTAAAAATAACTCAGACTGGAATAACTACAAAAGAGCTCGGAACGAGTTCACAAAATTTGATTGTGCCTGTTAGGGCACTGGACTGCAAACCTTACAATGATGTAATTCATCGCTATAGCTCAGAACCAGTCTGTTAGCCAGTCTGTCTCTATCTCTATATATATATATATATATATATATATATATATATATATATATATATATATATATATATATATATATATATTGTTGCTTGTTGGATTCTGTTTTCCTGCTTGTTGGAAAAATGCTGAAGTTATTCTTCTTTCGAAGGTATCTTACTCAATAAAAACATTTTCTCTCCTTGTTAGTCAGGCTTCCGCAAGTCACATAGTACATTACAGCTCTTGTTAAGATGATGCGTTCAATTGACTCGGGGGAAATTTCAATCCTTGTTGGATTATAGCAAAACGTTCGATACTATTAATCATGATCTCTTATTAGCTAAACTCCACAACTTTTGCGTTTCGCAAAAACGATCAATTTAATTTAGGCGTACCTCTCAAATAGGTGCCAATTCGTGAGTATAAATGGTGTGAATTCAAGTTCAAGGTTGGTATCTCAGGGTGTGCCACAAGGCCGTATTTTGGGTCCTCTACTCTTTATTTTGTTTACAATGGATCTTGGGGAGGTAATTGCTAGTAAATCATTGCATCAATTTGCTGACAGTACTCAATTGTTGGCAACTTTTGGGGGAGAGTGAGATTGAGAGGGGTGTGTCTGTGTTGAACCTAGCATTGCAAGGGGTGTAGGAATACTCGGTTGATTATGGTTTGAGTATTAATCCTAACAAAACAAAGGCTATTTGCTTTGGTCCAGTAGAGCCTTGCGGTTTGGATGGACTGATGGTCAATAGTACTAGAGTGAGTTACAGTAAAATAGTAAAAAATCTTGACCTGTTTATAAGTAACGATTTGAGATTCAGAGAGCATGTTGCATCTTTAACACAAAGATTTTATATGTCTCTGAGAATGCTCTATAAGAACAGAAATATACTCAGTCTTGATTTGAAAAAACAGTTGTGTGAGTGTTCAGTACTTTCTCACACAAGTTATGGAGATGTATTGTATGGACCATGCTTGGATCTTATAACATAATACAAAAAATTCAAAACAGTTGTGTACGATTTATTTTTTCATTGAATACTAGAGATCATTTTACACCTAGACTTGCACAACTGAATTGGATTCGCATGAATAAGCGCAAGGAACTGCATCTTGCAGTATTTCTTCACAAAATATTCAAGACTGGTATACCACAGTATAGAAGAGATTAATTCATATTTAGAGCTGATTGCCATAGTCGAAACACAAGTAGTGCTGACATGTTGGATTTGCCGCCTTTCAGAGGGACCCTGTTTAGGAGACTGTTGTATAATGCAAGCCCTAAATTTTTGTGGAGATTATCTGGGTTTGCATTCAGACTGAAATAGAGGAGGTTTCTTACTCAATATTTGTAGGTTTGTTTGATAAAATTTTTGTTTTGTTTATAGTGATGTTTTTTAAAGATTTGGATTAGTATTGATAGGCCATAATATTGATTGTTGCTTCTAAAATTACTTTACTGTGAAATATGTATGTAGTGCCTATCAGCCTCAATTATTGTATTGAATATTTGAAAGCCCTCAGTTGTATAGAGCAGATTATGATCTGGATTCCGCTGAGGAGAACCAAAATAAAGATATTTTATTATTATTATCATTATACAGATGAAAATTTCTGAAGTACTAGATTTCGAAATTGGCTTTCACAAGGCAATTGAACAAGTCTTACGTGCAACCGAGACTTGCTACCAATAAGCACTGACGATGAAAGAGATCAAAAATTCGCTCATTATTTAACCGATTATTATACATGGTGGGGCGTGATGAAAGCAGGTTTTTGAAATGGGTAGTACACGTAACGGTGAGTGAGTAGAGATGAGTGGTCACTCTCGACTCAGAAAGAGTTACCATTCAGTTCACAATGGTTACCTGAACGAGAGAGCTCCGTGCGTTTGCAGTTGAAGAGTATTTAAAATAGGGAGAGTCTGTGATTGTCGTGCAGCGGCGTTTTCGCCAGCTCTTCAACATTGGTCGTAACGCTTCAGTTCCGAAAAATGACAGAACTATCCGAGAGGTACCAAAATTCAGAACTACTGCATCAGCAATGAATCCGAAACCCCAAGGTCGTCCCCGAAGTGTAGGGACACCTTCAACAGCTTCCGTGAAAAGAGTGAGACAAGTCGGGTAATTGAACTGTTCGCAAAATTTCACACCAAGACCTCCGCTTTCACCCTTATAAGCTATTGGTATTCCAGCACCTCCAGATTTTGTACAACGCCAGCAGTTTACCGAGATATTGCAAATCATTATCGGCGATGAATGATAATGATGAGTGATGAGACTCATTTTTAATTGAGCGGTTCGGTTGATAAACAGAACTGCTGACCTTGGGCAACAGAAAACCCCAGGAACTGCATCAATCGCCACTTCATAGAGAGAAAGTCACGGCAGCCGTAGCTGTAAACTCTGAGCGATATGTTTTCATGCTGGAGAACTTTTCATTTCAAAATCGCGACGACGAAGAATGAACAGAAGAAATGTTTGGTTTCAACAGGATGGTGCCACCGCACACACAGCCAGAGTCGCAATTGCTCGTTGTATTTTTCCTGGTCATGTAATCTCTCGTTTTGGTGATGTGCCGTGGCCCCCTTGTTTCCCGCATCTCATTGCCTGTGTGTTTTTTTGTTATGAAACCTAAAAGCTTAGGTCTACGCCGATAAACCTCGAAATCTGCAAGAATTGAAAGAAGCCACCACAAGAGAAGTTAGGGCAATCGACCGATTTGTTAGAGCGGGTGATGCAGAACTTCGAGAATCGACTGCAGCAATGCATTGGGGAACACGGATGTCATCTGCCTGATGCCATTTCCTGAACATGATTCTTTTCACTTTTTCTACATTAAATGGTACCATTAAGCTTTTATATTACAAAAATGAAATTCCATTACGCCCCTCCTCTGTATCATTGAAAATTCATAATTTCCTAACAAAATATGGGCAGAAAATTCGGCAACAATCACCCGTTACACGAATACTTGTGAATCATTCCATGGAAATTATTCATTTTATAGTTAGCATCCTTTTATTTTTGTTTTCTTGGGAAAACAGAAAGATTATAAGACAAATACTTACCTCAAGATTCAATGTAAACACCTCAAAAAAGTCTAAGGAACACTTCTGAATATCGATATATCGTATCCAGAACGATCAATATGGATGATTTTTTTTTAAAAAGGAACACCTCATCAATTTCTCACCAAATTATGTAGAGTGCCGCAACAGATTTCAGTTTTTCTTATAAAAAACTAAAAATGCAGCAGATGCGACGCTGCTTTATAATCATTTCATGTATTCAGTGTTTGAAATCAGTTAGTTGGCTCTTTGTTTCTATTGTAAGCACAAATAAAAGATTCAAGTTTTGTGATTCGACCATGGAAAGACGACATTTGACTAGAGAAGAGATGTTACGAGCCGTTGGCATGTTCTAAGTTGGGAGCTCACAACGGGAAGTATCCAGGGTTCTGGGAAGTAGCCCAAGTGTCATAAACCGTTTATGGTCGAGTTTCAATGAAACAGGTTGCGTAGAAGAACGCCATACAAGTCGTTTCAGGATTACTACAGTCGCCCAAGACCGATTTTTGGTTCTACAAGCCAGAAGAGATCGTACTACCACAGCATCTAAATTAGCTCAAGAGCTATCACGAGTTCATAATGTACAAATTTCCGACCAAACTGTGAGAAATCGACTTCACGAAGGTCAACTCCACTCCAGACGTCCTTTGAGAGTTCCACAACTGACCATGGAAATCGCGTTGCTCGTTCAGCTTGGTGCCAAGAACACGTAAACTGGGATCAAGAGAGATGGGCCACAGTTCTGTTCAGTGATGAATCTAGATTTAGTTACTATCCCGATTCGAAAAAAATTCGAATATGGAGGGAACCTGGAAAGCAAAACCGTCTCCATCATGCTCGAGAAGTTGTTAGACAGGGAGGCGGATCAGTGATGTTTTGGGGAGGTATACGCCTTGGTGGAAGAACTGACCTCGTTTTCACACAGAACAACCTCACGGGAAATTCTCACGCAAATGAGATAGTTTTACCTGTAGTGGTACCGTATCTCCAAACAATGGGTCCAAATCCACTCTTCCAACAAGATAATCTAACCTACCGAGGCCATCCTGCTCCCCAGATCTGAATCCCATCGAGCATGTGTGGGACACCCCAAAAAGAAATCTCCTGCGTCAAAACGTCTTCCATCATGAACAGGAGCTTCGATTAGCAGTTCAGGGGGCTTGGAATGACTTAGATCAAAATTTAATAGACAATTTAATATTGAGCATGCCGCGACGATACCAAAGTGTCATTAATAACTGAGGTGGACCTTCTGGGTACTGAAAAATATAAGTGCTTCCATATCGTTTCGAAAATATTAGTTCGGGTTTTTTTTTGTGTTTAACCAAAAATTCGTCATTTTCAAATTTTAATTTTTTTTTTATTTGGGGATACGGTATCACTACAGTTAAAACTGTCTCACTTGCGTAAGAATTTCCCGTGAGGTTGTTCTGTATGGAAAAAAACGAGGTCAAATCTTCCACCAAGGCTTATGCCTCCCCAAAACATCACTGATCCGCCTCCCTGTCTAACAGCTTCTCGAGCATGCTGGAGACGGTTTTGCTTTCCAGGTTCCCTCCATATTCGAATTCTTCCCGAATCGGAATAATAACTAAATCTAGATTCATCACTGAAGAGAACTGTGGCCCACCTTTCTTAATCCCAGTTTACGTGTTCATGGCACCAAGCTAAACGAGCAGCGCGATTTCCATGGGTCAGTTGTGGAACTCTTAAAGAACGTCGGGAGTGGATTTTCCATGGTCGAATCACAAAACTTGAATCTTTTATTTGTGCTTACAACAGAAACAAAGTGCCAACTAACTGATTTCAAACACTGAATACGTGAAATGATTATAAAGCAGCGTCGCATCTGCTGCATTTTTAGCTTTTTATAAAAAAAACTGAAATATGTTGCGGCACTCTACATAATTTGCTGAGAAATTGATGCAGATGTTCATTTCTCAAAAAAAATAATCCATATTGATCGTTCTGGATACGATATATCGATATTCAGAAGTGTTCCCTAGACTTTTTTGAGGTGTTTACATCTATGCACGAACATGCACCATTCTTGATAAGTAACATACATTTAAAAAGTGAATAGACACATGCCAAGCGAATAGCACTCCAAAGTAAACGAAACAATAGAATTCAACAACAATAAAAAACAAGTACTGTGTTTTAAGGAATTTTACTTAATAATTGCGATTCGTAACGCGTTTCACTACACCGTAGCTTCGGTGTAGTGAAACGCAATTATTAAGTAAAATTCCTTAAAACACAGTACTTGTTTTTTATTATTGATAATGGAATTTTACCAAGTAAAAGCCTCCCAAATTCGAATTCAACAACATTCACGAATCTTCAATGAACTGGCTGTTGATCACATTCATTTTATCACAGATGTCGAGGAATTCATTAATTGAATAGCGCACATTGTCTAGAAGAAATCGTTTTACAGTTTTTTTGAAAACTTTCACATTCACTTTTCGTACTGCCATGGGAAGTGAATTATAAAACTTTGTCCCTATGTAGTGGAAACTTTTTTGCGCGAGGGTCAATCTATGTTGAGATATCACTCAAGTATTTTTTGATCGGGTACCATGAACATGGTTGTTGGCCTGAGAACTGAACGAAGTTCGATGCTCGTAAATGTAGCATAGACATGACATGATGGAGTAAGAAAGTATGGTGAGTATTTGATACTTCGAGAAAAGATTTCTGTAGCTTTCGAGTGGTCTAAATCAAGCTAAGCCCTCACGGCTCCTTTTTGTTTCAAAAATATATCTGGTGCATCTGTTGGTGCTCCCCACCACCGTATGCCATATGATGCCACCGAGGAATTTGGCGTGATAAGTTCGCTTTGCAGCCTCTTCGCTCACAGACATCCTTATCCACGTATTTCATATATAGCTGAAGATAAACGTTTTCCTGTCTCCTCAATATGCGACCATGACAGAGAGCTATCTACGTTGAAACCAAGAAGTTTTGTGCACGTATTGTACAGTATATCTTTTTTTGTTGTAACTATGAGTGTTTCTGTCTTCTGAAGGTTTAGTTGGAGCGCATTTGCCTGAAATCAATCCTGAGCATTCCTAAAAGAACGATCTAATTTCATTTCTAATTCTTGTCTGTTGGAGTCCTTATTGAGAATAGTTGTATAATCTATAAATATAGTTATGCAATCCGAGTTGACATTAACTGGTAGATCGTTAATATAAGGTATGAAAAGTACTGATTCAAGAATGGACCCTTGGGTCACGCCTGTTTCAACTTCCTCCAGAGAGCTTAAGCAGTTGTTCCACTTGACCGACTGAAACCTGGTTTGGAGGTATGACATTTGACAGAAGCTTCTTCAAATTTTCAAGGACCTCCAAAAGAAAAGTTATTATTTGAATAATAGCTGTTGTGATTGATCTTTTTTCCCAAATCACGTTGTGAGTCAATTAAGATAGATGTTTTGTGAATATATTCCATAATTCGTGTTTCCAACGGGGCTTCGAGAATCTTCGATAAAGTAGGTAGGATGGAGATAGGGCGATAATATCCAAAGTCTGCCCTGTTACCTTTTTTGTGGATCGGGACAACCTTGGCATTTTGGAAATCCTCCTCGTTCAAAACATAGGTTCATGAGATTACTCAAAGGCTCTGATATTGTATGGATGAGCTTCTTCAGTAGTGCCACACTCATATCATACATGTCGCATGTTCTTTATTTTGAAAGCGTGAGACTACATTCACGATCTCGCTTGGAGTTGTTCCTCGAAGGAACATTGAGGCGGGACTCGATGTTGAAATTTTTTTCATGATGTCCTAGCGTGGTCTAAACTTGCTGCAATGGCTGCTGAGCCAACGTTCGCAAAATATTTGTTCAGGTCAGCTGCGTTCAAGTTATTAATTTTGAGTGTCTTTTCGTTTGATGGTTTCATCTATGACTTGCCAGATTGCCTTTTCCTTATTTGTGCAGTTCGTAATGAACGAGAGATTTTCTTGTCTTATTGATTTGTCCATCACATTTTTATATCTTATTTTCAGCTTTTGGTCATTTTTCTGCATCAACAGTGACAGTGTAAGCTTCCCAGTTTACCGTTTCCAGACTGTCAATGAAGCGGATTATATTTTGTTCGCTAAAATTTAGCTTGATTTCGAATTCTTCTTTTTTGGCAGTTGGTTTCGAAACAATCAGTCTTTGTGCAAGGTGATCCGATACATGGAGTTTATTGTTTTTTTTTGTAGTAAGTATCACGGTGGAGGTCTGTAGATATATTGTCAATGCAAGATGATGAATGCGATGTGACTCTAGAAGGTTCGTCGAATACACTGTAAAGACCAAACGACTCGAACAAATCGATTAGTTTCGTTTTTGCAGGTGATGGCACCAGTAAATTTATGTTGAAATCACCAGCCGCCTAGATGTTAAAAGGTGTTGAGCCGAGTGTGTTGCTTGCTGAAATCACCCTCCAAGGAGGGGATATACTGATAGCAGAATCATCTTAAGTTGCGGAATCTTGGCCGAAGCAATCTCTATTAATTTCTCGATTGAGTGTTCGCTCAGATCATTCATAGGTTCGAACTCTATGTTTTCCTTTATAAGTATGAGCGCGCCACCATGTATATGGAGACGGCGTGCGAAGAAGTCTGCAAGCTTATACTGTATTTTGATATGTTTTATTTCGTCATTTGTGAGCCAATGGGAAATGCAATATTACACTTTTCGTTTCTGAGAAGACAACTTACTGCGTCTATTTTATTTCAGACACATGGAATATTGTAATATATAGTATTAACGAACCATAAAATCGTCGCGCCCGAATTTACTTATGAATTTTTGACCCTCATTATCCGGCAGGGAATTTACATGCTCTTCTGCGTTTGGCAAAGATCCCAATATTGTGGTTACGGTTCTGCCCTTGACTTAATGTATGTTTTATTTAATTCAATCCATTAATCAATTTATCGCCAGGTCAAGATCTTCGACCGGATAATCGAAAAAGTCTATGGCGACGTCCAGACGAATTTTAAGCAAACAAATAATGTCCATCTGGTCGGATTTGAATTGCTAATATATTAAACTCTTTGTTCCGATTTACATAAGTTTGCTGACGAGCGACGATGAATTGCCTATCAATTCGGTAAGACACCGATTTTGAATATCCGACATTGTCTTAAATTGTCTACGCACGTGTAGGTGTATTCGGAATTAATTGAAATAAACATGAATAAATTAACCTAAGAGAGTATCATTTCATAATTGCAAAGGAATAAATCATTTTTGTAATGGATGAATAATAAATCAATTTTTTGGTTAACAGGCAATGATGTAATTAATTATGAATACTTCAATTTATGTGCGTATAATTTTTCATTGCAAAAGATGATCGAAAAAATCATATACTAAATAATCATCGAATATCCATTTCATTTACAGCTACACCTCGTGACGCAACGAAAACTCTCCACTGTGTCTATTTGTGTTATACATGAATAAATGAAATTTTTGTCGTACACAGCAACGTTAGTTGAATCTAATGTTTCCAAATTCTCAGAAACCTCACATCAGGGGTTCTAAATCTTGAACTGCTGGCGATCTACCTCAATTAGACTACTTACAATCGACGGCTGCAAGTATGTGTGATGCAGGGTAGTCGTACATATACGATACACCCTTCCTACCTACCTAGGTAAGGTGTACCATAGCATATATAGATATTAGCTTTCCGCACAATATACATTATTTTAGCCAAGGTTTGGGTTAGGTTTTGGTAAGCTTCTCTATAATATCAATGAAAGAACTCATAGTTATTCAACATTGCAAGTTTATTGGTTGTTACAAAACAAAAGAGTCACATATGGTGTTAAACTTAACTAAATAATGACTTTGGATGTTGAAGCGTGTCACTGCATGTCCTCAACATACTTTTCATAAGATGGTACGTAACGTCTGAGTGCTAATCGCAAGCATGATGACATATGATCGACAGTTAGTCGATTGCGATATTTTGACTTTTCAGAAAATGCAGACTCGCACAAGTAAGTTGACCGAAACATTGCCGTCAGTTGAAGGGCGATTTGCCTTAGATTCGGATATTTATCTTCAGATATAAAATACCAGAAGTTTGTATCAGATGCTGTAGCTTTGAGATGTATATCTGATTTAATCTGCACCAACTCATTTCCAACAGAACATGAGTTCATATTAAACTGACTTGCTATTTCAGTATAGCTAATTCCTCAATGTTTTTACATGAAAAAGGATAACTCAAAAATGATGCTATATTTGCCAATTTACTGCAATCACAAAAACGCATTTCGAGTCGTCCCAAAATATTTGTTAATTCATCATACGTATCATAATTCAGTTGAGGAATCCTTGCTTTCAAAGACGGAAAATGTTTCAGATCCTTTCTTTTCAGTTGATCTATCATAAATTGCTATTTACTTTTGAATGCGTGTACTGCGCTAATCATCTCAATAATAGTTTTTGCTTTAAATTGAAGCTCCAATGCTGTTTAACTGCATTTTGATGTCCATTCAAAAATGCAAAATCAGTTAGCCGTTTTTCGTTTTTCAACATCGTGTTATCACCTCTTTCGTCTAGAAAAGCTGTTTTTTCGGGCAATAATAAAAATGTTGCAATGCCCATAATTTCCTCCATGTTTGAAACTTATGAACATAAAACTTGTTGATGTATAATGAAATGAAATGAAAACAAAAATGAAGGAAAATCTTCATTAGCTCAACACAATGCCCCAAAACCGTTTTTGGTTCCAGTCCTTGCAGGTGCTACATGGGTTGTAATGCACACCAATTTATATAATGGTAGCTTCTAGTTTTTCACAAAATTGAAGAAAACGTTATATATTTATATATATATATATATCTTCGTCACGGGTCTTCCCCCTTCAAAGGAATGATTGTCAAAAATTCTTCCTTAGCCTACATGTCATTGAATACCATCTGAATAAAAAAACATAGCTGGGCAGTGTCTGTCATATCGGTGAATTCGTCGAACTGTAAAGAAAAGTATGTACATTTCATGATATCATGTTTTAGTTTATCTGCCATATCCTATTTCACGACTTCAATACGCCTTGTGACAGTCGGACGAGATAATTGAAGTTTTCTATAAGCAGACATGATTTGTTTTATTTTTAAAATCTCCAAATAAAGTCTCACTCGCTTCAATAAATGCTTCCTTCACAACCGATCTATCTTTGAATAGTTTCTTATGTTTCGCCAATATATGAGATATTTTAAATGAAGCGATCGTAGCAGCTTTTGATTGTTTGACTGGTCTTGTGAACATGGTTTGTCCTTTTTTCAAACAAGATATCAAATCACGTACTTTTCGTTTTCTTTATTCACTCTGGGGCGGAAAAACATTTTCATAGTTTTTATGAACATTTTTATGATGCCTCTCTAGTCACCATGCTTAGGTATTGCAATTGACGCATGACAAATGAGACAAATGCACTTATCCTTCACTATACAAAAGAAAAATTCTCCCTCCCAATATTTATTAAAATGATACGTTTCAGATTTCTTCGCTGCACTCATTTTGTACTATTTAATAATAAACTTTGTAGTATTGCCTTCAAGTTACCATTGAGAATGACTCCAATTCCTGCAAGCGCAACGTTTATATCGGCGTAAACTAAAGTCTCGAATGTTCCCGTCAAACGCCCGCCCGAAATTTCTAGAAAAGCAACAAGAATAAAAAACACGGCTCTTTTCTGACAAGTACCGCGAGTTCCTTTGATAAAGCCGCCTTTTGCCGCTAGCAGAGTATTATTTTATTACGTATTAAATTTCTGTAGTTTAGTAACCTACTTATTAAAAATTTTTTGTACTCGAGCTCTACTCAAAAAGCATTCGCAATCGACCGTTTGAGCACCCCTGCTCTACACTATCCTTGATTGAAATGCTACTTATTATTCCTGTCATTTTTATAAGAGACAAATTGTTAGAGAGAATGTTGTCCTCCCTTCCTTTTTCTTGAAATACTCGAAACATGCTTGGCAGTTCTGATATGAATTTTGGTGTCAGCTTTGATCTGAAACAATGAATTCAAATCATTTGAAGGCGTTTCCATGAAGTACAATAATTTTGCGGGATATTCCTCTTAATTCCTTAAAATTCCAATACAGTAGGCAACGATTGAAAACTAACCTAACTAACGAAGAGGCTTTTCAACTCCATAATAAAGGAGAACATACAAAGAGAGAAGAGAGATATAATGAAGAGTGTTCTTTTACTCTATTTATGTAAGGAAAAAACTGAAAAATATTTTTATGCATATTTTTATGTACGATTTTCGAACATAATTCTCAAAATACTTTCTCCATCTGGATATGGTTCGATACTTTTCGCATCAAACTTCTCTTCCACATCTTCAAACTGTCTTTACATCACTTGATTTCAACAGTGAATGATTCGAAATACTTGTAAAAATTAGAAAAAGCTTAAATATGCCGCTCATCTATACCACCTATCAGGTCCATTAAATTGAACAAAATGTATGGTAGGTAATCGATTTATCATAGTTCAATAATCATTCCTATTGATGACACAAATGTCCTAATAGTTTTTTTTAATGTTTAGCTCTTTAGAAGATTAGATGATGGATAATGTAGGTATATGGCTCTCACTTGTTTGTTTCACAACCCTTGAACAGAACATGATTTATGGAAGCTGGGTGAATGACGAAAATAACAATAACAATACCGTGAAATATGGTTCTTTGAAAAATTTGGTAAGAATATGTTAACTATGTAAAATATGAAACTTACATATAATCTGCTCTTTACTCATGAGTAAAAACACATCTTTTGTTTACTCTTATTATTAGTGGGCTTCATTGTTGTGAGCATGGAATTAAAAACATTTGGGATGTTTTATGTTTATTCGCACCAATATATTAGATGGAACTAAAGAATGTTCCAAGAGTTTTCTTCTCTGGAAAAAATCATATTTTCGAGAGAAATTGTTAGGCATATTATACATATTTGAATTTCTTCATAATATTTGAATGTAATATGTATATTCTTCATATAAACATTAACTTTCAACAAAACTTATTACGAAAATATTATTATAAATAAATAATTCATTGAATAAAAAATAAATGATATCATATTTTGCTGATAGTTTCGGTTGCAGGTGCTAACTTAATGTTAATGCGTAATTGGAAAGAAACTAGGAAACTTGAACGAAAGAAAATTATATCCACTTTCCATATCTCCACTCTGAGCAGTTATATCTCGAAGAGATAAAAAAAAGTGATTCGACAATTCTTCCTCAATTTAGTTGAAGAATCAGCAGTAGGCCCGCTTACCATTTGAAATATATTCCTTCAGAAATGCTTAACTTGCCATATGATTACTGATTTATTTACTCATATGAAAGAAAAGAATAATATTTCAGGAAAGATAAAATAAAAGAATTATTATTTATTGATTTTGTGAGCCAGGAAAAGCGATCGGGAGAAAGCACAATATGAAGAATAGATAAGCAATACTCTAAGGCTACCACGATCGTTTCAAACTATAAGCTCAGAAGAATGAAGAGGATCGAATGAACCAAACGTTATTCTTAATGAAGTTCAAGAGAACAGCGAGAAAAAATGAACCGTAGGACAAATCATCTCTCGTTCTCCAATCGAAGGCTGTATCACATCTCGAAAAATAAAAGTCAACTGACCACTAGATATTCTTTATACCAAGAGCAGAATCTACTTCAGCCAGTCAAAGAAAATGAAGTGATTAATATCGGTGAAAGTGAGGACCAATTATGCTGAAATACTAATTGGAGGATTGAAGCATGTTCGCAATGCCGCGATGAAGATCTGGCGAATACTCTAAAACATAAATTTCGAAGAAGATTGATCATAAGGATACAGAGAATTTTCTATAGAAAATATCTTTCGCTCCAGTGTGAATATCGGAGAAATTTGTATTTCATTCTCTAAATTCAATAAATTGCGAATTTTTCAATGGAAAAAAATATTGAACAAAGAGTTAGTCTCAAATTTTGTGTTTTGAACCGTGCGCTGAATCATTGCGAATGCTGGAAAAGGCTTATGTTTTATCGCAAACCCAAGTGTACGAGTGGTACAAACCCTTTAAAGTCGGAGTCGGCCGGGAGATTCTCGAAGATTCGCCTTGTTTCGGACGACCTCTTCAACCCACGATAACGTCCAAAAATCAAGAAAATGGTTCTCAAAAATCGTCATGCCAGTGGCGTACGGCCTGTCGCCACTCGGCTCTTTTCGATAAAGCTGAATTTTCTTCAAAAACAGTACCGGATGCCGGTAGCTGCAGACATGCTAGACCGTGCCGTAACCGGTGACGAGACAAGGGTCTATGAATACGACATACTAGCGAACCAACAATTATCGGAATGAGTGGGAAAAAATGAGCCAAAACCGATAAAACATCGCCAAAGTCGTTCGAAAATCAAGAGGATGGTGATTATTTTTTTTGGTAATCGTGGTGTGGCGCATCATGAATTCGTACCGCAAGGTCAAACGGTCAATAAGGACTTCTATTTAACCGTTCTGAGACGTTTGCCTCGAAATATTCACCGTATACTGCCGGATTTGTGGCGAAACAATACGTGGATTTTACATGACGAAGACGCACCATCTCATAAAGCCACGGTTATTAACGACTTTAAGACCAAACACTCGATAAATATCGTCGTATTTAAATGTAGCATATTTTGAAGGAGATTTAATAAATATTGAAGTGGATTGAGAGTTTTGCGTGTTAAATATATATATATATATATATATATATATATATATATATATATATATATATATATATATATATATATATATATATATATATATATATATATATATATATATATATATATATATATATATTATTAACCTTAATTGCATGCGTAACCTATAACTTCCAGAATTATTAAGTTAGAGCTTCCATTTTAGATTCTTTGGAATGCCAAAGGATGATGGAATACAAGAAATGTCATCAAGTTTCATTTTCGGTACAATTCAAAATGGCCGACAGGTTCAAAGGTACACTACATTTTCAATCAGCTGGAATTTTTTTTCTCATGATCGGGCGGCCACTTTGAATTGAATGATAATTCCAAGTTTAGGACGATCTTCGTATGTTCCAACATTTATACTCCCTATTGTGTCTAGAAAAGAGAGGAGCTTCGCATACAAAACTGGAATTCTTTATGGATTTTCATGTTTAATCTCCCAAAATAATCAAAAGAAATTGAGTTTGACTTTAATTGATTCATTCTAATTTAAATAATTTGAATATTGTAGACAAATAATGTACTGAATACTATTTATATTCTCTACAAAGTAATAAAATTTATTTAGTTTAAATTATCCTTTTGGTCTTTTATCTGTGAGATGCAAGCGCCTTATTTTGATTCATGTAATTCTCAATTTAGATAGTTTTCAATTTGAAAATTTTTACTAAAATCCAATCCTTAATCATACATCAAAGTTGCCCTGAAAATAGGTTGGATAATTGCAGCAAGACTCGCAAAGAAGTGGAGATGAAAATTCAAACTCTATCTTAGAAGCTAATTTATAGAGTATAGTAGGGAAATCGTTATTGTTCCGATTTTACATTTTCAACGCTGGTTTCGGGCACAGAAGAATTTGGCCGTGCGGAATTCAAAGAGGAGTCCGGCATAGCCTATTGTGGATCACAGACATATAAATTACCTTCGACAGGCTCGTATGACAGTGGCCCTGTTCTGCGGGACCAGCTCCCGCGAAAAAACGACGACGGACAGACAGAACGCTTCTTTAAATATAAATAACTGTTCCATCGAGTTAACGACCATTGGCACCGATTCAGAGGGATGTTACAGATGTCTTATAAAGAAGTAATACCTTACCATTAATTAAATACAGAAATTATTATTTTACAATGAAATCATCAATTTCATAGATTAAATTGTATTGAAAATCTGCCATAAGCTTCCATATTTTGTCAATGTCATTTTAACCGATCATCAAAATTCTAAATTATTTCTGCGGACTCACTTACTAAAAATTTTGAATTTAGTCAGTATCAGGCTCAAATGGTAAAATCGAAACATTTTGTCGAATTTACCGAATTAGGTTTGTTTCGATCTGTTAGTTCTTTACAAGTTTGGCACGAAATATCTATTATTATGACTATTTCCAAAGCTGCGCACGCGTGATAGTAGAGTAGGGCAACCATTTTTCCTAACATCTCTCAGATTTTCTTCTCTCACATGTAACGTGACAGGTCTTTAACAATTTCAATCTTAATTTTCTTCAATTTACCGATTATCGAATAGCCGCCTGAGAAGCTTCGCTTCGAAAAGTAAACTTCATAAAAGCTGATTTAAGACAAAATTTATGGAATGTTATCGGAAAAGCACCCCGTGTAGTTCAGTTTATAAATATCTCACTTCCATCTGGGCGACATTTGATCTTTTGGTGATTCTTCAGTTTCTTATACCGTTAATATTATCATCCATATCTAACAATTTTTCGGAGGATTTTCATTATAGTTCGTCATTTTCGCTTATGAAAATTTTTCGTAATCAACAAATTCTGAAACCTCCATATTTAAATTCTCTTGAGATTAGGTGACTTTTCAATGCTTTTTACTCTTAATTCTTAGTTCATCATTGAACTGAAAATTTATTTCGTTATAGACATCGGGAAATAATCGTTAATTTTCAAGGAAAAAATGCACTGGGAAGATGTCACTGGTAGAAAAGAATGTTCAAATCGCAATATGAAAAATTCTATGATAATAACTATAATACACACAGAAAAATCTGTGCATTTGCAGTTTCTTTGGAATGCAGACGTATCACGTTGTATGCATACACTTTTGCAAGCACATAAACTTCATAATCACAAATTGAGAAATAGTAAACGAAATGGAATCATAGGCAACCATGATATAAAACTATATGCGATGAGGCTCTTTTCTCAGGCGGAAAAATGAAGAAGAGGGTCTCTCGTAAGTATTATTTATGGTATCATTCAAAATTTGTCAAATAAAGCAGGAGATATCAATATATTCAGGAAAATGTACGAAAAATGTGAATATCTTTCGCACCTTGATTACAGATACTATCCCCGTCGACTCTATTCGACTTCGAGTGCTCACTACTTTCATTGACAGTGATCTATGTTGATCACCAAGAATTGGATCATCTCACTCGTAATTATACTATCTAGATGCTGAAGGCATCCTTCTTAGTGTGGTGTATTTTGAGAACGAGTTCGAGAATGAAACTATTTTTAAATACCTAAATAAGATCGATAACTGTACCATTTTAATGTCTTTTCGTAATGTGGTTCATATTTAACGCTTGAATACTCTACGGGCATTACGTCAGAATATAAATATTACATATCTATTGTATATAATATAACTTATACTGTTTTCTTTGAATCGAGGATAGTATTCAAGAGAAATATTATTCATTCAAATAACAATGATGAATAATGTTGTGATTTACGGATCAAGCTAGTTCAAATACTACTAAATCATCACTAATTAATATTCACAAAACTATAGGCGGGTCAACTTCTTGCTCAGGCAAGACGCGTTACTAGAATCGAGCAATTATTATCTCTGTTCGGATGAGTCTTCCCTAGGCTGAGCAGAAGTTTGGGTTTTTTGTTTTATAATTCAATAGCTGTCATTGGTAACTAGGATTATTTACTAGCATTTTTGATGTTATATGGATAATTTTTGGGCATAGATCGAGTAGATCGTACTCGTCTACGCTTTGTTTGTACTGTGAAAATTCATTTCAGGTTACTATTCTTATCTATCGTTGATTGTTACCTCATTAAAACAAAATCTACCAATGATAGTACTCAAATTAACAATTTACTACAAAAATGCAACCCAGAAGAGAGAACGAGATCCCATGAAAAACATGAAATGTAAAATTAATTGACGTTGTTCTTCTGTCAAAAATTGTGAAATTTTCAAATAAATCGAATTAGTTACTTCAGATAGTATCTATATATTTATTCAACAACTTTGTCGCAAATTGTTGAATAGTTATTATTTCTTCGATAAATATAATGAATTGACAACATAACCAACTATTTATAATACAAACATTTACCTAACTGTACGGTCTACTACTTTCATTTACGAATCGAGATTCTTATATTCTTATTATAATTATGTTGTGTACCCAGTCATTATATATATATATATATATATATATATATATATATATATATATATATATATATATATATATATATATTATTGAGATGAAAATGTCTACTTTTAGGACGTCTGGTCACTATAACTGTTGGTCGGTAAGTAATTAGATAACAATTTATGACAAAGTTGTTGAGTAGGGTTTCCATAAATACTAACCTAGTTTGTTGATCTCCGAACCCTTTCTTCTCTTTTTCCAGTGGTTCCAACATAAGCAAATAACTTTTTAATGACAAACAAAAACTATATAATTCAAAAATCCAGGAATATATAAAATTGAATTCACTAATGCCCAATAACTTAGGTAGAACAAACAGGTCGAAATTTCTAATCTAGATTCAAAGAACATCATTAACATATTAAATCTACAGATCGCATAATTACATTAGAACATTTGAAAATTCTCCACAAATGCAATAAAGGTATGGCAATGAATCTTTTCGTAAGTTTGAAAATTAAAAGACCTTGTGAAAATCTACAATAATTCTTAATAGCCATCTTGAACTAAATTAGTCATCATTAAACATAGGCGTAATTAGCACATTCTTGCTCATAACTGTTAGCTCTAGACATTTGAAAATGACGTACAGTACAACTTCACTAGCCGGACACTCGCTATATCGAGCACTTCAGTAACTCGGGCACGCGAGAATTTTACCTCTAAAATCCAGGCACGTCGGCTGAAATACAAACAATAATAATTTTCCTGTCTGCAAATGTATGTACTTGTGCTATCTAACAGTGGCGAGTATCGTTCTACAG
Source organism: Cryptolaemus montrouzieri (assembly GCA_013387265.2). NCBI lineage: Eukaryota > Metazoa > Arthropoda > Insecta > Coleoptera > Coccinellidae > Cryptolaemus > Cryptolaemus montrouzieri. Next base: position 32,580,483 of record JABFTP020000144.1, on the reverse strand, counting down.
CATTTTGCAGTGCAATCTCGCCTGTGGTGTGCATAATGGCTCCAACCAAAAGAAATCATTAAACGCTCACACTGGCAGAGAAATAAAAATAATAGATTTTATTGATGATGGAGTGAGTACTCGTCGAATAGCAGCACAGTTCACTATTATAAATTCAACAGTGTTTGACATAAAAAAGAACAAGGACAAAATAAGGAGATTTATATCCAAATCATATCAAGGAACAGGTAGGAATTAGGGATGCTCTGAGCAAGGGTTTTCACAAATAGCCGAGTACCAAGCTCTCGGCCAAACAAAATTATTGCATGCCGAGTATCATGGCCGAGAGCTCGGCTAGCCAAACGGGCCCTCGGTGCATCCCTAGTAGGAATATTATTTTGAACTTTTCTAGAATTTATTCTATCCAAGGTATTCTTGTAAGAAAAAGAAAATTATTAGAGAAGCTGAGAATCCTGATGTTGAGATCGCATTGTCTAACTGGTTTCTTCAACAACGCAACATACACGTACCAATTTCGTCAGACATATTGAGAGCAAAAGCCAAACAGTTTTATGAACAAATCACAGAAAAAAAAGGTTTTTTTGGTAAGATCGGGATGGTTAGGTAAATTCAAGCTTAGACATGGAATTCATTTCTTGAAGGTATAATTCTTTCCTAGGTATTTTATAGGAAAAAGAAAAATTATTAGAGAAGCTGAGAATCCTGATGTTGAAATCGCATTGTATAACTGGTTTCTTCAACAGCGCAACGCACACGTAGCAATTTCGCCTGACATATTGAGAGCAAAAGCCAAACAGTTTTATGAACAAATCACAGGAAAGAAAGGTTTTCTGGCAAGTTCGGGATGGTTGGATAAATTCAAGCTCAGACAAGGAATTCGTTTCTTGAAGGTTTGTGGTGAAGAAACTTTCCAGTGATGTTCTCGCTGTGATACCATTTAAGGAAAAATTTCTATCGGTTGTTGAACAGATGGAATTAAGCAAAGAACAGGTGTATAATGCTGATGAATCGGCCATTTTTTTGGAGATGTTTACAAGACACAACTTGTGTTCATCAAGGGGAAAAATCAGCACCAGGTCGAAAAGTATCAAAAGACCACTTAACATTTATGCCATGCTGCAACGCTGCTGGAACTCACCATGTACCTTTAATAGTCTTGGGAAAAGCGTCAAATCCACGAGCATTCAAGAACAAAAGTTCACTACCAGTTGTCTACAAAGCATCTACCAAAGGGTGGATGACTACACCATTATTTAATGAATGGTTTGAAACATCCTTTATCCCCGAGGTGAAGAATTTTTTAACTAAGATTACCAAGCACTCTAAATCTCTGTTGTTGGTAGACAATACATCGCTCCCACCTAAGGAAGAGGTTAATACTGATTCAAACTTCACAGTTATGTTTTTGCCACCCAACTGTATTGCCGTTCTCCAACCTATAGATCAGAATTTAATTCAATGATGATTTTGCATGAAGGTGAAGAGATAACTTCCATTTTGAAGCAGTATAATTTGAAAGATGCCATGAACAATCTTGCCAATCTTGGAAAGCCATCACTTCAAAAAATATCACAAAAAGTCGGACAGCATTGCGGCATGACACTACAGAAGAAGTCCAATCAGTGAAATGATTTGAAAAATATCGCCGAATCATTGAGGGTCATCGATCCAGAAAATAACTTAACCATTGAGAACATTACCAACTGGGCTGTGGGAGACGAAGAGTTTGTTATCGATTTGACTGAAGAAGAGCTTATACAGGATGCTTCAGGAAGGAATATTGAAAACGTAGAGGAATCTTCTGATTCAGAGGATGGTTTGAATAGTATGGTAAAATACTGTCAATGCGTTCTCCCGGATTATCAAATGGGCCGAACAGAATAATCTTCCTATAGAGAACGTATTGCTCCTGAAAATGCTCAAGGAAAAATTAGTTCAGATGGCAGCATCGAGAAAGGTTCAGAGTAAAATCGATGGATATTTCACACGTCATAATGAATAGCAAGTTGTTCATGTACACTAGCTTATATTTAAATTCTATATTTTCTATGAGGAAAGATTATAATGAATGGAAATTCTATAATTTGATTCTGTTTTATAATAAAAACTATTCTTTTGTTCAACTCTTCGATATTTTTATAAAAGACTCAGCTTTAACAGATTTTGGGTTGTTTCCATTTTGAAAATGGAACAAATTCAAGTCACTTTAAAAATTCGGGATTTTGATAGTCTCGGCATGCGCCGGAACGATATCTGCCTGGACTATTGAAGTTGTACTGTATCTGTCGAAACTGGCCATGTGTTCAAAAAATAAACATTGTGGAAATCAGATAAAAGTGTTTCATTTCATTCATATTGAAATGAATTTCCATAAAATGAATAATATCTTTCTGTTTTCGTATTCACATTGTAAGTTTTTGATGGGCCAAAATTATTCTCAACTATATCAATTAAGAATTCCAACTAATTATAAGGATAATGGATGATTTCATTCCAAATTACCATTCACTGCGGGAGTAATTAGTTATTTTGAAAATAATATCAATATTATTAACAGAATAATTATCAGTTTCATTAGTCAATACATAGAATAATTGATAATCACCTGAATTGATTATCATTACTCGTCGATTTAGTGGAAATAAATTACAATTTCAATATCTTAGAACAAACCTGAATTGCAATCAAATATCTTCGAACTCGATCATTTTGACCCAGAAAAGAGTGTTGTTCCACCAAGTCCCTCAAGTCGACCCTTCTACCTCCGTTCGTAAATTTGAAAATCTGTGTCGAACGATAGAAAAGCCCATCGAATGAGATTATCATCTTAAGAACCAATATCTTACAAGCTTTGAGACAAATCAGGAAAATAATGTAAATACTGCAGTTAATTTATAGGAAAAAATTAATCAGCATTGTTTGAAAACGGTCAATATAGTCAACAAAATAAAGACAAACATCTCAAGGAAACACCAGATAATTACGAACAATTCGCCGAGTCCAGTAAAAATTCCACAACCGTTGCAGCGCCACTGAAGAGCTTATAGACCCTCTCCGTAATGAATATTCAAGAACTCGAGAACCGATCATGGTAGTTGTATTTATTAATACTGTTGCCGTGCTTTGGTTTCTTATTGCTCTTAATTACTTATGTGTGTTGTTTTGTTGCTTCATGTGACTACTGGTGTTTTGTTGTTTCGTGCCAGACGAAAAACTCGCGGTTTCGTCCGTTGTGGAGATATTGCTTCGAATTCAAGACATGTGTCTGATTTTGATTAGTTATTATGGCCTGGAGCGGAATGTAGAATAAGTAATTAATGACGGCGTGGATACAATTTAAATGGGGATGTTTTTTCTAGAAGCATGCCAAATACCGGGGAACATTTAAAAAAATATTATTTCATGACGGAATACTTCGATCTGAAGAAACGAAGAAGTGTAAGTGGGATTGAGCACTGAAACAAGCCTGTATAAACAACCATAGTATGACTCGGGTCTAGAAGTTCGTTTTCCTTTTTTCCAGGAATATTTTGACTCTTCCGTCTAAAATAATCTAACTACAATATTAGTAAGATAAAGTAGGCATTCATAATGTATTCCGTCAATGCGTTAACAGGATTTATTGTTAGGTGGAATGGCAGATTCACTAGAAATTCAAATACAAATTAATTAATAATCATAATCAATTTCAACAATCATAATTTTTATTCATATATGAGAAGACAACAATGTATGATAAAGTTTGTCACTTCTATTGGTTCAATCAGTTCTGAAAATGAATGAATTGAAGAATCTGAATCTGCAAGAACTGGTGAAAAAGTTGATAAGTTACTGAAATTTCGATAGGAGTATATATGTCGAGTCAGATAACTTTGTTATAAGGGAAGAGTTATTCTATGGTTTTGAAGATGTATGATGTATAGAAAATTTGTTTCTTTAGGTAGCTTTTTGCTCAAACTTTGGAAAAATTAATGATATTGTTTCATTCCATGACGTTTTTCTTTATCATTGGACCTCATCATGAACTATTTAGAGAATAACTAAACATGGTCGCTAAAATGATGATAATGAATGTTCCATTTCATGATAGATTTTATGAGAATGAGAGCAAGAAGTGTTACCTTTTAATTAATGTCGCTTCAAAGAGCAAGCTCATATTAACGATCAAATAACCCTTTTAATAAGGTATCACACAACGTCTTTCTCATTATACAAATTTTCGAGGTGGTTGTTTATAGCTAAAGAGAGTGGATGCGGAAACGTTTGAATATGTTCAATTGACGAGCATTTTACATGATAGAAATCCATTCTCCAATATAATTAAACAAAGATTTCCACTAAAAGATATTAATAAATTCTCGACGTGTTTCGATACACAGTATCTTTGTCAAGATCGAATGAATACTACAAAATTATCTCAACAAACGTATACTTATATAGACTAAAGAGGCAATCCATTCAGAGTTATCTGTATGTGAACTAGTGTATAGGAAACAAGTTCAATAAGGGTGAGTTATTTATGTCTATCTGATCATTAAGAATTTCTGGGGAATATCTGAATCTGTTAATCTCAAGTACTTCCAGAAGGTTGAGTTCTATACTTCTAACCTCAGAATGTAGGATTTTAAATTCCGAAACGAAAGAATGAATATTTTCCCTAAGATGATTACAATAATTCGAATGGGTTTTTTCCATTGATGAAACTGCCTTTATGTTCTGAGATTCTAACGTTGAAATTTCTTCCTGTTCTACCCATATAAAAACAGCAAAAAAAACAACAAATCCATCATTACAGATCGCGAAAAATTTAAACTCGTTTTACCGAATCATTTACCACCTTAACTCTATTCTTTAGGTAAATTGCACAAAGATGGTTATCCAGTAAGATCAGTGGCATCATTCACACATGCCCCAGTATTCAAGATTTCCAAATTTTTAATACATATTCTGGAAAAATTTTCTAATTTTAAACCGTCTTTTTCAATTCGTAACTCAAATGATTCGATGAGAAAAATAGAAAATGTTGTCATACCAAGTAATGCTAAGTAAGTGTCTTTCGATGTCAAGAATTTGTTTCCAAGTATTCCACCGAAGGATCCGTATGACATAATCATTTTGTGAGCACAAAATAGGACGAACCCACGAATTAAATACGACATTATGGCTTCATTATGTTTGCATATTTCAAAATTATTTTTTATTTAACGACTCTTTTTATAAAAGTGATGAGGGGTTTAAAATGGGAAACTTCTTAAGCCCCTTTTTGGCAGAAATCTTCATGGATAATATAGAAAAAACTATTCATAAGCATCCGTTTAGTAAACATTTCATATATTCGTATCGATATGTCGATGACCTTATTGTGTGTTTTACAAGAACAAAACGACAATTTACTATATTCGAAAATTTTATCAACAACCCGCACCCAAATATAAAATTCACTTCTGAAATAGAACAGAACAACTCGATCAATTTCCTAGACTTAAAAATAAAAAGATCAAATAATGAACACCTGTTTTAAATTCATCATAAACCTTCTCATACAGATATCACAATTCATTATACATCAGCAAATCCTTACCAACACAAAGTTGCAGCATTCAATAGTTATATACATATGCTCTTAAACACACCAATGTCTAGTGGAAATTATCTCAAAGAATTGAATTTGATAAAACAGATCGAAGAAAGTTAGTTAGCTACATATCATATAAGAAAAACGAAAATTAGCATTACAACATATTTATCCAATCGGTGAACATGAAGACAAGCAATGTTAGCGATAATCTGAAATCCTTCTTTAAAATTCAAGTTTGAATGTAGTATTCAAAACAACAACAAATTTGGGTTCAGTTATCAGAAATTATAAGTCTCCAATTAATAAAGAAGATAAATCAGGTGTTTATATGTTTATAGATTGAAATGTACAGATTGCAATTGTTTTTATATAGGTAGAGCAGGAAGAAATTTCAATGTTAGAATCTTAGAACATAAACGCAGTTTCATCAATGGAAAAACCGATTCGAATTATTTTAATCATCTTAGGGAAAATAGTCATTCTCTCAATTCGGAATTTAGAATCCTACATTCTGAGAATAAAGGTATAAAACTCAGCCTTCTGGAAGTACTTGAGATTAACAGATTTAGGTATCCGCCAGAAATTCTTAGTGACCAGATAGGTATAAATACCTCACCCTCATTGAAATTGTTTCCTAAGCACTAGTTCAAATACAGATAACTCTGAATGGATTGCCTCTTTAGTCTATATAAGTATACGTTTGTTAAGGTAATTTTGTAGTATTCATTCGCTCTTGACAATTATACTGTGTGTCGAAACGCGTCGAGTATTCATTAATATATTTTAGTGGAAATATTAGTTTAGTTTAAATATGTACGAGAAATTTTTCCGATTCAACATAATTGATTTTGATGGAATGATTTTCTCAAATGGAGATTGAACGGCTTCATGAAAACCAGGAATTTTTCCAAACAAATTTCAATTTCAATTCGTCATATGTTATGATCGTATAATGAATGAAATCACCTTTCACGACTCTGTATCACTATTGAGAAGTTTGAGATAGAAGAAGCCGCCAAGGTTAAACGGTTTATGGGGAGAAAGAAACATATAAAAAGCATGTCCCTCTCTAATCAAAAATCGACCTATGTCAAGAAATTCTTGAATACTCAAATTTCAGAAAATTATCCAAATTTTCAATGCAATTGGATGTCCAACTCGGCGTTGTGATTTGTGTGATTACCAATAGGAAAATGAATATTTGTGATACATTTATCTCGTTCCTATTGAAGAAACTGGGAACAATGTTACTTGATTTCAGTTCTTTTCTCACGTTTCTAATAAGTGATGAATATTATTGTGTTTTAGTTCTTACTCGTTTTACATTGCCTTCGAAAATGTGCAATCGAGATTAGAATGATTGCCTAACTAACATAGGGCATACATCCGTGGTGTAATCTGCTGACAAACTTGAACAATCCGTCTAACAATTCGGGGGGCGTCACATAGACTTCAGACTTGAGGTAGCGCCACAAGAAGGAATCGAAAGGCGTTAGATCAGGCGATCCAGCAGGCCACTGTATAGCCCCTCTTCTACCTATCCAACGACTCGGAAATCTATTATCCAGATAGTCCCGCACAGTGGTAGCATATTGAGGTGATTGATATATAACGTTATGTTCAAATAAATTTGGTACTCCTTCGATGATAACTGTTTTGAGAGAACCAATCGAATTCTGAAGCATGTTCAAATGCAAGTTTTCTGGTATAAATTAGGGTCCTACAATATGGTCTTCCTGAATTCCCACCCAATAATAAAGTTTTGGTGGTTTTTGAGTATGATTCTTCATCTTTAATGAGGTTTAGTATCACTACAGATTGTACAGCTATGGAGATGCACCTTGCCATTTAAATAAAAATCAATTTGTCAAAAAATGAAAACTTTGAAGCAGATTCGGATCGTTATTGAAGTGTTCACTGAACTTCAAATGACGATCAAATTTTCTATGGATGGAATTTGTACTTGTGAGGAATCCTGAAAATACTCTAGATATTTGGCTCAATCACCTCACAGATTGGGTTTTGTCCATCATGGCAACTTTACCCAAACCGGCTGCATTGATTCCTCCGTCATTCACAACCTTGGTGGAATTATGTTTTTTAATGATGAGTTTTTTTTCAGTTCCCATGAATTTGCTTGTTAATTCAAATTCCTTCCATGGTGATTCTCGTTGAAAATGCGCGTATTCCAATTCCATGCGTTTCTTTAGTATGTAGACCAGGGGTGCTCAAACTTAAACTGCTGGCGATCTACCTCAATATTTTTAGACTACTCACGATCGACTCTGAGACGCTGCAAGTATGTGTAATGCGGGGTTGTCGTACATACACTATACACTCTACCTACCTACCTAGGTAGGGCGTACCGTAGCATATATAAATATTAGCTTTCCGCACAATATACATCTTTTAGTGAAGGTTTGGGTTATGTTCAGAGAGGTTCTTCTCTATAATATCAATAAACAATGTTATTCAAAATTGCGAGTTTAGTGGTTGTTACAAAACAAAAGAGTTACATATAATGTTAAGCTTAACTAAGGAGTGACTTTGGATGTGGCAGCGTGGCTCTGCATGTCCTCAGCATACACAAGTTTGAGTCATAAAATTTTGTATTGGACTTCTATATTGGATACAGATAGAAAGCTTTAACGCTCTGTTAAAGAAACGCAATATGTGGCCGCCCTCATTTGATTTTATGTGTTGTGCCTTCTTCCGTTAACGGAATTAGCTACTGAAATAGCAAGTCAGTTTAATATAAACTCATGTTCTGTTGAAAATGAGTTCATAACTGACTTGCTGTTTCAGTAGCTAATTCCTCAATATTTTAACATGAAAAAGGATAACTGATAAATGATGTTATATTTGCCAATTTACTGCAGTGATAAAAACGCATTTTGAATTGTCCCAAAATATTTGATAATTCAGCCTCTCATAATTCAAATGAGGAATCCTTGCTTTCAAAGACGGAAAATGTTTCAGATCCTTTCTTTTCAGTTGATCTATCCTAAGCTGCAATTCACTTTTGAATGCGTTTACTGCGCTAATCATTTCAATAATAGTTTTTCCTTTACCTTGAAGCTCCAAGTTAATGGTGTTTAAGTGCATTGTGATGTCGGTCAAAAATGCCAAATCAGTCAGCCATTTTTCGTTCTTCAACATCTGAATGTCATCACCTCTTTCGTCTAGAAAAGCTGTTATTTCGAGCAATAATTCGGGACCTTTCTAAGAATCTTACGCGCGATTCATTCACCTGATGTCCGTATTGAAGAACTAAATCAGTGTGTTCAGCTGACTCCCTATCTTCCAACTGCAACTTAAAGAGCCGCTGTTGCAAGCTATGTGCACAGATGGAATTCACAATTTTTGTTGCAATGCCCATAACTTCCTCCGTGTTTGAAACTTGTGAACACAAAGCTTGTTGATGTATAATGCAAGGGAATGAAAAAAATTAAGCGAAATCTTCATGAGCTCCACACAATGCCACAAAACCGTTTTTGTTTCCAGTCATTGCTGGTGCTCCATCGGTTGTAATGCACACTAATTTATATATTCGTAGCTGGTAGTTTTTTACAAAATTAAAGAAATAGTCACATATATCTTCGCCACGGGTCTTTCCCTTCAGAGGAATGATTGTCAAAAATTCTTCCTTAACCAACATGTCATTGAATACCATCCGAATAAAAATACACAGCTGAGCAGTGCCTATCATATCGGTGGATTCGTCGAACAGTAAAGAAAAGTATGTACATTTCATGATATCATGTTTTAGTTTATCTGCCATGTCATGACAGTGGTTTCATCACTGGAATATACGGTTACACAGAAAATTCTCCAGATATGAAGTTCTGAAATTTCCCCTCAGGATTTTGAAGTTATGGTTTAGTAACCGGGCGTCGGTATTCATGGAGAAAAGTGAACTTACATTCACACCAAACAGACCGTAGGGGGCTGGGTATGTAATAATGGGGTCCCCACGCTTCCGACCACAATTACAGAAACGTCTTTGCTTTATTGGCAGCGTGTAGAAGACGTTCTGACCAAGAGAGTTTGTCAGTAATGATGATACTCAAGTCAGAGAGCCGACTTTCAGGTTCGACCACGGACCCTGGAAGATCGTATTGCTTTCGAGGATTGACTTTATCCGTATGGATGACCCTACGCTTAGTGATGTTTTAGCCGTCAAGAGCTATTCGTTTAACCAGTTCAAAATATTGTCGAGGTCATTCTGAATCACGTGACAGCATGTAAAGGGGTTGTTGTAAACCTTGGTCAACATGGAAGATTCTGAATCGAGGGAACGGAAAAGATCGGAGGGGTATAAAAAAACAAGGCCCAGAAGAGAGTCTTGGGGGACACTACTGCTAACAAGTTTAGGAACGGACAAAGCATCACCAACCCTGAAGCGAAAAGTTCAATTACTCAAGAATATCCTCATCCATAACAACAAGTTGCCTCTTAAATCCAGATATTCCAGTTCAATCAAGTGTTTCTTGAGCAGACACGGTCGAACGAGAAAAGTTTAAGTAAATCACGTCAACAAGGACTTGTTTGTCAAGCATCGAACTCCAATCGTTGATGCATTTGAACGGAATTGTAATTACGGAACGACCAGACATAAAACCATATTAGTTGTGTGATTTGAACGGTTCGTCAGTGCAAAGTTGAGAACTGGCTCTAGAATTATTTTTTGAAAGATTTCAGTCATAACTTATCTCTTTTCTAGAAATTGATGTCAACAGAGCACACAGCCAAGGTGAAGGCAAAGAATGGAATGAGAAAGATTTGGAAAAAATGAGAGACAAACATATAACCATTAACGAACGATAGCTTTTTCAAGTTCAGAAATACCATAGAAACCCGGCGTGGAAAATGTATTGAACAGTTCAAGATATTTCCCATCGTCTCTGGTGGAAAATTGTATAACACTTAGAGCAGAAATGGATCTGATGGTGGTAAACCACCCATATTTTTGGAGGTCAGTAAGTAAAAACCAAGCTTAACATAGTTTCACTAACAAAAACCTAACCTATCTACTCTCTGACTGTATCATTTCTGATCTGAAACTTGAAGAAAGAACGTGTTGCTGCGCACCCAGCAGAAACGGATCTGGCTCTACCTCTCACATAGGGACGAGTTAACTCATTGTCGTCTTTTACAAAAACAATGAAGATATGCTTTCCGTATAGTATATATATCATAACAATAAATTTCTCGAACATTTCATGAGCGACTGAAACTTCCATTACGTTAGAAAGGAATATTTGTAGGGACTACAAAAAAATTGTGGTATTCATTTTTAATTATAGAAAACTTGAGCGGGAAACTTAGAAATTGAGAACAAACTGAAAAATATACAACTTTGTACGTAACACAGTGATTCGAGTAATGTGTCTCAGCTTATTAGGTTATATATTTGCTATTGAAAAGAGAATTTTAGGCTGATGCTTAAAAAATCAAGGTAATGGTTAAGTGATTCCGCCGTTACTAAGTGATAGTTAATCATGATGATAATAACGAATAAATCTAGGTTTTATTACTATCACGAGAGATTCATTGAAAACAGGAATAAAATTTCATCTTCAGCTAAGAACAAGTATTAAACTGTTTAATACTTGTTTTCTCAGCTGAAGATGGTCGAGAGACCGAAATTGATTTAAAATAAATCTCTTGTGATAGTAAGTTAGACATACATATAATACATAGTTTAATTTCTTAATATCATCAAGGAAATGAATTTTTGCCCTTCGCGAGATCGCCAATGTTTTTTGTAGAGAAAAATAAAAATTTCTTTCTTAGTATATTTAACGCATATTACAGAAATGAATTTACCAGTGCCATAAGCCACGTGCATTGCAAGCGAGCAAGAGTGCTTTGAAATTTTCTGCGGATCGTAAAGCACCATTGTTGGGTAGCAGAGCGCACGGTAGCAAACCGATCGACCATCAATAAATAAAGAAGAAGAAGTAACAATGCCAAGTGCGCGGTTCCGTCCATAGATCTAGAGGTCCGGTCCCGCTCGAGCAACGATCCAAGCGAATCACATGCGAAAAACAATCTAAGAACGTCGAAAACTTGCCGGTGCGATTGTAAGCCCGAATGGCATAACGTAAATCTTGTCGCGAACGGTAGCATCCCAGAGAACAATTGTTCTTGCTTAACGTCGGTTAGTATAAATGTTATGCTCTTGTTTTTGATCGTCTTTTTTTCCAATGCTCCGTTGGTGGTGGTGAACGATGCATTGCTTGTCATGATTCTATCAGGGATGAGCGATTTGCGTGGGTTTTTATCAATGAGGGAACGCCAGTATGGCGATTCAAAGGCGCCGCCTTTCAATGAAGTGAGAAAATCGAAAGAGGGAAACAATGGTTTGGCAATAATTTGATAATCAAAAGCAAATCGACTATCTATAACATTTTTTATGAAACAACCAAAATCCTCCGGAAAAAATAATATCAAATTCTCCATAGATTTTCAGACTTTTCTCCAGATCTTATAGGTTCAATTTTGAATTGAGCATTTGAATCGTAGAAATTGAACGAACTGCAAAAAACAAAACGATAGACGAAATATTTCATGAGTATCACTAATTATCATCGAGAGGGCACAAAATATTTTTGCTGCTTGTCGCGAGATTTTCCTGAAAATTATTCTTAACTTTATAGACCAGGGCGGACCTGTTTATACTTAGACGAAAGAGTCGGTAATGAAATTATCACTCAGATCGCTTCATAATACCCTATAGAACAATAATCAATGTACGTGCAGTCAAGAATAGGTAATCTAAGTGTAAAATGTGTGAAAAAAAAATTGAAAAATTAATTTTTTCACTACTTCACTCGCTTATTGCTTCTAAAGAAAGAATTCTAGAGAAACGTTGGTGAGAAAAAAAAGTCAAAAGTGAAAAAACAAAAACCTTGCTTTTTTCATCTATATTTTCAAGACTAGTTAAACTGATCTGAGGACTTTGATATTTTGGTTGAGAAACCTTATGGTGTAATAAAAAGATACACCAAGTTTCGTTAAAATTGGTTCGATAGTTCTTGACAATAATTTCGCAATCCAAGATTTAAAAAGATGCTAATTTTCAAATCTGAACACACAATTATGGTAAGTTTTAAATATTTGAAAATTTAATCACATTTATAAGGCCACTTCTTTTTCAATTCATTCTTCGAAGAATTAAAACAACAATTAATCACAAGGTATGTGCTTCTTTATTGTTATAAACAAAACATTTGCATTCAATTTAATGTTTAATAGTGAGCCCATTAAGATCGCATTTGATATCTAAACAGCTAATATACTAATCGCCTGATATACTGGACGCCTTATATACTATACGCCTAATATACTTAACCCCAAATATACTGAACGCCTTTTCACATCCAACTCTATATATACTGAATGCCTCATTATATTCACTGATCTTCATACTCATTAGTTCTTATATTCTTAGCTGAATGGAACTTTCTCATATATTGCCTCACACATCCTTAGGGTAATGCAACTTTCAGTATTATTTGTTAGATCCATCAACCATACAAATTTCAACACAATTCACTACTATCCCAATTCAAAGAGATACATTCAATTTGAAAATCTCAACTTCCTCTAATTGAGCTAGCATAAGATGAAATTAAAAAATCCAGCATTGATTCAAAAAAAAACAAATTGTTCAATCACCCTTCAGGTATAGAAATTCAATCATCAACAACTCAAATATTAATTCACAATATCCTAAATGTTTAGCTCCATGAGTATTAATATATGTACTTCGGAAAGATTGATATACATTTATAGTTTCAACTTTATAATTTTTACTTAACAGTTCTCATTCGAATTAGACCAGATAAAAATCGAATAAGATTCATGAATTATAATAAAGAACAAATATGAGCTTGAAACAGCAAGATGAAAGAATTACTTCTCAAGTATATCAATGAAATTGAAAATGAAAGTTCTTCTTAAATTAAAATTTTGAGAGTATCCAATGGACAAAAGCGACAAATTAGTAATTAAATGAAGGAACACTACTGAATACATCGAATTTTCACCTTTTGTGATTGCCCTATACAAAAATATTTTGCATAAATTCAAATTGACCAAAATTCACACAGTTTGCTTACCAGAAAGAACAAACATCTTCTAAATTGAAGTGTTCTTGTGAAAAGCAGAAATAAGATTGAAAATCCACAAATTTGTAAATTACATTATGGACGCTCATATATAATACAATGATGTTAAGTATATATCAGTTTCCGTAAAACTGTTTCTTGTAACTGTTCATTTCCTAGATCCTTAATTGTCGAGTTGGCAGTTGGTTTCAAGAATGTCAGCTTCTTCTAAACTTGCTCTCATAATTGAAATTTCAATTCTTCAATTTTACTCAATTCATTTTCTTACGAAACTTTATAATATACTGGGAAATGAAAATTACATATTACTTGATGAACGTACTCATTTTACACACTCATAGAAAATACTTATAGTACAGCTACCTATAACAAAAATTGTCAAATTGCATAGAATTGTCCAGTAGTTGAATTTTTTCCAAAGTTTGATTCACATAAGCAGCAGCATTTTTCCTCTGACTTTTATAAATCTTGGATTGAAAGTTGTGGTTGCACAAAATGAAACTTCGTATGCAACTTCTACATAATTGAACATAATGTTTCCCACTATCAGACACCTATAACAGAGAAACTTTCAACTTCAAATCAATGAGGTATACCTGTCATTCATTCAACAACCTTGATAAAACTTCCTGAGAACAGTAACTATGATTTATGAATAGAAGGAACTCACAATAATTACCTTTTGTGCAAATTTGAGTTCTTATTTTCTTTGCTTCAAAGTTGAACTTTGTCAAACTCATATACGAACACTGTTGTAGAATAGAACCGTACTACCTCTTGAATAAACTGAAACGAAAATTCAATTTGAAATGACACAGTCTGATTGACATCAAGTTTGAATTATTTTAATACAGATATAGCCTTCAGTGTATAGCTTTCAATATTCATATGATACCTACTCTAAATTACCTAACGAAAACTTTATCGAGTCCCTTTCAGAAAAATATTATTATAAAAATGAAGCTCAATACCTATTAATAGCAACTCAAAGGATATCCTATCATTTTGTAAAATAGTGCCAATTGATTCGTTAAAAATCCTAGTAATTCCAGAAAATCTTTCAACGCATAGAGGTTAGAATAACCATGAAAGAAAAATGAAATATGTAAATTCTGAGTACGTCTCTTGAGCATTCTGAAAAAATATACATTGATATACATAAATAAACCTCAAATTACATTCACTTACCTTTCAAACATTATTGTTAGTCTCCTTAACTTCTTTCTATCATAACATTCAGTTTGAATCACATTATTTAGGTTAAAATAACCACAAAATGTTAAATTTATGAATTTCGAGTGTTTGTCATTTCTTTCCCTGATCATAATATACATAAAAATTGATTCAGAAGTTTATTTCAAAATTCGTCCAACTTTTCATTCAAATAAAATTCGGAATTACTTATTTTGACTGATCGAATATAATTGAAATAAGGTTAGATTCGATTAAATGTAAAGGACATTTCATTCCGTCTCATATTGTCATTCAGAAGAGAGATTGCACTATATTCTAGATGTTGTTTGTCACGAAATTATGTTGGTGAAAGTAAAAGTTACTAACTATTTCCATCTTCCTATTTTCATTCAAAAGAGAGAGAGCATTTAATTTTACACGTTGTTAAAGCTCACTTTCCACATCGAATAGCTATCGAATCGTTAAATTCTGGCCGTCAGAGATATTCGGAATGAGGGAAATGGAGCAAAATTTCGCAAAAGTCCGCCGATAGCCCTTCGTTGAATCGAAGACTTTCCTGTTTCACCATTGTTTAACGGGAATGAAACTGTTGCGGCGCAATATGCGAAAGTCGAGACTTGCTCTTTATCATGGTTTTGAAACGATCAAACGCGATGGAAAAATTTGTATAGACATAGAAGTCCGGCGAAATTATCCCTTCCACTCACGAAAAAAAAGAGACCTTTATTCTTTTCGCTTTTTCGGGGCTATTTTTGGGTATTTTCGCTCGATCGGTCGTCTTCCGAAAGACCGAAGATTCGGATTCCGAAGAAATCTCGAAGCTAGGACTTTCCTTTTGCTCTCGGTGACGTTTCGGCGAAAATTTTCGAAAAATCCTCAGGGCTCCGTCGTTCGAGTAAGGGGCTCCAAATTTGGCACGAATCTTTCTCAGACCCTTTTTTCCGGAAAAAAAATACTCGCGGGGGCCGTCGGCTCCCGATTTCTCGCCACGTTGCTTCTTCTCCGCCTAGTTCAAACTACCTTTATCTCCTCGGATTATTCCGGAGAAAGATTATTCCCGAAAAAGATTATTCGCGACTTTGATAATATAGATAATCTTAATTAATATATTTATTATGAAACAAGATTCTTGGACTCAAAATGACGTTTCTCTAAAAAAAACCTTTGAAATATGTCAATAGTTTTTGAGATAAAGCGGTCAAAGTCTAACGGCATTTACCCATTATCTATGAACAATTAGGTGTTTTTATATAGGGTTTCCAAGAATAAGGTATCAATCTCTCGTAATTTGATAGATCTCGTCAAAATAATGCTACAACTTCATAAAAAAAATTCTCTTAAAATGCATCACTGCTGAGATATTTACCTCTAAAGTTAGAAAAAATTAATTGTTCTTTCACGATAAAATCTTGGTCTTTCAACAGAATTTTCTGAAACTCAAGACAATGTTTGAGAAAATAGTATTTTACAAGACGTTGTTTTTGGTTTATGAATTTCGTTCCATATGCGCTTAGGGTGAAATACCCCTAACTGTTTACCCTCCAAGTTTTATGGGGATGAGTTTTTTACAGATCTAATAACACTTTTAGATTTTGTAAAGTTTTTCACGTAAAAAAGTCTCACTATCACTAAAAACTATAAATTATTCCACTTATTTAAACCTCACTGCATTGACACTATTTACATTATCTGTTTAAATAGTTAATCACTAACTCTCATGCAAGAGCTAGCCATTGGAACAAGAGATCTTTGTATTTTGATATAAATTTGAAGATTGTTTTTTCTCATTAGAATAATGAATTATTCTGTAACGCAGTATATCTCTATTTATTCTCTAACCGTTAAGCTAAAATGTGGTGTGGGACCATCGTGCATAAACCACATAAGGTGTCATACCAAAAAAGTTAATATTATCTGGCAAAATATTACCCTTTTCCCTTAGTCAGCGATACACATTAACAAAAGTATGCCAAAGACACTAGATTAGACACAGACAAAATTATAGATGAAAAACCTTATTATTGTTCTGATATTTGACAGCTCACGCATTTAATTTGTCGTATCTACCATATTCATAAGATAATCAAAATATGGAATAAACTTTCGAAGAATATGCAGATATGCTTTTGATGATTGATCTAGCATCTGGTAATGCTTCGCGCCCTTGAAGACTTTATTTGGAGCGATTTCCAACCAGAAGAGGACTAGCTAATCAGCGTACTTTAGTGAATGTAGATCGCTGATTAAGGGAAACGGGTAATTATTTGCGGAATATTATTAAAATTTTTTTGTATGAAATCTTATTTAGGTATATTAAAGAAAAATGCAAGTAACTAAGGTTGCTTTAAAACCGCGAATACAGTTGAACTAGAAGAAAGTATTTTAAAGCGGTTGCTGGGGAGCCTTCTATCAGTACTCGGAAATTATTGAACCAATTCAATTTATGTGAAAGTAAGGTCCACAGAATTTTGAGGAATCAATCGCTTTACCCTTACCATATTCAAAAAGTTCAAGTGTTGTCCTAGGAGGACTTACCCGCAACATGAACTACATAATGCTGTTGTTTGTTCTATCCTTCCTCCGACAGGGCAGGCTTTCAGAGAGATGGCATAACAAAATCTCATAATTTACATTTTTGGACCGAAGAAAACCCTCATGCCATTGTTTAAAACCGACACCAACAATAGTACCAAATCAGTATTTGGGCCGAATAAATGGGTCAGCATTTTGTTGGGCCAATTGTGTTGCCATCTCGTTTAAAAGGCGCAAGTTATTAAGGTTTTCTTTTGAATACCTACCAGAACTTTTGGCCAGAATATGCGGTTTACGTACGATGGTACCCCACCACATTTTATTTTAACAGTTAGAGATCATTTAAATGTTACCATCTCAATCATTGGATAGGACGAGAGGGATCTATCGCATGGTCACCTAGGTCACCAGACGTGAATCATTTAGATTTCTATTTCTGGAGCCATCTTAGAAGCCAATTTAATGCTGTACTCATTAGGGATAGAGATATGCTGCTTGAGTGAATAATTTATCATTCTAATGAGATAAAATTTCAAATTTATTTTGAAATACAAAGATCTCTTGTTTCGAGAGCTAGATTTTGCATAAGAGTTGGTGGTTATTAATTTGAAAAATACAGTAAATAGTGTCTATGTAGTAAGGCTCAAACAATTAATGTAAATAATGAATTAAATAAATGAAAAATATTTTTATTGAGAATATTGTTGCTATGCGAGTCTGTTTTTCTGTTACTGGTTCATTTGTTCGAGATCCAACAAGTATAGCTTTTCAACATAAAAACTTTAAAAACCCAAACATTTCATAAGATTTGTAAAATGTTCATCTTATAAAATACTATTTCCTCAAACATTTGAAGAAGTTCAAATATCTCAAGGCTAATTAAATATTGTTGATACATTGCTATGAATAAATTATTCTATTTATGTAATAAACAAACCATATATTTTACGTTGATGAATAATTTTTTCTGAAAAATACTTTGCATAAGCATTCAAGAAAATTTATTGGCTCAAATTGTTTGAATAATCATTTTCATGTTCGTTATAAAGTTAATTTATTTTATCGAATAAGGATGAAAGTAAAGAACTATTTTCATATGAATCATACTTTTTAAGAAATATGCGATAGTATTTGTATAGAACGAAAAAACGCTCATAACATCAAATTGTTGTTGTGGCTCGAAATCAAGTCAAGCATTTGTTTTCAGAATTCAAGTCAAGTGAAATATACATCCTTTATAATGGAACACATAGTATTTCTATCTGAAGAAAGTTGTTATACTTTCGATGTGTTTTTAAGGGAGCCAATAGATTTTATCATAAAATAAGAAAAACAGGAACGGAATAGATCCATAAAAGTTGAAAATTGCCTAATTATTTGGGTAGGATCTTTTTTCCCGTATATGGCCCACATGTGCAAAATGATTATAAAAAATGCATTCCTGAAAAAAATGTATTCGTTGTCATTGTTCATAAATTAAAAGTAAACCCTTTTTAAGGTCTAATGACTTTATAAAATGAATTAACGCGTTATATAGAAATAGTCTTGTTTTTCGCACTAAGAGAAAACCAGATTGATGGAGACTTCAACTCTCGATAAGGCAAGAAAATTTTTCATGGATTGAATGTTTTCAAAATTCGCATACATTATAAGATGATTAAAATTATCCATAACAGAGATGAAAATACAGAATGCATATAACTGTTTGAGACTGTTTTGACGGAACCCGTAGATGAATAAAATTTAACTTGCACAGAAGAACTTGATGATCGAACTAGGGTTCCATCAAGTCAAGCAATTTCTCAAAAAGCTTGTTTTGACTTGAAATTCAAGCTTTCGAGAAATCATAAGTTTGACTTGATTTTGCAACCCATAGGCTCGACTTAATATGTTTTAAGCTGCTTGAAAGCTTGATACTCGTAAGAGCACAAGTTCACTTGATAATCGCTTCTTGGCGTACCCGTTCAGATACAATATAACTAGGTAGTATTTCTAGTCATAAAAAATTGTTTCATTAGCTGCGATACACTGGGATTTCAAACTTTAATACGTTCGATCTAGTCAATTCGTTTCGTAGCGCAATAAGTAGGTAGATACAAGAAGCTCCACGAGGAAATTTGGTTAATTTGAAGGCAAGAGCGTAGAAATCAACCTGTAGTCATTTCAGAAATGTAAAGAATTTCTGTATTCAACAACATATCTCAACAAAATATTGATATCTTCTACAACACACAATAGATTCCTATATAATATAGAATATATTCAAATGAAATGATTATTTTAGAGGTTTTCCGTATCATTCGTCAAATACTCAATATTGCTCATAAAAATATATAAAAAACTAAAAGAAATTTATGTAGTTTCGTTGCCTAGTGGATAGAACTGTAAGTATTATAATTTATCAATTTAGGTTTACTACATTTGGCGATATTCAGGACAACCCTATCGAAGAATCAATGAATCCCGAGAATCGAAATTGAACGGTGATTCCCCGAGAACCTAGAGTCGAGGGTGTCCAGGACCTTTGCCGAAACTCGTTTATGAAAAGCAATGATTTTCTCTCTCACTCAATTTCTCATGAGTATTTTGTTACTGTTATACCTTCATCATTATACTAGGGCACACCGCATTGAATGAGAGAACAAGGATGGTACAATACACGTGTAGAAAATCGTGTGGAAATAAAATGAGTGATTTTTATAACATCTTGTCAAAAATGGAAGCAGATTCTTATGAGGAAAACGATTCCGAATATCCAATCCAAAATATTGATCGCATTCTGATACTAATATAGTCTCAACAGATAGAGAACCAATACAAAAGAAATAAGTGTATTAGAAAAGTATGAAAGTGAAGGCTTACTTTATTGTTAGATAAGACACGGATAGTAGACGTAAACATGATAAAGTAGGGAAATGTACTCTATGCAAGTTCAAAGAATAAAATTTCAAAATTAAGAATTGTGCAACCACGTCGCTGAAGAAATATTTGAAGATACAGCATGTCGACGTTTACAAAATGCTGTTTGGAGATTCAGCAGAGCACGAAAAGCTAACTTCGGTTGCTAGAACTTCTAGAAACATTTCAAGTTGGCTGAGTGGCAGATGCATCATAAAAAATGTAGAACAACAGTTCTTTCTTCTTCTTGACTTAACTTTAAATATAGGAGCAGTAGGTTTTTTTTGGAGTAAGGATCAAAAGAAGAACAGAACTTTTTGTTGTGAATCAGCAGACCTTTCGACACCTTTATTGGGTCTTCTTCAGGGAAACTATAATGAAAAAACAACATGGTTCAAATACAAACCCTCCCAGTGGTATTCTCTACAGCAACAACAGAAAATGTATATGTATATATAAAATAAATTACATGGGTACGAAAAACATGAGATCTAAAAACACTCAAAATGAATACTGATTAAAATTACTTACATTTAATACGAGTTCCCAGTCTGAAAACTAAAAAACACCAACAGATCATTACGTAAATGGAAAATTTATAATTTGAAATCCAAACAACAACATACAGTCTGAAATTCGCAACGACACTGAGAAGAAATGAATCAACTCGAAAATCATATGTCAGCCTTATATATGGTAGAACACGTCAAGTAGGCACCAAAAAGGATTAGTTTTGTGAATGGAATCTGCATCACACTTTCAGATTTAATGATAAACTGAAGTCTTTCATTCAGATACCATTTTTCGATGTCCTCGTCATTAGGAAAGAAAACGCTAATACTGACTAACTGGTATCGTAAACCTACATTTTCCGAGAGATTCCTCGATCCGAGCATCCACTCAAACAGGAACTCAATATTGTTCAAGATCTCATACAGACTTCAACTTATTAAGTTAAACGTACATAGTTAGCAATCTTAAGTACTTTCAAAAAATTCTTATGAAAAATAATTACCCTATTTCTCTCATAAAGAAGTTAATCCATAGATATTCCACCATACCAACTTTGAAACCCGAATCTATTAATAGCAACAATCAAACTAAGTTCTACAAAATTCCTTATGTGAGATGTCTATCTGAGAAAATGCAAAAAAATTTTGCCAGAAACATGGGCAACATAAAAATTTGTCTGAAAAGTGAGAATACTCTCAAAATTCTCATTTTTACAAGAATCAAAGCAACGCTACCGATTGAACAACATTCATTCTGAATAGACCACACTGCACCCCATTTCAACTTAGAAAATACTAAAAACTTGGGAAAACAGAATTTCTACAGAAAAAGAATTTTTGAAGAAATGCTCGAGATAATAAAGAATGAGTGTAGGGCTGTAAACAGACGATCTGACATCGATCTTCTCAACCGTTCTTATTTTAACATTAATGAACAATTAAGAACGAAATGAAATTCAAACTAATTCTTTTTGGTACCATCTTGACGTGTTCTACCATATTGGTTTCATACATACGGGTGACATATGATTTTCGAGTTCATTCATTCCTTTTCAGTATCGTTGCGAATTTCAGACTGTTTGTGTCGTTGTTTCGATTTCAAATTATGAATTTTCAATAATAAAAAACAAGTACTGTGTTTTAAGGAATTTTACTTAATAATTGCGATTCGTAACGCGTTTCACTACAGTAGCTTCTTCAGACGAATATTCGTCTGAAGAAGCTACGGTGTAGTGAAACGCGTTACGAATCGCAATTATTAAGTAAAATTCTTAAAACACAGTACTTGTTTTTATTATTGATAATGAATTTACCAAGTAAAAGCCTCCCAAATTCAAATATTATGAATTTTCCATTTAGGTAATGTTTTGTCGATGTTTATTAGTTTTAGACTGTGAACTTGTTGTAAATGTAAGTAATTTTAATCAATATTCATTTTAACTGTTCTTAGATCTGATTTTTTCGTACGCATGTAATTTATTTTATATATACATATACATTTTTTGTTTTTGCTGTTGAGAATACCACTGAGAGGGTTTATATTTGAACCATGTTGTTTTTTTTCATTATAGTTGCCCTGAAGAAGACCCAATAAAGGTGTCGAAACGTCGGCTGATTCACAACAATAAGTTCTGTTCTTCTTTGGATCCTTACTCCAAAAAAAACCTGCTGCATCTTCAAAGAATCATAACCTCTAAACTTAATTTAATTGTAGGTTTTTCTTTTATTTTCACAAAAACATTTAATTGAGTTGAATTGTTGTATAGAAAATTTATTTTTATTGCTTTGGCTATGTTTTATTCGGAAATACACATTTTACTCTCACTCTTGTTCTTATTCTGTATTTGTGTTTCCTTCGACAACTTTATGAATTCTTCTCAGATTCTTAAGTTGAATTAAAAGAAAATATTTCCCAATCATATTTTCATAATTATGATACCTTCATTCTCGCTCTCATTCAATATAACAGGAAGTTCAATATTTTATTGAAATTGCGTTCATGTTTTGCCATTCAAGAACTTTGAATTTTCATGCTTTTTGTGGAAAAAAAAGCTAGACTTGAAAAAAATAGCATGACTTGATTTCAATTTAAGTTAAATTAAACGACTTGATTTTCAAGTCAAGCCGTGAATTTCTAGTTCTAAAAAGCCTCGTAGTTTCAATAATGGATACCTTACATAACTGTAAAAATGTAGACTGTCTCACAAAATTCTCGAAAATCAAAGCATCTAAAACCGCGTCCAGTTTCTCGAGACAAAAGAAGGCCGCATCGTAATCCCACAAAACAAATGTAGTTTTAATGGCATAATTAGGGGCATTTTTTCCGTTCCAAAAACTTAACACTGCTTAATACCCGTTTAATGTTCTAACAGGGTATAGTTACCTGGTCTAGACAATGTTGTGACGTTAAAACGCCTTAATTTGACGTTAAGGGTCGACGAGAACCTAAGCTCTCTCCAAATTAAATCATCCTCGAGTCATCGAAACTGTAATTATAGGCAACTATAATATATAATCCGGAATTATGCATGGCACTTCAGGCAGTATACGGAACCCTGCTTGATATATTTTGATATAATAGTTGCAGAAATATATAAACATATATTTGTTCAAGATCTGCTGAAACCTTGCGAACTTCAACATCAAATAATGTTAATTGCAATTTCGTCAAGTTACAACATACCTATGTAAATATACATACCTCAATTTTTATGCTGATATTATTGAACTATTATTCTCAGTTCAGGTGGCAAAATTTATAAGAATTAAATGAGCCTGCTTTGTAATACTGCTGTTATTTTTATAGAGTGCCTCTATAAAGATGAAAAATTCGAATAGCACACAGTATATTATTTGCAGCTATTTTTAGCATTGTTACTTTTATTTATTGAATTTAATAAAGTTTTGAACAATTCGATGATTGGGTGAATTTTCATCATCATATCACAAAATGACAAACTTTACAGGAACTTCAAGCCAATTCCACAATATCAATTCAGCTAAAAGTAAATCAAAATGAAAATTCATAATTTGAATGAAAATTAAAATCATTTTTCTAATTTTATATCGGGCGCGTCCCCTGGGTTACGAATAGGAGAGCGCCTCCCAGATATGGGTCGAGGTGAAATCAATTACCTCCGTGGACCAAAAAACACACAACGTTCTACCCTGCACGAGGGGGAGGAACCTCCAAAGGCTAAGGGAAAGAAAACCTTGACAGAAAATAGGCCATGCAGTGGCTGGCCCGGAGCGGGCGGCTGTATGGTGCTGCAACAACCTAGCAGATGGTATAAACTGCAGACCATTGGGGAGTAGCTACTATCTGCGATACAAATAATATAAAAGGATCTCCGGTGCAGAGGAGGAAAACCCAAGTACTGGTGAAGGAAGGTGGTGAAGCAGGTCGATCTTCACTGATAGCAGATTACTGTGGAACTGCCTAGGTTGGCCAGGCCAGGGAGAAGTATAAAGCTACTGGCAAAAAAGCTCCGACTCTGCAAATAAGGCAGACGAAGACGATAACGCTCTGATTGGTACAAGAGAAGATAAGACAGAAGATGAACATAAGTGTTTTCTCCAGAAGCGTCAAGCTGAAAAGAATTCCACCCCAGCCCAGAAAGAAGAAATTCAAGCCACCGATGAAACAACTGAAAGAAAATAAAGAAGGCACCGAGGAGAGTGGTGAGTCAAGCTTCAAAGAGGAGGCTGAGATAGAAACAGAAATAGCACAGAAAGAAGAGAAAAACTGTTTTGATGTGCTGATGAGGAGCAAAGCCTTATCCTGTAGAGAATCGTCTGATTGCTTAAGGCCATTATAGATGCATCGTGGGAAAACATAGATACGGCAGAAAAATTAATGTCGCAGATAGCCGAAATATGCGAAAACATAAATATGAAGAAGATATTTGCTGCAAATAAAGGAAAGCTAGTATATTGGTGGAATGATAATTAAGAAAAGCTGCGATAGGAATATCAGTCGAAACGCAGAAAGTACCTGAAGGCAAGGAAAACTCAGTCAGATCTCGCTAGAATAACATAGGAATACAAAGATGCCAAAAAGTCTTTGAGGCAAGAAATTAGGGATTCCAAACGACAAAAATGGAAACACTTGATTGATGAGCTGATCGTAGAACAATGAGGGCAGGGCTATAAACTTTTTGTTAAAATAACAAAACAGGCCGTGAGTGAAAAGTTTCAGCTGAGGCTGAGTTAGAGCTCATAAAGAATTTGTTCCCTGTTCATGAACCTCAATCGTGGACAAGACGAGAGAATGAAGAATTCATCTGTTTCACATGATGAACTGAACATCGCATTGAAAAAATGAAAATGAAGAAGGCACCAGGCCCAGGTGGTATTTCCCCTGAAATGGTTACATTACTGGGAAAGATGATTCGTGGAGTACTCACCCGGGTATTCAACCACCAACTGAGAATAGGTACATTCCTTGAAAAATAAAAGAGAGCGGACCTTATTCAGAAAGATATACAGCCCGGATCATTTCGACCTATCTACCTGATCGACACAATGGCTGAACTTTTGGAGTCTCTGATAGTTGTGGGACTAAAGAAAATATTGGCGGAAAGGGGAGACCTGTCAGAAAATCAGTGCGGTTTCACCGAGGGAATTGGAACGTTAGCTGCTGTTCAACAGGTGGTCGGAATAGCTAAGTCAGCAAAGGAGGGCACAGCGAGTACACGGGAGCTGTGCGCTGTGGCCACGGTAGACGTAAATAACGCATTTAAATCTGCTATGTGGAAGCCTATAATGGAAGAGGTGAGAATATGGAGACTGCCAGGACCGCTTGAAAACATAATAGCCAGTTATTTCCAAACAGAACTATGATAACAAGTAGGGGACAAAAAAATAAGCATCAACAGCGGAGTGCCACAAGGCTCAGTTCTGGGCCCTTTGTTGTAGAACATGA
The DNA here is from genome assembly GCA_013387265.2 of Cryptolaemus montrouzieri. NCBI lineage: Eukaryota > Metazoa > Arthropoda > Insecta > Coleoptera > Coccinellidae > Cryptolaemus > Cryptolaemus montrouzieri. Next base: position 32,554,710 of record JABFTP020000144.1, on the reverse strand, counting down.
TGTGTAATCGATTAGCTGTGATGAATGTAGGAGAAGGGTGCCACATTGTGGCTTTTGCGGACGATGTTGCAGTAATCGTAACAGCTCAAAATGAGGGGGAGATCATGGGGAGGACAAACAATGCACAACAAAAAATAGGAAACTGGTTTTCTAATAAAGGCCTCACTGTGGCCACCCACAAGAAAGAAGCGGTGGTTCCATCAGGTAGGTGAAAACTCATAGAGGTGAAATGCTATCTAGGGGGATATGAAATCCTGCCTGAAAAAGCCATAACATATCTAGGCGTTTGGTTCGACAAAGACCTCAGCTTTAAACAACACACTGAAGAGACCTCGAAGAAAGCAAAATCTTTGGTCAAATAGTTTGGAATTCTAATGCCGAATGTAGATGGGTCGGTATCCTATAAACAGAGACTCATCATGGAAACAGAAAAAGCGGCTATGCTATATGGTGCAGAAATTTGGGGAGACGCCATGAAAGTTGGGAGCTATAAGAAATTTATGCTTAGAGTTCAGAGAAGACTGGCTCGAAGAGTAACCTCAGCCTATCAAACGGTGTCGGCAAAGTTAGCCTTCGTTATAGCAGGAATGGTTCCTTTGCATCTTTTCGTGTTCGACAGACAAGATAGACACAGGTTCAGTTAGAGGTGGAGAACAACTTAGGGAAAGTACAATCAGAAAATGGCAGGATAGATAGGAGGAGGCACAAGACGCTGCATAGACAAGAAAGCTCATTAAGAACCTGAGGAACTTTACAGAGAGGAAATTTGGGCAAGTTGGGTACTTCCTTACACAGGTGCTCACAGGTCATGAATGCTTCAACTCGTATCTTGTGAGAATAAGAAAGAAAGAGGAAATTGATTGCAACTACTACGTCGAAGAACACACCCTTTTCAGGTGTGTTCGTTGGGAAAACGGGAAAAGATACTTGTCTTTGAATTGTGGGGAAGAATTAAACGCCGAAAATATGATAGATACCATGCTGGAAGCCAAAAAGCAATAGGAACTGGTAAAAATATATGTAGACTCAATTATAGACATGAAAACAAACGACTACGGAAATTGAAGATAATAAAAGGCTGGGAGGCTTCCGAAGTATGTGAAAACGGTTCCAGAAGTCAATCAGCGCAAATAGAGGAGATGTTTTAGTGGGTTTTGTAACATCCGAGTCCCACACTATCTGCCTACGCACATCTTGCCTTGCCATTATAAAAAAAAACTCAAAACAAGCTTTTCCTATGTTATGATATACATTCTGACATTCGCACAGAAGTATCTCTTTTTCGATAATGATTCATAATAATTATTAAGTAGTAAAAAATGAATTTTAAACAAGATAATTATTGCAACGAATCATAAAATCAAGATGGTAAATCGTAAATCGAGGTATGTGTTGACCTTTTTTTTATTTGTGCCTTCTGTCAGGTGCCCGGACATATCATATTCTGCATTTTACATGGTGAACTTATCCGTGTTTCGTTATTAAACATTGTTAAAGTGAGTTTTGAACCCAATTTTCTCAATTGACTGCCATGAAGTTCTCCAAAGAAGAAATGGTTGATATCATTTTTATTCTGGGTGAGTGTGATAGAAATTCTTTGTTAGCAAGAAGAGTTTATGCACAAAGGTTTCCTGATAAGAGACATCCTGATGCAAGATGCTTCGAAAAACTCCTAAATAGATTTATCGAAACGATTAATATCGCTCACAAAAACATGGAAAATCAAAAACTGCTACAGCTGAAGACAACCAGTTCTGTTGACAGTGACACAGAACCCAAATAAAAGCCAACGAGAGAATTCTCAGTTAACAGATATAAGTCAAACTTCCGACTAGAGAATCTTGAAAGTGAATAAATTTCATTCATATCGTGTACAGCTGCAGAAAATTGGGACACCTGTTTACTTCAAAATAAATTGCTGAAGTAGATTTTTACTTTCTGAATACAATACCGTTCGAATAAAAATGAAATCTTCAAGACTGTACGAGCTATAGAGCACCGCGCCACTGGTGTATCACCCAGTATAGATTGTTACTTCCTATATTATTTATTGCAAATTGGTAGTAGATAGGTAATGCAATCTCGCATCAAAATATCAATCTCGGTATTCGCGAGATTCAGAATTCTAATCTCGTGAAATCACGGTATTGTGCGAGATCTCGCATTGTAAAGAAATGATCAACGAAAATATACGAAAATTCCTATCATTTATATTTCTATCCGCTCTAATTGTTCGCCAGGAGCAAAATAGAGAAATAAAATCTCAAGCTAACCAGTAATTTATTCAAAAAGTAACATATTATTCTAACACTTGAAAATAACTCCTCAAAAAGCATAAAGTATCTAGGGTTTTATCTGCCAGCCGAATGGTGCATGCAGATAACCAGCTTAGGAAAACGCCCGTTCTGCCTCGACACTTATTGGTACTACAGATAAAAGACATTGATGAGCGAACTTAGATTTTGTCCTTTCGACCCTCCTGACTCGTACAAATTGATTTCTTTCTTCAAATCAAGTGACGACGACAAACGTGCCGCACGTTTTTGCGAACGCTCTTTCAATGCCATTTCCAATTCCTCATCAAGACTAAGGAAGTTCGCCATTTCAGGCTCTAAGTTTTTTTCACTGTAGCTAATGGAATTGAATCGTCATCATCACTTTCATTCATAGCTTCATCTGCAACTGAAGATGTAGAGAGTTTGTTTTGTATATTGACTCCAATATTGTCATCTTCGATACTGTTCTTGTGTAATCTTCCGATTAACTTCATTATTTCTTTATTGATTGAAGATTTTGGAGGCAGTTTGAAAGTTTAATCACTAGCAGATTGATTGAAATATACGTCGTATTGAACAGGGTCTGTCAAATAATACAATACCTCGGTCATAAATGTTCGGCGTTCATTAATCCGAGCCCTCATGGATTGAGCAAGTTTTTGAGCTACTGGTGTTCCTAGTTCTTCTAGCTTTTTCCCCATAAATTGCAGAGTAGTTTCGGCAGTTAACAAATACGAATTTCGACGACATAGTATTTCCACTGCCAGGTTTATAGGCTGAAATACGAGTTCTTAATCTGATTAAGCACGATATTCTTCGTCTGAGAAACTATGATTTGTATTCGATCCAAGATTGCAATCAATCAAGATTAGACTGGCGTGTTTTGTAGTCCAGCACGAGTTGTACATTTTTGCTGAATCCGTCCTTCATATATTTCTGAAGACTGTCTTTTTTCGTTGGTGATTTTTTGAAAAGTTTGACTACTTATCTTACTTTTTTAATAAGGTGGTGAAATTCTGGCACTAAGTCAACTAAATCTACAGTGGGTAATCTGCAATCAAATCCTTCATCAAAGTCTTCATCGTCAGACTCCTCCACATCTGACTGAGCTACCACTGTGTCTTTTGTACCATCTTTTTGCGTTTCGGTTCCACGTTTTGATTTGTAAATCACATCTATAACTTCCAATTGAATGACGTGAACATAGCATAGCTGGTGAAGAGGATTCATGAGTCACTCAACCTTCATCATTACACTGGCCCCATCTGTAGTAACACCTACTATATCTTCATCTAATGACAAGCCATAATCTCATAATGTCTTTTTCAAAATAGTTATGCATCTCTCTGCAGGCATGCATTCTACTACGAGCACAAGACCCAAATTCCAGAACATATTTTTATTCTCTGAACATGTATGAACATTCAAATTCATGAAGCGCCTGTTTTTGCATGAAGTCCATTCATTGAAAGTGAGGCTGAATTTATGGTTATTATTTCTTAGATTCATAAGATCCTGCGAAACTTTCATTTTCGAATTCATGTCTAATCTCATGATTTTGGGTGCTAGATTGATCTTGCAGAATAGGTGAGAGATCTTGGTATTGCAAGATCTTGGACACGACATTCCCTAGTCGTAGATTTCGGTACTTTTCATTGATTGTTCTTCAAATTCGACTTATTATCTGTTGACATTGACATTGAAGGTAAATAAATTCATAAGATCCTTGTTTGAGTATATATTTGCCATTTTATTCAACAGAAAAACTATACTCAAAGAAAATTAGTTTTATATACTGCTATTTTTGGCTAATTCATAGAACCCTATGGAATATAGAAACTGGCATCAGAATTAAATCTACTCTGTATGTTTCTATATTCCACGGCATAATGATTTGAGTGTCCAGAAAAACTACAGGTTTTCCATAAAATCGGAAAAAATCAAAAAGGAATATTTTAAGTATAGGAAAACCTAATACTAATTTAAAATACAGTTCTAATGAAATTAAAAAACAGTAAGCTATTGTGTTGATAAATAATTTATGGGTACCCTGTATAAAATGTAGTTTTAATCAGGCTCACATCTGGGTCAGGCGAAGTAGAACGAACTATATTTAACGTGTTCTCATTCTGCCTTTCAGCTAACGACACGTGGAGGAATTCTGTCACCTCACTAACCCAGGAATTTTGCCGAATCCCTCCCCTTGTCGAGGAAAGGTTTTCTGCAAATCTGCGTTTCCGCCTCTTGTTAGAGAAGACGGAAGTATAGCATCATCTCCAAAAGGGAAAGCCGATCTCTTTGCTCTCTTGTTCTCAATGAATTCTGTGCTGGGTTCGTCTAACGCAATACAACCGAACATTCCACTCACAAATTCTTCCAAGGCAGAAACCAAGTTCAGACTCCACACTGTGAGACGGGCTCTCGAGCAGCTGAACTGCAAGAAGGCAGTTGGTCTAGACGAAATACCGCCAATCGTCCTGAGAAAGTGCGCTCCTGAACTGACACCCATTCTTAACCGTCGGTTTCAGATTTCTTATGAAAGCCAGACTTTTCCGAACAGCTGGAAAATAGCGAGAATTCAACCGATCCGGAAGGAAGGAAAGAAGTCCTTACCCCAAAACTACCGCCCTGTTGCACTTCTTCCCATTATGTCCACAGTGATGAAGAGAGTCATAAATGATGAACTCATCAAATATCTTGAGTTGCAGGAAATTATTAATGACCGTCTGTATGGTTTTCGCAGGCAAAGATCAACAGGAGATCTGCTCGCCTACGTCACTCCTGTTTGTACATCAATGATGGAAAAACATGGGGAATCTAGATCAATAGCCCTCGATATTTCTAAAGTCTCGATAGAGTTTGACATGCAGCCTTGTCGAATAAACTTGCCGCGTATGGGCTTCCCGAAAAATTGCGGGGATGGATAAGTAGCTTTCTTTCAAATAGATCAATACAAGTTTTGGTCGACGGTATAAGCTCTGATTGTTTCCAGTTTCAAGCAGGAGTACCTCAGGGATCCATTTTCTTGCCCACCTTGTTCCTGTTGCAGATATACGATCTTCTGTCATCTACAGAGAACAAGATCTTTGGTTTAGTAGTCTGCGGCCATTTATAGCTGCGGAATCTCTTCGTCATGTCAACAAATTAATTAGTTAAACTCCGACTCACAGAGGATATTTGAGTGGGAAAAGTTGAACCTGGTGAGCTTCAATGCGAGTAAAACGCAAGCAAGTACGTTTCCTAGAAAGGTCCCCGCTAGAGAACCTCCTGTAATAATGCAAGGCCAACAAATTGCATCCAAAAATTCGATGCACCTTTTCGAAATAACGGTAAACTCCAAGTTTTGCTGGCATGAACATTTATCAGCATTAGCTAAGTCGGCAACAGCTAAATTTAGTTTTATTTTCAGAGACAAGCAATACTTCACGTCATCTCAGCTGTTGTTTCTATATAAGGTGCAGATTCAGCCTGCTTTGGAATATTGTATATGTATGGGGATCTGCGCCCAAACATTCGTTGCGGATATTGGATAGTGTGCAAAAACGGGCTGTGCGCCTCATCGACCACCTGGAGATCACCCGCGATCTCCAACCGCTGGCTCTCAGAGGACAGAAGAAATCTAACCTGACCTTTCTCTGTTTTACAGATACTTCCATGGAAGATGCTCCAAGGAGCTGAAAGACCTTGTTCCGGGAAAACTCATGTTTTGCCGCAACACTAAGCTGGCAAGGAGTTCTCATCATACGGCGGTACATTTACCGACCCTTAAACCTCTCGCTATAAGACTTCCTTCGTTTACAGGGACGGTGAGCTGTAGAACTCGCTTCCGTCTAACATCTTCCCAACATCCTACAATTTGGCCCTCTTCAAGAAGCGAGTAAACAGGCACCTTAATTCTTCCCAGGCGCCCACTCATATGGTGTTCATTCACGCGCATAAAAAAAAGGGATGTTTAATGTCTAACACGTTTCTGTTAAACAGGACCGACGGCTTGGCATCTCCTTCGAAAGACACTCAAGCGATTACCAGAAACCGAAAAATCGCACCGACTTTGTGGGGATTGAACCCAGATAACTCTGCACAGGTGACGAGCGTCACATTCTCCACACCACCATAATTCCGAAGAGATTGATAAAAAGACATGTTTGAAACAAGATGCCTTTTAATCAAAAAAAATTGAAAAGAACAACATGTCATTTGAAATAGCAAAGTTGTAAGCGATGTTGTTATAACCGGAAGTGGTACCGCCATGAAAGCTCTGGAAATAATTGTAAAGTGTAGATCAGTATTCATTCACTTTGATTGATCGATGAACCCGTTCCCAGATACTTATAATGGGCCTTTTCGGACGGACGCCCTGTATAGTAGTTATATATATTTTTAAGGAAGAATGAATTCAGAAAAGTGAATAAAATTTGGTCGATATATATTTTGATAGAACAGTTACATTCGACGCTGCTATCGAATTAGATAGGCAACGTGATACAAAAAATCTGTGGGTCAATCACTCACTAGGGAATTACAAGAGCTCCGGAAGATCTGCTATTAAAAAATTGTTATTATTAAAAACCGTTTTGAGGATATTTCATTTTATGAGTGTAGTGCCCATAACCGTATAATTTTCGTTAATATCATATCGCCCGAGACATTCGTTTTTTATAGGGTATTTTCGAGTTGCTTCGATGTTAGAGAACCAGGTTTATTGTCCCAGGAAAGACAAAGCTGTCTATTATTATTTTAGTTCGCCTATAATTTCCGATGTGAAAAATAAGTCACTTTTAAACATTTTCAATTAAATGATGGGGTAAGATCAATTATTTTGAACAGAATTCTTGATGGACTCATCGAATTAATGTGTCATTATATCTTCATAGTGGGAGTTGTCGAAATGTGTCTTGGCATTCTAGGAATTCGCCATTCAACCAGTTACCGACAGATGAAGAGGAAACATCTCTGGAATTTCATTTATCCCAAAGAAAAAATGCAGTGAAATGTTATAGCTCAAATACACGAATGAACGTTTCTTCAAATATAAACTAAGAAATTAATGCACAATAATATAATTCCATTTTTGGTAGGCAACTAATTATTAACACATGCTTTTTTTCGGATTTATTTCAACATATTCCAACAATATTCGATGTTTTTTCTTGGTGCACATATCCTCTCATTTGTACTAATTTTATAAAGAGAAAATATTTGATTGTTTTGTTGCTTGTTTGTTTGCATTGAATAGGCTACGAAGCTACTTGACCGATTTGAAAAATTCTTACACTGTTGGAAAGCTACACTATCTCTGGTGAACAGAGGCTATATTACAAGTTCAAAAAAGTTAGCAATACCTACTAAAACTCCAATAATATAACTCAAGACGTGAAAAAATTACCAAAAACCGTTCTTACATCGCGTGCGCTACGAAAACTATTGATTATAGAACACAATAATGTACTACGACTCTGCAGAACATATAATTATCTACAAAAAATATCTCAAAAGCATATGTCTGACTATTGTTAGTTATGTCACAATAAGTGTTTTTCATTTTGAAAAATATATATAAATGCCATCGCTATAAAAGCTCTTTTATTTATACTTTGGGATTAACCTTATCAAAATAAATGATTTCATATTTAAGTCTGATTTTATACCATTATATAACTTTTGAATTATTCAATTTGGACATTCCATTCGCAATATATCAAATATAAGTGCAAAAATGTAGGATAGCTCCATAATAATTGAATAAGCGAGATATGCGTCACTAGGGTACGAGAATGGAGTCAATATCGTTTACAGTGAAGCTCTGACACAATAAATTGTTTTTCAGGAGCAGAGATAGTAAAGTATATAGTAAAGGTCGTTACACAAACATTAAAAATGAAATATAAAAGAAGATAGTACAAAACATATGAACGAAAATAATAAAAAAAAATTAAATTAAATTAATAATGAGATTTTGCAAGAAACCAATAATATTGATGTAAATAATTGTTGACCAATTTCTGGGAAATAGTTTGAATTTTCGGTGATGATGCAACGCGGATCGAGATAGAATGTGCTGAAGCAATGGTGTAAGATGACCTAGGTTGGATTTATAATCGAAAAAGCCAAAGGCTTATAATAATATAATATAATAATAATCACTTTATTTCTAGCAAACAGTTTTCAGCAGTTGAACATAAATGGTTAGGGTGTCTTAAACACCAATTCCAAAACATTTCGAAAATAAAGTAGTGAACCTTACTGACGAAATGAACAAAATAAATACTATTGGAGAGCTATCGTTCACAAAACCATTAAACGAACAATTCCTTGTGCATGGTAACATTTTATAACAATTTTATACGCTAGCTATGATAAAAAATGAATAACTCAACAGAACTACAATTTTTGAAGGCTCAAATAGAAAACAATTACAAGACATGAAATGAACTCACACTTCTATCAACAAAAATTCAAGGAGTATTTTTCAACTCTATTATATCCGAGATTTACGATCTGGGCTGTTCAAATATCCAAAATTTCAATTTCCTTTTGAAGAAGCACATCGAATTTGTATGCCTCAGTTCAGTTGGTAAGATATTGAATGTTCGTGGGGCCAGAAAGGTGGTACTGAAAATCTCAAATTTGAATGTCTCATGATCGTGAGTTATAAGGTTATCAGAATTCTTATGGATGCAATGATAAGTTAACATTCTGAGGCAATACAGTTGTCTCAGATCCAAGAAGCCCAACTCACTATATATTTTATCTGACGAATAAGTAGAACTTTTACAATATATGATTTTCATAAATCTCTTTTGAATCACTTCCAGCTTTTTCAGGTGAACTCTTTCTCGAACAATACGTCGTATTGAGGAATGCTCAACGCAAGACTGCGAAAAGGCATGAAAGTTTCAATTTATAAAAGTTTAATAATGAAAAACAAGTACTGTGTTTTAGGGAATTTTACTTAATAATTGCGATTCGTAAAGCGTTTCACTACACCGTAGCTTATTCAGACGAATGAATGTACAGAAAATAAGAATGAGAATATAAATATAAATGTTCTTTAGTAATTAAAAGCTTATTGGGTTGCTTCTTCTTAAGTGGTTATTTATGACAGGTATATCCAATAAAATTAAGTAATAGATTGCTCCCCGAAGAGATTCAATAGAGGTGAAGGGCATAAATCGACTTGTTCATTGATGAGTCTACCTGAGTGTTTGTATTTATTGATTTCTAAGGTTTCCCAAAGATCTGCCTTCCAATATTTATTATCTGTATGCAAAATTTCAAACTGTGGGTCGAAAGAGTGATTATTTTCTAAGAGACGATTCGCGTAATTTGAATCTGATTTTTTATTTGAAAAACTGCGTCTATGTTCCAATATTCTAATATTAAAGTTTCCATAAGTTCTACCAATGTAGAAATTATCACAGTCATTGCAATTCAATCTATAAACACCTGATTTATTGTTCTTACCTGGTTTGGTTTTATTATTTTTATATATTTGCCTAAATTATTATTAGTTTGGAAAGCTATGTTGAAATTATTGAGTAGCTACGGTAAAGTGAAACGCGTTACGAATCGCAATTATTAAATAAAATTCCTTAAAACACAGTACTTGTTTTTTATTACTGATAATGGAACTTTACCAAGTGAAAGCCTCCCAAATTCGAATATAAAAGTTTAGTAGGATACAAAAGTCTTTCCATTTTTTCTTTCAGTGACTGTCACGATGAACCCACGTACAAAAATGCACTGTCGTCAGCAAAGGTAGTAATCTCGCCTGACATTGGTAGGTGGAATATTTCGTCAATATAAATACAAAAAAGCAAGGGGCCCAATACAGTGTAGAACACCAAAAAAACCTTTCTTTTTGAACTCTGACAGCCATCCATCTCCACAAACTCTTTCCTGTTACCTAGGTAATCTGCCATTAGATCATATGCTGCGCCTCTGAAACCAATATTGTCCAGTGTTTTCAATGAGCCATCGTGAGGGATAGAGTCGAAGGCTTTTAAAAAGTTGACAAATATACAGATGGCCGTCATCCCTCCCACTGCCCGATATATTTTCCCCATAAAATTGGCAATAGCATCATCCGTAGACTTATTCTTCTGGAAGTCGAATTGCTTTTTCGACAATAGCTTGAATTTATCTGAGAAACTTACAATACGGGTTTTGAGTATCTTGTCGAATATTTTTCCTAGTACAGATAAAATTTATATCCGTCTATTGTTTGATGGGAGACTCTGTAATGGTTTGTTTCTAATTTTATCTAAAATTTGGAGAAATATTTCAATTCTACTGGAACTAAGAAATTTAAATAATGAAGTTTAATGAGATTCAATTATAGAAAGGCTAGTTGAAAGAAAGTTACAATTGACACTACCTATTAATACCTATGACTAGCTAGATCAGAGTTCCTTTATCTCAGTGTGTGAGATCTTCGTCTAGAACCTAGGACTTAGCTATAGCCTTAGGAATAATACTCATCACTTCATTCAGCTTTATTACAAGATAAATATCCAAATCACAGTAGCTGATTAATAAATTACTTACTATTATTAAGGTAACTAATACAAAAAAACTTAACTAAAAAGTTTAACCAGTTACAATAAAAAGGAGTCTTAGACGAGATGAATTCAAATAACATAGTACAAATTTTCAATTTAAAATAATCTGAGCTTTTCAACAAATCGAAACTCAATAATAGAGCTCAGTCAACAATTAACAAAGATAGAAGAGAAGCATTTGATCATTAAGAGAAACACTTAGCTTTTTAGGAATGAGATTAATTCCCAAGATGATTGGATTTGGTGTTTTACATCAGTTGTTTGGTATTCCGGTATCTTACAGCTTACAGGTTACTTGATTGGCTGAATACACAAGTCTGCAAAAAAAAAGTTGAGACCTGTTTTGGTTTTTTTGTGTAATTCTTATGTTTTTGGGTGTGCTGAATTCGAAAATGACTTTCATTTTGTCCTAGCACGTCACGTTTTCTGACAATGTAGATGTCTATGCTAAACAAGTTATTATCTTAAAATAAAACATAATTGTTTTAAATGAAGTAATTTATGATTGCGTATCAAAACTTATTTTCTTATCTAAAATACATTAATAAGTGAGCACTAAACACATTTCTTCTTCCCAGTGAGACTCCTTTTGGTACATTTTCGCTTGTGGGAAGAATCTGGAAGGTCTCTTTCAAGTGTCCAACAGTAGTCTGTCATCATTGAGACGCCCCATCTTCCCTGGTAAGTTTTTTCCATCTCCTCAATATCTTGATGAAATCGTTCACCTTGCTCTTCACTCACGTCTCCGAAATTTTCTGGAAAATAGTCGAGGTGGGAATGAAGAAAATGTACTTTTAAACTCATTAAGCAACATGAAGTTTGAAATGCTTTTAACATTCTTTTGACGATTCGTTTGTGGTTAGGGTCTTTGATATTGCCTGAAAATTTTGTTATAATTTCCTTAAAGGCAATCCACCCTTCTCTTCGAGGATCCGTCATGGTTGTGACGAATAGTGGATCAGCCATAAGACGTCTAATATCTGGTCCAACGAAAACACATTCCTTCAACTTTGCCTCCGGGAGGCCAGGAAACTTTGATATTAAGTATTTGAAGCAATTTCCATCTCTTAGAAGTGACTTTACAAATTGCTTCATCAATCACAGCTTTATGTGAAGCAGTGGTAAAAGAACTTTATGAGGAGGTACCAAAGTTTCATGCAGGACATTCTTTTCGCCAACTTTAGCTCCCTCGCAGGCCAACACTTTTTGGTCCAGTGATTTGTTCGGTCTCTACTATCCCACAGACACAAAAAGCAAGGGAATTTGGTAAACCTAGATTGCTGTCCAAGCGCCATGCCCAAGATTTTGAAATCACCGCACACTTGCCAACCGTGGTTTTTATATTTTAATTTACAGAGAATCAATTCCAAGTTTTTGTAGGTTTCTTTGAGGTGTATGGAATGGCCGACAGGAATGGAAGCATAGAAACCGCCGTTGTGAAACAGAACTGCTTCAAGGCTTCATTTTGAAGAATCTATAAAAATACGCCACTCTTCTGGGTCGTATAAGATCTTAAATGTATTCATCAAACCTTCAAAATTGGTGCAATAAACCAACTCGTCCTCTTGGGCGGAGAAGGAAGTAAACTGATTTTCACGATATCTGAACCAGGAGGAAGACACTCCCGGCAGAAGTAAGTTCCTGCTTTTGAGCCTTGATCCAAGCAACTCAGCAGCGTTTTTGGGAAGATTCAAGTCTCTTACCAAATCATTAAGCTCGCCTTGGGAAACCAATTTTGGACTTCTGTCATCTTCAAATTAAAAAGTTGCATGGTCATCGGGTGTAGGTACAGCACCATCTTCGTCAGAGCTTGGAACCTCTTCCTAGGTAGCAGGGACCTTGGGTACTGGTATTTCGGTCCCATGAGTGATGGGACGAATAGATGATTGTAGATTGGGGTATGAAATTGGCTGCTTCCGTTTTGAATTATATCCTTTCACATCACACGAACAAAAGTAATAATCATCACTATGGTTCTTTTGCTCGCGCTATACCATAGGAATCGCAAATCGGAAAGCTTTTTTCTTGCCCTTAAACCAATTTCAAAGGTCTTCAACACATCGTTTGCAGACTTTATGAGGTGCCCATACTTTATCCTGATCTCCAAGTTTGAAGCCAAAATACGCGAAGAAAACTTTTTTCACAAAGTCCGTAATATTAACTTGTTGCTTTATTGTCATATATTCTCCACAAATGTAACAGAAACTATCCGAAGAGTTCACACACTTCCACACAGACAACAGTGCACTGTATTGAACTATAAAACAATGATGAGTTAACACGTAATTGTCCCGCGCCACTTCTTCACTATCGAAGCGCGCACGTTCAGGTTACAACATGTTTATACTTGTTAATGTAGATCAAACAGGGTGTTCTTTTTTTAAAAATTAATGATAGTTATGTCCTGTAAACATTTAAAAACAATAATCAAAATAAAATTATACCTATAATTTATACTACAAGTTAATCCCTTTCTAGCCCAAAAAATCCGTGTTTCGTAATGAAATTTTGCGTTTTGTAAAATAACCTTACGTTCTGGAATTCTTTGAGTATGGTTTTTGTTTTCAGAACACCTAAATACATAGAAATCAGTTGAAAATATTCAGACAGCATTTTTGTTGCAGACCTGTGATATCGTTCGCAAGGTGACTGCCCTAGGTGGCAAGACTAGTTCCCTGAAGACTTGGTTACCCCAGTCGTAAAATATCAAGGTTTGGTTTTAAGATGAAAACTCAAAATATCTTGACGGTGAAGAAAAAATCTATAACAATACCATATCTCTCGAATATATATTTTTAAAATGAATAGAATGAATTTGACTTACCCTTGGAATAGCAGATATCGATCTAGGTTAATATAACAAAAAATTCGAAATCTCTCCACTCTTGAATTGAATTGATTGTCGAGGAAATCCGGCAAAATTACCGACTACTTATAACGCCTCAGACGATTGGAATTTATCCAAAAAATCGAAGAATACTTAATTTCTATCACTGAAAATTATTCACTCCAATCGCTACAACACAGCTCCAATTAAATTACAAACGACTTCGAAGATTTCTAAATAGAAAAGAGAGAATCTAATGAATTCCGAACTTATATAGACTCGGTTCTATGAAAAACTATTGATTTTCAAAATAAAAAACTAATAAAAAGCGAAAATATTCTCTTCACAACAATAAAATGGAAACGAATCATAGAATGAGTTATTGTTTTCCGTTCTCCCACAGAAACGAGAAAATGATCTTCTTTCAAGTACTGACTTCATAATTAACCGGTGAACAACCTAGATCAATAGCAGTGACACCTTACAGATATAACTATAATTTTCATTGGGTTAGACTCGAATTTCAAGCTATTTGAATATTTAACTTGGTGAAATGAGATTGAATTATTAATAAAATTATGAAAACTGAGTTTAAATGGTATAAATGGTTGATTCGAGAAATCGGACTGTTACCACCCTTGTCTCCTGCTTTATGAACTGGTATAATTTTCGCTGTTTTGAAACCAGAAGGAAAACTTCCCTTATTCATACATCGGTTTATTATGTACACTAGAGGTTCCGAAACAAACTCACTTGTACGTTTTATTATTTCTGGTTTCAGACCGACTTATCAATCTTCAAGTTCCTTACAATATTATGGACTTCCTGTGTATTTGTTTCGATGAGACCAATAGATTTCCCATTTCTCCTCGGTTTCACCACTGATGAAGAGATTTTTTCTTATTTTTGCAGCCAAAATTTTGCCTATCTATGTGAAGAAGGTGGCGAAGTACTCAACTATTTCTTGTTTTTCAGTTACAGTAGTATTATCCTCTGTCCTGAGTTCATCGACATGTGGCCCTAATTTTGTTTCTTTCCGCACTTCTTCAACACATTTCCAGAGACCTCTGACGTTGTTGTCGTTTCGAGCAATTTGTGATTTTAAGTAATCATTTTTCGCAGATTTGATCAATTCATGTAGATAGTTCCGATACTTGTTGTACCTCGTTTTCAATTCCATGTCTAATGGTCTTGTGGTCACTATTTTGTACAGAGAATATTTAACTGTTATAAATTTTAACAGCCTCTTGGTAAACCAAGAGGTTTTCTTTTTATGACAGTTTTCTTGATTTTAATCTCACATTTACATGAATGTATATGCTTTTTGAGTTTTCCAACAAACTCATTCAAAGCTTGTTCTAGATCTGACGTATGATATATTTTGGGCCACTGTTCAAGCATCAAATTATTCTTTAAGCGGTCATAGTTAATAATGAATGTGTATTTAGTCTCATTTCTCATTCCATCAATTTTTGTTCTCTTTTGAGGGCTCTCAACTCCAAGGAGGACAGGATTAGGATCAGTTATGTTGATGCGCCACGTAATTTTCCAGAGGAAGCTTACTTTTCAGGAATATATGGTCCAGGCAACTCTTTGAACTTCCCTGAACCCTTGTATAAGTATTTATAGCTGTTGTTTAACCCTCTTCGTACATCGCATTCAAGTATTCCTGAACTGCATCATCCTGCGGATGACAAATGTCATATTTTTCGAACGTCAAAATTTTTTCGCAAATTTTTCTCAAAATTGAGAAAGTTCCACGAAGAAATAATATATGGGCGATGTCAACCCAGATTATTGGGTCCATAATGATTTTAAAACATCTATGGAACATGGAATTTGAGGAAATATCGCAGGTTATGTATTTTTTTATTATGCCCTTAGTCCTTTTCATGACCTTGATTGCTATGTAAAATCATTTCTCAGATTTGTTTAGACATATAAGAAGTATAATTGTTGAAATATTTATCTCCTGGTTTTCTTTTTCCATTGTTACAGATTCCTGTCTAAACCCCCTTTCTTTCACCCTTGTCTTCGTTTAAAAATCACGGAATGCAAGAGAGAATGAAGCGGCTAAGCAGAAAAATCTTTGGTACTCATTTTGTACACACGACACTAACACAACATAAACAGACAAGCTATTGCCAGTGCAATAGCGACAGGGAAACGAGTTTTTTCCTCAGGTTTTTTCACTCGTTTATTGAATCATACTCAAGATAGTATGGTTCCCCTGTTACATTTTCCTGAGCTCACACTTGTGCTTTTTCTGTTACACACCAAAATTATAGATATAAGCATTTATTGTAAATACAATTATTCGAATTTTTGTAAATCCTCTCTCTTCAAAAGAATATATATATACAGGTCGATATTAATGTCACAAATAAATACTGACGTATACGCTTGGGGTATACCATTGAATATTTTCCATAATGATTCGCAGCTATGGGTAGTCATGAAAGGACATCGACAAGGTCGCTCTCGAGTATCAACGGCGATTATTTCTATTAAAGAGTCCATCACTGCTTATCCTAACCTCATAGCTCCAAATAACGTTCCTTGGAAAATATGCATTTTCGAGGCATTTTTTTTCGAACCATCTAAAAAAATTAATTCGCCGTTTGGAATCACCAGGAGGAGGCTGGTTATTCAGTGTCATCCTATATGGATTAAAATTATTTTCTTCTTTAAATTCTTAGATTGCAGCTTTCAACCCACCAGTTACATCGGCTAATCCTCTGGTCGATTTTCAGGATTTTCAATTAATGCTGCAATTGAGTTCGTTTCAGTTTCTTCATCATTTTGTTTGGCATAATATTTGATACTTGGTTTTTCAGAAGATCCGTAGAATCCCAAAATATTTTCCTACTTTTTGAAAACAACTTTGTGAGGCTGGTGTCGCTCCGGGAACCGCGCTTGATAAAGAAAACCAGCAGCTTCAATCATATTTTGGTATTAAATGAAACGAGAAATAATAGCATACTTCGCGTCGTTTTTATACTCGATTTGTAGAAACCTTCCAAATTACCACAAACTATTTCCAACAATACAAAATTGTGAAAATGAGGAGATAATTAATTATTTCGACAATGCTGGGGAGTTTTGTGGGGTTCCACACACTTTGTTCAGTATAGAATGTTCTTCTATGTTATCTTTCCTTGGTCACAGATTAATTCAACTAATATTCACATAGATAATTATTTTGCGAATGGTGAGATTCCCATCTCATAACAAGATTCGGTTGATAACTACATTCATATTTTAAAAAGTACTTCATAATATATATTTTCGAAAAGGAGAAAAATATTTTACTGATCGCGTACGAGGTATGTCAATTAAGTTCGCGGAAAAGTGCCCAGATGGACCGAAAAGTACATAAATATTTGAAAATAACTTTTATTCCTTCTCAATTGTCTCCCTCGAGCTCGGTGCACCGGCTCCACCGTTAAACCCACTGTAGGAATCACACCCTGAACTTCTCCCCGAACCAACGTCGTGATGCTTTGGACTTCCAAAACTCCGTTATATCTGATTGCTAAGAGGTATGCCTTCAACTTTGGGAACAGATGGAAGTCACAGGGGGCAAGATCTAGACTGTGGGGAGGGTGGAAGTGTTGGAATGCCGTTTCTGGTTAAAAAATCACGAACTGCGAATGACGAGTGGGCCGGAGCATTGTCATGATGAACCAACCATCCGCGCTACGCCAATTTGGTAGTACACGAAACACACGGGCCTTCAGACGTTCCAAAACTTCAATGTAGAATACTGCGTTGAATGTCTGACCTGCTGGAATGTATTCGTGGTGTAAAACTCCATTAATATCGAAAAATGCTATGAGTAAAGATTTCACTCTCGTGTTTGACATTCTGGCTTTCGTGGGGAGCTTATCCCTCTTCTCTACCCACTGCGTGCTCTGCCCTTTGGTCCTATTCGAACACCCACGAGTCGTCATCAGTCACATTCGGCAATTCGAGAAATCATGTCTTGACAGATGGACAGTCGAAGCTCTTTCTGCTCAACGGTGAGCACTTTGGAAACCATTTTCGCACACTGCTTACATATCCCTAAATCTTCGTGTAGCATCTGCCGGATCGTCTCCTTGTTGATGCCGAACTCGTCTTCCAACGTTTTAAGGCTTACCCGACGTTCTCCCAGCCCTCGTGAGCGCAGTCGATCGAGGTTTAGTGCATTTCGAGAGGTGGAGGGAGCACCTTCGCGCGGATTATTCTCCACTGACTCTCTGCCGCTTCTGAACCGCTTTGCCCAATCGTAGACAGCTGATTTTTTCAGGCAATCTTCCTTATACATATCGGTTAGGTTGTATCGTGAAGGCCAACCTCGAGGACCGCCTCTACTTATCTATATCTAAGGATATGCTTGATTCAAATGATTCCTCACTATTTATCCTAAATACGAAGAGCAGTATCATGCATGAACCTTATTCTTTTTCCATTCGTATAATTTAATCTGTTAGGTAGAATTTCTGACCTCAATAATCTGCCATTATACCAAACTGTCCAAACAATGATAGAAAAGTTCTTGGTGGCTCAATGGTATGATGGGGATTATCTTCAATACACGTTGTGGAAATTGATTTTACCTTCTCGTATGAACACAAAATGTAGTATTTTCAGCTCATTTCTGTAGTAGCCATTGGCAAAATTCGTGCCTTCCTGGTAGATCTTCAGCTTTGAGGCCTTGCATTATCTAGATACTGCTTACGAGATGGGGTCACACACATGAAATGGAGAAAACCGTCGACGATTAACACAAGCACTCGTTGTGAAAGTAAATGTAAGATTAAATGAAAACAGTGGTTTGCTGGTAGACAGCGGCCGTTTGGCAATATGGCCGGTGGCGTGGGTTCGTAGAGTCGACTCGTGGCAGCGCGTGCTTAAGACAATCTACGGACACGATGTGAACTCTATGAGGTCGGTGACGGAATAGAGAGCGAGTCCCAGAAATGCACGGATATTTAAAACCTCGGTGCAGGCAGGCATAGAGTACGTTCTGTGCCTAGCTTGGTCGATGGGGCCTACTAGGTAATTTGTGGTTAGAAAGCGTGGTGAACACGGTAACACACTTGGTCGGAGGAGCCTAGAGCGATCTATTGTTAGATAGCGTAGAGAAGACAGCTGATTTTTTCCGACAATCTTCCTTATACACGTCCGTTAACTGTTTCATAATTTCACCGGAAGTTTGGTCGCGTTTCATCAAAAATTTAATTGCTATTCTTTGCTCAGTTATTGTATCACTCATCTTCACGACGGTGGGTCAGAACAGGTAGATGACAATAAAACACGAAGTATACAACCGATCAACACGAAACTTGCACAAGCTGACGCAGAAATGAATTCTGTTTCGAATGGAATCAATGCGAATGCTGCAGAGTTACCAATCGCCGCAGCATTGCTAACTTTCGCGAACTTAATTGACATACCTCGTATAGCTTATATCGAAGAAAACTGAAATTTTGCGCATAGTTTGAAAATTGTTGGGTAAAAAAATTTTTCGAAAGCATCCCTGGATTGTGCGTTAAGAATGTGAAAAAATTTTTACGTAACTTAATTAGTACTCAAGATATAGCAATTTCCTCAAATCCCGGAAAATCGAAAATTTCGGAATAACTCGAAAACAAAAAATGATAACTTCTCAAAAATCGAGACCGAGAAAGAAGGATTTGTTTTACTATCTGCAATGTTTTACATAGCTGCCTTATAATACCATCGAATTTGGGATACCCTGTACAATTTGAAGAAATGATTTCTGATCTGCAATTCACAATTCTCAAGTTCTTTTGCAAGTACGATGTTGTTTGTTCCGCAATTCAACGAGATTATCATTCCCAAGTTGCCGGTCCGCAATTCACCGTCGACGCGCGATGGTTTAAAGAGCACAACTCCACTCACTGGGTAGCCGTCAGACGTCGAAATCCACTGCGAGCCCCAACAGTCTTAAAAACTTAACGTAGGTTCTTCTTAGGTATCTATCGGGAGTACTCAAATGCCAGCCCCGGAAAAATAAATCTATCGGATACATAGACACTTTATATTGATGTGAAGTGTTAAAATTGTAGACCATAAATTATAGAAACGTTAATCAGCTAATATCGTGTACATCAATGTTACAGAAAAATTGTCAGTAGCCTCTGACGCAATTCTAATTGAAAGTAAGACATTTCAGTAATTTATACGATTCCAATGCCTCCGATATGCAATTAAATCTCGGTCCGTGTTCCATGCGTTATTTATTGTACTGAAAGCGGCCCCTCCGCGCAAAACGGACCGCGTAATTAATAAATAATACGCTGCATGATTTAATAGGTACAAATAAATCGCTCTGTATAGCGATTATAATCGGTACATAATTTAAAGCAGACATGTGTTATTGTGTCTTCGACTTGGAATGCGAGATCGAATTCAAAGTGACATTTATTGAAGTTGTAATTATGCAATTAAAGGTTTTTTTGCGCTGGCCCGATAGCGATTTGCGACAACAAATTCCGCGTGAATGTTGCAAAACTGTCTAAGTCCTAAATCAACCGTTAGGAATTGACTTGAGACCGCGATGAAATTCTTCACGTGCGTCTGTGCGGCATAATAACTTCGGAAATTATACGAAACGCTTGTGATAAAGGATTATTATCAGAAATAATTATAGTTACGTATTTATAAGGCGATAAATTGAATTTTCATTCACTATCGATAATTTCAACTGTTGATGTTACTGATTAATTATTATACACTTCGAGTAATACAGGAAAAGTAATTAATGCACTCGAAGCTTATGTTAGCAATGAATATTGAGAACAATTTAACGTTTCATCAATTGTGGGAATTATTTATTCTTCTAATACTAGTAAAGTCTACCATATACTATGAAGAAAATTTGAGATTTGAACTTAATAATTGAGAGAACGTTTAATTAATTCTCACAGGTTAGATTAATTTGGTGTCGGCGTAATTTGCATCGAACCGTTTCATAATTTCAAAAAATTTCATGTTCTATCAGTGATACTTTTTTTCATGATATCATGCTGCAAACCCTTCAGATTTATCAGTTACTAAAATAGAATTGAAGTTTGCTGTATGTTTCAAGCAGTTTATATCAGCTTACAACCTGGATTTCCTTGAATTCGAAGTTTTCATTTATCAGATTTTCTTTGTGAGCTTATTTTTAACCGGCTACTATTTCGTAGAACGCAGACCAAAATTTTTACTATGTTTGCTATCATCCTTCGAGCGAGTTGGTGGACGTCCTCTACATCTTTGAGCTTAATGTCTTGGGCGCCATTCCAGGACACGTTTAGTCCATCCAATTAAATGGAACTCGCTTGAGAATAATCGACATAAAAGTGGTTCTCATAGAAAAAAACTAATAATGAAAATGTAAAACTTTTGGAAAAAATCAAAAACCCCGAAAACCTGTTAATACCGGATATTACCACGGCGTTACCATGCATAGACAAAAAGTTTTCACCCATGTTTTTCACAAATGGTACAAAATGTTCTTCTGAAGAAGCATTCAGGGTTTCATTATTCACGACGACCAGATCAGTGCGAGTGTTCAAAGAAATTCCACCCCACAACATTATTGAACTCCCTCCAAAACCATAGTTAGGTAAGAAGTTGAAATGGGCATATCTCTCATTTCGACGTCTGTATACTATGAATGTCAATCGCAACGAAACTGACAAATTTTCTCTCACAGTCAAGTTCTAACTAACTAATAGTTAATTGATTCCGCCGTTACTACGTGATAGTTAATCATGATGATGATAAAAACTTAAACTATGTATTAATACTATCACAAGAAATTTTATTGAAAATCAGGATTGCAATTTCGGTCTCTCGACCATCTTCAGCTTACAACAATTATATAAATATATAAGTAAATACATACATATATAAATCAGTAGGTACAAAATTAATAAGGATGCAAAGAAGAGGTAATAATATAAAAATGTTGAAAGCACAATATATTTCATCAACATATTTTGGCCCTATCAGCGAAAAGATTGCAAATGTCATTTCAAAACAGAATAAAACAGTAGCTTTCGAGACCCACATGAAACTTTCCCAAGGTTTTTTCAGTAGTAAAGATAAAACAGATAAATTTGACAATACTGAAGTTTACAAGTTGTTCTGTATGGATCGTGAAGGCGTCTATATAGGTCAAACTGGTAGTTCATTCAAAACGAGAAATAAGGAACATCAGTCAGATTACAAAAACCAGAGAACAGACGAAATTACTTTTGCTTCACATTGTATCGAAAGTGGCCATCATTTTCCATCCATAGACCATCTTGAAATCATTCATAGAATACCAAAGGTCCCATTGTTAGATTTCTTGGAATCAATCGAAAATTTCAAACTGCAACAAACCCCTATAGAGATTATCCTCTGGACGACCAGTATGGCCCGACTTATTCGTCTATATTTGAAACCTTAAAATAATACCTGCTTTTATCATAATTCTTTTATTACCTCTAGTTTGCACCCTTATTAATTTTGTACCGACCGATTTATATACGAGGTATGTCAATTGAGTTCGCGGGAGTTAGCGATGCTGCGGCGGTTGATAACTCTGCATCATTCACGTTGGTTTCATTCATTCGAAACAGAATTCATTTCTGCGTTAGCCTGTGCAAATTTCGAGTAGATCAGTTGAATACTTTGCGTTTTATTGTTCTTTGAACATCGACCTGTTTTGACCCACCGTCGTGAAGATGAGTGATAAAATAACTGACCAAAGAATAGTGATTAAATTTTTGGTGAAACGTGGAGAAACTTCTGTGGAAATTATAAAACAGTTAACCGAAATGTGTAGAGAAGATTGTCTGAAAAAAGCAGCTGTCTATGATTGGGCAATGCGGTTCAGAAGCGACAGAGAGTCAGTGGGGAATGATCCGCGGGAGGGAGCTTCCTCCACCTCTCAAAACGCTCAAAACCTCGATCGGCTGCGCTCGCGAGTGCTAGGAGATCATCGGGTAAGCCTTAGAATGTTGGGAGATGAGTTGGGCATCAACAAGGAGACAATCTCATGCAGTGGGTAGAGAAGAGGGGTAAGCGCCCCACGAAAGCCAGAATGTCAAAATGGAAAGTGAAACCTTTACTCATCGCATTTTTCGATATTAATGGAGTTGTACACCATGAATACGTTCCAGCAGGTCAGACAGTTAACGCAGTATTCTACATTGAAGTTTTTGAACGTCTGAAGACCCGTGTGTTTCATGTACGACCCGAATTAGCGGAGAGCGGATGGGTGCTTTATCATGACAATGCTCCAGCATTCCAACACTTCTAACCTAGATAGTTTAATTTCCTATCATCATCATTCTAACCAACTGACAAATTTAGTCAGGCTCTTCGATGTGCTGCAGTTTGAGCAGGGCGTCGAGTTGTAACACTAGACCTCAAACCAAATTTCCTAAGACGTAGATGAATCGTTTCTATGCTAATTTGCATTTCACTGTCGAAGCTGCATATGAAGGTAATGACATGTTGTCTCAAAGAGCTAATTCTTAAATAACAGACATGGATCGCAGTTGTTGCTCGAACTCTTCCTTGCCAACTTTTCTTTCATAACTACCAGTCTTCCTGTATCTGCGGATCATTCAGGAAATAGTTGAATGAGATAATAGGTCAAAGGCTTAGGGTTTGCCGTCGGCCTATTCTTGTATATGTCCAACCTAGGTTATCAAACACAATTGCTTCAACATATTCTGCCTGAGTCAAATTTCGTGATTCCTATTGCATTATCACTGAAAATTAAAATTCTTAAAAAGGAAAAAAGTTACTCACAAAAATTGATCAACAACACTTCAACGAAAATTATCGAATTTTGTTAGCATATGACCGGATACATGCGAAAAAAAACATGTGTTAATATTTAGTTTGTACTTTCTTGGCGCTGTGTATGAAACATTCCCAAGGAGATGGTATGGAATGTATATGACCAATTCGTTTTTCAATTTAATCGTTCTTAAGTTGAGGGAGGTGCCATCAAGATACCAAATAAATTTCATCAGACAGGGAAAAAATGAAAAACCAAATCGACCTGTTCGATGAATGTTATTTGGTCGTCCTCTCCATTTTTAAAAAGAATGTTTAAGAAAGAAATTAGTGTCATCGTAGTGCCGTCCGTAATTTTAGTTAGGTTAATTTTATCGAGCATATGATTGAACGAAGTATTAGCTAATAAATGCAGCATGTAAGAAAACGAACAAACGAGTTAGAGAGGAAGAAAGATAAAATATATGAGATGACAAAATTTCCATCGATATATATATATATATATATATATATATATATATATATATATATATATATATATATATATATATATATATATATATCGATGGAAATTTTGTAATAATAATCGTTGGTACATTGATATTATTGTCTGATGATGCTATAGTATGTATATATTCTGGTAGATTGATATATTCTCATAACATTTAACGTTATCCTAATATATAATTATTCCAGGATATGTTTTGATTATAATCATTGCCTGGCAATGGTATTAATTACCGGTTGGTGGATTTATATGAATAATATTAGCGACGGCATTATGTCTTTCTAAATAATCTATTGAAGCAAGGACTGAGCAAGATGATAATATATGAAAAACTGTTTCTGAAGAACAGAAACATCTACGGCAAGAATCATCTTTATTTTGTTTGATGATGTGTTTTCTATAATTCCTCGTGAAAACAACCTGATCCTGGATCGCAATTGCCAAGATTTCTGTTTTAGCAAACAATTCTCCAGATACTAACCATTTATTCGATTCGATCTCATCAATATAATCATTTTTCAATTCTTTAGGGTGTTTTCCGTGTAATTCCTTCTACATCCAACATTCTCTTTTAGAATTATCATCAAATATATCAAAATCTACCTTTTGCATTGTCAAGTTCAGAGGTGTAAGATTATAATCTGAAGCAACAACAATATCATGTAATTTAGACGTTCTCTGTTTATCATGAAAATGGGAACGTAGATGAAAAATCTGTTTACTATGAAGATTATTCAAATCAGTTAATCCACGACCTCCAAGATGTCTAGGTAGTGTAACTCTCTGAACAGCTGACTTTGGGTGGTGCTTATGATATTTACAGAGCATTTTCCTCGTTTGACATTGTGATTCATTTAGATCAGTTTTAGACCATTTAATAATTCCAAAAGAAGATGTAAGAATAGGAACTGCATAGGAGTTGATAGCTCTGAAAAGGTTTTTACTAGTTAAATGACTCTTGATGATAATTCTAAGTCTTTTGTAATATGAACTTCTAATATTTTCTTTAGTGCTGCTATGGTTAATTGTCTTTTCTTGACAAAATCCAAGATATTTATATGTATCTCCTTGATGCATTGGCTCGATTTCGATATTGGAAATCTTTATATAATCAGAGGTGATCTTTCCTTTTCAAGAGATTTTTACATTTTGGAAGCCCAAATTTCATATGAATATCATTGGAATAGTTGAAAGTAATCTCAAGTAGACTTTTAAATGTGATCTGGTTCCGGCATATAATTTAATATCATCTAAATAAATTAAGTGACTTAATTTGAATTCAGTTGATAGACTCTTTATTTTGAAGCCGAAACTAGTATCATTTAATTCATGAGATAATGGATTAAGGCAAAGACAAAACCAAAGAGCACTTGAAGAATCCTTGAAAAAAAAAAAAATATATATATATATATATATATATATATATATATATATATATATATATATATATATATATATATATATATATATATATATATATATATATATATATATGTACCAAATTTATATGTCCCTATATTTTGAATATTGCCTCAAGGATTTTGTAAATTTCGAAGATTTGTAAGAATTGATTCTTTTGAGATATTTTCACTGAAAAAATATATAAATTAAGGTTTATTTTGAGAAAGAAACAAATGAAAGAAGATAAGAGTCTCTTTCCGCAGTTAGTAGGTGTTTTTTCTCGACCTCAGTAGCTTGTATTACCTCCTCTTGTCCTGATACAAGCCTCAATCAGTCTAGGCATGCTTTGGATTAGGTTTTCGACCGACTCTGGTCGGGTGATATTCGGTCACCCTTCTGCGGCGACTTGGATAAGCTGTTGTGTGTGTCTGGACAGCAAGCTGGCCAGTCCAAAATAGTGGTTTTCTCTGTATCAAGATAATTTCGCGGGAGGTTGTTGGTATGCGGAGGAGAAGTATCTTGCATAAAAGTGAAATTTTCACCGTCGGCACCTAGACAGAGTCTCACTATCGGCTCCAGCAGTAGGTCCACATAATTTCTAGCCATTACACTCGCAGGAAACGAAATCAAATCTGTTTCGCCTCCCAGCATAATGCCACCCCAAAACATCACACTGCCGCCTTGGTATTTCGGAATTTGTCTTGCTACTCGGAGTCTAACTTGACCTCCACGACCCCTAAACCCCGAACCGGGCTATCATCTGATCGAACACCAATTCTGGTCTCATCCGAAAACATTTTGCCAATTCTCAATATTCCAATTTTGGTGCTCGATAAACTAATTGAGTCTGTTAATTTTTTGATGTCTGGTTAGCTCTGGAACTCTTAAGGGCCTTCTGCTGTTTAAAACCCTTGAACGAAGAATTAAGAAAAAAGAACATCGAAATAATAAGGACCAAACTGAAAAACTATTCTACAACAATCACTTCCTAGAAAGCGATAACAAACAGAAAACTATTTGGAGCATGGTGCATTCCGTAGTATTCAGGACCAAAACAAACAGGAAAATTGAATTAAAATAAGGTGAGACTGTGATATCGGATTCAGACCAGGTTGCACATGTCTTTTTCGAATATATCAGAGAAAACTCTTGAGAGCAATCAAGGCAGTGTTAAATCTAATGAATGTACCGTCATGAGGAAAACTCCTATGGTTAGCCTGTTTTTTAGACCTGTAAAAGAGCTAGAATTGTAGAATAGAATAGATAAGTTAAAAAATAAAAATAGCACTGGGGAAGGTCACATACCAATCAAGGTTATAAAAGGTCTTAAAGACATCCTTATAAAGCCTCTACAATACTTGCCTGAATTAACTTTTAGTACTTGCAAATTCACCACTTCTTTGAAGGTTGGTCTTGTTGTCCCTGTTCGCAAAAAGCTCGATCCATCGTCTGAACTCAGTTATATGCCACTAGCTGTATTGAATGTAGTATCTAAAACCTTGGAACGCTTGCTATATGATAGGTTAATAGAATTTCTGACAAAGAATGAAATAGTGGTAGACTGTCAGGATTTTGCTTGAACAGGTTCACAGAGAGTGCGGCAGCTGATCTTCTTGAAAGTATTCACGTAAGATTAGATGAGGGAGCTCTTGTGGGGGGACTTTTTACGACCTGTCAATGGCGTTTGATGTTCTTGGCATGTGGGATTAGAGGAGGCATGTTGCAGCTAATATCTTTTTTGGAGGGTAGACGATTTTTGGTTGGTGTGGGGAGACATCTGATCTGAGAAATATTATCATTGAAGTTCCTCAAGGGTCCGCGCTTGGCCCTCTCTTGTTTTACTCTGAGTCAATGACATGGTGGACTATGTAAGACACAACAAAGATTATTCTGTTTGCCGATGATACGTCAATGGTGGTATCTGCTCGATCATCTGAGGATCTTGAGAAGATGGTTAGCACAGTAAATAATGACTTCCAAAAATGAAGTTGAATAAACAATTTAATAATCAATTTGAAGAAAACGGTGTATGCTAATTTCCGATTATCAAGAAAAACCTCTATTAATTTGGATGGCTTCAACCGACAATCGACTGTCAAATTTCTACGACGAATATTTTGAATGGGACTTTCATATAGAACAGCTTTGTGAAAAAGTAAGCAGAGGGATTTCTGCAATATCTCGAATAAAATATAAATTTGATATAGGTGACTTACTGAACATCTATTATTCACTCATTTACATTCACCTGAGCTACAACATAATACTCTGGGGAAATAGTCCACAAGCACAGAAAGTTTTAATGCTTCAGAAAAGAGTCATACATTTGATATTTTGGCTGAGTTTTAGAGAAAATTGCAGAGAAACATTCAGATCAAAGGAAATTCTCACTTTTTCATCAATATTTGTTCCTAAAACACTTTTTTTTACAAAAAATAATCCCATCAAGTACGCATCGAATTCTGATTACCATGGCTGTAATACCAGAAATGCCACTTCTCTGGTAGTAGAGAAACATAATCTCAAAAAATTTGAGGAATCGCCACACGACGTTGGTAAAAAGATGTTCGATATACTGCCGAAGACTGTGAGAACCCTGCATGACAAAACATTCAAGAATACCATGAAAAAATAATTGGCATCAATGGCATATTATTCTGTCAATAAATTTCTGTCTTAAAGTTTTCATTTCTCCTCGTACTTCGTTTTTGTACCTTGTACCTTCGGATTTATGTGTGTGGTATATTCTTCACGCTTTTTTTTTCAATTGATGTAGAAAAAAAGAAAATATTTCCATATGCTCGATATATGTCCCAGTTTTTGTTCGATGTTGAGACTGAAAGTCTATTTTATTGTAAATTATCTTATAGTATGTTCAATACTAGAATTCAAAATAACATGTACATCCATGAGAAAATGGCCAAAGCACGAATAAACTGAATTGAATTGAGTTGAATTGAAGTCTTTGACATATCGTTTCGACTGATACACTGATGCCTGCTGCTTTCAGAAATGGCCTTTGGAGTATGGGGTGCGACGCACTAGGGTCTCTTCTCGCAATTTGGCACATAACCGGCCTTGATCTTCAAAAGTATCCACGTGTCCTGCGTAATTTTTTGAAATCACCCCCTGTGATACCCCCATTGTGGCCGCTCTATCCCTCTGTATCACCCCTTCTTCAACGAGATCAATTATTTGACCCCTCTGCACATCGTACAATCCAACGTAAGGCAATTTCAATTATGATTATAGACTTTTTTTAATTTTTAAATTCACAGTTTCAAATCTCAGGTACCACTGAGTACAATATCTCTCGAATATGAGGTGATAATTCAACGTTTCTTATCATACTATCCAGTTTTTCATATATATATATATATATATATATATATATATATATATATATATATATATATATATATATATATATATATATATATATATATATATATACAGGGATATCCACTGGGACCGTCCGTTAAAACTTTTGAGTTCCAATTACAATCTCAAGCTGAAATTTTATACGCGGCCATAACTAGCGATTTCCAATTGGAGTGAAATATTTTCGAAGTGATACCATTTCCGGTTATACTGGAAGTATAAAATACCCAAGTTGTTGGCACTTATCTGTCAATACTTTTGACAGATTTAACTATTTTTGAAATAAACTCGATTTTTGAGGAACATTTAAAAAAATTGTAGCTCGTAGATCTTTTGCACTATCGATACAATTTTTGCTTGGGTGAATAGAAGAAGGATCAAAGAATTTTTTAAGTAGTCTACACATGTCAAATGTTCATTCCGTTGTTTTGTATTATTTTTTCAATTTGGCCTTTTTCAAACAGCAATAACTCAATTTTTCCAAATTGCACGTGTCAATTTTTATATCGCCATCAGATGAAGCGTTAAATTTCAGATGGAATTTTATAAGCGTGTACTATACCCATCTCTTATAGTTCCGAAATAATTTGGGAATATATTGAATTTTGATGATTTTGCAAGAACTAACAGAAAATGCTTTGAAATATTTGAATCAAGTAGCTGAACTGGCTACGCTCACCTGACAGGTGCCTAAAATTAATGTACTTGTCACTTCGTTCATTCGAATTTGATATTTCAACAAGAATTGTCGTTATTTCAGATTGAAAATATCTTAAAAACACAACACATTTGGAATAAAACCACTAGTTATTCAAACGAAAATATATTTAATCTTTTTTTAATTCATTTTAGAATGTCAAAAAGTGGTGGGTAGAAATTGCAGGCAGTTCAATAACCAATTTCCAAATTTACCGTCTATGTGTAAAATAAAATTTCGAAGCAATTGTCTACAATTCGGATGAATAAAAATTATAGGAACTAAGCGAAAACGAATCATCGAAGATAATTACATTAATACGAATAAATGATAACAAATATCATAGGAGAAAACTAATTAACGGTCTGAATAAATGTGCAATATGGGCCCCATTTTGTTCGATACACTTGACAGCTCGTAAACGAACATGATGAATTGCCCTCCTAGTTTTCTCAGGATCAATATTACGAAAAGCATTATGAATGGGCTCTAGTAACTCTTCCTTACTTCTTACAGGAATGAGATACACTTCACTCTTGATTTTGTCCCATAAATAAAAATCAAGGGGCGTCAGGTCCGGAGAACGCGGAGGCCATAAATTTGGTCCTTGATTACCCCACCATCTATCCTCGAAAATTTCTGTTAGGTGCCGATCTACAGCTCATGTTTTATGTGCTGGTGCACCATCCATTTGGTATTAGCAATCCCTCAGAATGAAGAAATTTGCTAATGTTCCTCTCAAAATTTCCAGATATTTTTGTCCATTAAGATTTTCCTCATAAATGTGATAAGCCAACAAATCATTGATTAAAATTGCAAAAACGTTCACGCTGAATTTATTTTGTAAATCAATAACCTCAAAAATCGAGTTTATAACAAGAATAATTGAATCTGTCAAAAGTTTTGACAGATAAGTGCCAACAACTTGGGTATTTTATGCCTTGCTCAAATGTCGGTTCTAGATGTATAATAAAAAGGTCCCGTGGATATCCTGTATATATATATATATATATATATATATATATATATATATATATATATATATATATATATATATATATATATATATATATATATATATATATATATATATATATATAAATACCACAAATAATGCTTGAAAGTGAAATAGCAAACTTATAAAACTGTGTGAAATATTTTTGTTACTCAATCGGTTCTGCTTCTATTTGATTCCCTTGTCTTTTTCAAACAATCGCCATTTTGAAAAGACGAAAAGTCGTCTGGTCGATGCACAGCCCCATCATAATTCTCGGACGTTAGTTTCAGCGTTCAAAAGAATGCCGATACCGCAAAAAAAGACGAGCGCTCGCAAAGAGCAGGGCATCATCGCATATCGATCGGACGATCTTCGACGTATACCAAAATATCGATCTGAGCTACCGTACACCAAAGACCAAAGGGGCACTTTCGATAATAACTCAGTCATTATCCATTCCAGAGATGGCCGGTAAATTATATTGCAGCGGGCCCACGCACACACACTCGCTAGCGTATCTCTTGATATAAAGTCAATCACAGAGTTTATGTGCAATTCTATCACAACCCGCCAACTTATTTATACGATTTGGAGGTTCCGGGATTTACTACTGGATAAATATATAAATTTCTCTGACAATTTTTCGTGGACTGAAAACTTCCGATGGAAAAATATATGTGGTACCACTTGTGTCGAATTTATATTATTTCAGGAAAGATAAAACCTCAAACACCTTACAAAATTTCATAACTTTTCGTTTACTAATTCTGTTAATTTTTGAAAACTGGAATAAAAGCATTTCTTTGTTGATTTATCATTGCATTTGATAGAAAAAATTACGTCATTGCAAAAGTTTGTGTTATTATGTATTATCTGGACCATCGAACGCCACCGTGGAACCCTTGGTTTGCTGATTACAAACGTGGTGATACAAACTTCGATGGAGATGAACGCTCTGGGCATTTCAAACGTGTCTGGTACTCCAGAAAGTATAAACGATCCATATCGGGAAGCAGAGCTTTGGGAGAAAGTTGCTTGAAGATATCGAAAGAACATGTTGGTTTTATTCTGTATGAATATTTATCCATGAGAAACCTGCTTTCGGAAGATGCCGCGTTTGATCACACCGGACCAAAAAGAGCAATGTGTTGATAATTCAAGGATGCGGTGCATTGTTTTAGTGAAATGACCAAATTGTTTACAGCAGCTGAGACTTGAATCTATCACAACACACAAGAATAAAAAAAAGGAGGGGGAAAGGCGATCAAAGTGACCGAAGACTCAATAGTTGGCTGGCAAGATTATGGTATTAGTATATTGGAGTGCGCTTGACTTAATATTAGCTGACTACGCAAGGAAAGAATCATCCACAGTAAACATTTCACGTCATAATTGGAGAAAGAATTCGGTATTAATAAGCAAAATAAAATAGTCCTCTTTCAGTAAGACAATGAACCATATTAAGAATCGAATACAATAATAGAAACTCTGCATGAATATTACCTCGAGTAGCTTTCCCATCTACCGTACTTGCCAGATTTAGACCCTTGTTACTATGATCTATCCGAATATCTGAAAAAAGCTTCGTGAAAAAAAATGGATCGAATTATGAAGTGATTGTGAAAATTGAAGTTCATTTCGAAAATGTTGTCGAATGGTTCCATAAAAATGGTATTCTACGGTTAGAAAAGCATTCAACTGATTGTATCACCATTGAAGAAGACTGTGTCAATCAACTTAGTCGAATTTGGAGAAAAATTGTATTTTTATAGGTCTGTCCCTCCCATATGCGATACTAAGATTTCAAATGTTTGTTATGAATCACTCTGAGCACACGGCGTATAATATAACATCTTCAGTAGCTTCTTTGACAGAAACGGTGATTATTCCGCCATTTTTTAGATACTACAGTAGGATTTTGACATGTAGGGACCACTACTCTTAAAAACCTCATCTTCCTCGATGTCTTCATGGCCCTCTTAACAAAGTCTTCACCACTCGTTAACGATTCTCCTACTCTTGATGAAATCCACAAACGTCACGGTCAATATTTTAAATACGGTACTATCAAATCCGTTCTGGTCAGATGTAGAGAAAGTTTCAAGCATTTGAAATCACTTTTAACTATACAAACTATACATGCTGTCAAGAAAGTACCGGGAATTTATTATTTGAAAAATCTGCTTCAAACGATTGTCAATAGTTTGGTTGATGCTAAGTTGGTACAACTGTTTTCTATACTGACGCGGAGTCTGAACTCGATCTGTCATTTAGTTTATTTACATTGCTCGATTTTGTCAGTTTTTACATGGGTGTGTTATCAAAAACACGCGCATATGAATGGTACAGTGCACTCAACAGCGGCCGAGATGTGGTGGAAGATCTGCATCGCTCTGGTTGGTTATTAACATCTTCAACTGAAGGTAACATCGATAAAGTGGAGTAAATGGTAATTTAAAACCATCATTTAAGTCTGAGAGAGATAGGTAGAGAGCTTTTTGTGTCTTCGAATCAATTCGTTCCATTTTAACCAATTGTTTGGGCATGAAACACGTTGCCGCTCGACTAGTTTCAAAAGACCTGAATTTTCTTCAAAAATGATATTGTTTTTATGCGCGCTTCACAGGAATAGGCAAACCTGTTACACCACATGAGTGGGTGCCTGGGAAGAATTGAGGTGTTTGTTTACTCGCTCCTTGTAGAGGGCCCAATTGTAGAAAGTTGGGAGGATGTTGGACGGAAGCGAGTTCTGCAGCTCACTGGCTCTGTAAACGAAGGAATTCTTGTAGAGAGAGGTTCGAAGGGTCGTTAAATATACCGCCATATGATGAGAACTCCTTGCCATCCTAGTGTTGCGGCAAAACATGAGTTTTCCCGGAACAAGGTCTTTTAGCTCCTTGGAGCATCTTCCGTGGAAGTATCTGTAAAAGAGGGTAAGGTCAGCGACTTGTCTTCTGAGAGCCAGCGGTTGGAGATCGCGGGCGATCTCCGTGTGGTCGATAATGCGCACAGACCGTTTTTGCACACTATCCAACATCAGCAACGAATGTTTGGGCACAGCTCCCCATACATGGGAACAATATTCCAAAGCAGGTCGAATCTGCGCCTTATATAGAAGCAACAGCTGAGATAACGTGAAGTATCGCTTGGCTCTGAAAAGAAAACTGAGTTTAGCTGATGCCGTTTCAGCCTTTGCTGATACATGTTCATGCCAGCATATCCCGCAGTTGACCGTTATTTCGAGAAGGTGCATCGAATCTTCTGATGCAATAAGTTGGCCTTGCATCATTAGAGGAGGTTCTCCATGTAAAGGTCAATGAAGACATGCTTTAACGAGTCAATTCCGATTTCACATTCATAAAATGCATTTCAACTGATGATAAGACATGGATTAAACAGTTTGACATGCGAACAAGTCAACAAGCTTCGAAAGGGCACCTTTCAACTAAATCGAAACCGAAAAAAAATAAGTCGATCAAATGTCAAGATAGTATTGACTGTTTTTTTTTATTATAGCGGTGTTGTGTACTTGGAATTCTTCCCAGAAGGTTAGACGGTAAACAAAGAAGATAACCTCAACATTAGGCAGCATTTGAGAGAGCAAATTAGTCAAAAGAGGCCGGATTTGTGAAAATGAAACTCATGGATTCTGCTATAAGATAATGCCTCATCTCCCACGAATATCATTGTGAATGAATCTCTGACCAAAAACTCAACAAATACCATCGAAGAACCACCTTATTCAAGATATGATTCCGGCCGATTGTTTTTCTCAAAACTCAAATTACCGATTCAAGGTACCAGTTTTGATTGAATATAAGACATAAAAGAGAATTCGCGGAGAGAACTGAAGTCGATTCCGGAAAATGTTTTGAAGATTAGGTTATTTGTTGGCGTGAATGTTTTATTTCGGATGGGGCCTATTTTGACGGCGATTTAATAAGTTTGGATAAGAAATAAATGTTTTGTGTTTCATGGTTCAATTCCCGGTACTTTGTCCACTTTTATACCAGCATGGGTACGCATCAGAAAAGATGCAAGTGGACGGCTACCTTCACCATAGTTTCTCTGCATCTTTCCAACACCCATTGCATTTGCTGCACTCGAATCGTCGAGAATAAGAACTTCATTTGAATCCTCTTTTGCCTTTGCCATCTGACTGGGTATACACATTAACAAGACCCCCGCTAGTTGAATGCTTTCTCGGTGGACCACTCATACTATTACGTGGAATCGGTTCTTTAGAAGAGTTTTAACTGCCCAAGGATATAAAGGTGGGCGCACACGTTGAGCAACAGCTCCAATCTTTTCCATCATCCTAATAGTTGACCGAAATCTCTTCCTTGGTGCTTTCCAACTGAGGAATGCCTCAGATGTTGCCCAAGATCCATCATTATATGCTCAACCTAACTGAATACTTTTCATGAATGACAATTGTCAAGCCATCTTGCATATAAAATACTCCAATGAGGACCTTGCAAGTATTTTAGAATGGACAGAATAGGACTGAAATGGGTAAGAAAAAGGAAAATCATTACCTTTTGAAGCAATATTTGGTTAGTGTAGCTGTAATAGAAGTTTATGGAGCCATCGAGCGGAAGTATTACCTTGAAATAAATGCGTCTGCGGAGGATCAGAATCGTGGAAAGGAAAGCGTAACAGCTTATGTATTATTCGATTATTTCCTGTGTATGATCTTGCATTTTATGTCAAGTATTCTCTCAATTATGTTCGGTTGGATCGAAAGGATATTTATTGCTCACACTATGTCTTTCTGCTGATTGGTGCCGTCCCACTACCAATTGAAGATCTGGTTAGGATGACGAAGGAAACATGAACACAACCATTCTGATTACACATTTTGTTCACAACTCACTCACAAAACTTTCTCTTACTGATGTCTTCGCAAGAAACAGGGTTTTTCCCCAGGTCTTTTCTCACTTGTATTAAATCAAATAGACAATTACGTATGGTTTACCTGTTTCTTATCATTTTTCCGAGCGCACATCTCAGGGACGATCGATGGAGGCTTGGTCCATTCTGAATATTGTGTTCTTTTCCGATCGTGTTTTTGATGAACATAAAAATTTGACATCGTCATAATCCATGTAGCTCTTCAACTATTTGTTATCTACTCTCTATTTCGTTCGAATAAAAGGTTTATGCATATATTTAGTTATTTGTGAAAGGACAATAACTAGGCAGATGTACATACAAGACACTGGTTGGACTTTTCATCAAATTTTGAAGCTTAGCATTGCTAAGAACTTAATATATATAGATGAAAATCTCTCATCACGCGTAGCAAATTTTTAACACCCTGTATGATTCAGTAATTGATCATGAATCGCTTTTTCCAAGTTCTCCAGATCTAGATCACATTGTACAGGTCTGGAATTTTTAGAGACGATCTCATTGTCTCTACCAGCTAAATTAAAAATAGTTGAGCAGTTGACATATGTAATTCCATTATTACAGGTTCAAATGCCTCGGGAAACCATTAACGTCTTCAGTGATAGTATGCCAGAAATTATTTTTTTTTGAGAGTAAGGAGTAGAAATAACCGGTATTAATCAGTTTTCCCGAATATTTCTTTTATTTTTATATTAAAAATCCTTTTCATATTCTGCAACAGCCCTATTTTTGTAATATATATATATATATATATATATATATATATATATATATATATATATATATATATATATATATATATATAATAAGTGTATTGCTTTCATATAAAATAATACAATAAGGAAAATAATATTTTCTCATAATAGCAAAGCTTAAACTAATAACTATTGACTATCAACAAAATCAATCAATATATTATTATTAATATTAGTAAAACTAGATTAATTGCAATCCATGCTTCTCCCTCATATATATACCCAAACTTCTCTCAAATAAACTACTGCATGACCTTTCTCTAACATATGTTGGAGACTGTTATAATCTTACAAACCGTCAAAAAACAAGGACCTTTTAGTCAAAGATAAATTACAACAGGGAAAAAGTTTACGGTAAATGAAAATTGACTTTCCTCAGGGAAATATTTTACAATCCCATATTTTTTTAGAGCACAGTAAATACCACCAAAATATATAACAGCTGCAGGGAAAAAATGATCGGGATATATATAACACAATATAAAACAATTACTACTCGAATGTTCGTCCGAATAATTCTATCGCCGTGCATATAAACACTTAAATACGTGCATTTCTTGATGTTGTGCTTTTTTTACGTCCGGCGAAATTGGTTTCTTTGCATGTCTTGTCGTACGGACGTGAAGCGATATACAGGAGCCCGAGGTGACGCCCTGACATTGTCTTGTAATTATCAGACCAGTAGAATGCCTCAAAGACTATCTCATCGTGCGCCGAAGAAATTTGCGTTCTACCAAACGGAGATATCACTGATTTTGGTGATATTCAAATTACACAGTTAAATGAATTATAACAGAAATAATAATTGATAAAGAAGTCTCGCTAATAATTGAACAATTCAAGAAACAACTCTCAGCTAAAGTTTCACAAAATTATAATGAATAAAAATATGTTTGACATATGATGCGAGTTTTAACCCATTATCAAAAACTAAGCGTGAATTAAAATATTACAATATCATTTATACCTAAGAAACAGATGAATGAAGTGGGACAAACGGGAATCGAGCTGGTTGTTAGTTATTGTTAGATTATGTTTGTGAGCTGATGAAATTTGTACGAATTCTAATGAATCTAAGCTCTGCTTTTGTTATCTGATTGTAAACTTTGGGTTTTTTTGAAAACTGAATGATCTTCCTTTATAGGATGTTCTGAAAAACCAGTTGTTAATCCATTATGAGTTCTTGATTTTGCTCGGCTTCTATCATATAGATGGTACGAACAGCTAGACCTATATAGAATTGTATCCAAAAAGAAAGATGGCTCAGCATTTATTATGAAAAATCTTTATTTTTCTTTAAATCAAATTCATCGCCTTCTGAGTAATCCCCTCCATATAAAATGCACAACAGTTGTTAGAGTCGATTTGCGGGATGGATTTCTCTCTTCGATGCGGCTTGTATTTCTTCTATTGACTCAAAACGGTGCCCCCGGAGCGGTTTTTTGAGTTTACTGGATAACCAGAAGTCACACGGTGCCAGATCGGGTAAAAACGGCGGTTGTGGAACCATATAAGTCGAGTTTTTGGTGAAACGGTCACGTTGATTGATGCAGTACGAGACAGTGCATTATTGTGGCTCAA
The DNA here is from genome assembly GCA_013387265.2 of Cryptolaemus montrouzieri. Classification (NCBI taxonomy): domain Eukaryota; kingdom Metazoa; phylum Arthropoda; class Insecta; order Coleoptera; family Coccinellidae; genus Cryptolaemus; species Cryptolaemus montrouzieri. Next base: position 32,517,017 of record JABFTP020000144.1, on the reverse strand, counting down.
AAACCAAGAATTGTCTCGCCACAATTCTGGCCTCTTTAGGCGAATAGCATCACGCAAAGGACGCATGATGTCCGAATAATATTCTTTGTTGACGGCTTAACCCTGCATGAGGAACTCATTATTCACAAGAACGCGATACTCGAAGAACGCAGCTATTATGACCTTGATTTTTTAGCGTTTATAGCGCGGTGTTTTTGGTCTTGCCCCACCTTTAGCACAATATTCACCTGATTGATCGGTTGATTCTATTATGATACGTTTCATTTTGTCCTGATAGTCAGAAAGCATTGTTTTACACACTTCAACGTGACGATGTTTTTCCAGATGTTTTCGGTACCAATCTAGATTTGACATGCCACAGGCCCATAACATCCTTGAAAATGGTATTGACTGATCCTTCTGAAATGCCAAAATGATCAGCAAAATCTCTTTTTATCAATGGACGATCTACAAGCACGAAATTATTAATTTTTTGGCTGTGATCTTCGTCGGTTGAGGTTGATGGTCCACCGGGATGCTCTTCGTCTTCTACATGTTTCCGACCTGTTTGGAACTTTTTATACCACTTGTACAAATTTTTTTCGACATAGTTTCATCACCAAAGGCTTTTTGCACCATATTGAATGGACCAGAAGCAGAAAATTCATAACGCGGCAAAATTTAATGCAAATTCTTTGCTCAACAAATGCAGACATTATAAAAATCGAAAAATTCACTTCTAGGAGCTTACGAAACGAAGCGTATCTTAAAACTACTGAATATTTTGATGTGAACCTTGCCACAGATATCTAAAACAGACTCACTAACAAAAAAATAAGAGCACTGTCCCAAATTCGTTTGCGCGCGCAGTTTAAATTCAAATATCAGCTTATCTTTTGGCCACAGTAGTAAAAAACAGGAAATTCATTACAATGTTATTTATATACATCGCTTTTTTCACCTGTATCTAGTGGATATTTTTTGATTATTTTCGCTGAATTTTGCTGATGACCAGGTTGTGATGGCAGAAAATTTTCACGACCTAAGCTTGACAAAAACTGAATACTTGGTTATTAATTCAGGTGCCAACTTTCAGGTTTTGTTGAACGACGATGTACAACTTAAACAGTTCTGAAACGTCAAATACCTGGGAGCACAATAGATGGTAATGGACTTGGACAAGAAGAAATCAAAATCCATATTACAAAGGCCGGAAGAATGATTAACTGCCTCAATTCCTTACGGTGAGACCGAAACATAACGCCAAAAACTAAAAAGAGATTAGGTCTAGCAGTGGTTGAGTCAAAACTTCGTTACGGGTGTGAGGTTTGGACCTTAAATGCAGATGTGAAGAGAAGATTAGTGTCGACTGAAATGGATTATCTCCGAAGAAGTGCTAGAGTGTCCAGACTGGACCATATTACCAACGAAGATATTAGAAAGAGATTGAAGGCAAACGATACAATAGTAGATAGAATAGAGAGAAAATCTTTGAAGAGTATAAGAGGAAGAGACGTAGGCCAAGAAGATCGTGGAATGACCAAGTAAGATCAGTGATGGCGAACAGAAACATGGATGCTGAAGATGTGTTCGATCGATAGGTTTGGTGAACGGAAACGGGGAGGCGGCGTCTGCCGTAGAATATAATATATCTAACCATTATTGTATTCAACATATCCGTATATATACATATACGTACATACAGGGTGTTCCATTTCTGCTCCAGGGACAAACATATAATTTTTTTAAATGGCACGCCCTGTATTTTTTTATCATATTCTGGTAACAATTTGGATGTTCTCTTCAACGATATATGTTTTGTGCCCAAACAACTATCGGTAGATTTTAAATTAATTAAAATATCGATAATTTCGGGAATTTGGAAGTTTTTTCATCATCGAAGTAAGAGATCAACTGTTTTTTCATACCCGGTGTTCTTGGTGATCCAACGGAAATAGAATTTTTCCAGATAAAAGCACTTTTGTCTAAATGTAACACCCTGTTATTTTCACTGAACTTGTATTACTTTTACAATTGCCCAAAATATTCCGGAATTATCATTAGGAAACGAAATTGAACTGCTTGTCGTGAGTGAAACATCCACTGAAAAAAAATGCAAATCAAAATCATAAACACCAATTTAATTCTATTTCAATAAGTTTTCAAATCAAATTAGATGTTCGAGGTTTGAGGGCAATTGGATAGGCCGTGGAGGTCCTGTAGGATGGACTCCTAGGTCTCCGGACTTGAATAAATTTTAAGAATTTAAAGAATAAAACATGTGAAAAAAATACAGAGTTTTACATTTGAAAAAAAAAGTTTTTCATATTTGAAAATTTCATTTTCGCCGGGTTACTAGGAACACTCGGTTTAAAAAAATTTTTCTTTATTTGATAATAAGGTACAACACTTTTACCTCAAAAAAGAAATATCATACCAATTATACCAATTATACCAATTATGCAAAATGAGGCATTTGAGATGTTTTGAAAAACTTCGAAATTCCCGAAATTATCGATATTTCAATTAATTCAAAATCTACCGATAGTTGTTTGGGCACAAAACAGATATTGTTGAAGAGAGCAACCAAATTGTAATCAGAATATGATAAAAAATATAGGGCGTGTTATTTAAAAAAAATTATGTTTGTCCCTGGAGCAACAATGGAACACCCTGTATGTACGAAAATAATTTTAAGGAATGCACACATACTTATAAAACAATAATCAGAAAAATTTCTCAAATAGTTTTCGAGATATAGAAGTTCCTCGCCTTATTGTGTCACCCGGTATATATATATATATATATATATATATATATATATATATATATATATATATATATATATATATATTATGTTTTTAAAAGTAGAGATGAGGCCAAGGCCTATAATCTCACATTACATTACAAAAATGAGTTTTTCAAGAGTAGTAAATTTGTATGCGATAGCAATAAGCATAGATTGAAGAGCACTGACAAGAGAACGAATGCAAAAAAATAAGTAATTCAATCAGTTAATTCAGTCCACCCACGAACACTACCAACGAGAGCAGTCAAACTTATTTTTGAACACATTGACCGAGGTCGTGCACACAACATCGTCCGTGAGGGAATTCCATTTTTGAAAGACCCTGTTGCTCAAAAAGCACTCTCTCGCTGTAGTTTTGAAGTTTTCGCTATATAGTTTAAATGAGTGACCACGCATGTAATTAGTTTTCAACGAGAACAGGCCAAAGAGGTCGCATCCGAAAAATCCGTGCAACGAGCGGTACGTCACTATAAGGTCACTTCGTTCGCGGCGATCAACGAACTTCGCCTAACCGAACAGATTGAGTCTATCTTCGTAGGAAGGTCTAACAGAACCGAAAGAAATTCTAGTGAATCGGCGCTGGACGGATTCCAAGAAGTGCTCGTCTCCTGTCAGGATTGGAAACCAAATAGGGCCAGCATGCTCGAAAATAGGCCGTACATAAGAGGTGTATAAAAATTTACATGTAGTTATGTAGCACTAAGGGGAAAGCTTTCCGTATCATATAAGACGCACTATTAGCACTCGACACAATCTTTCGCACATGAGCCGACCAGGATAGATCATCGGAAATGGTGACTCCAAGATCATTGTGGACCTTCGTGGACTCTCAACTCACATCACCGATATGATAGGTATGACGCGGGTTATTTTCACCCAGATGTAATACCTTAAATTACGCCCAAGAGGAGAAAAGCACTCTCCAACGTTGACCATAAAACGTCTATTATCTCAAGAATCCTGCTATCCAACGAAGGAGGCCCGCTCTGATGCTAATTTTATCCCCGTGAACGAATTTTCATTTTTTATTGAAAACTGTAGAAGATACAGAGTGAGCCACTGAAAGAGCCCCTAGAGCAGGGGTAATATTTCGATCCAGTGATACCTTTCAAGTAAAGGATTTCGATTGCCTTCATGACTTCTCGCAATAATTCTATTCTCACTGAGTTCCATAGGAGTTAGAGGATGCAGTTTTCAATCAGAAATGAAAATTCGTTCACGGGGATGCAGACAAAGATAATACCTTTCTTTCGAGGTATCACTCGACCCATTTACCCTCTTCCAAATTTTCAAGGGTTGTCACCCCTGCTCCAGGGGTTGAAATTCGAGATGAGGATGGTACTTGAAGATGACTGCCATTAGTCAGCATGGATCTGTTCCATTTTACTTCACTGAAACTTGAATAGTCCCTATATTAGTTGCTCACCCTGTATCTTCTACAGTTTTCAATTAAAAATGGAAATTCGTTCAAGGCGATGTAGACAAAGATACCATCTTTCGTTTGAGTCACCACTCGACCCATCTTCCCTATTCAAAATATTCAAGGATTGCAACTTCGTTTTGTACCCCAAAAGATGCCCCCCCTTGAAACAAGAATTGACTTGTTTTTGCGTTTTGATCAGAAATGAATATCTTGGTAGATGTAGCCTCTGTTTAGTTTTCGTTGAAGTACCCTGTATGTAACAAACTGAATGCTTTATTTATATTTCACATTTATATAGTAAATTGGATCGTATCGTTAAATGCATTCGAGAGTCTTAGGAAGATTCATTATCTATCTGTACCTATCTAGATACAAAATACTTCATCAATATACAAAAATCTAAACAAATCGTATACTCGTAGTCGTTGACTACGAGTTATCATTTTCTTATTCCTACATATTGTGTTGATTTTATTCCGTTTTGATATATGGTATAATTGAGTACCTATTTGCGGGACATAGTTGATGCTGTCATATTTTATTGTTTCGTGAACCTGGAGGGTGGGGTGAACGAGGATAAAAGTGATTTAATCTTCAAATGATTTCTTCCTTTTTTGAGTGGAATCTTCATGACCAATTTTGAAAATAAATCTTGCCCTTCATGTTATATTTTAAAAAATAACGTTATTTACAGGAAAAGATATATTGATGGTGTATTTTGTATATGAATAGGTACTGATAGATAATTAATCTTCCTAAGACTCTGGAATGCATTTTACGATACGATCCAATTCACTTTGTAAATTTAAAATATAAATGAAACACTCAATACAAATTATTTGAGCAGATAATCATCTAAATTTTGTCATTCATCCTAATGTAACGTTCACTGTTACCATAATCTATAGTAGTAGTTTCGATCCTAATGAAATCTAAATATCCACGTTTAATACAATTGTGTATAGATTATTTACGGTCCCACTCTCACAAAATAAGTTTGAAGAGAAAATAAGAATTGTGAAAGCATTAACAGGAACGATTACCGTTTGTCCCCACTACTCCCATCCGTTTCATGCTTGCAGCATTTTCCTGTCCATTGCAATAATTGATTTCACAGACTTTTTGAATTATTCTATTGTCATGAAATTTCAAGAATTCTGTCTCTCATTTGACGATTTTCTTACTACATTCCAGTCATATGTATATGCACCTACATCAATTTCAATTCTGATTCGGTGTACTTTGACATTTGAAATTTAATTTTATTATCATAACGAAACATGAAACCAGATCCTTGTTGTTGATATCTTTCACAATTGAGTCGTTTAACGAATTGTTTGGCTCGAATTTCGTTACTGTAAATATTTAAGTCACTTAATTTTGAATAAATTGTATTAGGTAATGGAGGGCATTTATTTCGTTCAGGTTGGATTCTCTTGAATTCTTTCAGCATTTGAAGAACCCGAAATGTGATAAATCGAATTTTTGGAGGAGGCCGAGTAATTTCAATATAATTTCTGCAAGAGACTGATTTTACAAAGTTGATTTTAGAAGGAGACTGGGTTATCGGAGCGGATTCGTGAAGAAACCAGACTTATGCAGCTACCTTTTTGGATGATCTTGATATAAACCTGAAATATACTTTCAGCATTCTGGAGAAGAACTCAAACTCCTGAAGAATTCCAACGTCTGTGTATTTTACTGCTAGAGGATCGATTTCTTCATTCAACACAGATTGAATTTTCTAGAAATTTAAGAACAAATCTTTCTCACATTATTGTGATTTTAATATTTTCAGTTAAGTATATTGCATTTATCTTGTGTCGTAAAGTAAATTTATTCTACTTGTGTCAATGAAACTTCAGATAGCATTAACTTAATTTCTAATCTCATTTAGCATCGTGTTTGTTAGACAACCTGTACATATAATTTGTTTTTCGGCAGATTCGAATCTACCCACGGCCACCTCCATATCAGCGAACTTTGGATTTAGTCCGTTTCGAAAACATATCCGAAAAAAATAAACAATAACCGTCCCTATTACAAGGGCACGGGCACACACAATGGCTGGGCAGAGCGGAAAGACTCGCGTGGGCCGCCCCCCTAAGCCCGCCGCCCCTCATAATGACACGGCGGAGGTGCCTCGGCGGGCGCGGCGGCATTATAGTCTGGCTGGGCCCTTCTGCAAGTCACCGCGCCCGAGGCCCATTGTTGGGGCCTAAGCGTGGGCCCCCGATTCATAGAATCGTCTATATAAACGTCATTCACTAATCGATCAGATGAGGATACGGCAGAAGAGGATATCGAACAGGATAGTATTATATTCGACGAAAAACAAATAAGAAAACTATGAACTTTTTCGAAATAATACATATAATTTCTGTTGCCTAAATTTAGAATGTTTGTTCAATCAATATGAGATTCGAATGAAACATAAATCGTGGAATTTTCTCTTTTTCATATAAAGCGTGTTTCATCAACAATTAGAAATATTTGACTGTGGAATCATGGGCTCCAAATATTAAGATCTAATCCAACTCACCTTGTTGAAATGTTTCCCCTTACTGAGATGCAGGAAATCAAATTTTCGTGAAAAAAATTAGATTTTTGTTAATATCTCGATGATCTTCTGTTCAACTCATTTGAAAATCGGTAGTGATAATCAATGTATCAAGAGGGTAATTTGACTTGAATTTCGACTAACTTATCGACTACAATATACTTTGAACAATTCTGAACATATTTTGTTTTGGGTCTTGGTTGAAAATGTGGCTCTGTTTCGAGTTTTAGGGTTCTGTACTTAAGATCACGGACAGGTTACAAAGTGGTTTTTATTTTATATTTCGAAAACTAAAACAGATACGTAAGAAACTCAAGATACTAAAAAGTTGTATTTTGAGTGGGTAAATCTGGAAAAACTATGAAAATTGAAAAAATTCAGTGGCGTGCTGTTTCTTCCTAGAAAGTTTTGCTTGACCTGTCTGTCGGGACGCCACTGGAGTCGATAAGTTGAAACAAATGAAAGTCGAATTAGCCTCTTGTTACATTGAATATTACTACCGATTATCAACTGAATCAAAGAGAAAATCATCGAGAAATTAACGAAAACCCAATTTTTTCACGAAACTTTGACACTTTTCATCTCAGTTATGAGACACATTTTATCAACGTGAATTGGGTTAAATCTTAAGTTTTCGAGCCCAGGATAGCACAGTAGAAATATTTTCAATTAATAATGAAACACCCTGTATACTAGGCCATACCAATATTATAAATGTGCAAGTAATTCTGCCTGTCGTTCTGTAACGCTTCCACGACTAAACTGCTGATTTTCATGAAATTTGTAAGGGGCCGACATGTCCACATTTTTTTTTGCAAATACATTTTTAAATTCGTCACCTCTGGGTTAAGAGTTGGTGTGGAATTTTCTCTTAATTTCAAGGAAAGATACATGAAAATTTGTATGTGAGATCAATTAGAAAGTGAAATAAAGAAATAAGGTAATGAGCATTTTTGGAAAATTTATTCCTGAAGGTGCGAAACAGGGATTAACCCGTTGGTACCGCTGACTACCTATATACGGGCTTATGCAGCTGTCTCATGATACACATCAAGACAGCTCTACGAAGCATACGCTAAAACATTTCTCAGTTGAAAAAAAACGGAAACTATATCCCAACAGCAGTTTATTTATGTATAAAATATAGTCAAATGAATAAAATAAGAACAAAAACTCGATAACTTTTGAGAAAATAAAACAAAACAAAACATTGAAGATTAAAAACAGGAAAAATTATAATTGCTTTCCAAAGTGTTATCAGGTGCGCAACTAACTTCTTGCTGTTTGTCAATAGCTGGCTCCAGCCGTAAGTGCTGGTCGATATTTAAATATCAAGAACGTATTGAAAAAAGGTTAGACATAAACACCGTTGGCATGCTCCAAGCTGGGAGCTCACAACGGGAATTATCCAGGGTTCTGGGAAGTAGCTCAAGTGTCATAAACCGTTTATGGTCGCGTTTCATTGAAACAGTTAGCGTAGAAGAACGCCATACAGGTCGTTTCCGGATTACTACTGTCGCCCAAGACCGATTTTTGATTTTACAAGCCAGAAGAGATCGTACTACCACAGCATCTCAATTAGCCCAAGAGCTATCACGAGTTCATAATGTACAAATTTCCGACCGAACTGTGAGAAATCGACTGCACGACGGTCAACTCCACTCCAGACGTCCTTTAAAAGTTCCACAACTGACCCATCGCAATCGCGCTGCTCGTTTAGCTTGGTGCCAAGAACACGTAAACTGGGATCAGGAGAGGTGGGCCACAGTTCTCTTCAGTGATGAATCTAGATTTAATTATTATTTCGATTCGGGAAAAATTCGAATATGGAGGGAACCTGGACCGTCTCCAGCATGCTCGAGAAGTTGTTAGACAGGGAGGCGGATCAGTGATGTTTTGGGGAGGTATACGCCTTGGTGGAAGAACTGACCTCATTTTCATACAGAACAACCTAACGGGAAATTCTTACGCGAATGAGATAGTTTCACCTGTAGTGGTAGCGTATCTCCAAACAATGGGTCAAAATCCACTCTTCCAACAAGATAATGCCCCTCCTCATCGTGCAAGAGTTGTCTTGAACGTTCTTGAAGAGAATGATATCGATCTTAGGCCAAAATGTAATAGTCAATTCAATATTGAGCATGCCGCGACGATGCCAAAGTATAATTAATAAGAGAGGTGGACCTTCCGGGTACTGAAAAATATAAGTGCTTCCATATCGTTTCGAAAATATAAGTGCAGGAGTTTTTTTTTGCGTTTTACCAAATCTCGCCATTTTCAAATTTCAAATCTTTTTTTATAATAGGTGCTTTGGAGAAGTCAAATATTATTCTGTTTTCTTGAGAATAAATTATATACAATACATCCCAACAAAAACCGAAAGATTTCTATAAATTCGAATCATCAAATTCATATTTTAAAGATATTGATAAGTGTTCCCTAGACTTTTTTGAGGTGTATATGGTAAACAAATCACTGTGACACATTAGTGATTTTGTTTTTGCGTCATATACTTTTAGTTGTACGAAAATGGCTAATTTTGTGCCAAATGATCGTCATTTGCGGGAAGTGTTGATTTTCTTCTTTCATACGAAGAAAACGGCGGCTGAAGTTCATAGAGAGCTCCAAAAAGTTTACGGAGATGCTGATCTAAGTGAAACAATGTGCCGGAGTTGGTTCCGTCGCTTCAAAAACGGTGATTTCGATGTGTCCGACCATCCCCATGAAGGAAGGCCAAAAATCTTGGAAGACGCTGAATTGGAACCATTACTCGATAAGGATTCGTGCCAAATGCAAAAAGAGTTTGCTTAAGCCTTAGGAGTTACCCGCCAGGCCATTTCCAAGAGATTGCATGCGTTGAAAATGATTCAAAAGCAAGGAGCTTGGGTTCCTATTGATTTGAAGCCAAGAGACGTTAAACGTCGTGTTTTCGCCTGTGAACATCTGCTCCAGCGGCATAAAGTAAAGGGTTTTCTTCATCCTATCGTAGCTGGTGATAAAAAATGGACTCATTACAGCAATCCAAAGAAAAAAATCTTGTGAACTGCCGGTCATGTTTCTACGTCATTGCCTTGGCCGAATATTCACGCTTCGAAAGTTATGCCGTGCATTTGATGGGACCTAGTCGGTGTTATTCATTATGAGCTGTTGAAACCGAACGAAACCATCACTAAGAAACAGTATCGAACTCAATTGATGCGATTGAGTAAAGCACTGAGCGAGAAACGGCTACAATACGAGCAGAGACACGAAATAGTAATTCTACAGCATGACAACGTTCGCCCTCACGTTGCCAAACCATTTGAAACCTACTTGTAATTGCTCAAATGGGAAGTCAGCAGTTCCGCTCATATGAACAGCTCGCAAAATGGCTTGAATCGTGGATAGCCTCCAAAGACGGACACTTTTACCGTCACGGTATTCGAGCTCTACCAGAGAGATAGGTAAAAGTTGTAGCTAGCGATGGGCAATATTTTGAATGATTCATTTTTTATCATTTTTCACTATAAAGTTGTGTTTTCATAAAAAAGAAGAGCGAGAACTTAGTTGCGGACCTAATATATGGAACTCATCGAAATGCTTTTTAAAGGTGTATTTGTTTCGGTTTTCATGCTCATTATAGTAGACAAAGAATCATTTTCGTTTCTGATATTTTCTTTATAATTGAATAATTAGGTGTTCAAGTTCGGGTCGATGTCATTGAGGAATAGTCATCCTGATGGAATCATCAGATTTTTCGTAATTATAATAATTCTAATTCGCAACGTAACTGGAGCTTCCTCCATCGGAATGAGAGATTATGTTGCAAACGAAAGAAAAAACTCACTAAATTGGTCTCCTCATAACATGTCGTTGCAAATAAAAAACATAAACGCCACCACGTGTCAAAAAAAGATCGAATATACACTACCATTTCTAAGTGGGCGTAGTTTCTGAAATTCTATTTACTACGTATCTATGACGTATCTTTCGATAAAAACAGAATGATGCAAACAGCTGTATCAGCGTAAGCAGGGGTCACTATTATATGATGCTCAAGGTTGCATCACCGGTACAAAGGGGTGAAAAGGTTACCAAGAGATTTCACCTCAGTTGGAAAATTTGAGACATGAAGAATTACGTTTCAGAATTTTGGGAGAAACAACTGCTAAAATAGGCGTTGAAAGCTTCTGAGCAATTGCCTCAGTTTTTAAGATGGAGGCATCAAATTTTACCCTATTTAAGATCTTCTTTACAATGTAAAGAAGTTGTGGTTCATCATTTTCAGTGAACCCAATTTCAAGGATACGAATTAGAAGGACGAGTCTGTGTTGGGCAATAATAATTACAATTATCCATGATGATATGCGAAAGACATCCTTCGAAAAAGAGAAATCATAAAATATTAACTGCGCATCCGGTAGAATATAAATTGGAGACACAACTGCCGGTGCTTATCGCCAGTGCGACTAAAAGGGTCTACCATGCGCCATATACATTATCAAAGGGAATGTGTGGGGTTGGGGGGCAGCGGCGGAACGAAATGGGAGTAGATATCACTAACTCTAAATTTAACTCTACTTCACATCTGTGCTAATCAAACTGCACTACATTTAGACATCCTTTGACTAACATAAGATAGCAGTGTGAATTAAAGAAGACTGAAATATAGGCTTTAACTATAAGATAACTCATCCATTGAAAGGTTAATCAACACTAGGTTTTTCAGTTAACAAAACTCGATCCCTTAGAACATGCCTTTATATTTATGAAGGAATCACTTCGTCTAAGTCAGGCTTGTTGATCAGTGCAGATAGAGATCGTACAATAATTCTGGGAGAGATATTGAGTGAATTTCAAAATATTGCTGAGCACATTGCGACATAAGTGTAATTTGTTCCTTATATTTATATTTTGATTTTCGATTTGAAGTTGTGGTAAATCGATTCTGGTTTCAATTGTCAGTAGTAGATTCTGCGTTAATACTAAAATATCTGAAAAGTGGTTTGAATTGCTCGCAAAGTGTGATGAGTCGCCTTGGAATCGCTTCTATTGAACGAAAGAGTTGATGGAGAACGTGAATGCGTATGATAAATACGCAGGAGTAATTTTCGATTATTATTTCGAACAAAAATCAACCTTTCCAGCCAAACGCCTAAACAGCATCTTACCCAACGGTTCTGATACACTATTCAAATAAGATATTGATGGATTTTGGGAAAGGAAACAATCTGGAGGTCCACAGTAGTGACCTCTAAGTAATTCCAAGATAATAGGCTTTGAAAATTAGAACTTGTCAAGCTGTGATTACAGAAGAAGAAAGAAATCACATTAAATTTGGATGCGTAGAATTTCTGAAGAACGGGGTCAGCGATATGCGAAGTGCCAGTCGACAGGATGAAGGAGTCTCTATTTGTGCTTGGATAAAAATTGTTTGCATGGATGCACAAACTAAGTTGTTCATGGTACGTCTGTAAGGTATCAAGCTATTGGTATTGAATTAGTTGTTATGCATTGTGGTAGTGCTATTGGTCATAATTTCTTTAAATAAACGAAAATCTCCGTACTGTGTTCTAGAATCGCATTTGAACGCAAACTCGAAAAAACCTGAATACCATGTGGCTGAAAAGTTCGTAGACTAACAAAGTACATACTCTTTAACTTCATTCAGCTTTGACATCGGCGATAACCTCTTCATGAGTCTCGATTTTTTTTTTATTTTGATAGCTCGTCTTCTGAGACTCAACTTATACTTATTCAATATCAAACTAAAAATAAGAACAATCAAAAACTAAATAAATTGCTGGAAGTGCAAGAATGCAGACCTCTGTCCTTCTTCGCATAATTATCACGCACTATTTGAAATATTCCTGGGGTATTTCTTATCGTGTCACAAGAGGTTATTGTTCAATTTCTCAATTCTTCTACAGTGTTCACTGGAGTGATATGAACTAAACTTTTGAGATATCCCCATAAGAAAAAGTAAAAATTATTTAAGTCTGGGGACCTAGGAGGCCATGGTTCTGGCCCAACTCGACCTATCCATCGGTTGTTGAATCTATCATTCTAGAATTCCCGAGCTTCTCCACTAAAATGTGCTGGTGCCTCGTCATTCGTGAACCACATTATGTTTCTCACCAAAAGTGGCACATCCTCGAGCAGTAAAGCTAACTCCTCCTCAAGAATTTGCCGATAAGCGGGACCGTTTAGTCCGTTAGGCAAAAAAAATGGCCCAATCAAATAATTTCCAATTGTTTCGATGCAGACATTTAGTGAGAATTGTTCTTGAAGATGAGATTCTTCAATCAAATGGGAGTTTTCCTCAGCCCAATAATGATTATTGTGGAAATTTGTGATAGCATTTCTCGAAGAGTTAGCTTCGTCTGTTAACATTATTTCACTATCAAAATGTGCATTTTCTCTAATTTTTGTCTAAGATCCATCGGCAGAAATTCAGTCTTGAAGGAAAATCTCGAGAAAGTAAAGTTTGGACGCGCTGAATATGAAACGGGTACAATAAAAAGTCGTGGAGAATTCTCCGAACTAGAACATGTGAAATATTCAACTCATTTCCAATTTTTCTTGTACTCACATGAGGATTCAATTCAATACAATTCAAAACTGCTTCCTCAATATCTGGAGTTCTCATAGTTTGAGTTGCACCTTTTAAATGATTAATTGCAGTAAAAGTACCAATTTCCCTCAACCTTCTGTGGATATTTGAAAATGTTCGCCTGTCTGGTGTTACTCGATTTGGAAAGCGCACCTGATATAATCGCCTAGCTTCTGTTATGTTTCCGTCAGCCAAACCGTACACTGGTTCAACTTTATCAACTGTCAATATAAATAAATAAATGAAAAAAATCAAAGCCTACTAGTCATTTTTTCAATTAGAAGTGCTTTCAATTCAGCGAATGTATACAATCGTTTAATAATTTTTTGCTCGAGAACGGTTGAAGATACGAAAAAATAACAGGTGTTAGTTTCTAAATAGAACGAAGATAACGAAAAATTATTGTACGCTGATTAGTGGCGTACTGCAAAATAGTTTGAAAGGAGAAAAGAAGACATGGCTCCGGAAAAGAAAACACCTTGTAGATTCTAGCTAAAATTTAGGACGTGTAATGATGGAAGCTGTAAAGAATACCTTGCATACCAAATTTGGACTGAATATCTCAAAAAATGCAGGAATTTTGAAGAAAAAACCAATATTTTCCGGAAATTTCAACACCCTGTAGCTCCGTAACGAAGCTTTTGCGGACCTGTGTTTATATGAACTGCCTCCTGAGCATAGAGCTTCCCCTCAAGACGTCTCATATTACGGTTGATATGTGATTGTATTTTGATGGTAATAGTTTAAGGTTGTAGTGTTGTAGTGAAAATACTTGGGAAAGTGTCAACATGCAATGTATTAATGACTCCATTTTAGAGAATCGTTAAGTGCGCAGAAATGTGAACATTTTATGATTTGGTTCTTCTACATTTTTCTATTTTTCCACGATAATAAACAGAGTCATTATTTTAGGTATGATCCACGAAATCAATTTCGAAACGCTCAGTTTCGATTAGGAGCATAAGTGCAAGGTGCTACATGTACATGCAGTTAGGGAACTGGTACCCTAGGGAATACAGCACTCTCTAAATTCCTTTTTTCCTCAATTTTTCTGTTCCTGACACTAAATATTCTCATGTTTTTTATTGCCATCAAGCGTACGGAGCAGCATACGTTATTTCTTGATTTTATTATCAACTGTCTTACAACATCATAAAATATTTCATTTTGTTTCCAGATCGCATATTCTCAAAATCATGATGATGATGATAAACCTAGGAAGAACTCAATTTAACACCTATTTAACTTAAAATAAATAACTGTGTCGTTTTTTAAAGTGATATTCACGATCGCTGCCCTCTAGAAAATCAATAAATCGATTAATATGCGAAGATTGGAAATGTCAAGAGTATCGAGCTCATTCACATAAATTTTCAGAGAATGGTGAATCTGTGATCGTATTTGTGTAGTTTTATACTAGCAAATGTAATAAATATGGCATAATTTCAACACAATTTGGTTTCTATACCTTTCGCTACTACCACAAGAACGGAGTCGTCACACAGTATTTGTAAATATAAGCGTTTGTCATTAAATTCAGAATAACGACATCAGAATCTTATTTTATTATATTATTATATTTCAACCGCATATAGAAAATTTAAAATTTTCGTTATTTAAGATCGTAGAAAAGATATCCCAAAAATTCAGAAACTGTCAATGAATAATTCAGAAGAGATCAAGAAGAATTAACGCACAAAAGATTAACATTTAGTAGAGGGTAAAAAATTGAAAAATTGTAATTTTTGTTTAAACTTATATGATATTGTTAAGTTTATGTGAGAGCTTCAGAAAATGGACAACTATTAGGCCAATTGTTTAAACAGTTTTCGATGTCTTCAAAGGAGACGAAGGTCCTAGATATTTCGTTAATTAACAATTGCTCATCTTCTTGAAAAATTGAGTAGAACCTTATTTTCAAAGGGCTTCATTCAAATGACACCATAATTTTAAATGACTCCATAATATTTTGAGAATTTCGAATTCATATCTGATATTTTCAAAAAATGGTTTCAGGTGCTGTGATATTTCTGAACACTGTGCCCTCACGTGGTGAAGGATTCACCTATATTCAACGTTAAATTATGGTTGGGAATGAAAGAGGGAGTGTCGTAAATTAAACATTTTTATCGGAAATTTCGTTCTCTCTTAGAATCTTTTTCGACAATAATTGAATCATAAATTCATGAATTATTTGTGAAGAATTGTATATATTTTTCTGCTCTTCAACGTGGTGACAACTTTTACAATATTTTTTGTGCTGAACACGTAATTCTCGTCGTTATTCTGAATCGAATGAGCAATTGCTCATAGTTCAGGAACTTTATCAAGAATAGGCACCACTTGACTGATCTTTATTGATGAAAATACCCGTTCTCATCGAACAGAGATTATGCCTATCTCATAGTTACTTTCAATTTCAATCTAAATTCTTTGAACCAAATTCAGGTCTTCCAATGTGCTCACTTCTTAGCCTCTACTAGCTAAAATTTCATGAATAATTTAGAGAAAAACTCAATATTGAACACAGATTTCGCTAAAAAACACAATACTTTCTGGTACAGATATGTAGATGACATTTTAGTTGGTTTTCGTGGTTCCAACAGACAAATTCAGCAATTTTTAAATTTCCTGAATAAAATACATTGCCGCATCAGCTTCCCTTCTGAATTAGAAAATAATATCTCAATTATTTTCCTCGACTTAACCATTACAAATTCAAATAACCAACTCACTTATAGAGCTTACTCTGTTCCCCTTACGACAGAAAATTTTCAAACCGAACTTAATATCATCAGAAAAATTGCCTCAAATAACAACATACCAGAATATTTTCTAAATACAATCATTAAACGCAAAGAACAACGTATTACCTCTCTATCGCTATATAGCATCGTAGAAACCCCGGGAAAAAGATACACTAGTATCAGATACACCGACAAACTCTCTAACGAAATCAGTAACAACTTTTCCAATTTGAACATAACTACTTCGTTCTCAAGCGGCCGCTACTTAAGAAGATTATTATTCAATGCCAAACAAAAAAACGATAAATTCAAGCAATCAAGAATTTATCAAATCAAATGCAATGAATGTCAGGTAGACCTTGTCGGACAAACAGGGAGGAGTTTTGAAGCTAGATTCAAGGAACATATTTCCTCCGATAAAAATTCTCCAATATTTGAACACATATAATCAACTAACCACTCGATATCATTGAACAATCTTAAAATCCTTCATAAATGTAACAATGGGAGAGAGATGAATTTGTTGGAAAGTTTGGAGATTAACAAGCTATGTAAAAACCCACAATTTACTACCCTCAACAGCCAACTAGATCATAATGAATCCCCACTACTCAATATTTAGGATAAATTTCATTCTGTACTTGTACTTGCCTACTCTTAACTCTTGTATTATATTGTTATTCACTTGAAAATGACCGTAGGGTCGAAACCGCTCGTGATTATTGAATAAATTGTGGGAAAATGACAATAATGTCTCATTTCGTTTTACTTTGAGAATAGAGTACTCCAATAAAAAAAATACATCTTAACCGTCCATAAACATTCCATCTAAATCCGACTCTGCATATTCAGGAAATTATCAGTATCAAATCGAAATATTCTTTCTAGGACGTCCTTAATGACAGAACCATAAAGATTTCACTCCGATTTCCTCCAATCTCCCTTTCAATTCACAAAACAACCTAGTCATTGTTATGGATAGCCATCTCTATCCACATTTAAGAGTATCAATTATCATGACTGTAAAGACAGCATTGTTAATAGAAGAAAACGAGCTGTCATTCTTTCCGTAACTACGAAGAACAACCAAAAAGTGCAGCTGGTCAAGTGAATTTACAATCTGATATCTTTGAATCCCGAATTGGTAAAGATACAACCGATAAATTCTCGCAAGCCGAAGGCGATTACGGTGTATTGATTTTTCTGACCGTACTCGCAGCCAACCAAAATATGGTCCTTCCATAAAACCAATCCCGCCGAATTTTCTAATAGCCTAATTATAATAATCGAAAGGATTGGAACATTCGGATAATTATATCGTGTGTTGTTTTCCACCGACGACGGCGGCCAAGCCGTACGGTACGGACGTCGCCAGAGGCCAAGAAGTCACCTGTCAGAATGGGCACCAAGTGAACGTGTGGCGGAGTGGAGAGGTTAGGGATGAACAACGACAGTGGCGTATGCAAATTATTCTAATAATATATCCTACGTGAATCAGCGCAACAGAAATATCATGAAGATTATCATTTTACAAAAGTACTTCTTCGCGTTAGAATATCTTTCAAAAGACTGACACTTGCTCCTTCGCAGAGAACATACACGTTGCAAATGATTTATATTCGCCATAAAACAGTGTGATCGATGCCAGTCTATCAGAATGATTCACTTTTGAGGAAAGCAGAGCTGAAAGGAACCCTTCTTGACCCATTAAAAAGGAATAAACAAAAGCAATTTAAACAGTCCATTCTCAAAACAGGACCTTCTTCTCGTAGAATTAAGTCGCATAATTCCAGGCGATCGTTTGTAGAAGCATCATATCACAATATAAGATATAACACGATATAGATTACTGTATACCTAAAACAATGAAAATTTTTATTCAAGGAGCAATATTCAACCTTCTGTGGAACGTTGAATATCACGAGATGAAAGAGTTAGTTTTCCGATTCACCGCTAACCACAATAGTAGTGGTAGTAATTGTTTCGTTTCATTTCAACTCGTCAGTATTGCATAGTAATTCACAGCATCGACCCAGACTGGAACCTAACTGTATCAATTTGTTTGACGGTATCAGCACTCTCTAACGAACTGACACTGAAGGCTACCAGATGCTACCTTTTTTTCTTCTTTTTTATTATACCGATGAGGTAAAAAATCGTTCTTCGAGCGAAGGCTATTCTACCAACAAGTGTGGGGTTAGGTCCAGTCGTATCACTGCCCTAGCCACCAAAAACCCCTTCACCGGTTTGCCTTGCATCTTTGAGGCTCAACATGGTACAGAATACGTAATTCCTTTCCATCATGCTTTTCCCTCCTATGGTTGTCATTCTTCCTTCTCGTTGCGGTCTTCCCTTTGGTTTTCTCTGTCTTTTTCCTCTTTTGCCTCCATGATATCGGATATTATCCTTACTCCTTCTTATCATTCATTGGGCTAAACTATTACATGCCTCATGATTGTTTCTTGCGTTGCTATTTCGCCAAGTTATTCTGACAACAAATTTATTCTGCTTCTCCATCTTGCTCCTTCCAGTATGTAGGCAGAATCATCTACAGTCCCCTCCTCGCATGTTCTGCAGGAGGAGTCTTGTGTTTTTCCTATCTTTTTACTACTAATCTCCGGGTCCAATGGGCGTTGTTGCTACTCCTCCACCTTTCCTGCCAAATTGCAACTATTATTTTCCTAGTCTGCCTTTGCATCCCTGGTTGGTGGCCATATCTATGTTTCATTAGCCCACGTTTTTCTTCCGCGAGGAGTTCCATAGAGGACCTGTGCTGCTGCGGCGGACACCGTCCTATATGTTGCACAGGTCCTCAGCAGGATCTTTCTGTGAGCACCACTTACCTTGTCCCAGTTCCTTTTCTTCGCGGCTGCTTTCGTTCATAATGGCGTCGCGTAGAGTCCAATTATGTGTGATACAGCTGAGGCCACCGCAGTTGTGCATGATTTTTGTCAGGGCCGTTGTCTTTCTTCCCATGTTAGTTGCCACATATTTTACGTGCCAGCTCAAGCCCTCTGTTCCTCATAACAGCTGTTAGTATTTCGCATATTCTTGCTATTTTCTCTTGGATTTCCTTGATACTCATGCCTTCACTCTACATGGCCAGATCGTCGGCATAGGTAGCCGGTGTAACGCCTTCTGGGTATCCCAGCCTCAGGATCTCGTCAAACATTATGTTCCACAGAGTTTGCCCCAATACCGAACTCTGTGGAACTCCCATGAATCATTCGTATTCCTTTCCCCCTATGCTCACTCTTCTATCCGAAAAATATGACTTTGTGATTTTTTTTATGTGTGCAGACACCACTGCCATCTCCATTTCCTCTAAAATAACGCTCCATTTGGCAGTATTGGGGGCGTTCTTGATATAAAATAGGGTCAGGTACGCCAATGACTTCCTCGACTTTTCGACCTCATCGATAACCATTTTTGCCGCCGTCATTACCGAGTACTCCTTTCTGAAGCCGTGATGTTCCAGTTCCAGTTCCACAGTTACTCTGTTTAAGATAATTCTTTCATAGACTTTCCTTACTGTTCTTGCCAGACATATAGGTCGCAAGCCAGAGGGCTGCGTTGGATCTTTGCCCGGCTTCGGTATCAGTACGAGTCTGGCCTTCTGCCACTTTTTCGGAAATATCACTCTTCTCCAGTAGTGCTCTACCATTTTAACTAGGCTGCCTGAGTCATTCTCCTCCAACCACTCTAACACCTCCGGAGTTATCCCATCTGGGCCTGAGACCTTGTTCTTTTTCAAGGACTTTGTGGCCTCGCGTAACTCCGCTCGGTCTAGTTTGGGAGTTTCATCTGAGCCACCAACACGAGCTAACCGTAATCTTCGCCTTGTCCTAGGGTGCCTACACCGCCATTCCTTGCAAACAGCGTTTCAACAGTTCCTTGTATATTTGCTGCCGGTGATTCGTACGGGGCTGCCTCGCTTGTTTTCTTAACCATTAGCTGATATCCTCGACCCCAGGGGTCTGTCTCCACGGTCTCTAGGAGCCTTTGCCACGCTTAATTTTTGGCCATACCGATTTCTTTCTTGAGTTGTTTTCTCAGTTTTGTAAAGTTCTCTTCTAGGTTTCTGTCTTGGGTTTACCGGCTATATTTCCTTCTTGCCTTTATGGTTTCTTCTCTGAGTAGGAAAATCTCCTGCGTCCACCAGTATGGAGCTGTAATTTTATGTGGTAATACTACTCTCGTTGAGCCCCTGGCAATGTTAACCATTTTGTCGTACGTCCGATCTGGGGTGCTCGGATCCGATCTACTCCAGTTCCTTACGAATCGTTCTAAGCATACGACCTTTCTTGATGTAGGTGTAGGCTTGTTTGTGTTTCCTATTTTGAAACTTATGACCCCATGTAGAGTTAGGGGGTTTGTGAACTCACAGCTCCATTCCCGGACACCGCCCGTACCTGACGGCGGCACGAGGGTGAGGTCGATATGTGATCTTGAATTGCCCCTTATAAAGGTTGGACTGCCATCATTACCTATTATTAACCCGTGTGCGATTCACTCCTCAATAATTTCACCCCTCCTATCCCCGCCAGGGGAACCGCATAGGGGGGACTTCGAGTTGAAGTCTCCGAGAACTAGAGTAGGTGCTCCAATTCTTACTTTGTCAAATACGGTACTAGCCCTTCTTGTGAATTCTTTCATGATTATGTTTGGAAGGATATAACATGCCACTGTTCTTATTCCATTGATTACTGCTGACACTCACTTTCTACCGTTATATTTCTATCATTTACATG
This sequence comes from Cryptolaemus montrouzieri, assembly GCA_013387265.2. Classification (NCBI taxonomy): domain Eukaryota; kingdom Metazoa; phylum Arthropoda; class Insecta; order Coleoptera; family Coccinellidae; genus Cryptolaemus; species Cryptolaemus montrouzieri. The sequence goes on along the minus strand of JABFTP020000144.1, from coordinate 32,496,156 downwards.
AAAACCTACGCATTTGTCCATGTCCAGTAACCACCTGTCGTCAGAGGCGAGGTTCATGTTTGGCTCTCCCATAATTCCATTGTCCGCTCTGGTTGTTTCCATGTCCTTATAGAGCAGGTCTTGCTCCGATCTTGCTCGGACGAGGTTAACTTGTATGTATGAAGGTATTATAGTGTTAGGTTGGGCTTGTCCGTTTGGATATCACCCTCAATCTCCATTTCTTCTCTTTAATCTGAGCTGCTTTCTCTAGCGTGCTCTTCAGTTTGTGCCTCCTCATACGTTGCTCGGCTTTTGCACTTCGTCCTCTGTTTATCCTTTGTGGGTTGTCTGGGCTCTGACACCGCGCTGTCTCTCGACTCCTTGCTTCTTCCTGCTTTAGCATTCCTTGATTGCTGAAGCTCCTCCCGGAAAATCGGACATCCACCCGATGCTGTGACATGCCTCTGTACTATGCACCAGACGCAGAGGCTACCTAGGAAATGAAGGAAACAAATAATAGATCAAAACGAAGAGGACATTGAAAGCCTGACTCACATCGCTGTATGTATGAACACATTGAACACTTTTATTCGGGAGCAGTATTCAAACTTCTATGGAATCTTAAATACTCCTCTCTTAAAGATCTAGTTCATCGATCTTCTCATCATAATAATCGTCAACCAGGTCCACAATAGTAGTAGTACAATCCTGTTGGATGTTATGAATAAGAGGAATGAACTGCAGTCTCGTTCTTTTGGAAGTTTTCTGTGTCAGTTCGTTAGAAGGGGTCATGTGTATGTATACATTCTGTCGGTACTTTCCGACGGACGTATTGATATAGGTAGATTGTAGTCTGACTCGATACTGTGAATTGGAACACGAGTTCCAACAAGGACGAAATGAAGTATGTTGCTCGGATTTATGACAACCGACTGAATTGTACCACAACTTACTAATGTGTCCCTGGTTGACAATAATTATGATGAATAGATTGGAGGATTTTCTCCTTCCGTAAGGGATATTCAACATTCTTCAGAAGAACTTTCTTTCTATATAAATATCTTCATACATTTATGAAACCATTAGAATAAGTTTTCAAATCGGTACCATTTATTTCTTATGTGAATCTGTAGATATTTATATGAGCGATCCTGTTATTAACTTCAAAAGACCGAAATGAAGGTCACAAACAGTTTCACATCGTAGCAAGGTCCTTGTGCTAAAAATATCGTTTTCGTATTTAATGTCTAGCATTGGGAGGGGACTTGAATGAAACCATCAGAAATCGCGTTATTATATCCATCATAGAACCACAAGAAGGTTCCATCCATTTCCATCAATTTTCCCGCAAGAATCGCGATCTTTACTCTTTCCTTGTCGAACATACGAATTTCTCTCTCAAATAAATAACATACCAAGGAATTACTATCGATGCAACGATGATTATTCAAGAAATATACTTTCTCCAGTAATATCATAACCTCTCATAATGTTCACAGTACCAGCATCGGTGCTACTCATCGTTAGCTTCTCTCTCACGATGAAATCTAATTCGCTTTTGCTATACACCGGGTGTTCACGATTTTATAAGACATCGGTCAAATAACTGTGAAATGCAGACATAAAAGAAGAGAGCCATAAGAATTCAATGAGCATGCGTCTTCATATTATTTTTTTTATCTATAGGGAGTCTCAATATAGGCGAAGAATTTTTCTTTTTTTTAAATGCTCTAAGAAGTATGTTTCCGGGCAAAGTTGTTCTTCTATCAGTACTCTCGCATCTCTGTACATTTTTCTCATTAGAGTTGAGCGGTTTCAGATTTTTTTCATTTTATTTGGCGTTAGGTATAGTTGATATAGATGAAAGCAAACTTTCGCCTTATTTTCATTATCACATTGTCGATTTTCCAACATGTTTCTACGTCAATGATCACAATATATCTGAAATGGGAACAAAAAGGTCCATCAGATTTAAACCTAATGAAAAAATACGAATATCAACATATCGATATTTACATCAATTTGATTTGACGTAAAACATTGTTCTCTAAATTTATATCTAATCGAAAATGCATGTTTCATATTGTGCTAACGACGTTGTGCTGTGAAATGTTGATCATTTTTTGCGAATGTCGAGAAAATTGCCCCGAACCATTTTTTTTTTCAATTGGAAGCGAAACTGAGAACGGGCGATTTTCGCTTAATTGAAAACATGTTCATCATATAGCTTTAACCAGATTCAAAGATATGGAAATTAATGTATTGGAAGATGTTGGCTTTTATCCCTATATTTCGGAAAAAAATTGGCCAAACAAATGAGAATCAGTGAATGGAGTTATCCCATTAGAATTGCCCTTTCAAAAGATCTAACACCTACGGACTTCGAGCAGCGATTAGGATTAACTGATTTTATGTTCATAATGCTCCATTATAGTCCTAATATAGATTTTATGGAACGACGAGTCAAAATTTCACAACAGCGATATTAGTAATCGTCAAAACCATACTTTGCGGTCTGCAGAATTTCTCCCCTGGCTCAGAGGTCTTACTTCGGTTTCGGGAGTAAATTTGTAGTTGATTTTAATTTTTATTGATGAACGACTTATCGGACCTCATTGTTTCTAAGATATCTTAACTGCTCTACCTAAAATTTCTTTAAGATGATTTTCCTGAGTCACTAAAATTATTTCCACTGCTGAACGTCAAATTGTGTTGTAATAAGAAGATTGGAGCCCTTACACGCAAGGAGCTGCTGTTACCAAATTTCAAAAATGCAGATTTGTGAATAAATGATCTATAACTACAGTCCCTTCTGGTGTACAGTACGTTCACCTGTCCTTATACCGTAAGAATTCTTTGTTTCTAGCGATATGTTTATGCTGCACTGCCAATTTGTTCAAATACTTTGAAAAACATGATACAGGTTGGTTTTGTAGGTGGTTTATATTCGGTTAGATTTTCTTCCTAACACATTTTGCCGGTCATCACTGACCATCTGAATTGAGAAAACTCTCCATAGCATTTCTATTTTTCGGTGTTGGCAACTATTTTCAAGCAAAAGTTCAATTGAATTATTTAATATTTGATTTATAATGACGAAAAACGATAAGTAGTAAAATTGATTAAGTAACTGGAAGGAAATTGAGCCACATCAGAAATAAATTCATTGAAAACTGAAGAATTAATTCTGTTTCTGTGTTTGAAGAAAGTAGTATTTATTCTTGAATGACTGAATATTCAATACAAGCTTCATTTATTGAAATGCAAAACTGTTATAATCATTGCGATCTTCAACCACGAATTGCAACTAATTAAATTGAGAAAATTGAGCGTTTCACGTAAGCGAAAAGACAACTGAGAAACTAAATGAAATGTCAAAAATGCCAAGCTCCTGCTACAAATTATGCAACATTGAACATTTGATTATAATTTTTCATTATTTATTGTGGTACCAATATGGCACCATAGAGTGAAGTGAAGACTTTTGAGATCCTGGAACCGTGGAGGTCATGCTATGATTCATGCACAGCCAATTTCATAGAAAGAAGTCCAGTAGGTTGAGATCTTCTCAACTAGAGCGTTGAAAAAAGCTAGACCTGCGTCATGCTTAAACTATAGTACATGTTTTAGGAGAAGCAACACATTTTCTTGTGAACTTGTGCAGTTTATTTTGGAAGTTGTTGATAGCTTGGCTCATTCAGACTTTCTGGTGAAAAGAAAGACCAATTATATTATGATTTATATTCACACGCTTTTCTGAATATTGTTCCTGATAATCGGATTTATAATTATAATGAAATTCGATTATCGATTTGGCTTCGTCTGTGAACAAAATTTCACATTCGAATTAGATAGATAGATATATAGATAGATTTATTCCTGCTTAATACAGAATATAAGTATTTACACTTCTCATTTTACACTCAAATACAATCAGAATATTAAAATAAAATTAAGATATATATACACATGAACAATACAATATAAAATACGATCATGGATTGAGGCCAACAATACAATACAATATAAAAATCATGGAGTGAGACGAGTGAGGTCATCCTCAAGAAATTCACTATAATAGGCACGTTTAGACAGGATATTCTTCACTGACCTCTTGAAGTCTAGCAAAGATAGAGTGCACACGGAAAGAGGCAATTTGTTGAAAAGCTTTATGGAAATGAATTCGAAACCTCTCTGGCACTTAATCAATCGGCAGTATGAAACAAGGAGATCGTTTTCTCTGCGTGTAGGGTACGAATGTAATGATCTATGCATCGGAAATTTCATTTCATCAGTCTTTACGTACAGTACGTTTTCGAGTATGAAGGCAGAAAGGAAAGTTAATATTTCCAACCCCAGAAACGCCCGCCTACAATCTTCCCTGCAGTCAAGGCCCCCCAAGATTCTCACGGCCTTCCTCTGTAGACCGAAAACTTGATCCGATCCAGCAGCACATTCCCAAACAAATATTCCATAGGTCATCACTGAATGGATGAGTGCATAGTATGCCGATACTAAAGTGCTCGTAGTCACACACCAAACCAGGTTTCTCAGCAAGAATACACAACTACTCAACCTACCAGAGACATACTCAATGTGTTTGTCCAACTTAATAGTCGGATCCAGGTAAATGCCCAAAAACTTGACACTCTCCGTGTTTTTCCCTCCCTCCAGATGTCTCAGCGTAAGCAGCATTGACTGTGTCTTATCTGCTCTACTCTTTGCGCTTTTTCTTCCACCACATCCACTGAGTCTCCTTCTGATGCATCATCCGCGGAGATGGTATAATCCGCCTCATCCTCTCTTAGAGGTAAGTCAGAAATAGAATCGGTTCTAAGACAGATCCTTGCGGTGCACCTACATTCAGCACCATCATCGCAGATGACACGCCGTTTACTTTCACAATCTGGGTTCTATTGTTCAAATAAGACTTCAACAGACCTAAAAGAAAAACTCGAGGATATATCAAATAATTAGATAAGGAAAATCTTCTAAACTGAACATCTATATTAGGAGCTGAAACTTGAGCTTTGAATCATACTTAAAGACTGTATTACCACATCTCCCATGCTGAATTGCCTCTCACGAGCGTTTCGCTAAGTTAGCATCATCAGGAAATGATAATACACAATGTATCATCTAGGGTTAAGTAAAATAAATTTGATCGAAGTGTGAAACTTAAAGATGTTCGCAACTTCCTTGTGCTTGATTCGCATTATACACTGTAGAATACAGAGCAGTTTCTCGATATGTAGCCTTCTTGTTATCTATAATTTTCCTGTTTCATGCAGTCTTCTACAGATTGACAATAATGTTGATATAAGACATAATTCTAATTGAAAAACGTTGCCGTCTTTAAAACCATGCATTTAGTGCATGCCTGATAACTCGGAATTTCTATAATATGGCATGTTAGAATGGATTTCTTAGATACATACTCTCCTTTAAAATTAATAAATAATCCACGTCTATCAAAAATGGTTTTATGCTGTTTCTTCCTCTTATTTTCATTTTGTTTTTCTTGGAAAAGGATGCCAATATTGTTCACCAATAGTGTAAAGAAAAAAAATGTAATCTATCTCTTGAATATCATCCATCTTCTTCGAAAAAACGGAATTTTAAAAAAAATTGAGTTTTCTCGAAATTTCAACTCTTAGCATCTCAGTGATGAAGCTCGAGAACATAATAATTTTCGTTTGTAAAATTATCTGAAAAATCATCCCCTAAAATCTTCAAAGGCAATTACGTTACACCCTGTATAGCCATTAACGTTTTTGTCCAGAAACGATAAAATGAAATGATCCGAAAATATGAACGTCTTCTACGACGCTGAAGAAGCCACCCCCAGGTCTGGCGGCGAAATTCGAGTGCAAGTAGGCCGTGGATTACCCGATGCCCATAATTAAGTGGCGATCGTTCGGGACTAAGTTTTATACCGTGCCGCGGGCACTTTGCACCGTGACCACTCACTTGATTCTTTTGCTTACCACTAAACGCCTAATTTTATAGCGAAGCGGACTGATTCCGAACCAGCTCACTGCTATGGAATTTCACAAATAAATTGGAATATAAATTATTAGGACACATCACAAATCGGTAAGTATCCCTGTCGGCGAAGAGAAGACATACAGGGTGTAACTAGAAAATTGTTCAATTTCATTACGGTCAAGCTAGAGACGTCTGTACGTCTTAAAAAACTGAAAATATCAGTTGAATCCTCCACCTTCATCTTATAACTTTCCTATTTCACGGACAGTAGTATTATAGAAAGAGTGTTTCATTGATAAGTGAACAAATTCAACTGGAATGAAGATTAATCAATTTCATCGACAAATCACCTGTATATAGGGTCTAGTCCATCAGTTATAACGTCTCGAAGTTATGACGTCATCAACTTCAATAGATTACGCCATTGTTCAGTAATAACTTGGACGTAAAGTCTAAAAAATGGCTTCATGTGATTCAGACGACTTTCTACTTCTTGAGACCAAATAATCCATCGTTGGACTGCGTATCAAGAGAAATAAAAATTGATTTAGGAGAAACAAGAGAACAATGAACAATGAACTTGATCTACTAAATATTTTCTCCATTGCCCTGTTCACAAGAACAAGCTGTTTCGTATTATGCACAGTTGTATTGGTTGCCGTTGCGTGATGCCTCTTGATTTCATCAAATGTATTATTGATTGGATGAGTTGACCTCTGGAAGTTCTGATTTCTGCCTACACTTTTTGTTTGATAATGCCACTGAAAGCGCCAAAAAGCGTTAAGCCCGGTGATCGCGAAGGCCATTTTTTTATGCGCGCTTCCCAGGGATAGGCGAACCTGTTACACCACATGAGTAGGCGCCTTGGAAGAATTGAGGTGTCTGTTTTCTCGCATCTTAAAGAGGGGCAAATTGTAGGATGTTGGGAAGATGTTGGACGGAAGCGAGTTTCACAGCTCACTGGCCCTGTAAACGAAGGAATTCTTGTAGAGAGAGGTTCAAGGGGTCTTTAAATGTACCGCCATATGAGGAGAATTCCTTGGCAGCCTAGTGTTGCGACAAGACATCAGTTTTCCCGGAACAAGGTCTTTCAGCTCCTTGGAGCATCTTCCGTGGAAGTATCTGTAAAACAGAGACAGGTCAGCAACTTGTCTACTGAGAGCCAGCGGTTGGAGATCACGGGTGATCTCCAGGTGGTCGATGAAGCGCGCAACCCGTTTTTGCTCACTATTCAACATCCGCAACGAATATTTAGGCGCAGATCTCCATACATGGGAACAATATTCTAGAGCAGGTCGAATCTGCGCCTTATATAGAAACAACAGCTGAGATGACGTGAAGTATCGCTTGGATCTATAAAGGAAACTAAGTTTAGCTGATGCCGACTTAGCTATTGCTGATACATGTTCATGCCAACAAAACTTGGAGTTGACTGTTATTCCGAGAGGGTGCATCGAATCTTTGGATGCAATTTGTCGGCCTTGCATTATTAGAGGAGGTTCGATTAGGTTAGATTAGGTTAGATTAGGTTAGATTTTATTATCAGAGGAGGTTCTTTAGCGAAGATCTTTTTAGAAAACGTAGTTGCTTGCGTCTTGCTCGCGTGGAAGCTCACCAGGTTCAACTGACTCCCCTCAGATATCCTCTGTAAGTAAGAGTTTAAGTTATAAATTTGTTGACATCTTTGATGATGAGATTCCGCAGCTGTAATTGGCCGCAGACCACTGAAAGACGAAACAAGGGAACAGTCGTCTTTTGGGATTCCAAAACTTAGTACGTTCGATCTAGTTCGATTCGCGGCGCAATCAGTAGATAAAAAAAAGCTTCGCAAGGGATTTTGCTTAATTTAGAGGATAAACTGAAGAAATCAAGCAGCAGTCATTCAGAAATGTAAAAAATTTCTGTATTCAACAACAACACTAAAAATAAAAATGATGTCGCCTACAATCTACATTCGATTTCTATATAGTATAAAATACATTCAAATGGAATGATTCTTTCAGAGATTTTTTGTATCGTTCGTTAAAAACTCAACATTCCTTTGTAAAAATATATAGAAAACTGAAAGAAACTTATGTAGTGTCGTCACCTAGCGACCAGAAGTGTAAGTATAATTATCTGTCGATTAAGGTTCGATATATTTGGCGATATTCAGCAGAACTCTTTCGGAGCATGAATGAATCCTCGAGAATCGAAATTGGACGGTGATTCTTCAAGAATCGAGATTCGGGGAGATCCAGAGACTTGCCCAAAACTTGATTTTAAAAACAATATATATGACTATATGAAAAAAATAAGTATTTAAAATAATAGCTTTGTTCAAAAGGAGTGAACTATCAAATATCTGATGGAGTGGGAATGTAATATCGCATATCCTCATTTATTTTGACTCAAGTTTTAGTGTAGATATTTCTTAACGGAAGTGTAATTCAGTTGTTCATACTTTTATAGAATATTTTTGGTTGTTTTATAAAAAATTATTTATGTTGTTTTTGTGATGCTATGGCTGTGTTTCATTTGAAAACATACATTTCACTTTCACTCCCGTTATTGTTATATATTTCTATTTCCTTGAACAACTTTATGAATTCTTTTCAGATTTTTAAGTTGAAAATTCATTCAAATCTTTCCTGATAACATATTCAGTCTTATTTAAACCTTAATTCTCATTATGATTGAATATAACAGAAAGTTTAATTGCAATTCTGTTCTGATCCAAGCTCTCTAGTTTTGCAACTCAATAAGCTTGAATATTCAAGCTTCAGCGAAAAAAGATTGACTTCACTTGAATTCTGAAAGAGTACGCTTGAGTTGAGCCAGGAAAGCCAAGCGACCAAATGAGTTTTCCAGATTTGGACCGGAAGGAAGTTATAGGAAGCGTGGGGTTATTGGGCTCTACTATGGAACATGGCTGAGGAAACTACAATCGCAATTTAATGTTAAATTCATTATGAGTGTAAGATATGATTATCTGGTTTATGGAAAATAGCAAAAAAATTATGAACTAGAAAGATATTTTTTTGTCACAGCATAAAAATGAAAAAGTGTCATACGCTCCCTTCATCTCATATTTCGAGGAAAGAGAGTTATTGTGTTTCTCTGTATAAAATGCATTTAATTATATTTATAACATGTAATAAAGTGAAGTTATCGGTTGCAATTAAACACAATAAACCGAATTCATTTGACTCAGCTATCTTAGCATAGGAGTTCTTCTTCACGCTACTTTTTAAAATAATAAAATCCGCTTCGATTGGAGTACATAGTTGAAGGAACAGATTTGGAGTACAGTTAATTCTTGAGTTACTTAGTTATTCATTCATTCAGTTCTTGGATTTTTGGATCCAACATCGGCAGAACAACAACACAAGCTTTTTCATTCACTTTAACATTTATATACTGTAATTTTTGCATCTGATCTTCAACAAAAATTTTTCAGTTCTGTTTATTGAGTTATTTAATCGAGTAATTGAAGTCCCCTCTTCAGTATAGCAAAACATCAATCAACTTCAATAGTTATTTCTCCACCGAGCAAGTACTTACAGTGCAGAGTATTTCATTTCAAACGAGCCAACCTGTATATTTCTTATCCGTAGTGATTGGAAAAATTTGCAGAAACACGTCGAATGATTTTGTTTGTGAGACCTCCTTTGACGTTTATTCGAGGTTTCAATGAGCAACCTTTTATGGAGTGGCACTTCAACCTTCCAAATTGAAAAGGACAAAGGGGACCTATACCAAATTTGAAAGCCCTTTTAAGTCCTTGACAAATTTGTATGAGAAACGTAATTGTCACGAATCCTTTTCACCAAAAATCTTTTTCTATTTATTTTTTGATCTCAAATGAACCACCTCGTATATTTTGGCTATTAAAAGATTATTATTAGGGAAAACAAATCGAGTTTCGTTCTGAAAGGAAACTTTCCGACTGGAATTAGCACCTGCGTGCATTGAACAGTGATTTTATATTATCTGAAATATTATTTCTCATTGAAATTGTTCCATTTTATTTTTTTAATGGGCTCTTCCCAGGAATAGGCGAACCTGTTACACCTAATGATGGGCGCCTGGAAAGAATTGAGGTGTCTGTTTACTCGCTTCTTGAAGAGGGTCAAATTGTAGGATGTTGGGAAGATGTTGGACGGAAGCGAGTTCCACAGCTCATCGGCCCTGGAAACAAAGGAATTCTTATAGAGAGAGGTTCGAGGGATCGCTTAAGGTACCGCCATATGATGAGAACTCCATGAGTTTTCCAGGAACGAATATTTAGGCGCAGATCCCCATACATGGGAACAATATTCCAAGCAGGTCGAATCATATATAGAAGCAACAGCTGAGATTACGTGAAGTATCGCTTGGCTCTGAAATAAAACTAAGTTTAGCTGATGCAGACTTAGCTATTGCTAATACATGTTCATGTCAGCAAAACCCGTAATCGACCATTATTCCGAGAAGGTGCATTGAATCTTTAAATGCAATTTGTTGGCCTTGCATCGTTAGAGGAAGTTTTCCAGTTAGGACCTTTCTAGAAAACGTAGTTGCGTTTTGCTCGCGTTGAAGCTCACCAGGTTCAACTGACCCCATTCCGATATCTTCTTTAAGTCAGAGTTCAAGTTATTAATTTGTTGACATCTCTGCCTATCAGATTCCGCAGCTGTAATCGGCGGCAGACTACTGAAAGACGAAACCAGGGTATAATCGTCTGCAAAACCGAATATCTTGTTCTCTGTAGATGACAGAAGATCGTTCACCTGCAACAGAAACAAGATTGGCGAAAGAATGGATCCCTGAGGTACTCCTGCTTGCAACTGGAAACAATCAGATGTTATATCGTCGATCACAACTTAATATAATAATATAAGAATAAAAACAATTAATACATTTGTTTTGGCTAAATCTGATTATACGTTTATTCGATCATTTGTTGTATTGAAAATTAATCATTCAGTTACTACTTTTCAGATGTGATTGCAGTTTCAGAAATAATTATCATGTAGATCTTAAGTACCTACATCAAAATTGTGCCCGAATGGCTGCAATGATATCGAATCAATACCATCTTGAATCTAACGTTAGCTTGAATGGAATTGATATCAAAAGTCATTGGGTCGGATTCAGTTATGGATGAAAAATTAAAATTGTGAATGATGAAGCTGTATCTGTGGCCGTTTTGGGACATGTTTAACTTATCTCACGCAACCTATACGACAAATTTCTGCAACTTCCAGTGCTAGCCAATCTAATATTTTTAAAATTTCTCCAAACCGTACTTAGAAATCATGAGACTTTTGTGAAATTATGGAAAAGCATATCAACCCTCATTTCTTGTACAACGTTTGCTCTTCACACGATTGCTCCTTTTCACTTCATGGAAGGGTTAACCGGCATAACTTTAGATATTGGAGCGATACAAATCGTCATAAATTTCAAGAATATCCTCAATTCTTCAATATCGGGAAAAAGTAAATATTATGGTAGGGATTTTGGGAAACCTCCTAATTGGATCCCTGTTTATTCTTGGCAATTTAAACAGCGAAATTCATCTCGATAAATTTTACAGTACCTCAATTTGCAATATTCTGGTTGAATTGGAGATGCCTGTCCGTTCTTCAGACCAGAAATTTCTTTCTTCTGATGTCATCATCACTATCAATAGGACCTACAGCGCGGGGTGGGCCCTGGCCTCCTCCACGATTCGCCTTCTTATTGTGCAGTCCTTGGCCTTTGAACCCCAGCTAGTGACTCGCATTGCCCTTAAATCACCCAACACTTGGTCCTGCCATCTGATCCCTGAATCTATGCCCGTTTCCTGGTAGATCTCCGCATTCAGGAGCCTTCCATTCTCTGAACGTGCCTAAACTAACGGAGTCTTTGGGATTTTATGAATTTCACAATGTCTTCACCGTTCAATATGTTTATGATTCCGTTGAATCGTCTGATCCTGTCTTGGTCATGTTCAGTGAGTGTCCAGCTCCCAATGCCATAGATTAATGCTGGTCGAACTAACGTCTTGTAGACCTTCATCTTTGTCTGTCTTGTCATCAGTTTGCATTTCAGGACTTCGAGGTTGGCAAAGTAGAACGGTTACCCCACTGAAGTTGCTCACTAATGGCAGCGCTTGTTTTCCCTACGCTATTGACTAGCTGTCGAAGATAGGTAAGGTTTTATATTTCTTTGGAAACTACATCATCTGTTTGAAGACTGATGAACTATTCGTTGGTCTTCTGAGGCTGATTTTTCCTTGTACACTGTCTTCTTGAGATTGACAATAGGTCCCAGTTCTTTACCATTTTCTTCCATCTCTTTGGACACTTTCATAAGTCGATCTATGTTCCTGGCGATAATAGCTATATCATCTGCATAAGCACATATTTGGGTTGACTTACTGAAGGTGGTTCCTCTCCAATCAATACGATGGATTGCTTTATGCAGTGCTATGATGAAGAGTGTTAGAGATAGCCCATTTCCTTGTTTGACGCTAGACGTAATCTCAAATGGATCGCTCAACATTTTCCTTATTTTCACCTTTGCTTTAGAATTGGTCATGGTCATCATATGTAGTTCAGGTAAAATTCCAAGATCTTCGAGTGCGCTTCTCAGTTTAGAACGTTTTAGACTGTCGAAAGCTTACTTAATATCGAGGAAAAACATGTGCAGGTTGATGTACTCATAACACTTTTCCATAATCTTATGGATTATGGTTATTGTAGGGTTCTTTGTTGCTTTAGGTGTTTTTTGACATCATGTTTTCTCTAGTCCAGTATTGCTCATCTACATTCTTCAACAAACCATATTCCGTTATGTTCTTTTTTCTCTTCCCCCTGTGGAATTTTTTGCAGCATCGAGGATGTTGGGTTTTCTGCCACTTCTCTTCTATGGTGTTGCTCTGTGTCTAGTTCAGCTTTTGCTCGAAAACCTCCTGGTAAGTTCTGAGTACCGTGTTGTCTCTCTTCAACGAGTCTGTGCCCCACTTTGTTTGCTTCAACTTTTTTGATGATTGAACGGTGGGAAGTTTTTCTGTCACTACTGCATTCATAAGGTAGTGATCAGAGTCACAATTGAGTCTACGCCAAGATCTAAGATCTGATATGGAAAAGTAATATCTCTGCGACACCAAAACATGGCCTATCTAGTTTAGAACTGATGTGCCGGGAATTAAACACGTTTCAAGATGTAAACTTTTGGGCTGAAAGGTTTTACTTCTGAAAAGATAAGGTTTTTCCGGGATACGAATTCGGTAAATTAATCGCCATTACCATTGTTAAAGTCATGTTATACGGGCGTGCCAGATTGGGTTGACTTTCAGATCCCCCTACTTGTGCGTTGAAGTCACCCATCACAAGAGTTAGATCGTATCTTTGAATGCGGAAGAGGACTTCATCAAAAAGTTCTCTCTGTCTTAATCTTTTTTCTCTTCGGTAGTGACATGAACTGATAGAAAAGATACATTTCTAAATTCACCCTTTAGTTTGATTCTGCATATCAGATTACTTACAGTGTCGTAATACAAGATATAATAATACCGACTTGCTGACCAGAAATCCAGTGCCATCAAACTTTGTGTTTGGACTACTATATATAAGAGTGAAATCACCTGTGCCGCTAGTATGTCATACTGATATTTGAGCATTTCATCAGCCATCTCCTGCTTTTTCCCAGCGAGGCGCATAGTTCGGACGTTCCAAGTGTCAAGTTTCAGTTCAGGTGAGTCAAATCGTATCCGTTGTCCAGTTAGGCCAAGTGGCAAGGCGAGGTTGATCGTTTCGTAGCAGTCCCTTTTTCACGTCGTTTAGTAGCTAGCCCAACGCACAATCCTCCTCCTTTATCCAGGCTTGGGACTAGCACCGGCACTTACATAAGAAAGTAAACTAACCTCATGTGTTTCAAGAATATTCTCAATTCTTCAATATCCGGAAAAGCTAAATGTTAGACTAAGGATTTTTGGAAATCAGCTAATTGGATCTTTGCCTATTCTTGGATATTCAAACAGGGGAATTCATCTCAATAAATCTTATATCACCTCAATTTGCAATATTCTGGTTGGATTTTAAGAAGAAGTTCATTGCAGAGGCCTACCCGATCTCTTGACCTAATTTTTTTTCTTCTTATCGGGGCACTTCCTAAGTTCAAAATATTTGTGACACATTCTGACAATTTTGGGATCTACGCCAGCGAATTGTAGGTGAGTGTCGTCAAGTAACTCCAATTATGCTGAACCATGTTAGAGACGGTTTTCAGTCAAGATTATATCATTATATGGATATTAATGATGAACAAATTCTCTAATGATATTTGTAATTTGTAAGCAGGGTTCTCAAAAGACATTTCAACAAAACCTACTTTTCCTATATGGAACCTCAAGGTATGTGAGTTTACTGGTTCATACAGGTAGACGCTGATTACCATAGAAGAATTTTCCCTCAAAACAAACATTGATCTGTTTTTTGCTTATTTCAATTCGAGATGGTTTGTTTGAGATAAAAACTGCGAATAAGATTCGTCAAGATATTTTCTCATACACCATTGTAAAGAGGCTTCAAAGAACTTTCGAGTTAGGTATCGTTCGATCCTTTTCCCGTATTCAATTTCGAGTTGCAGCGCCCCTACAAGGGGGTTGCTCTTTAATTCCCAAAATATTAATTAATAGATAGAAAATTTTTCCAATCACTGCGGGATGAGAAATATACAAGGTGATTTGTTAGAGATGGGACACCCTATATGATAAACCGTTGCTCAATCGGAAGAACAAATATTATCGACATTGATCTCCTGAATTTGTTTGTATACTTTTATTTTTGAGTCAAAAACAAGTCATCGATTAAAATCTCTCATCAACATAGTCAAATGAATTTCAGTATCAGATAATGTTCGCACCAACTACGTAGATAAATGACTTATTCAAATTCCATGTCTATTCAAACACGTTCGATACATTGTACAAACAATAAGCGAGATAATCATCCGAACCTGGGCTACCACTCTCGAAATTGAAAAACTGAAAAATGGGTGTGAATCAATAAGGATACGAGTGACAGACAGCCGACTTAGTCAGCGTGCGTGGGTGATTTCAATTTACCCAAAGATCATCTTCTTAACCGACGTTCCAACAACGATAAGCAGAGTTACCTTCTTGGACGAGACTTTGCAGGTGAATCTTCACGATTTCCAGGTCGGGATTTGGAACAAGGAATGATCGACGTAATCTATCGAACAAACATGCTCAAAATCAGCGATATTAAATGAATTTTCTGTTAAATTATTATTTTTTTCTTCTGATTAGAGTGTACTTATTAAAAGTGATTTATGATATCATTTACAATAAAAAAATATATACTGATTTTTGCATTATAATTACAATGCATGCAACATTTTTCAAACTAATTTCTAAGAGAATATTTCTCAGACGAATTATAAAGATGGAAAAAATATAAATACGGAATTTTGCCTCCTTCTGCACTTACGGCAGCTCTATAAAGCTTCCCAATGTTCAAGATTAAGTACTCCATATCTTCTAGAGGAATTTCAATTCAGCACTGTGGAGATCTTGGAACAGTTTGTTCCAGTTCTGTTGTGCTTCCGGGAATTCTTCGCTGAAGTTCAATGGAATGAAGGTCAGGAGATTAAGTCGACCACTCTAAGATGATTATATTTTCCGCTTCCAGGAAATTTCTTATGACTCTCGTAGAGTGTAGTATCTTACAGAAAGAATGAAGTTTGAACCAGCAACATATATTATATGCATATGAAATAACAGAGAGTAATATTTTATATTCCTAAAATGAAAATCGATTAAGA
The DNA here is from genome assembly GCA_013387265.2 of Cryptolaemus montrouzieri. Taxonomy (NCBI): domain Eukaryota; kingdom Metazoa; phylum Arthropoda; class Insecta; order Coleoptera; family Coccinellidae; genus Cryptolaemus; species Cryptolaemus montrouzieri. The sequence continues at coordinate 32,480,394 of JABFTP020000144.1, read as the reverse complement.
ATGTTGCTCATTTATATGTTGGATTCATTTTTTTGTATCAGGTGTTCCTAGAACATACTCTTTGTCAACCTAGCTGAGAACCAAATCGATATATAGCGGTGAATAGAACATGTCTCCGTTGATTTTGTGGTCACTTCACATGTTCTGGAGCAGGACCTGAACCAAGAGCTACGTGAAATATCGTAAGAAACACATAACGATTACACACAATTTCAAAAAGCCCTAAATTGTGGGTTTTCGTAGAAACGATAAAAATATGCTTTTTATAGTGACATTAGTTTCATTTCTTGATTTATATGAACACCTTCAATTATTCATTCCTTCAATCTCATTGTTCCAAAAATACTGACTCAATTGAAAGGTACATTTCTAATGTAAGTCAAATTAAAAAGCACAGTAATAATGGATTCATTATGATAAAGTGCAACAAACAACACAATTACTTAGGGCTGTGAACCAGTTTGCATCATTTAAGTCACCAGAACCATATGGCTCTGCACATCTACAGATACGGAAAATAAACTGGTTATGATTCCTCTAGAGTGCCAGTCTGACTCTGCGCTGGGTTCCGCAACCTTGGAGAGGAGCAGACGTAGTTTGCATATCAAAGCTAGAATGAAACACCCACTAGGTTATTTGGACCAATATGTCTTACATCTTTTATGTTGAAAACTTTGGAAACAACTGTTGACAGATATCTAAGCGAAGGGACGTCATTGGAAGGACCTTTAATCTGCAATCATAAGCATTGCATCTAGGGAAATCCTTCAAATCAGTACTCTACTAGCTTATATGTAGCTGGAAAGCGTGGCCGAAAACATACAATTACAAGATTTCTCTCAACTCCAATATCTATGTTCGAAATGGTTGAGGAGGGGAAATGACTTGAAAAACTGGATATCCAACTTACTCCACAACACATTTTCCTCTTTAAAATTGATTTCCGAATGAAAAGAGGTCCAGATTAACCAGAGTTGTCACCTCTTCTGAGGAATATGGAGAAGAACAGTTCCTAAACGAGCCGCACATTTTTTTTCCAAGGTTATGCACACGATATAGCCATTGCAATTAACGAATGGAACCCAACTTAATAATCGACAGAAAACCATGTGAACCTTATGTATATTATATAAAATATATACTTCTATGTATTTATATACGTCACACTATATTAAGGCAGTATTAATGAATATTAAATAAATTAAGACATTAAAATGAATTAAAATAGGATCAAAACAGATTTGAGATCACATGACATATATTCAATCGGTAATTTATTGAACATTTTGAAGCTAAGTATTCTTGACGCCTCTGTGACCTGCTCAGACTATAATATGGTAATTCTATGTCATCTTTAATTCTTTTATTATATGCATGAAACTCACTATTGCAGCTCAGCGCCCGTCGATGTTCTTCTATACATATAGAAGAAACTCTAGAATAATGAAACAAGAAAGCATAAGTACTCCAAAAATTTAAAAGAAGCCTTGTAACAATTTGTATTATTTGAGCCATTCATCTGGCGAATCACTCGCCATTGTAATTCGAAAAGCGTTCCCGCCTCAATACAATTACCCAAAACCAGGCTCCCATTCCTTTAAAGCAATTCACACAGACTAAATTGAGCTACGTGCACGAGGTAAGATTCCTATCAACAAAATATCGCTTCTAAGTTTCTTCGCAAGATGAATTGCAATGGCCGACCAAGTGAGCCTAGAGTCTCAATGAATATCCAGAAATTTGGCAGTAGTGGGCTCAAGGCTACGCATTCTAAAAACATCCCCCAAAATTCTATCACTATTCATGCTGACCCTTTTTACATGAAACAATGACACGCCATCAACTAGACAGACTAAATCGACACTGACAGTAAATAAAACGGTCATTATTGCTGTTTGAAAAAGGCCAAATTGAAAAAATCATACAAAACAACGCAATAAACATTTGACATGTGTAGACTGCTTAAAAAATTCCTTGATCCTTCTTCTATCCACCGAAGCAAAAATTGTGTATGTAGTGCAAAAGATCTACGAGCTACAATTTCCACAAAAATCGAGTTTATCACAAAAATAATTAAATCTGTCAAAAGTTTTGACAGATAAGTGCCAACAACTTGGGAATTTCATGCCTTGTTAAAATGTCGGTTCTAGATGTATAATAAAAAAGGTAGATTGCCATTTGAAATAACAAAGTGATGACCCACTTCCGGTATAACCGGAAATGGTATCACTTCGAAAATATTTCACTTCAATTGGAAATCGCTTGTTATGACCGCGTATGAAATTTCAGCTTGATATTGTAATTGGAACTCAAAAGATTTTTAACGGACGGTCCCGGTGGATATCCTGTATATATATATATATATATATATATATATATATATATATATATATATATATATATATATATATATATATATATATATATATATATACTGGTTGATTCACCAGTGGCGCGGTGCTCTGTAGCTCGTACACACTTGAAGATTTAATTTTGTTCCAACGGTATTGTATTTAGGAAGTAAGAATCTACTTCAGCAATGTATTTTGCAGTGTTCCAATTTTCTATAAAAGAATTTTTGGTTCAAGATACAGGAGCGGCCTAAACTCTGCTATAATGTCGTTAAGTAATTAGTTTTTTCGTGAGTAGTTTCGTCACAATATTTTTTTTCCGTAAAAATTCACGAAAATAGTCTCTCACATCATCGCATGCTCCTTCGGCCAGAAGGGAGGATGAATACTTTTTTCCTTTCGTTTTCTTATTGCCCAAGGATAGCTTTATTGATGAATTGAAATATGAGGTGCCTCAAAACACCTAATTAGATTACTGACAAACATCCGAACTGCGTCTGACGTATTACGTCCTCTTCGAAAATTGAATTGACATTTAAAAAAAAGGCCATTAGACTCGACAAATTGGGCATTTGCCTGAACATATTCCAAAATTTTGGAGGAGATCGGTTGAAGCGAGATAGGCCTGTATGTTGCTATCTTGTTCGCATCCCAATTTTTGTCTAAGGGATGATCTTCAAAATTTTTAAGCAATCCGGAAACACTTACCACTTACCACACCTATTAATAAGTTCAGTTAATATTTCGTTTGATGAATCTACAAAATCTCCCCATTTGCTATTGCTCAGAGATGTGACAGTCTCTGTGAAACCAGGTTCTATAAATGAAAATTTCATGTGATGAGGTAAAATCTCCATAAATATATCAACTAATAAAGCATTTGCATGGAATCGAGCCAATTGCACGCGATTTTGAAACCTCTTACTGATGACCAGATTGTATCACAATCTAAATTAGAAGAAAAGCTGTGAAGTAGGAAGATAATTAGTTTTATCGAGTTACGAGTGAGGTTGAAATAAAAGTTGATTTTGGTTCACTTTATCTTGCTGATGGGTTTGATAATATCAAGAATAGTTAGGAAGGACAAAAAATTCGCCCGCCAGCTTAGCTCTATAAGAGTTGTTATTGAAAAGATTGTGAATAATTGTCAATCTATTCTCACCTCTGGTGAGTTTGTAACTTTAAATAAAACGTTGGAATCGTTTTGAGGCCGCTGTGGGTTTCGTTAGTACATTCCAAATCATCCAGCAAAAGACAGGAAAAGAATACAGGATTTGGTCGGCTCAACGTTCATTAAATAAATATGGAATTGTAAGGTGGAAAACAACCAAAGATACCTTATCAATTGAACAATACTGCAGAAAGCATAGATCTTCGAATGATTGAACCAATTTCAGGAACCAGTCGAAATCTCACGTTCGATAATTGCTACACCAGTTATGAACTCATCGATGAAGTCTTTAAAAAGCACAAGTTTACTCCGAAAAAATAAAAAACAAATTCCACCTGAGCTGCTATCATATAAAATCGGGCCTCATTGGTTTCTAAAAAACATAAACATTGCTAAAAAAAACAAAAATGTCCTACTTCTTTCATATCTTCATCTTAATAATTCCATTGACAATACTCGCGACTAGAAGCTTCCTATAATGTTGCTCGAAACAGCAGATGATAGCCCCTTACAGTTGTTTTCAGTCTTTAGAATCCAGCAGGTATTAACTAACAAGTTGTTTATAAATATAATGTTGATATACACACAACCAAATTTATATGGAATCACTCGGTATTCCACATTATTGATTGTTTTTAACCATGGATCTTTGTCTGCTTGTGAAGAATGAAGTTTATTTGTTGTAAAAAACTGTACAGTATGATAAGAAATGTTAAATTATCATCACATGTTCGGGATATTGAACTCACTCGTCAGTGAGATTTGAAACTGTGAATTTCAAAATTTAAAAAAGCTTATAACCATAATTGAAAATGCCTTACGTTGGATTGTTCGATGTGCAAAGGGGTCGAATAATTGGTCTCGTTGAAGATGGGGTGACACAGAGGGTTATAGCGGCCACAATGGGGGTATCATAAGGGATGATATCAAAAACCTACTCCCGATACGTGGAGATACAATCTCTGCAAAGTAGGCCTAGAAGAAATCGTAGGAAGATCACTCCTGAAGAACAAGACCGCTTTTTATGCCAAATTTCAAGAAGAGGCCCTAGTGCGTGGCACCCCATACTCCAAAGGCAATTATTGGAAGCAACAGGCATCAGTATATCAGTCGAAACGATACGTCAAAGACTTCTTTTGGGGGGTTTATACAGCAGAAGGCTCTCAAGAGCTAACCAGACAACAAAAAAATATAGACTTAATTGGTGTATCGAGCACCAAAATTGGAATATTGAGAATTGGCGAAATGTTCTTTCTTCGGATGAGACCAGAATTGGTGTTCGATTAGATGACCGCCGGATTCGGGTTTTAAGGGGTCGTGGAAGACAAGCTAGACTCCGAGCAGCAAGACAAATTCCGAAATACTAAGTTGGAAGTGTGATGTTTTGGGGTGGTTTTACGCTGGGAGGCAAAACAGGTTCGATTTCGTCTCCCGCGAGTGTAACGCCTATAAATTACGTAGGCCTAGTGCTGGAGTCCAAAGTGAGACTCTGGCGGGGTGCCCACGGTGAGAATTTCATTTTTATGCAAGAAAACGCTCCTCCGCTTACCAGTAACTTCAGGCAACATTATCTTGAAACAGAGGGAATAGCTATTTTGGACTGGCCAGCTTGCTCTCCAAACCTAAATCCCATTGAAGATTTATGGGATTATCTCAAAGGGAAATTAGATCGCGCCAATATAATCTAAGAATCCCATAACAGCTCATCGAAGCCGCCACAGAAGAGTGGCAGAATATCACCCCAGTGGAGGTCGAAAACCTAATCCAAGGAATACCTAGATGGATTCAGGCTTATACTAGGGTAAGAGAAGGCACTACAAGCTACAGAGGTCGAGAAAAAAAGCACCTACTCCGTAAGAAAACAATTTTCCATTTTTTTACTACATGCGGAAAGAGTCTCTTATTTTCTTTTATTTGTTTCTTTCTTAAAATAAACCTAAATTTATTTCTTTTTTCAATGAAATATCTCAAAAAAGATTAATTTTAACAATTCTTCGGAATTTCCAAAATCCCTGAGGTAATATTCAGAATATCGGGTGATTCCATATAAATTTGGTTGTGTGTATTTGAAAGATTCAGTTAAACAGTAATTGTCGTCTCGAGAAAATAATCTTCGATCACGAGTTTTTTACGCAGAAAATCAGAAATTTAACTGGTGAGTAGTCTGAAGAACTACCAAAATGAACAAAGTACAGTTCATGATCACTGTTGTTTTTGTTTTAAACAAATTGTCAGAGAAACAAAATATTCTTGCTGTTCTTGTGATGAATAAGTTTGCCTAAACATGTTGCTATACAGTGCATACCATCTACCAATAAAGTAGCGGATAATTCTAAATAGTCTAAGTCAAAATAGTTAGAATGAATTTTTCGATACCAATAAATAATAGAAATATCTTTAAGTTTGTGAAAATAATATTCTTTTTTCTTTGTGGTTTAGAGATAGGTGATCGAAACTTTAATACTTATACTATCGAATGTAATACGCTTATTGATAGATAATAATTTTCAATATTATGAATTTTATTTGACAAAAGAAAATTAAAATAGAGACTGAAACCAACAACTAGGACCAATGCCGTTAAATTTCATATGGGTTCTATAAGACCCCACTTGATCGAAAATGTAACTTTTAACCACCAATCCATTGCAATTTTTAGGAGTGAAGAAGGAGAATACTTGCATTATTCTGTAAGTTTGATTTGAAACTTTCACTAAGGACCGCTGTTTTGCATACAGTAGTTTCATGCTTATCAGTATTACAAATCAACTTTGAATCTACTAGTGAAATATCTGATTTTATAGAGACAAAAATTCTCCTATATATTTTCGACATGCACTGAGTATTTCATCTGTACGGTACACTTCTCTAACCTATCAGAAAAAAGTAAAACGCCGCCTTATCTCAGATGATCATCGCATCTGGTTTCGTGTGTATTGTTATTCAGCGTTTTCGAATATCACGCTTATGAAATCGTGTACCAGAAGACGCGAAAACAGCGAGGAGATGAAACGTTCTTCACTTGCAGAACACACACAAACTATAATTATGTATAAGGGAGTAAACATTACTACGGCGGAGCGGATCAGATGTGTACGCCAGGGGCGGAATGGCCGTATCAAATAATATAAATAAATTACTTCTTTCATTTTGGCCGAGGGGTGAATTTACACTCGAGGTCTTTGAAAGGTGAAATGTTCGCTCATTTTTAGCACCGACTTACTAACAGGACCTGGGGCGCATACATTTTGCTGTCTCGATATAAATGTTGCTTCATCTTCCTTACCATATCAAATTTAGAACGTATTTTGTATGTTTTGATAAAATAAACCGAACAGATGGCTGGATCCAAATTCGAGCAATGACCTCTTTAGTAGTCGAATGAATTTATAATTTCAAGAAGTAGTTTTCTCACTTCAGTTGTGTGGGTTATTTAAACTGAAACATACACTCTATATATCATGACTAGTGCAACAAAGTGCAGGCAATTGCTATTTTAAATAATTCGGAAGAGAACGTATGATTTAGACAGGATTTTCCAAAAAAAATGACTTCCCCTGTAACTCAGAAGAAGGAAGTGTCAGCGGAAAATGCTGAAACACTTCGATTTTTGTTTCGAGAAGGACCATTGCTTATGCCGATTTTGAGCATGTCAGATCAACCTCCTACCATCATTATCCTCTATCTACAAACTCATCATAGGGAATATGGGTTGCGTGGTACATTTTAAGAAAGATATTTCGATTATCTACAGGGTGTTACATAATAGTGTGTCACAACTTGAGGGGATAAATCTACGTGCAATTCTAAGAAAATAGTTTATATAAACATAGGTCCGCAAAGCTTTGTTACGGAGCTACAGGGTGTTGAAATTTTCGGAAAAATTTTTCTTTTCTTCAAAACTCCTGCAGTTTTTGAGATATTCAGCCAAATTTGGAATGCAAGCTATTTTTTACAGCTTCTATATTTACACGTCCTAGAATTTAACTGAAATTCACATGGTGTTTTCTTGTCCGAGGCCATTTCTCCTTTTCCCTTTCAAACTTTTTTGCAGTACGCCACTGATCAGCTTACAATCAATTTTCGTTCAATTGGAAAACTTTTTTGACACTTGCAATTTTTTCCTATCTCCAACCGTTTTCGAGTGAAAAATTATTTGAGTTATTTGAATTGTATGTTATTCGCTAAATAACAAAAAAATGATAGAAATACTCGATAGGTAGCCCAAAATTTGCTTTTATTTTGATAGCTCGTCTTCTGAGACTCAACTCATACTTATTCTATATCAAACTAAAAATAGAACAATTAAAAACTGAATAAATTGCTGGAAGTGTCCTCCACCTGCAAAAATACGACCTCTGTCCTTCTTCGCGCACTCTTTGAAATATTAATGGGGTATTTCTTATTGTGTCACAAGAAGTTATTATTCGATTTCTCAATGCGTATACAGTGTTCACTGGAGTGGTATATACTAAGCTTTTGAGATATCCCCATAAGAAAAAGTCTAAACTATTTAAGTCTGGAGACTTAGGAGGCCATGGTTCTGGCCCACCCTTACCTATCCATCGGTTGTTGAAAGTAATATTCAAGAATTCCCTAGCTTCTCCACTAGAATGTGCTGGTGGTCCGTCATGCATGAACCACATTATGTTTCTCACCAAAAGTGGCACATCGTCGAGCAATAAAGGTAACTCCTCCCCAAAAAATTGCCGATAAGCGGGACTGTTTAATCAGTTAGGCAAAAAAATGCCCAATCAAATAATTTCCAATTATTCCGACCCAGACATTCAGTGAGAATTGTTCTTGATGATGAGATTCTTCAATCCAATGGGGTTTTTCCTCAGCCTGATAATAATTATTGTGAAAATTTGTGATAGCAGTTCTCGAAAAGTTAGCTTCGTGTGTAAACATTATTTCACTATCAAAATTAGTATTTTCTCTTATTTCATCTGAAAACCATCTGCATGAAGGCAAATCTCGAGGAAGTAGAGTTTGGACGCGTTGAATATGAAACGGGTACAATATAAAGTCGAGGAGAATCCTCCACACTAAAACATTTGAAATATTCAGCTGATTTCCAATTCATCTCGTACTCACATGAGGATTCAAATCAATACAATTCAAAACTGCTCCCTCAATATCTGGAGTTCTCATAGTTTGAGTTGCACCTTTTGAATGATTATTTGAAGTAAAAATACCAGTTTCCCTCAACCTTCTGTGGTTATTTGAGAAAGATCGCCTGTCTAGTGTTACTCGATTGGAAAGCGCAGCTGATATAATCCCTTGCTTCTGTTGTGTTTCCGTCATCCAGACATGTACATCTACATGTAATGGATATCAGCCAATTCGGCGTTAGTAAAATCAGCAATTTTTTCTTACAGCAATAACTTCAAAAATCTTAAAACTAATCGTTAATTTAATAAACAGTTCGAGCAGACACTGGTTCAACTTTAGCAACTGTCAATTTGAATAAATAAATGAAAAAATCAAAGCCTACTAGTCATTTTTCTAATTAGAAGTGCTTTCAATTCAGCGAATGTATACAATCGTTTAATAATTTTTTTGCTCGAGAACGGTTGGAGACATAAAAATATTATAGGTGTCAAAAAAGTTTCTAAATTGAACAAAAATGACGAAAATTGGTTTTACGCTGATCAGTGGCGTACTGCAGATTCTAGTTGAAATTTAGGACGTGTATTGATGGAGACTGTGAAAAAATTGCATTCCAAATTTGGGCTGAATATCTCAAAAACTGCAGGAGTTTTGAAAAAAAAAATCCACGTAGATTTACCCCCTCAAGTTGTGACATACTATTTTTTCAACACCCTGTATATCAGTCAATCATTTTTCTGAGTTAAATGTTTCCGAACTTGAGTATTTCAATTGCAAAGTATATCTATCATGTGACACCTCATTGGAAAAGTCACTTGATGCTCTGAACGAATTTGGTTACACACTTCGGATCAGGGATCTATTCAGGATGTTCCAATCAGGGTATTCATTTCGTTAGCTAGCTAAGTACGTCGTGTCGATTGATTCAAATTCATTCGACTGTATTTTTCAATCTGCTTCGTTACTGAAACCAAAAACTGCCGACAGATGATATAGAAAGACTACAGTTCGTAGATTACATTTTCTATTTGATAAAGGTCATTGAAATCAGCACAACAATTTATTACATATGTTTTTCCTAAGGCAATATTATCATACAACGATTAATATGTTGTTCCAATCAGAACTGCACCACTGTTATGCGATACTTACGGGAGAAACTCGAAAATGATGTATTGGGGAATAGAGTAGAAATCGTGTCTGTTTATTTTTAAAATAACAATTGCGCGAAAGGTACTGCAAGAATATCTAACACAAATTATCCAGATAAAGAAGTGAGTGAGTGTATCTAATCTCTGATACAAACATTTCAGGCAATTGTATCAGTGGCGAACCGAATGCATGAAATAACACGTCCTGTGAGAAATGAAACTGTTAAAGTTGTGGTATTGGTTCATCTAGAAATGGACACTCAGTCCATTAGGAAATTATCTCATCGAACTGGCGTATCAAGTATGAGCATCTACAGAATGATAAAGTATCACGAATTTCACCATTTCAAAATAAGATGAACTAAATGAAAATGGCTGTAATTGTCGCCTGCAATTGCGAGAAAATTTGAGTGACAATATGATTAAAAGTTTCTTTAAATATCTGTTTTTCTGAAAATAGTACCTTCATGCTCCATGAAGATGTGAACAGACACAATTTTCGATGTTAGGACATCGACAATTCTCACTTGTATATGGAAATAAATACACAATCCCCACAAAATTAAATGTTTGAGCAGGTTTGTCCGGAAACCATCTTCATCGACGGTAGTCTCATTGAAGATAGTTTTCAACAACAGCTAGAATTGATTTAGCCAAGAATAAACGAGACTTTGGAAAACGATTCAAAAGAACAATTCTAAACAAGATAATGCTCCCCGTATTTTGACAATCCAATGCGAAAATATTTCGATCACAGTTTTCTAGGGAACTTGATTGGTAGGAGACTAATTGAGTGGCCAGCAATGTTACAGGATTGGAATCATCTGGTTCTTTTTGGTCTTTGGAGAGCTGTGGGGGAGAATTAGGACTCATTCTTGCCGTTCCTTCGAAAAAGAGTAAAAAAATTTCTAGTTTGTCTTGTGTTGATTACACCTTCTTCGAGTTTTTTTTTGCATGGAATACATTTGAGTTTGAATTAATCGGCCCCAGCTAGCTAAGGGAATGAATTCCATGTCTCAAACAACCTGTATAGACCCCTAACGCAATGTTGACCAATGATAATCTTTAAGATTGAAATTCAAAGTTGATCCTTACACTTTCGAATTAACATGCTAAAATACCTCCTTCAATAATTATATCAATCTGTACTACCATTTTTTCAAAATACATCTGGGCTCAAGTCGTTAAATTTATGTGAAAATATCTTTTCGTAGTTGGAACAAATTTAACTCGAAAAAAATTTATCAACTCGCATAGATAATTGAAATACCTTTTTAACGATATGCTACTGGACTATTTTCTCCTATGATAATTTTGTAGGTAGTGATGGTGATGATTCCACGAAACGAAAAAAAGGTTCACCGTTTTTCGCAAAGACTGCGTTCTTCTGAGTTAGAGGTGAGGTCAAATTTTCGTTGGTACATCCAGTATATCTATACTTTCAAATCGGTAGTAGGAGTTTACCAGTCAACACTTGTGTATTTCCGATTCACCTACCTAAGTTGTAATGGTTTTGTTTCAAGAATATCTAAAATTGGAGAAGTATTTCAATTCTACTTGATATAAGAATTTTAAAAAATGAAGTTGAATGACATAATTAGCAAAGCTAGTTGAAATGAAAACCAATTGAAACTACCTATAAATACCTATGCCTAGCTAGATCAGAGTCCCTTCATCTCAGTGTGTGAGTTCTTCGTCTAGAACCTACATCCTAGATATAGCCTTAGGAATAATACTCATCACTTCATTTAACTAGCTTTGTTACAGGATAATTATCGAAATCACAGTAACTGACTAATAAATTACTAACTATGGTCATGGTAACTAATGCAAAAAAAACTTAATTACAAAGTTTAACCAATTACAATAAAGGAGTCTCAGACGAAATAAATTCAAACTAGATAAGTACAAATTTAGAACAATCTGAGCTTTTCAACAAAATAAAACTCAATGATAGAGCTCAGTTACCGATTAATGAAGATAGAAGAGAAGCATTGGATCATAAAGAAGAACACTTAGCTTTTAGGATTGAGGTTAATTCCCACGATGGTTGGATAGTGTTTCATATCGATTTTCTGGTATTCCTGTATCTCACAGCTTACAGGTTACGATTATGGTTCTCAAGGTGACTGCCTTACGTAGCAGACTAGTTCCCTAAAGACGTGGTTACCCCAGTAGTGAAATATCAAGGTTTGGCATAAAGATGAAAACTCGTGACAGCAAATTATCTTGAAAAAAATCCTAAGAATAACAGATATCGATCAAGATTAATATAACGAAAGAAAATTCAAAATCTCTCCACTCTCTAATCGAATTCGTTGTCGTGGAAATCCGACTAAATTACCGACTACTTATAACGCCTCAGACGATTGGAATTTATTCAGAAAATCAAGAGAATACTCAATTACTTTTACTGAAAATAAATTATTCACACCAATCGCTACCACACAGCTCCAATAAAATCACAAACGATTCGGAAAATTTCTAAATGGAAAGAGAAAGAATCTAATGAATTCCGAACGTATATAGACTCGGTTCTATGAAACGCTATTGATTTAAAAAAAAAACTAATGAAAAAGCGAAATTTTTCTCTTCACAACAATAAAGTGGAAATGAAACATAGAATGAGTACTGCTTTCCGTTCTCCCACAGAATCGAGAAAACGATCTTTTTTCAAGTACTGACTTACAATTAACTGATGAACAACCCAGATCAATACCAGCGACACCTTACGGATATAACTATAATTTTCATTGGGTATCATTACCTGTAGATTCTTGATTGGAATTTTAAACTGTTAGAATATTTAACTTGATGAAATATGATTATTATTAATAAAATTATGAAAACTGAGTTTAAAAGATTTAAATGATTAATTCGAGAAATCGGACTGTTTCAAAGTCCATTTAATTTTGGGAGCAATTAAATTAAATTTGTTAGTCTTATTTTCAATAATTGCTCTTTGAAATAAAAGATTTATTGCATATATACTTACAAGTGAGACACTTTATCCTTTGTCCCTGCGTATTTTATGAAAAGAACTAAATATGCCTAAAACAAGGAATGATTTAGGGAAGTGGTTAAGCCATAGAAGAACTCTATAGTAACGAAACGGTAAGGGGCGATTGAGATAAATTGGCCTTGCAACGTGTCCAGACTTGAATACACCACACGGCGCGTTTTTAATCTGCCAGAGAACACCAGCACTGGAGCAATGTAGAAGGCAGTTCTATTCTCTGACGAATCCAGGTTCTGCCTTAAATCTTTAAATGGGCATCTCAGATTTATCGGCGAACTGGTGAGTGTTTCAATCAATACAATTTTGCTACGAGAGTCGGTTATGGGCGAGATTGCAATTGATAGGGGATCCATGACTGCTGGGCAAGTTTTAGGTCCTCAAGTCAACCCGCTTACTCATAATATAGGCGAAACTTAATGAAGATGCATGAAAATGCCACAGCTCATACCGAAAGAGTAGTGAGCGATTACCTCGATGGACTTGAAATATGGAGAATAGACTGGCCGGCAAGGAGCCCTTATCTCAATCCGATTGAGCTTATGTGGAAAACGATGAGTAGGAGGTTTAGAAAATGCGTCCCAGTTCTGCAGGATCTGAATGAAGTAGGTCAGGCTCTGCAAGAAGAGTGATCAATAAGAGACCAAGGGAACATATGAACATATGAACTTATGAAAGCTCTAGAAGGTAATACCCGCTACTATTCAATTACTTTCTGATCCCATTTTTCAACTTGTTTACTTGTTAATTTTTCCATAAATGAAAAATATCACAAAATTCTACAGGGTGATTCAAAAATCGTGAAGAAAAGACTTTTAGTTTACCCCCGTATAATGTTATTTGAAATAAATTTTCACACATTACCAACATCAGTTATTATTCTACTTCAAATAAATAATTTGTGAAATATCCAAGATTCAAAGATATCCAAATCAGAGAATTATAGAGGTTCAAACTTGAGGAAAATTTTGCTTGATTTAATGTTTTGCCGGTAAGTGTATAATTCCTAATTGTCCTAATTTTAGCGCACGGTGAATTTTTGATATACACATGTGTTGTTATTATCTGTTTAGCGCAGTAGCAGTTTTTTGATATCGGAACTCAATTTCATTCTCCGTACACCCAAGATACATTTTCGTTTTTTCTCAAATCTGGTACCAATACGATAACCTAAATAAACTATGGAGAGGCATCAATTCATTGTTGATGAAAGCAATTAGAAAGCTTGAGGACAACAAACAAAAAGTGAAGTTGCACAAACGATAGTCCCTGCCGAAAGCGATATTTCGCGATTGATGGCCAAGTATAGACAAACGAAGAGTGTAATCTAGAGATCGTGCTACAATATGCATTTGACCGCTTTCTTCATCAAAACTCCTACTGGAACTTCACTTCAACGTTCTATGACTTTTTTAATCAGCTTGAATCATACGAGGTGGCTTGGAATATATTGAAAAGGGCATCATACAAGATCAATATGACTTGTTAAATTATTTGATGATCTACAATCCATTTGGTACTGTACCCCCCAAGAATATCCTAATTACTTAATTTCGTGTATGCTTGGTAGTTGTAGGGCAATCATCAATATACATACAGATCATATTCTTTCTGTGGTCACTTTAGAATTTATCCTAGGGAATTTTTAATTTTCAACATGATTTCAAGAAAAATTGTTAAAATTTGGATTCTAATTGAATTTTTCTGTAAATAAATAGATTTAGTTAGATATCTTTTGGAGAATTTTAATTTTGTGGTGCTATTGCGATTTTCTCTTCGGATTTACAGGAAGCCGTGTACCTGGAATAGACCGTATACCCGGAATGAGCAGTGTACTCTTAATGAGCAGTATGCCCGGAATAAACAGGATATGAATAGAAGTATTAAGTATAGACCAAGGAAGTTCGAGATATAAGGCCTGACTCCAGCATTTTTTCAGGGCAGCAGGACAGATAATATCTATTTCTTCAACTCATCACCTTTTTCTTAAATTACATATTTTGTAACCACAAATTCACCTCTTCTTTTCCTGAAACAAATATCTGATTTTCTTTTTTGTTTCAAATAGTCACCTGTCTGTTTCTTTTTTGTTTTGAATTATTAAAAGCTAGGTATAATCCATACTTTCTCCACACTAATTTAGTTGATAGCATACACCTATGACATTAATTACACACTAGTAGTTGAATGATCATAGTTCAATTATTCAGTTTACTTATACTGAATATTTTGATTAGTCAGTAACAGTAATTTTTCAGCACTCAATCATTCATTAAACCAATCAAGAAAGGCTAAATATATCTACATTTTTTCCATGTGAGTATATCATGAAACTAATTGAAATATTACGGGATGCCTCGAATATAAAAGTATACATTTGATAATATGGAGTTCATCCCAAGGAACATATTGCACTCTGTCATTGAATGCTGGGAGATCCTTGTTACCAATCTCTCTGCCTTCAGCGGCGATGATCTTTAACGACATTTTCCAGAATTATTTTCTAAAGAATTTAGAAAATTTTCACCAATTGTTCTAGACAAAAATCATATTCATGAATTCCTAGCAATGAGTAGTATCTACGAGGTATGTCAATTAAGTTCGCGGAAAAGTGCCCGGACGGTCCGGAAAGTATATAAATATTTGAAAATACCTTATATGCCTTCTCAATAGCCTCCCTCGAGTTCGTTGTACTGGCGCCACCGTTGAACCCACTGTTGGAATCACACATAGACCTATCATCGGGGGAGAAGATAGGTTCCACAAAACCGCAGTCGTGATGTTTTGGACTTCCGAAACTCCGTAATTTTTCCTTTGAGGTACGACTTCAACTGTGGGAACAGGTGGAAGTCATAGGGGGCCAGATCTGGACTGTTGGAAGTGTTGGAATGCCCTTTTTGATTGAAAAATCACGAACTGCGAATGACGATTGGGCAATCAGACGTTTCAAAACTTCAATGTAGAATACTGCATTGACTGTCTTACCTGCTGGAACGTATTTGTGGTGCAAAACTCCATCAATATCGAAAAATGCGATGAGTGAAGATTTCACTTTCGATTTTGACATTCTGGCTTTCGTGGGGCGCTTAACCCCTTCTCTACCCACTGCATGCTCCGCCTTTTGGTCTCAGGGTCGTATTCGAACACCCACGACTTGTCACCAGTGATAACATTCGTCAATTCAAGAAATCATGTCTTGACAGATGGACAATCGTACCTCTTTCTGCTCAACTGTGAGCACATTGGGAGGAACCATTTTCACACACAGGTTACGCATCTCTAAATCTTCGTGTAGCATCTGACGGATCGTTCCCTTATTACTACCCAACTCGTGTTCCAACATTCTGAGGCTCACCCGGTGGTCTCCGAGCACTCGCGAGCGCAGCCGATAAAGGTTTCGTACGTTTCGTGAGGAGAAGGGGGCTCCCTCGCGCGTTTCATCCTCCACTGACTCTCTGCCATTTCTGAACAACTTTGCCCAATCGTAGACAGCTGATTTTTTCAGACAATCTTTCTTATACACGTCAGTAAACTGTTCCATAATTTCCATGCCAGGTTCCGCCAAAGATTTAATCACTATCCTCTGCTCAAATATTTTATCACTCATCTTCACGACGGTGGGTCAAAACAGGTCGATGATCAAATAATACAAGAAGTATATAACTGTTCAACACGAAACTTCTTGCACAAGCTGACGCAGAAATGAATTCTGATTCGAATGAGACTAATGCGAACGCCACAGATTTACCAACCGCCGAAGCATAGCCCAACTTCCGCGAACTTAATTGACATACCTCGTACATTTTATTCAATTGAGATGGATCGCCTATTACCACAAAATAACTGCTTCAAAATTTAGCTCGATTAGAGCTGAAATTTGAACTGCTATAGCCTTGTTCGGAAGATGATGGGAAACGCATTAACATTAACATCGAATTCAATTTTAATTTTTATACTTCTCGGTAGGGAATACCAACAAAAACATATCGTGCTAAAATGCATTATGCAAATTTCAGGTAACCAGCCAATTTCGGATGATGTACCCCAAAATATCTACCAGACTATGATTTCAGTAAATATGGGTCATGTCGAAGTGGAATATTGCCAGGTTCTCACGTTCGGCGGAGTTTTTGAGGCGAAATATTCTTCGAAATCGAGGTCTGAAGAAAGAACACCCCTTTCAGAAGTACCTACAGGTAAAGATATTTCGTTTTCCAGTCTACGAAATCAGCTAAACTATATATACTTTTGAAAATCATTTAACTTTTGTGGTCTAGAAAAGAGAGAAGGAAAGATTTTCAAAGAAAGATTTCTCATAATAATAATCCTGAATTTGAAATCAGCATAGGAGTATCTTGGTTACTACCAGAGATATGGCGATTTGAAAAATTTCAATTCCTCCGTCACAAGGAAATTTGGGAAAAAAGTTTTTTACAATACCATGTGCAACGATGATTTGAAAACTGCATGGGTATATCTTAGTTAATACCGGAGATATGATTTTGAAGTTTCAACCACGTTGTACTTTGTTTCGGAAGTCGAGATAGATCTGAAAATTTTTTCATACTGAAATTTTCTTGATAAAACACCTAAGAATGATTTGAAGACGGTAAAGGCTCAACCGGGCTATTATAATAGATATTGTGATTTGAAAATTTTCCATTCCTTCCTGTTTCTACCCCCTTGGGCCGACTACACTTTCCCTTAGGTTCTGCTGAGGGTAGGGTATTGATTTCACATGCTCCGAAAGAATTGATGTGCCTCAGATTTTTCCGCTACAATCAGTCTTTCTTGACATATAGGGGGTAGGAAATTTTTGTTAGGATATAAACTTCCGTTCTGTTTGAGCTCTTTGTGTGTTCATAAATGTTCATAAAGATACTATTTTTGAATAAAGATTTGAATACCTTTCCACTCGACCCACTTATCCTATAACGAATTTTGACTAAGGTGCTGCCGAGGGTAGGGAGTTGAATTTACATGTTTGGAACCAACCCAGAAAATGGTCTCCTTCCAAACCCAAATCAGTACATCTTGAGATAGAGGGGGTGGCACATTTTAGATGGAACACCTGTATACTATATATATATATATATATATATATATATATATATATATATATATATATATATATATATATATATATATATATATATATATATATATATATATATATATATATATATATATATATATATATATATATATATATATATATATATATATATATATATATATATATATATATATATATATATATATATATATATATATATATATATATATCGATGTGATATGTAAAACCTTCAGGAAAAAGCCACCATTGTGTGTGATAACCTGAAAAAGAAATTAGTAGCGTTGGGGAATCGAATGCATAGATATGATAAAAGAACGAAGCGCTACAAAAACAACAGATTATATCATAGTAATCAAATGAAATTATTTAGAGAACTCGAAGAAACAACGAAAATAGCGCCACAAGCAGACTCAGAAGCCATGCATAAGAAAAACAACATGATCACTAGGCATATTGGATAGAAGAAGTGATCAGCACCACTCAACAGCACAAAACGGAAGATGTCAAAATATTCGAAGGAGATATCTAGAAGGTACTGAAGGGAGTTAACAACTGAGCTTCCCCTGGGCCTAATAAAATACAAAATTATTGGTGCAAGCATTTCACCAAAGTCCATCCACTGCTAGCACAACGGTTCCAGTAATCGCTTCAGTGCCCAGAAATAATTCCGAAGTACTTTACCTAGACATTACTCACTCGATTCCCAAAGAAGAGGGCACCAAAGACCCTAAAAAGTATCAACCTATTACCTGACTCCCGTCCATTCACAAAGTCCTCACCGGTACACTCACGTTGTACATCAACAGGTTTATCAGAGCTAAATATAAATTAGCGCAAGTGCAAAATGAATGTTATTGTTCTATCGATGACCAGCACTTCCTTACAGCCTCACGACCCGTACCTTCATCGCGTACGTATGTACGAGATGCGTCCTTTCTGGAATCGTTGGGGTACCCCGATGTAGCTGGTTAGGGTGCTGAGAAGCGATATGTGACACTTATCAGTTCCTAATAAGGAGGAAACTGCAGTCTCTTGCTTCTTTTCTTGGCATCCTGCTACTAACTATTCTTCTCATCATATTTATATGAGACACAGTTATACCGGAAGTTGACACCATGCTATTTCAAACAGCAATATGTATGTTTCTATTTTTTTGTAGAAAATTAAATTCCGAACAACTTTTTTCCATGTCATTGCCCCCTGAAATCAACCGAAAGGGAGATATGTATTTTTCAATCGGAATTTTGCGATTTTTGGTTGTCTCTTAGAAGGCATCATGAAAATACTAAAGATCATCCAATATAGATTATTTTTAGCTCGTTGTGAGTAAAGAGTCTCATTCCGCAGAATTCAATGCATTTAGAGGCTTTACGTACAGCATGTGGCAAATCGTAGAACATTCAAAGGTACAAAAGTCCGTTTTTCCAAACTAGACTACCTATTTTTGCACACACCATTCACGTCGTAATGTTAATAGGCATCGATTTGTTGCAGGTTTTCCCATACCTACAATGCATCCTCTCCAAGTTATTCGCGATTTTATCCCAAAGATTACGATTTTTCGCGCGAGGACCCTGAATTTTGCAGATTTATGACCAAAAATCTTTCAATTATGCATATAAAATCACGCAGTATCATAAGTTTGTGTCATTTTTAACCTCCTCAATGCCCATATGAATTCAAATGTTGGATTCTGAACAAGTTTTGGTGTCAGTCAACTCATTCAGAACGAATCGTGCACTCATCTTTCCAATTTAAATCTTCTATTGAAATTGACCAGAAGGACCAATTCAGTTTCCACAAATGTTAATGAAAAACTTTTGGCTGATATTTTCTGAAACAACATATGTTGATATTATGAACGCTGCCATGGGATGAGCAATTATCACGAGAAGTGTTGTAAATGAAATGTTCGGTAACAAATTTAATGTGTGAAACGATTTTCAAAATTCGATCTGTGTTCAATGCTCATTTTTGTATTAGTAACATCAACATACTGTCACTTCATTGGTAAATTCAACTTTCAGTGTACCAAATGTCATAATATTACATGTAGATGAACCACTTGAAGCTATTACGATAACAGATAATCATTCCTTGATTAACCCTTTATATGATAGTGAACAGAAAACCTTCGTTATTTAAATAACTGGTGTCATCTAATGATACTGTCTAGAATTACTGAAATACTATCATCATTCGAAGGTATTTATCAATTCCAACACGACTTATTACTCAACGTTTTTATCATTCCAACACGGCAACATCGCCGTAACCTCGGCCATCATTATATGCAAATCAGTAGAGAGCTAAATTAGAACATCCCTAATATATAATTTCAGTCGATCGGTCAAGGAAAAGGCAAAAGAAAAGATAATCTCGAGAGTCTCTTTCAGTAATGTCCAGGAAGCTTTCGTGCCAATTTTCATTAAATCTGCACCGGCCCTAATGGGGAGGTAATTTCGACCCCGTTCGCCGTCGAATTTTGCACGCGAAACTTCTAGGAAGTCGCCACTACTCGTGTCGAACGGATAGCAAATTCAGACCTCACGTTGAAAGTATTTAGGATAATTTTTCTGGTTGAAAATGAAGATGGGAAAGAAGCATTCGAAAGGTTATTCGAATCAGGCTGGTGGTTTGGTTTGGATCTCTTAACCCAGTTTTCGAGACATCAATTATTTATTATGTGCATTCATGTAAATATGCAGATATTTGTTTCAGAGAAGTATATCTCGACTTGAATAAATTATGTTAAGCAGATTCCGAAAATCGCTTATCGACTATCCATCCTCCCTACTAGCAAGTATTAATATATAAATTTCTAATTCAGTGCGTAACTTTATTTCTGCAGAATATATCCAAGAAGAATACAACTTACACACGCAATGATAAATATTCAATGTGTCACCTTTCTTCTTTAAGACACATCTACGCCCAAAATTCCCCTCACATTCTTGAGATTGTCTAGAGTAATATCCCGAAATTCATATCAAAATATTTGTATTATGATCCCTTGTAGTTACTTCATTCTTGAAAACATCAGTTTGTACCGCCCCGTATAAATAAAAGTGCAAGGAAGTTACATCTTTATACTTAGAATCCATCAAACATTACTTTTTTGACCTATCCATTTGTCATTCTTTGAACATCAATAGAGAAATCTGCAATTGCATTTTTGATTTCAATTTTCATGCCATTCGGAAGATGCTCAATCCAAACCTTCTCTGAGGAATAGAAAAAATTCTTTGATATACATTGGCCTATCAAAAAAATGAGGTCCGACATTCAGGGACCACTGATGTTGAAAATTATTCATCACAATAGTTTGTGGGTTTTCGCGACTATAGTACTGGTAAAGGAGTCTATTGACAAAGCCATTTTTATGAAATGTGTATTCAATAGAAATCAGAATAAATCTCAAGAAATTTTCATTTTTCGACCTCAACTCACCTCAACTTATTATTTGTGTAGTTAATTATGATATGGATGATACTTATTTTTCTTCAAGACTTCTGACACAGAAGATTTTCTTGTAGTTTTTGTTACACTTTTAAACTTTCGATATTATTTCACTTGAAAATGTCTTCTTTTCCGATAAGTTCTCGTATACATTCGGGCTCCAATAAACATTTCCCATGGCTATTTCTCATAGCATATACCGAGTTGAATAAATTTTTTTCTCTTGCAAAACTATGAAAAGGAAATAAATCAAAATCTTGAAATGATAATTAAACTCATAATTAACTATGGAAAACGAGAATTAAAAAATACTCCAAAAATAACGATATTTAACTGAAAAATGTTCGAAATGAATGATGGATATCTTAGAAAATGAAGAATCAAAAGATAATTGGACGTAATCCCTGAAAGCAAAATAGTTCATTTCGAATTAGGATAATAAACATTTTGAGGGTATTGCATGTGCACCTAGCGAGAAAACTCGTTAATAACGACGTAAATAAATCAAATGCAAAATAATTTTTTTTTCTGTATCTGAAAATATATTAACGACAACAAATACATTTCAATAAGTAGGGAATTATCTTCTTTTTGGTTTCATAAAATGCCGCATGGTCTATTTCAGGGGTGCTCAATCAGTCGCTTTTGAGTAGATCTCGAGAAGAGAAAATTTTTTTATAAGTAGCTAACTACACTACAAAAATTTATCACGTGATAAAATAACACTCTGCTAGCGGCAAAAGGCGGCTTTATCAAAGAACGCGCGGTAATTATCAGAGAAAAGCCGCGTTTTTTATTCTTGCCGCTTTTCTAGAAATTTCGGTCGGCGCATTTGACGGGAACATGCGAGACTTTAGTTCACGCCGATATAACGTCTGCAGGAATTGGAGTCATTCTGAATTGTAGCTTGAAGGAAATATTACGTCGATACAAAGTTCATTATTAAATACTACAAAATGAGTGCAGCGAAGAAATATAAATCGTATCATTTTAATAACGATTGGGACGAAGAATTTTTCTTTCGTATGGTGAAGGTTAAGTTCATTTGCCCTATTTGTCGTGCGTCAGTTGCAATACCTAAGCGTGGTCGCTTAGAGAGGCATCATAAAACGGTTCATAGAAACTATGAAATGGATTTTCCGCCACATAGTGAATTAAGAAGACGAAAAGTACATTATTTGATATCTTGTTTGAAAAAAGAACCAACCATGTTCACAAGACCAGACAAACAGTCAAAAGCTGCTACGATCGCGTCATTTAAAATATCTCATATATTGGCAAAACACAAGAAACCATCCGAAAATGGATCGGTTGTGATGGAAGCATTTATTGAAACGGGTGAGACCTTATTTGGAGATTTTAAAAATAAATCAGAAATCATGTCTGCTATTAGAGAACTTCAGTTATCTCGTCCGACTGTCACAAGGCGTATTAAAGTCATAAATCAGGTCATGGCAGATAAATTAAAACATGATATCATGAAATGTACATACTTTCCTTTACAGTTCGACGAATCCACCGATATGACAGACACTGCCCAGCTGTGTATTTTTATTCGGATGGTATGAGAGATACCTACAAAACAGATTGTTCAAAATTTTGGAAATAACAGATTGTATGCATATTCCTCTATAATTTGTTACATCATATTTATCACCTGATTCAAAATTTGACACAATAAATCTGTTCTACCAATATGATGGAAATACTCCTGCAGCGAAGAATTGAATATATCTGTGAGGGAGGATGTTAGAGCGAAAATGCATTTTTTGAGAACAACTGACAGTACACCATCAGGACCAACACTGAACCTCATCTCGAGCTTTTGACTGTTTTCGAACACTTCACCTCGGGTGAGAGACACCTGACCAATATCAACACCTTGAAGAATATTATAATCATCGGGCACAACCTGTTCATTAACGTAGGTTTCAGAAAAGAAGTCAGCAAACATGTTGACGATTTCTCCACAATCAGCATCACGCCTGTCGCGGAACATCACGGAAGAAGGCAATCGATCAGACTTTTTTAGGTTCTTGCTATATCTCCAGAAATACTGTGGATCATCTGCAATGCTACGATCAACATCTTGCAAGTATTAGGTTTGAGCTCAATCTCGAACACTGTCTTCTCCACCCCCTGAAAGCCATAAGGTCCCGATGACTTCCACTACGTTTATATCTTCTGTGAACTTTTCTCTTCTTCTGAATCTTGGAAGTCAACTCACGACTGAACGATATAGGATAATTGGATGGGCTAACGACTTTTTTAGGAACGAAACTTCCAAAACCAGCAAACAATAGGTATATCATAAAATTCCGCAATCACAACATTATTATCTTTTTCACTCCTACAATAAAACCCAGACCACCGAATTGAAATAATCGATGAGTGCAATATAATCTGCTTTTATAAAATCATACTGTATGTCTTGAAATGTGAGTTCACTTTCACCATTAAACGAATCATTCATTCGAAAAGTCAATGTACTGTGATGAACAGAGTTATGGAACAACACATCATTCGCCATCTCAACGTGAAGATGATGGAAACTCTTAGTTATTTCTCCATTTCAGGTGTTAGGGTGATGGAAACGTTTGTACAAAAAAAATATATTGTCTTGTCTTTTCTGAACCCATAAATTATTATAATTATAATAAACAAATGAATACAATCATAGCCATGTTGTAAACAACGAATATTAAAGAATAAATTTTCATATAAATAACATAGTTGCCTGTGTTTTCTCCTTTTTGAAGTTTTCGTATTAGCAAAATCTGTCAAAAACAATTCGGACAGCTATAAAGGAAAATCAAAGAGTTTTGATCTACTGCAAAAAGTATACTTTTTGTGTGCACATATCTGACGCAGAGAACAGAAAACAACATATTTGTTGATTATTTTTTATATTTTTGTTAATTAGAAACTTGTTATTGAGGATAGCTACAAAGGATAGCCGGTAATTAACATAAACTTGAAATATCACAATTTTCGTTTGGACCCTAGATTGTGATATTTTGATTCCTTATTTGTTTCGTTCAAGTTTCATTAAAACGTCGATTAATAAAACTGAAGAACCTTGAAAATTATGGCTGATAAATACTTAATTATAAACGTTCTTTTAGCAACAACATACTCATTCTTGAAAGCGAAAATGAGTGCATTATAAATTCCAATTGCCATACTGTAGTCACACATTAAGCACACATGCCAATATCGTACTCCTCGCTATTGGAAAAACTGAAAAAAAAACTAAAGCCCGTTCTACATAGTCGCTTCTATGGACCAATCGAAAATGTCCCCTTACGTCCACCATTTCCGATTGGCGGGCAAATCTGCGATGCAGCTTAATGGCCGCGGCTGGGAGGCAGGCCGATTATGAGACAAAAGCCAATCGCGGGGGCCGCGACCGTCACGGTGTTCGGAACACGTGCCCACACGACGACACTCGTCGCGAGTTTTTCTATACGACAGCCAAGTCGATCTTCTATTGTCCTCCGGCAAAGAAACAATTGCCATACATCCGATTCTCCATTGTTCGTTTCACGCTCTCGGTATAAGTCTTGTAGGGGGAATGGTTTAAAGATTCGTCTCCAACGTGTGTATTTCTATCATTAACAATAATTATCTCACGATATTTTTCGATCTCGTTTACAGTAACTAATTTCTATATTTTTCGGAATTGATGTCTTGCAATCAAAATTAAAATTTCCAAATCCTTCGTGGATAATCTTATTACCAGTATTGTCGAAATCCATAAAGAGGAATCCATATAAGCATCGCCCACAACAAGGACGAAACGGTAGTTAGTCAACAAACTAATTTTAAAGACATCGAACACTGTGCTAGTTCAAAATTCTAACACGCGGGATACATACCTAGTAAACCTATATCGGGTACGCTGAATCCAGTGGTAACCATCGTTTTTAAAAGTTAGCTCTTGTTTAGGAGATATTCGCCTTTGAAGTTAGCTGATTTCAGTAGGGTTCGTCGCTTATGACTTCAGTACATTATATGCTTGTAATTCCCAAACCGTTCGGAATACCGCTTTACTGTCTTCGGCAAAGTTTTAGCTATTGTCATGGCCAACAACTTTTCTGAATATACCAACATAGAAAAACCTCATTCAAACACCGTTTCCTAACAAATTGTCCGAAAAACTCCATTTCTTTGCCATTTTTTCGTTAGTTTTCGTCTAAATAATAGAGAAATCAAAGAATGTCGCTTTAAAATCTCAAAATAAGAAGAGAAAACACATTTCCTTTAGTAAAATCAAAAAATTTGAACGCACAATCATGATATCAACTCAAATTATCTATTATCCCAATTTCAACAATTTTCAACAAATAAACATATAAATTCATGTTCATTCTTTTCTATTTCCATCTTCATCTTGCTGTGAATTCCAGCAAATGTATTCTAATAGAGAATCAAGTTTTTTTTTCACTATAACAATGCTTAAGCCTAGCCGTCACCTGATGAAACCGTTCACCATGCTCATCGGATTCACATGGTGATTGTTCGGCAAACTTGTCTACATGGTAATGTAAAAAATGAATTTTCAGAGACATATATACACCTATGTTACGGAAAGCAACGAGCATATTTTCAACGTGTATGCGCCAGTTTTCGTTACAATGAATTCCAAGTACATTTTCGATGACTATTTTTACGCAATCCCAAGAAACGATCTGCAAATTCGACAAACTGTTTTCAAAATGTTGGTCTCTAATCAAGCGTCGAATATCAGGTCCATTGAGTATGTCTGTAATAAAATAATTCGAGAAAATATGTGTTAAATATTGAATAAGTTAGGTTGATTGGTACGTATATAGTTTCACACAAACCTTCTTTTATTTTCATTCCACTCAATCTTGGGAAAATTCGCTTCAACTCATTGAATGCATTGCTTTCAGGATCTAGGGCCTTGATGAAAGTTTTAACAATCCCAAGCTTGATATGCAAAGGTGGAGGCAACACTTTTTCGATTGGCACAAGTGGAATTTCAACGACGTTTTCTCGACGCAATCTGAACCCTTGTCTCATTAGCCAGCTTTTATTGGCATATTGGTCGCCGGCATATCGAGTATCCCGTAAACATATAAAACACATGTTTTTCGTGTATCCCATCTGCATTCCACTCAAAAGAGTTATCACCTTCAAATCTGCACAAATCTTCCAACGATGGTCTTTATATTTCACCAAATCAAGGATTTTTTTCCATGATTCGTAATTTTCTTTCGTTTTTGTGCTGATGGCAATCGGGACACTGGTTTTTGAGTTTGTGACATGAAGCAAAACCTCCTTTTGGACGAATCGATGAAGAGACGCTAGTCTTCTGGTTTATACTCATGATGCATTTTTTAAACCAATTCCTTGATATCAGTGCAGTACGCGAATGAATTGTCTTCGATGGATTTGAATAAAGCAGTGAACTGTCTATGACGGCCGATTGCTCCATAAACTTTCACATCAGGTGCTGAGACATCCTTTTTTTTCAATTCCTGAGCCAAAATAAATGGACTGACGCTGCGATAATTTCAATCGACGAATAATTTTATCGAGATCTTTTTGAGAAAATTCGGCATGATAACATTGTGGAGATACATTTGATGGTATATAAACCGATGCAGACGTTTCGCCAATAGTAATAAAAGTAGATGGAATGTACTCTTCTGTCGGACTGGGTCTTTTCGGTATTGGAATGGATTCCGAATGTGGTAACGGCAACTGAAGAAACCGAGTTCCTCTGAGTTCAACTTTACGTTTTTAGCTCTGTTCAATCCGACAATTTCATTAGAACAAGCATAATAGTCACCTGGATTATGTTCTTGAGGATTTGTCCAAATTACTGGAATGCCAAAAGGCATAGATTGGAATTCACCTGTATTAAAAAAGCTTCAATTGATATAATTTTGAAATAAATAATAAATCATTTCATTTTACCTCTTTTCCATCCACCCAATCTTATGACACCACCAGTACAAACGATTTTTTGAGCCCAGTTCACATCTTTGATTACAGTTTGGTTGAAATATTGTGTGTACGATTCAGCAATTTCTTCAGAAATTGAACGCTTGCTTGTCATTATAGTAAACTTTCCACAAATGTAGCAAAATTTATTAAATTTACTGCACGAATTAATTTTTGATATTTTTACCGAATATATAACTTGTGTAAACAAAGAAACTTCAACAAGAAGTGTCAAATTGAAAATATAAGAACTAAGACTATGAAAAATGGCACACAAATACATAGCAAAATATATAGTAACATCAGTGACAATACTAATAAATACGTATTAACAGTGACATCTGTGAGAAATTTGAGTTATAATCATAATTGTGCGTTTAATTTTTTGATTTTTATTATAGGAAATGTGTTTTCTTTTCTTATTTTAAGATTTTAAAGCGAATTTCCCTCGATTTTTCTACTATTTAGACGAAAATTAACGAAAAAATGGCAAAGAAATGGACATTTTGTTAAGAAACGGTGTTTGAATGAGGTTTTTCTATGTTGGTATATTCAGAAAAGTTGTTGGCGATGACAATAGCTAAAACTTTGCTGAAAACAGTAAAGCGATATTCCGAAAGGTTTGAGAATTACAAGAATATAATGTCATAAGCGACAAACCCTACTAAAATCAGCTAACTTCAAAGGCGAATATCTCCTAAACAAGAGCTAACTTTCAAAAACGGTGGTTACCACTGGATTCAGCGTACCCGATATAGGTTTACTAGGTATGTCTCCAGCCTGTTAGAATTTTGAAGTGTCATTTTCACGCACTGTGTAATTAACGTTTTCGTCATTGTAAATCAATAGGTACATATTTTTGCACCTTTTTTTTTGGCACCTACAAAGTCAATAGTCGTCCATCATCTTCTTTTTCAAATTGAATTCAGTACATAACGCACTAATAGATGAGCAGAAGTTATTTCATTTCACGAAGTAAATAGTAGTGGTAATAAGACCAATTAACCTTCGTTATTCGACTATGGTAGCGACATCACGGGTCCCTAAGAGGATGTTTTAAAGGTGGCGTGATGTCGTGTAAGGAACATGGTTCTTGATACTCTGATTTGCCGCCCAACGAGAAAAAACTCTACACTATGACAGATGCTGACCACTTAATCAATCAGATATGGCAGCCTATGTTGCAAAACGAAAGAAGTCCTGACTATTGAACTATTGTATTATAGATGTATTGCTTAGCTGCCAGTGGGGATTAACTGCTCGACTAGAAAATCAAGAGAGACTATATCAGTATTAGAATGCGATGAGTTTTCGTCTGGGAATTCTGAACTGTTGTCATCATAAAGATCTGCTTTCATTTTCGACGAGTCAGAAGAATCACTCATTTTATTTCCACACAATTTTCAACCCTAAAAGTGTATTCTACCTTCCTCCTTAGTTTTCTCTTTTAGTGTGGTCTGCCGAACTGGTATAATAATAAAGGTATAACAGTAGCAGGATATTCACAAGAAATGAACTAAGAATGAGAATGCATTTATTTTCATACACGACTCTCGGTTCTCGGGGAGTCACCGTTTTATCTCGATCTTGAGGATTCACTCATTCTTCGAAACAGTTCTGCTGAATAGCGCCAAATGTAGTAAACCTAATTCGATAGATTATTAAACTTATACTTCTGGTCGCTAGGCGACGACAATACATAAATTTTTTTCAGTTTTTTTTGTATTATCACAAAAATTATTGAGTTTTTAACGAATGATCCGTAAACCCCTCTGAAAGGATCATTTGAATCTATTCTATATTATATGGAAATCTATTCTAGATTGTACACGACATGAATATTTTGATGAGTGTAGTTGAATACAGAAATTCTTTATATTTCTGAAATGACTGCTGGTTAGTTTTTTGCCATCTTTTAAATTAACCAAATTCCCATGCGAAGCATTTTAGAATACGAATTGACTAGATTGAACGTACTAAGTTCTGAAACCCCAGTATGTCGCAATCAATTGAAAAATTCTGTATGATTAGAGATACTACTTACTTCTATTGCACCTTTACGGGTAAAGCAACACCCGATTAGCAAGTGAACTCAACTTTATACTCTTTTAAGTATCAAGCTTTCAAGCAGCTTGAGAAAGCGTGATGCCAAGTCAAGGGTTGCAAAATCAAGTCGAATCTTTGATTTTTCAAATCTTGAATTTCTAGTCAACTCAAGCTTTTCGAAAAATTTCCAAGCTGCTTGACTTGATGAAACTCTGCTACAGGGCATCCTGAAATAAAAAAGCCATCTCCCGTTATCTGATAGAACTCGGTAAAGCAATGCCCCTACCTCATTTAATATTTCTTTTGCCCCATTCCTGCAGAGATATGCACTCCCAAAGTTGAAGAAGAAAAATTGATTTTTGAACGATAAAATAATCTAATTCTGAAGGAAATTTTCAAAGAAAGCATTTTTTTCTTTTTCAGTTGCAGCACATAGGGTGAAACCGGGATTGATGCCCTACTTTTCAAAAAACCTCATTATTTTTAAACCAAATATATGGGCGTAGATTGTCACTGTACTCTAGTTAGTTTAATCATTTTTGTAACTTTCTAAAGTGTATTAGTTCACCTAACTATTACTGGTTTTGCAGAAATTAAATTTTTAACGACAAGTTTTTTCGGGATATATGCCTATCTATATGAATATAGGATAGAAGCCTATGATGTGAGAAAGATGCCTTCATAAAAATCAACAAGAATTAGTGATCACAATGAGAGATTTATTTATAATTAACGATTATAGATTGAACATTCATAAACATATTTATATGCTTTTCCTTGGCAAAAAAACTAAAAAATCAGTTTCTAAACGATAGCTAATTTTAAACTCTCTTTATAATACTTATAGACAGGAATATCCACTGGGACCGTCCGTTAAAAACTTTTTGAGTTCCAATTACAATATCAAGCTGAAATTTTATACGCGGTCATAACTAGGGATTTCCAGTTGAAGTAAAATATTTTCGAAGTGATACCATTTCCGGTTATATCGGAAGTGGGTCATCACTTTGTCATTTCAATAGGCAATCTACCTTTTTTATTATACATCTAGAACCGACATTTGAGCAAGGCATAAAATACCCAAGTTGTTGGCACCTATCTGTCAAAACTTTTGACATATTTAATTATTTTTGTTATAAACTCGATTTTTGAGGAACATTTAAAAAAATTGTAGCTCGTAGATCTTTTGCACTACAGACAAAATTTTTGCTTGGGTGAATAGAAAGAGGATCAAGGAATTTTTTAAGCAGTCTACACATGTCAAATGTTTATTGCGTTGTTTTGTATGATATTTTCAGTTTGGCCTTTTTCAAACAGCAATAACTCAATTTTTTCAAATTTCACGTGCCAATTTTCATATCGCCATCAGATGAAGCGTCAAATTTCAGATGGAATTGTATCAGCATGTACTATACCCATCTCTTATAGTTCCGAAATAATTCGGGAATGTATTGAATTTTGATGATTTTGCAAGAACTAACAGAGAATGCTTTAAAATATTTGAATCAAGTAGCTGAACTGGCTACGCCGACCTGACAGGTGCCTAAAATTAACATTTATGAGGAAAATCTTAATGGACAAAGATACCTGGAAATTTTGAGAGGAATATTAGCATATGTTTTAGATGGATTACCCCTTAACATTCTGAGGGATTGCTATTACCAAATGGATGGTGCATCAGCACATAAAACACGAGCTGTAGATCGGCAGCTAACAGAAATGTTCGAAGATTGGGTGGGGTAATCAAGGACCAAATTTATGGCCTCCACGTTGTCCGGACCTGACGCCTCTTGATTTTTATTTATGGGGCAAAATCAAGAGTGAAGTGTATCTCATTCCTGTAAGAAGTAAAGAAGAGTTACTAGAGCGCATTCATAATGCTTTTCGTAATATTGATCCTGAGGAAACTAGGAGGGCAACTCGTATACGAGCTATCAAGTGTATCGAGCAAAATGGGGCCCATATTGAACATTTATTCAGATCGCAAATTAGTTTTCTCCTATGATGTTTACTATCATTTATTCGTATTAATATAATTATCTTCGATGATTGGTTTTCGCTCAGTTCCTACAATTTTATTCATCCGAATTGTAAAAAAATTGCTTCTAATGCTTCGAAATTTTATTTTACCTATAGACGTTAAATTTAGAAATTGGTCATTGAATTGCCTGCAATTTCTACCCACTACTTTTTGACACTATAAAATGAATTGAAAGAAGATTAAATATATTTTCGTTTGAATAACCAGTGGTTTTATTCCAAATAGGTTGTATTTTTTGGATATTTTCAATTTCTTGTTGAAATATCAAATTCGAATGAACGAAGTGACAAGTACATAAATTTTAGGCACCTGTCAGGTGAGGATAGCCAGTTCAGCTACTTGATACAAATATTTCAAAGCATTCTCTGTTAGTTCTTGCAAAATCATCAAAATTCAATATATTCTCAAATTATTCCGGAACTATAAGAGATGGGTAAAGTACATACTTATACAATTCCATCTGAAATTTGACGCTTCATCTGATGGCGATATAAAAATTGGCACGTGTAATTTGAAAACATTGAGTTATTGCTGTTGAAAAAGGCCAAATTGAAAATATCATACTAAAGAACGCCATAGACATTTGACATGTGTGAATTGCTTAAAAAATTCCTTGATCCTTTTTCTATCCACCCAAGCAAAAACTGTGTCTGTAGTGCAGAAGATCTACGAGCTACAATTTTTTCAAATGTTCCTCAAAAATCGAGTTTATAACAAAAATAAATAAATCTGTCAAAAGTTTTGACAGATAAGTGCCAACAACTTGGGTATTTCATGCCTTGCTCAAATGTCGGTTCTAGTTGTATAATAAAAAAGGTATATTGCCATTTGAAATAACAAAGTGATGACCCACTTCCGGTATAATCAGAAATGGTATCATTTCGAAAATATTTCACTTCAATTGGAAATCACTAGTTATGGATGCTTATAAAATTTCAGCTCGATATTGTAATTAGAAATCAAAAAGTTTTTAACAGGCGGTCCCGGTGGATATCCTTGTATAACAAAACATTCACTTTCCTGTTTCAAGGTAGATAGTAATAATTAATCAGAATAATTATTTTTAAAATCAAGATTCATATGCAGGTCTCACAAAACAATAATTGAAATTTTGCATGACTTTAATAATACTTCAATCAACAAATTTATATATTTCATATTATTGTATCCTTTTCAATTAAGATCACACCGGGTATCTTTTGAGTTTTCCACATCTTGAGGAATATTTCTTAAAAAGTGTACATGTGTCATGCAACTACTTCTGGCACATTATGCACTGAATCCAATCAGATTACGGTTTCGTATAAGTGTAGCTATCATAGCATTCGATGCGAAC
Source organism: Cryptolaemus montrouzieri (assembly GCA_013387265.2). NCBI lineage: Eukaryota > Metazoa > Arthropoda > Insecta > Coleoptera > Coccinellidae > Cryptolaemus > Cryptolaemus montrouzieri. The sequence goes on along the minus strand of JABFTP020000144.1, from coordinate 32,447,661 downwards.
ATTTTCTCTGTATCACTAGTTTTTCTTTGTTTATTTCTCTTTATGTTCTCACTAGTAGATATTCTGTTTTGTTTTGGCTTTTTTAGCATTGGGAGAAATGTAATCTTCTCTTTCACTGTTTGAACTATAAATAGTGGGTCTTTCAAGTGATTCACGACCCCTGCTCATTATTGACTCGTCCAAATAATAAATCCTTTCCGGCTTATCCAGGATATCATCATCGGCCAGAACTTCGATCAAAAGTTGATGAAAATTATTCACCTCTTCTCTGCTAAGACCATTAGTTCTAGGAACAGCCAAACTTTCTGCTTGCCTGACAGACATTGACATTGAATCATTTATTTTTCAACTTTTTGGTTTTCATAATCAAAATTATGTTTAGTCTGCGGTTTTCGGTAAAATTGTACTCTTACTTATATAGATTGTTTATCTGGGGAAAGCTTCTTAAAGTGCGCTACAAATCTTTTCTTCATTTTTAAAACCCAGGACAGGATGTTTTCCAAAAGTCCACTTAGTTTTGCTTTTAGTAGCGTAACGCCTCGTAATGTTGTCGATGGAATCCCAAATCGTTTAGGTATTTCATTGATACCTAATTCTGTTTTATCAATTACACCAAAGGCTGATTCTAGCTGCTCTGTTGTTCAAGAGATTCTTCGACGTTGAACATCCGTCTTGCTTTCGTATTTTTGCGGCATGGCTCACCTACAATAATCAAAGTAGGTATGAATAATCTCACAAAAATTACAATATCTATAAGTACCAAAATAGTCGTGAACTAATTCAAATACTCTTTCGAAATACTTTGCCAGAACAGCAGAACACTGGGGGTATCCCACCCCTAGTCCTTGTTCGATATTGCAAACCATGCTGACACTCTATAGGACATTAGTAAGATCTAAGCTAGATTATGGTTCAATAGCATATTCTTCCGCAAATAGCTCAACACTCAAAATTGTAAACACAATACACAACAACATTAAGGTTAATACTAGCACCTTTCAGAACAACGCCTATAGAGAGCTTATACTGCGAAGCAGGTGAACCATCTCTCCATGATAGAAGAACGTACCTTAGAATCACATACGAAATGAGAAGTCAATCAGATTCGAAAAATATAACATACAAATATGAAGGCAATGACAAATTCATAAACTTATTTTCCAACAAACTACGTATACCTAAACCTTTTTATCATCAAGTGCGATCCGATCTCTCAACACTTAACATCACTCTCCCTACCTGTCTCTCTTTAAGGTGTGAAATCTCTCCTCTTTGTATTATAAAACAGTCAAATATAATTATCATCCTAACACAATTCGATATATTTTCAACAAATAATAACATCATTATACGGAATCTACGAAGCTTATTGAATAGCTACGAGGGTTATACCGAAGTATATACAGACGCATCCAAATCCGAGGCTGGCGTAGGAGCAGCGGTTGTGACATATAATTCTGTGCTTGAATTCACGTTACCATCACAAATCAACGTATAAATTGCTGAACTGTTCGCTATACGTCAAGCCTTACTACACATCCACTCCTCAAGACGAATAATTCATCATCCTAACCGATTCACTCAGCTCCCTTCAGACACTCAAGAAAATATTCTCCAATAACACCATCGCAAATAAAATAAAACAAAAACTAGAAAAGCCCGAACTAAAGAAATCATTTCCATCTAGGTGCCATCACACATAGGAATTCCAGGCAACGAAGAAGCTGACAAACACGCTCGTGATTCAATCAGTGATGATAACGCAGTTGAGAGACTTAGTGACTAGTGACGTGAAGAAGTTTATAAAATCAAAAGTGAATCCTGCATGGCAATTTAAGTGGTCGAACACGACCTCAAAACTCCGGTCAGTGAAACCATTCGTGAAACCATGGTCGAGATTACCACTAGCTCGAAAATCACAAATAAAAATCGCGTGACTTTGTCTTGACACACGATCTTCAAACAGAGTTATTTAATGAGTAGGGGCCACAGCCCCACTGTAACAACTGTAGCGTAAGACAATCAGTCGAACATATCATGGCAGTATGCCCCAGATGCTCCGAAGAGAGAAGACTATATCAGATTCCCGATAATATCGAAGAAGTACTTGGACCAAATTGCAACTTTGAAAATACCATCAAGTACCTACAAGCTGTAAACATTGAAAATGTTTAGATATTCTGTTACCCTATTGTACCTCATATATCGCTAATAACCGCCGGGTTGATGCGACCTTTGTTAAATGAAAAAAAAGATATAAAATAATTGATACTTACGTTTGAACTTTGGGAGCATTCGTCGTACCTGCTGAGAATGTATTCAGACACACAAGCGTAAAACATTCACCCCGCTTATCAGCTTGGATGCTACTGATGCGAAGTGAGCATCTGCCGTGTATTCGAACATTTCTTTTGCTATTGTGATGTTTGGTTCTTTTGTTTCCAGAAACGAGGCATCTATCCCAGTACGGCATCTATTCCGGTTTTACCCTATGCGCTAGGGAAATACTATCCCTGAGACTTTCCTCCCCTTAATTTCGAAGATATAAAATCTGATTGAATTTTTAAATTTCTCCAATTTTTCCACACAAAGAAGGTATTCTTGCCAGGTGACGTGACAAATAAAATGAGCTGGAAAAGTGTAAGATTATCTTGAAATGAAATTGTGTGTGGTCAAACTAAAATACCAATTGAATACAAGGAATTATCCAGAAAATGCATGCAAAAAGATTGTTCATTGGAAAATTCCTCAAGTGGGGATTGTTTAATAGAATAGAATAGAAATTTATTTGTCATCAAAAGGAATACATGACATGTCAAGAACAACACAATGCATATCAAACTCCATGAACCGGAATGTATTGATTGGACTTTGCAGTCTAGAGACAAGTTCAAAACAGTAAAAATAAGACAGACATTTCACTACAAAGTATAAAGATAGATATTTCTCAACTTTTCAAAATTATTATCAAAATATTGCGTTCATAAATTTTTCCATACTATTATATGGTCCACTCAAAAGAATATTTTTCATATTTTTATTGATCTTATTTAGATTCGGGTGTTTCAGGACTGGGGGAAGTCTACTGAACATTTGGTTACCCCAATAAGGAAAGCAATTTGAAGTTAACTTCCAGGTGGAAAGGAATAACGAAGTGCTATATCATCCAGATAGAATTAAAATCTGCCTTCGCCTATCCAGGTTCACAACTCACTTAAAAGACAATATTTTATTTGAATTTGGGAGGCTTTTACTTGGTACAATTCCATTATCAATAATAAACAACAAGTACTGTGTTTTAAGGAATTTTACTTAATGAGGGCGATTCGTAACGCGTTTCACTACCCCGTAGCTGTATAATAATGATAATAATGTACAGAAAATAAGAATGAGAATATAAATACAAATGTTCCTAAGTAATTAAAAGCTTATTGGGTTGCTCCTTCTTAAGTGGTTATTGATGACAGGTATATCCAATAAAATTAAGCAATAGATTGCTCCCTGAAGAGATTCAATAGAGGTGAAGCGCTTAAATCGACTTGTTCATTGATGAGTCTACCTGAGTGTTTGTGTTTTAAACACAAACACTCAATATTTTGATTGAAATCGTTCTTCATTATTGTTTTTTGAAGGCTGTTATAGAAAGAACAATTATTTAGGCACATCGTCTGTTCAAAGTGATATCCTTCAACTCTGATGCATTTTTGGTTTCTGTAAACTACATGACCAGTTGCAAGACTCCTAAAATGAGTTTTGAGGTTGACCTTCATTTCATGGAAATTTTACAATTTGCTTCTTTTGGGTGAGTTAATGAAAATCAAGATATTTCACGTCAGGTAACCTAAGAGGCCATGAGTTGGGTCTAATCTAGGTCCCCCCATTCGGGCATTGAGGGAAATGAGAAGGCGGCTCGAGGAACAAGCCCGGAGCCTAAGCTCGGAATTCCCCTGGCAAGGATGGAAAACAGCCGATGGCTGGGCCTAAGGATACGTGAGCATTGGATGAGTCTCGCAGGTCTCAGACACGCTGGACGTGCCATCAGTGGACCTTCCACTGCGAAAGCCTAAGCCGTGCTCAAACTCTCTAGGTTGGAACTGAGAGTTTTGACTGCCATACTAACGGAGTATGTCACCTTAGGAAACACCTAAATAAAATGAAAATGAAATAAGTTGGGATTCGTTGAGGATCCTTCATGTAGTTTATGTAAAGAAGATGGAACAATGGAACATGTTACGTGCGAGTGCCCAGCTGGGGACAGAGTCAGGATGGAAGAACTTTTATCTTGCAAACTAAAGCTGACTGAGCTTATTAAGCTCTCACCCACGTATCCTTTACGAGAAGGATGGAGCTCGTGGATGAAATTTAGGAGTGTGCCACAAAAGACCACTGGGTCGCGGTGGCCGGGCTGCTAGGCAGCCCTCGCTCATGTAATATCTAATTTAATCTAGGTTTTCCTCGACTTATCCATCCATTGTGGTACATCATACCACAATGTTCTGCCGAGTTGGCAGTGGAATGAGCCTGGCAAAATGATGGCAAGATTTTATGAAAAACGACGAGATGGTAATTAAAATGGCCCAACGAATTAATTTTTTTGTATGAAAAAGGTCCAAGGAGTTTGGTTAATTCATAAGAATTGAAATTTGATGAATTTCAACGAAATTCTTTGGAGAAAAGAGATTTTATTATTTGAAAATCCTTTCATTTTTGGGGCTGAATATCGCAGCAGAGGTGGATTATAATGAAATATCATGTATGAAGTAATGGAATTATGTTAAAGAGTTCTTTCAGATTTTAAGAGATTTCTCTGTCATTCTTGGACATCATATTCAAACCCAAAAAAGAAGATATTATAACATCCTAGAATTATATTAACTCATGAAAACGAAACTAATGTCTAGACATTCATCGACTTTGTCAGTACTTAGCTTTACACGGATCTCACATACAGAAGAAAAGTTCCAAAAAACTATATATGCACATGAGAGTTGTTTCCAAAGGTACAATTTGAATATATGAAGCTACACGTATGTGGCAATTGTATGTAAATCCAAAATCTGCCAAGCAACTGCAATTGATACCCTATATCAAGTACCGTAGACAGGCTGAATTAACACTTGCTCACTATTTCAACTACAGCTCTAAAGGTTATTCTAAGTCTTTTCCTCTTTATAATCGAGGTCAAACAGACTATATTTTCAATTGTGATATGAAGTGAGTCATGCAAGAAGCCTGTTCTAATAAATTAGTCACGCTGAGATGAATCGAAGGACCTCAGTTTAATCAACAGGTTACTGCCTGATATCTAACTTTCCGAAAATCTTGATAAAATATTCTTAAATTTAAAGAGACAATCTTTTGAAAATGAAGAAAAGACGAAAAAATTTTCGAAAATCGAAAACGCTCTTTTTCGCGGAATTAAGATATCGAACAACTTTTTTTTTTCGGAAAAATGGTGTTCTTGAAAATCAGCGGTTAGATCTCAACAAATAGTACCGAGAAACAAATTCGGAATACTTTTTCCTCGAGAAATTTTTCACAATTTAAAATTTTTGACGACTTAGGAAATTAAATGTTTGACGACTAAATGTTTTTCCAAATTCTATATGTTGATAATGACTGTTACGAAAAGGATTGCTCGTATTTTAACATGAATAAAAAAATTTCTGCGAACTTTTCGGGTTATGATAATTTTAATTCCGGAGAATTTTTATGGAGATAAAGATTTAATATTTATATTCTCAATAACAAAATTTCATTTCATCGAATCAAAGTCGCTCATTTTAGTCGAGCCTTGTCGCACTCGGTTCGGGCGATTTGAAGAAATCACTGCAAAATTGTTTCTGAATGATTAGTTGTCTAGATCAGAAGTGCTCAAACTACTTACGATCGACTCTGAGAGGCTGCAAGTATGTGTGATGCAGGGTTGTCGTACATACACGATACACCCTACCTACCTACCTATATACGGTGTACCGTAGCATATATAGATATTAGCTTTCCGCACATATACATTATTTTAGTCAAGGTTTGGATTAGGTTTTTCTCTATAATATCAATGAAAAAATTCATAGTTATTCGAAATTACGAGTTAATCGGTTGTTACGAAACAAATCAGTTAGATATGGTGTTGAACGTACCTATGGAGTGACTTTGGATGTTGAAGCGTGGCACTGCATGTCCTCAGCATACTATTAATAAGATAGTACGTAACCACTGTGTGCTAATCGCAAACATGATGATATGATCGTCAGTTAGTCGATCGCGATATTTTGACTTAATTATCTTCATTTCAAAAAAATGCAGACTCGCATAAGTAAGTTGACCCAAACATTGCCGTCAGTTGAAGGGTGATTTGCCTTAGATTCGGAAATTTGTATCAGAGGCTGTAGCTTTGAGATGTATATCTGATATGACCCGCACCAACGCATTTCGAATTGTACCAAAATATTTGATAATTCAGCCTCATACGTATCATAATGATACGTACGAGGAATACTTGCTTTCAAAGTCGGATATGTTTCAGATTCTTTCTTTTCAGTTGATCTGTCATAAGTTGCAATTTACTTCTGAATGCGTTTACTGCGCTAGTCATCTCAATAATAGTTTTTCCTTTATCTTGAAGCTCCAAGTTAATGGTCTTTAAGTGCATTTTGATGTCAGTCAAAAATGCCAAATCAGTCAGCCATTTTTTGTTTTTCAACATCTGAAGGTCATCACCTTTTTCGTTTAGACAAGCTGTTATTTCCGGCAATAATAATTCGTGAAACCTTTCTAGGAATTTTCCTTGAATCAACCACTTGACGTCCGTGTGAAGAACTAATTCAGTGTGTTCAGCGCACACACGGAAATCTAACCTATCTTCCAACTGCAACTCAAAGAGGCGCCATTGCAATCGTTATTAAAATGATACGTTTTAGATTTCTTCGCTGCACTCATTTTGTAAAATTCAATAATTAACTTTGTATCGACGTAGCATTGCCTTCAAGTTACAATTAATTCTTCAATTCCTGAAGGCGCAACATTTATATCGGCGTGAACGAAAGTCTCGAATGTTCCCGTCAAACGCGTGCTGCCCGAAATTTCTAGAAAAGGGGCAAGAAAAAAAAATGCGGCATTTCTTTGACAAGTACCGAGAGTTTCTTTGATAAATCCGTCTTTTGCCGCTAGCAGAGTGTTATTTTATTACGTTATAAATGTTTGTTGTTTAGTTACCTACTTTTTAAAAATTTTTTTCTTCTTGAGATCTACTCAAAAAGCACTCGCGATCGACCGTTTGAGCACTCTTGGACTAGATGTTACAGCCGAATTACGAGGACGTTTTTCTCACCGAAAATTGCTAAACCTACTTTTCTATATATTTGATGAATATGCTTGAATTTTGGGAAAATGTACACTTTCAGGAGGTAGCAAGTTACGAGAAGCTAATTTGAGAAAAATGTGGAAAAATAGGAAAAAGTTATGTGCGTAATAAGATATAGATAGATAAGATAAGAAAAAATGAATCTTCAAACAGTTTTCTCTTCGAGCCTTAGCATATTTATATGCAAACCACATTCTTTCATATTCATTTTGAGGTTATGAAGGACAAAAATCAACTTGAAAAATAATTTACTTCTAAATATTCTTCATCCTATAAATTTCCTCGTGAAGTCTGTTCGTACTTCGAAAAACAAATCGTAGATGTATTTTTCTAATGTTGATTTGAAGAAACCATAAAGACGAATCATTACTTCCCGCTCATTTTGAAAATTTATTTACAATTTTCTCGTGATGTAATCTTAAATTTATGAATGACTGAAAAATACATAGGCCAATAATCTAATGAAGATTCATTCAAGATATTATACTCACTATGAATCCATTTGATGTCCTGGAGGCCATGGAGAGTCCATTTTGAACCTTAAAATGAAATATTCATAAATATATAACTAAATATAGGAATGGATATCTTACTAGCTACGTATAGAAAATATCACAATTGATGCTGGTAAATATTATATTTATTATGTGATGGCTGATTCGATACACGTACAGGTGTCCCATTTTCAACTATTTTGAACGGTAGCTATGTGGCATACTACAAATTGAGAAAAACAACCCATTTCTCCGTTGTCCATTTTTCGGGATTTCGGCATGTGCCGATATTTCGGTTGCTATCAAAGTTAGGTGAAAACAATTTTGACATTCTACGGGAACTTTTTTTAAGTAGACTGCAAGAACGTATAAGAAAAAACCTTTTTATTGTTTGATTTTTGCAGAATAATACATATTCGAGTTTCCAAAGTGTTAACCATACGCGAATATGGATAACACAGGAAAAGTAATTTTCTCTCGTTCCAAATATATATATATATATATATATATATATATATATATATATATATATATATGTGTGTGTAACATACTGACACGTTTCCTCAAAACTGGAAATTCCAAATATATATATATATATATATATATATATATATATATATATATATATATATATATATATATATATATATATATATATATATATATATATATATATATATATATATATATATATATATATATAACATACTGACAAGTTTAGTTTCCTCAAAACTGGAATTTTGAAAACTTCGACATAATGTTACGTTCAGAATCAGTATGATTCTGATGCAGCTTCAGAAAATTATTCTGTTCGTCTATGCTTCAAAGATTGAAACAGAATCTTATGAACTCTGCTTCTCTCCAAGCACTCAGAGAAAAAAGTTACGATAAACAAGTTTAAGAAGAAGCTACAATGGAAGTTTTGGGAACTGTTTCTGGGAATCCTCCCAAGTTTCAACCTTCTAATATCACTTTCAATAGCCTGAGTATTATGGGAGACGGCTAGATTTTGCCGATGGCATCAGAAAAAGTCGAGAGAATTCTACTAGTATACCTACCATAAGAACTGACGAAGTGCGGGTGACCATAATAATACAGGAGAATTAAGGAAGACTTCGTAAATTGTTTAGTTTCATTGACCAATATTCATATTCAATATATAGATATATTTATATATATATATATATATATATATATATATATATATATATATATATATATATATATATATATATATATATATATATATATATATATATATATATATATATATATATATATATATATATATATATATATATATATATATATATATATATATATATATATATATATATATATATATATATATATATATATATATATATATATATATATATATATATATATATATATATATAGTGATTAAGTTGATTTTATTTGCTAACCCTTTCTTTAACGATTGACGATAATGATGTAAAGAGAGAATGTAAGATAATAATTGTGCAGAGATTAATGTTTTCTGATGATGGCCCTGTGCCGAAACGCGTAAAAACACTCTGCAAATTATAAGTTCTTAACCTCAAACACTTTCCGTTCAGTTAACCCTGATTTCCCTGTAAAAATTGTTTACATATATATATATATATATATATATATATATATATATATATATATATATATATATATATATATATATATATATATATATATATATATATATATATATATATATATATATATATATATATATATATATATATATATATATATATATATATATATATATATATATAACCAAATTTATATGGAATCACTCAGTATTTGACATTATGGATTATTTTTAACCATGGATCTTTGACTCCTTGTGAAGAATGAAGTTTTGTTATAAAAAACAGGAACAAGTATGATCAGAAATGTTGAATTATCACCACATGTTCGGGATATTTTCTCAGTAGCAACTGAAATTTCAAACTGTGAATTTCAAAATTCAAAAAAGCCTATAATCATATTTGCAAATGTCTTACGTTGGATTGTCCGATGTGCATAGGGGTCGAATGATTGCTCTCATTGAAGAAGGGGTGATACAGAGGGATATAGCGGCCACAATAAAGGTATCACTGGGGATGATTTCAAAAACCTAGGCCCGATACGAAGAGCTACAATCTCTGCAAAATAGGCCTAGAAAAAGTTGTAGGAAGATCACTTCTGAAGAACAAGACCGCTTTTTGTGCCAAATTACAAGAAGAGACTCTATTCTGTCCCACCCTATACACCAATGTCAATTTCTGGAAGCAACATGCATCAGTGTATCAGTCAAAACGATTCGTCTAAGACTAAGTTCAAATGGTTTATATAGCAAAAGGCCCTTAAGAGTTTGAGAGCTAACCAGATAACAACAAATTAACAGACTTAATTGGTGTATTGAACAACAAAATTGGAATATTGAGAAAAGGCGAAATGTTCTTTCTTCAGATGAGACCAGAATGATGTTCGATCAGATGACAGCCGGATTCGGGTTTTAAGGGGTCGTGGAAGACGAGCAAGACAAATTCCGAAACACAAAGGGGGCACTGTGATGTTTTGGGGTGGCATTATGCTGGGAGACAAAACAAACTTGATTTCGTTTCCTGCTAGTGTAACGGCTTTAAGTTACGTGGACCTAGTACTGGGGCCCATAGTGAGACTCTGGCGAGGCGCCCATGGTGAGAATTTTCATTCTTATGCAAGATAATGCTCCTCCGGATACCAGCAACCTTGCGCGACATTATCTTGAAACAGATAGAATCGGTATTTTGTACTGGCCAGCTTGCTCTCCAGACCTAAATCCCATTAAACATTCATAGGATAATCTCAAAAGGAAAATAAGACTGCGCCAAGATAATCCAAGAATCCCACAGCAGCTCATCCAACCCGCCACAGAAGAGTGGCAGAATATCACCCCAGAGGAGGTCGAAAACTCAATCCAAAACATGCCTAGACGGATTCAGGCTTGTATCAGGGTAAGAGGAGGTAATACAAACTACTGAGTTCGAGAAAAAAACACTTACTCCACAATATTTCAATTTTTTACCCTTATTTTCTTTAATTTGTTTCTTTCTTAAAATTAACCTTAACTTAATTCTTATTTCAACTGAAATATCTCAAAAAGGTGGGGGTGTATAATACTCAATTTTTTAATAGGAAGATGTGTGGAGTGATACCTCATTGAAGAGCACTTTTGATTCTCAACACAAACGGATAATAATTTTTGAGTTTGGACATATTCGGAAGAAGATACAGGCTTGTTATTATCAGTGATTCCAAAATCTGTAGATTTCGATTGATTATTCACCAAAATACTGTTGTTTTATTGGGAAAATATTTTCAAGAAACGGTGCTTCCACTACACCCCCTCATATGAGAGTGTCAACCCCTCAAATCTTTGAATTGATCAGTTAGTCCGAGTTATACCTCATTGGATAGGTATTTACAATTATCTGATTCCAGTGAACGAAAACATCTATTACATCAATCGTTGCATCTTCTCCATCAACTACTTTATATTCTTATTTCTGTAAGAAATTTAATGTACCATGGTTCTTGAAGGTCTCCCCCAATCTATCGAACATCGTTTGATTATTATTATCGTGGACTCAGGCACTATCTCAGCTGTTAGCTGTATATAATTTACCTTTCCCACATTCAGCAATCAAAGGGAATAGGCTCAATTACAATATACTTGACATAAATTTCCTAACTATTCTACATGTATTAAGAATTACAGCTTTTTGCATTGCTATATAGGTATTCTTATGCAATTCTAATTTCTTAAGGCTATCATGCAAAGTTTTGGGTATTAACTCAGTAAAAGATACGATGACAGGAACAATATCTATTAAATCGAGGTGCCACATCTGCTTGATCTCAATAGCAAGGTCTGCGTATTTGGACTTTTTCTCCTGGATTTTGTTCAGCACGTTGTTATTATCCATCCACCGTCCACCTGCATTGCTGTTCTGGCTCTCTTATCATACACCACTATGTCCGGCCTATTATTCGTCACCATTCTGTCAGTGATAACAGGCCTATCGTAGTATAATCTCATAGAGTCATTTTTCACTACAAGCGCCGGTTGATACTTGTAATATGGCTGGGAGGTATTCAGAAGTACGTACCTTTGTGCAAGTTTCTGGTGGTTAATGTAACATACTTGATTATGCCTCTAGGCCGTATTTGCCAGTTTTTCGCATCCAGACGTAATATGCTGTATAGTCTCCGATTTTATATAGCATTTTCTGCAATTATCCTTTTGTAATGTTCCGTCCTTAGTTATAAATTTTTTGTAGTTGTTTGTTGCGATGATTTGGTCTTGAATGGCCATAAGGAATTCTTCTGTTTCCGCGAATAGTTCTCCTTTCATCAACCATTTGTTGGAATCTTCTTGGTCAATGTGTGGTTGATTAATCTCATGGTGATGTCGTCCATGCAATTCCTTCCTTTACCATTGCTCTTGTTTTTCAGTATCTGATAGGAACGGTAGATTCAGCAGGTCATCACTGGTAGCAAGATTTAGAGGTTTACATTCCATATCAGCCAACCATACTACACTGTGGAGGTCAGAAGTGCGAGCTTTAGCAGAGAAGAATTCTCTGAGACTTTTGATCTGTTCGGAAGTTGACAACATCCATCAATCCGCGTCCTCCTTCTTTCCACTTCAAAATTGTTCTTATCACAGACGATTTTGGATATTGATTATTGTACTTTGTCAGCATCGTTCGGGTTTGCCTTTGAATATCATACAGTTCTGTCTTAGTCCATCTGATTATTCCAAATAAGTGAAGCAACACTGGAATGGCGTAGGTGTTAATTGCTTTGACTAGATTGACATTGATTTCAGCAGAGTCTTCAGATGCTGGCTGTACTCTGAACGAATTCTCCTTTCACCGTTTTGGTCTAGCAATTTGGCTTGTTGGTATCCCAGATATTTGTATGTTTCGCCATCTTTCATACACTGTATAATATCACCATTTGAGAGTAGTGTTTCACCATCTATGACTTTCCCTCTCTGAATGTTCAGGAATTTACATTTTTCAATCCCGAATTTCATATGAACATCTGCCGAAAACTTACTGACAGTATTCAGTAGATCATCCAATTGCTTCTTGTTCGAAGCATGATGTCATTAATATATAGCAGGTGGCAGATTGTGAGATAGCTTCTATCTGCTTTTATCCTAAATTCGTATCCTGTTCTATTGAGCATTGAAGACAATGGGATCATAGCCATACAGAACCATAATGGACTCAAAGAGTCTTCTTAAAAAATTCCACGACGTATGGGTATCTCGTCGGTTTCAATTGACTTATTGTACATGTTGACCTGCAGGGACGTGCGCCAGTGTGTTCTTGTTGTCTTCAAGAATTCTACCTGGAATAGCCAAGGCAGCAGAACAGTTCTTGAGAAGCAGTGTGGATATCAGATCAGAACCAGGAGAACTATTGTTATTGAGTTTTTGGAGGTGACGTTCATCAACTTTGGGTGTAAATTGAACATCCTTAACTTCAGATTTCACTCCTAGTATAGAATTTCTGGAATATAATCAAATTTGGCTCAATAGAAAATGAATCGGCAAGGACTTCCGTAGATTCCGGTTGACTTCCACGGAACGTCACATCTTCTTTCTGAAGCAGAGAAACCGTGACCTTGAACGATAATTATGAACGGATATACTTGGAGAGCTTTTTCGGATTTTCATTATGAGCTACTGAGTCTTCAAATACACTTTTAGCTTCACTGATATCTTTCTTCAATTTTCGTACAAATTGGTTGTGAATGAGAAAATCTGCTTCCAAATTAGTGCAGCTATTTCAGTCATTCCGTGTAATTTCTGTGAATGAACATAGAGTTTCCAGATAAAATAAAGAAAAAAGTTATACAATTATCGGTTTTTCATTAGAACACGACTTGAATGAAAAAATTGGGTGCACACTCTTACAAAGACCATAAAATCACTCTATTTAATCAAAGTTGCGTACGGTTTATATATGATAATTAAAAGTTTGCATTATAACTCAAAAACTTTTTGACAACAGAAAATTCGATTAAACGTAAAAAGGGCAGCGTAGATTCTCAAAATCATTTTTACATAACTTCAAAAAAATTGAGATAGTGGCACTAGACTGATTTGAAAATTTTCTAAATAGCTCAAAAATGAGAAAAACCCTTGCATCTTTTTGCTGCAACGAATTCCTGCTCATACTAATTCGTTTGAATGCATCAAGTACATATTTATGTATAGGCTTCCCCAAACAAACTGACAAGGAGGCTACCACCAGCACCATCGAGAAATGATTGAAACAAATAGTAGTTCCAACAGAAAACTACAAGAACGAATACTAGTTCGACTATCTACCGCAACGCTACACACTGGGTCTGCAAGATGCGATCAGCCGGAAGGCTAACGCTCCTATTATTTGTCTGGCTTTTTACCCGGTGTACATCATATCTCAACAATGAAACATGCGAAATTTATCACTATGTGTAAATATATTGAAGACTTTCATTCAGAGAAAAATATTCAACCTTCCGAAGAATGATAAACATCCCTCTCTGAAGGAGCTGGTTTTCCGTTACAAGCTTCATATAATCGCAACCGGAGCTACACAGTAGAGGTATAGTACGGTCAGATGTCATGAATAGGATAAATAGACTGCAGTTTAAGGTCACTTTGGACCTCGTCAGTACTGAACATCCATTCACAACACCAGGCCAGATCGCCACCTACTCATCCCAGTCTATTGGACCGCATCAGGTAAGTGTATATGAATTGGCACCCTACACGAAATCTGACCAGACTGTATCACTACTGTGTGGCCCTGGTTGACGATGATTATGAGTAGTGCATCAAAGAACTAGCTCCTTCAGTGAGAGATATTCAATATTCTACGAAAGGTTAACTGTTGCTCTCTTTATAAAAGTCGTTAATGTGCTTATGGTACACATATAGTGATACATTTCGAGTTATATGAGATATTGAGATATAATAATTTGTGTATTTCAAAATGACCAATCGTTTCATTAGATGTTCGCATATCTCAAAATTATTTTTAATTTAACGATTGTTTTGGTAAAAGTGATGAGGGACTTATAATGGGAAACTCTTCAAGCCCTCATTTAGCAGAAGTCTTCATGGATAACATAGAAAAAACTATTCACAAACATTTCCTAGATTGGTATCGATGTGTCGATGACGTTATTGTGTGTTTCACAGGAACAAACAGACAGTTCACTGTATTCGAAAATTTCATCAACAACCTGCACCCAAAAATAAAATTCACTTCTGAAATAGAATAGAACAATTCGATTAATTTCCTAGACCTAACAATAACAAGATCAAATAATAAACACCAGTTTTCAATTTTTCATAAGCCTTCTCATACAGATATCACAATTCATTATACATCGGCACATCCTTACCAACATACAGTTGCAGCGTTTAATACGCTGCAATTGAATTGGATAAAACAGATCGCAATAAATAATGGTTATGATGCAAATTTAGTTAGCAGCATAATACATAAGAAAAACAAAAATTATCTTTACAACATATATATCCAATAGGTGAACACCAAGACAAGAAATTCAATAGTTTAACATATATAGGCAATATTAGCAATAATGTGAAATCCCTTCTTAAAAATTCAAATTCAAATATAGCGTTTAAAACATCAACAAATTTAGGCTTATTTATCAGGAATTATAAATCTCCACTTAATAAAGAAAATAAATCAGGTGTTTATTGATTGGATTGTGCAGATTGCAATTGTTTTAATATAGGTAGAACAGGAAGAAATTTCAATGTTAGAATCTCCAAACATACACGCGGTTTCATCAATGGAAAAACCGATTCAAATTATTCAAACCATCTTAGGGAAAATGGTCTCTCTTTCAATTCAGGATTTGAAATCCTACATTCTGAGAATAGAGGTATAAAACTCAACCTTCTGGAAGTACTTGAAATTAACAGATTCAGGTATTCACCGGAAATTCCTAATGATCAGGTAGACATAAATAACTCACCCTTATCAAATTCATTTCCTGAACATTAGTTCAAGTACGGATAGCTCGGAGTGGATTGCCTCTTTAGTATATACTAGTGAGCCCATTAAGATTGCCTTTTATATCTAAATAGCCAATATACTAAACGCCTTTTTATATCCAACTCTATCTATACTGAACGCCTTATTATTTTCACTTCATTATTCATATATTTACTCAATAGTTCTTTATATTACATGGAAATCTCTCACATATTACCTTAGTCATCCTTAGGGTAACGCAGCTTCGAGTATTGTTTTATGGATATCATCAACCACACAAATTTCAACACTATCACCACTATCCCAATTCAAAGGGATACATTAAATTTGAAAATCTCAACTTTCGCCAATTGAGCTAGCATAAGATGAAATTAAAAACATTCGAACATTGATTCAAGAAAACCAATTGTTCAATCACCCTTTAGGCATAGAAATTCAATCATCAACAACTTTAATATTAATTCACAATATTCCAAATTTCTAGTTCCAAAAGTATTGAATATATACTTCAGAAAGATCAATATAAGCAGATCTATAGTTTCAAATTTTTAATTTTTACTCAATAGTTCTGATTCGTATTAGATCAGATAAGAATCCAATAAGATTCATGAATTATAATAAACAACAAATATGAGCTTGAAACAGCAAGATGGAAGAATGACTTCTCAAGTATATTAATGAAATAGAAAATGAAAGTTCTTCTCAAATTAAAATTTGAGTGTTCACTACTGAACACATAGAAATTTCACCTTATGTGATTGCCCTATATGTAACTATTTTGTATAAATTCAAATTGACCAAAATTCACACAATTTGCTTACCAGAAAGAACAAACATCTTCTGAATTAAAGTGATCTTATGGAAAGCAGAAATGAGATCCACAAATTTGTAAACTACATTATGAACCCTCATATACAATTCAATGATATTAACTATATATCAGTTTCACTGTTTCTTGTAACTGTCAATTTCCTAGATCCTTAACTGTCGAATTGGCAGTTGGTTTCGAGCAGTCAGCTTCTTATAAACTTGCTCTTTAATAATTGAAATTTCTTTTCTTCAATATTACTTCTCTTCAATTCATTTTCTTGTGAATCTTTATAATATACTATGAAATGAAAATGAAAGGAAAAAATTGCATTAAAACAACTTCATATTTCCATATTACGTGATAAGCATACTCATTTTACACAATTATATGAAATACCTATAGTACAACTACCCATTATAAAAATTGTCAAATTGCTTAGTATTCTCCAAGTAGTAGTTGAATTTTTCCCAAAATATGAGTCGCATAAGTAGCAGCATGTTTCCTGTGACTTTCATAAATCTTGGATTGAAAGTTGTAGTTGTACAAAATGAAACTTCATATGCTACTTCTACATTTTTGAACATCATGTTTCCCACTATCAGACACCTATAACAGAGAAACTGTCAACTTCAAATCAATGAGGAATTCCTGTCATTCATTCAACAACCTTGATAAAATTTCCTGAGAAACAGTAACTATGAGTTATGAATGGAAGGAACTCACAATCATTACCTTTTGTGCAAATTTGAGATCTTATTTTCTTTGGTTTAAACTTGAACATTGTCAAATACATTGAATCATTGTACTCACATGAGGATTCAAATCAATACAATTCAAAACTGCTTCCTCAATATCTGAAGTTCTCATAGTTTGAGTTGCATCTTTTGAATGATACCAGTTTCCCTCAACTTTCTGTGGATATTTGAAAATGTTCACCTGTCTGGTGTTATTCGATTTGGAAAGCGCATCTGATACAATCGCCTAGCTTCTGTGGTATTTCCGTCAGCCAGACCGTACATGTAATGGATATCAGCCAATTCGGCATCAGTAAAATTAGCCATTTCATCTTACAGCAATAACTTAAAATGTCTTAAGCAAACTAATCGTTATTTTAATAAACAATTCCAGCAGACACTGGTTCTACTTTAGCAACTGTCAAAATGAATAAATAAAAGAAAAAATCAAAGCCTACTAGTCATTTTTTAATTAGAAGTGCTTTCAATTCAGCGAAAGTATACAATCGTTTAATAATTTTCTGCTCGAGAATGGTCGGAGATGCGAAAAAAACACGTGTCAAAAAAGTTTTAAATTGAATGAAGATGACCAAAATTGATTTTACGCTGATCAGTGGCGTACTGCAAGAAAGTTTGAAAGGGCGAAAAAGACATGGCTCCGGAAATGAAAACACCTTGTAGATTCTAGTTGAAATCATCACGTGTAATTAGCTTGCATTCCAAATTAGGGCTGAATATCTCAAAAACAGCAGGAGTTTCGAAGAAAATTTCCGGAAATTTCAACACCCTGTAGCTATGTAACGAAGCTTTTGCGGACCTATGTGGTCAACTCGTTTTCTTAAAATGGCACGTAGATTTACCTCCTAAAGTTCTGAAATACTGTCATTTAACACCCTGTATAAAACCGTCTTCCTCCCAAAACGTATGCTGAAAACGTTCCTTTCTGAAAATCTGATTGTTGTTACTAGATCAATGAAAATTGCTCAATGTGTGCCAATTATCAATTATGTCCGTCACAAGAATACAAATCATCAAATATTACCTATGGCGGCAATAACTGACAATTGTATTAATTTTCAAAATCTCCTATTGTCAAGTCCGAATCGGAAGAACGAAAAGAAGTGTCTCCCAGCCGTTTCGAAACCTAACCCAGAACCATTTTTCCGTGTCACACGCGGCAGTAAAACTAATAACACGATTTTAAGAACTAATGACGGCCCATTTTCTCAATGCTCGTGTCGTACGTACCCAGATAGGCCTGCGCCCATTTTCCTTTTTTTTCGTCTGGTGTCTTTGTCAGTCGAAGTTGAAGCGTTCTAAAGGGACCAATTATCATAATGGTCGCGTTGACAAATATCGAAACTCGGTGGGGCGCTCTTGGCTTGGAGAAAAGGAGGACCGTATGAATAAGTCATATGTATATGGCGTGGCAGCGGTACGTCATTTGCATCCATGGGTTTATTATTTATAATTATGCCGTAATAAATGTTTCGAGATATTGAAATTTTTGTCAAACGAGATCTACATTCTCGAATCATACATTATTTGCGCGTTCCTAATGAGGATCTGATAAAATTTAAATGATTCAATTAATAGTAAATGTGTGGGTCGTCAAGGAAATGATAGCTCTTCTTGTGCCATGTTATACAGGGTGTAAATGAATAAGTGCAGAAGATTCCGAGAGGTGATTCCTCAAGCTATTTTATGACAAAAAGCCTCCCTGAACATATGTCCCCAAACGCTTCGTTACCGAAATACATGATGTGAAATATTCACATTGTTTAATTTTCTTATGATTATTATACATAGGTCTACAACTTTGCTTCCGCTCTTTTTTCCATAATTCGAGGCTTTATTGTGAAAACCTGGTCATACATTTATGATCCAAAGTATAGTCCATCGCTGGCCACCCCTTTCGCATATCTTTCGGGCATCATACGAATTCCGCGTTGAAAAAAACTGGTCATCATTTGAATTGATCCAAGTTTTTACTTCTTCATAAGACCGGAAGTGCTGGTCAGCCAGGCCACCTGCCATTAATCCAAGCAAGTAATAGCACGAAGAAGCAAAGTCTAAAGAAAACAGCAGGTGGGGTAAGACTTCCCATTTCAAAGTTTCCAAGTATGTCTTGACCACTTTTGCAACATGAGATCGAGCAAGTCATGCTGTAAAATCACTTTATCATGTTCCTCGTTGAATTGCGACCATTTGTCTTCCAATGATCGATCGATAACGACCGCCTGTGATTGTCGGTTTTAACTACTCATAATACACTACGCCAAGCTGGTCTCACCAAATACTGAGCATGACCTCAACCGTGAATATTCGGTTTGGCCCCTCGACGTAGCAGCATGGCCGAGATATCCCCATAATTTTCTGCACTTTTGATTATCATAGGAACCCATTTTTCGTCTTTGCCTTGCAAGCAACTGTTTACAAACACACAAACGCAGTTCAACATCTCTTGGCTTCAACTCGTACGGCACACACTAGATTTTGAACCATTCCCATGACTTTCAGGCATTTTTAAATGGCTTGCTGCGTCACTCCCAATGATTCTGCCAATTCTTGTTGGGTTGGACACGAGTCTTGACCAAGTAATGCCACCAATTCTACATCTTCGAAAACTTTCTCTCTTCCACCGCCATGCTAGTCTTTGACGTTAGAGTTGCCGTACTTGAAGCGTTGAAACCACTCTCGGCACGTTCTTTTACCATAGGCACTTAAGAGCATTCAATGAGCCTTAACCGCAGTTTTCTTCATAAAACATTGTTCCCTTGTTTTGAATTGAAACACTTCTTCAAAATAGCTGTTTATTCACTTCCGCCATTTAAAAACAACGACTGACTAAATGAATATTTCCAGTTGATTGTTGTAACAGTTTTTCAAAAGCAGATACGAACAAAAATGAACAGGAAAGAGTTTCGAAAATATGCATCTGCATTGAGAAAATTGAGGACAATGACATGAATTTTCCTGCTAAATTTCGTATTGCAATGTGCATCTCTTTTTTCATCAGATTTGAGCTGAACACTCCAGCAATTGCATAAATTATTGAAAAAACATCTCTAACGTTTCCAGCGAAGCTTTCACCTTCCTTATTTACGACATCTTATGAAACGTCCTGTAATCTATTTATTTTTACAAATAGGTGCTAATTAATCAAATCCGTTCCTTCATCGAAATCCATGTAAACAAATCCACACAAACAAATTTATATGGAATCACTCGGTATTTCACATTATTGTTATTTTTTAACCATGGATATTTGACTACTTGTGAAGAATGAAGTTTTTTGTTGTAAATGGATAGTATAATGAGAAATGTAGAATTATCAACACATGTTCGGGATATTGTACTCAGTCGTCACTGAGATTAGAAACTGTGAATTTCAAAATTTAAAAAAGCCTATAATCATAAATGAAAATGGATTACGTTGGAATGTCCTATGTGCAGAGGGGTCGAATAATTGCTCTTGTTGAAGACGGGGTGACATAGCGGCCACAATGGGTGTATCTCTGAGGGCGATTTCAAAAACCTACGCCCGATACGTGGAGCTACAATCTCTGCAAAATAGGCCTAGAAAAAGTTGTAGGAAGATCACTTTTTAAGAACAAGACCGCTTTTTGTGCCAAATTACAAGAACAGACCCTAGTGTGTTCCACCCCATACTCCAAAGGCAATTTCTGGAAGCAACATGCATCAGTGAATCAGTAGGATCGATACGTTAAATACTTCGTTCAAGGGGTTTATACCGCAGAAAGATCTTAAAAGTTCCAGAACTAACCAGACAACAAAAAATTAACAGACTTAATTGGTGTATCGAGCACCAAAATTGGAATATTGAGAACTGGCGAAATGTTCTTTTTCGGCTGAAATCATAATTGGTGTTCGATCAGATGACTGCCGGATTTGGGTTCTAAGGTGTCGTGGAACACAAGCTAGACTCCGAAGAGCAAGACATATTCCGAAATACCAAGGAGACACTCTGATGTTTTGGGGTGGCATTATGCTTGGAGGCAAATCAGATTTGATTTCGTTTCCTGCGAGTGCAACGGCTAAAAATTACGTGGATCTAGTGCTGGAGCCCATAGTGAGACTCTGGCAAGGTGCCTACAGTGAGAATTCCACTTTCATGCAAGATAATGCTCCTCCGCATACCAGCAACCTCGCGCGACATTATCTTGAAACAGAGGGGATCGCTATTTTGGACTGGCCAGCTTGCTCTCCAGACCCAAATCCTATTGAACATTTATGGGATAATCTCAAGAGAAAAATTAGATTGGGCCAGGATAATACAAGAACCCCTCAACAGCTCATCCAAGCTGCCACAGAAAGTGGCAGAATATCACCCCTGAGGAGGTCGACAACCTAATTCAAAACATGCCTAGACGGATTCAGGATTGTATCAGGGCAAGAGGAAGTAATACAAGCTACTGGGGTCGAAAAAAGAAATACCTACTCCATAAGAAAATAATTTTTAATTTTTTTACTACATGCGGAAAGAGTCCCTTATTTTCTTTTATTTGTTCCTTTCTTGAAATAAACCATGATTTATTTCTGTTTTCAATTGGAATATCCCAAGAGGGATCAATTTTCACAATTCTTCGGAATTTCGAAAATCCTTGAGGTAATATTCAAAATATCGTCAAATTCCATATAAATTTGGTTGTGTGTATTTCTCCAAGCAGTAGCTCTAATCGAAATTAGTGTTTCTTCCATCATCGATAAAATAGACTGTTCGAGGTGCTCAGATTTCGACGTTTTAGTACTGCAGCTATGTGAAATATTGAGAATGAAGGAAAATGACCCCCTTCCCTATGTTCATTTTCGTGTGAGGAATTCATTCCCACAAACAGATTCAAGCTAGCGCGCTTTCCTCGTTTTTGAGTTATTTTAAAATTTGGATAATTTTTGGAATCAGTCGAGTCGCAATATCTCGGTTGTTTTTGAAATTATGGAATATGGTTTTGACATTCTAGAAGCACTTTTACGTGTGGAATTTTTTTTGTCCAGCGGTTTTAGAGTTATAATACAATCTTGCAATTGTTCAAGTATGAACCATACGCAACTTCGATTTTGTTCAATAGTGTTTTCTTTCCTTTGAAAGAATATGCTCGAAATTCATTCATTCGCCTTTTCACGAAAAACTGAAAATTGTCTTACTTTGCGCTTATTTTATGTTATCACTCTATGCCCATTCACAGAATTCATACGGAATGATTGAAATAGCTTAAGTATGTTCTGGACTCTCATTGTGATAGTTCCAAAATTTATTCTTTCAATAACCTTGTTTAATATTTCTACATCACCTAACTATGGTGTGGATATAGTTTTGTTTTCAATAATGAAGGAATTATACCATAAGAGAATTTCGAAAAGATAAATATGATTGAATGTTACATTCAAAACTTTTATGATACGGATGCTGCAGATGCTGCTTATTTGGATCGTTTTTCTGAGAAGTGATAACCTCATGAAAGTATATTCCATAAAATATTGATTTTTGAAATGGAAAAAGAGGAAACTTGCAACCAGGAAATTTCCAACGCTGACTCGATTTTCACAACTGGTTTCTATAGAAATCTAAGGAAAATCCAAAGGTTTTCCGAAAAATAAAATGAACTGATGAAGCTTACATCAGTAGTGATGGAATAATCAATCGTCGAAATTAACATGGGAGGTCGAATGTAACTCCTCGTTCTCATATCATTTTCAACGTCAAGGCCGATATGGGTTCTATGTATAGTAGGCATGGAAAGATAATCGCTTATTAGTGAATGCGATTTTTGATGAAAGCCTCCGTGGTGAATTATATCATGAAATAGTGAATACCATCAATATCAACAGATATATTGACGAATTATCTCTTGATGAAAGAAGATATATCTATTCTCAAATGATGAAGCTCCTCCTCATCAAACTATGGCCGTTACTCAAACTTAAAATTTGGAAATAAGTTGGGGGTCAGTAATGTCACTTCTGTAATCTAGTACAACTATTCAGAATATCGAAAAATTGAACAAAAATATTAGACAATTCATCGCTTCGGTTTCCAATATTCGAATTTTCAATGCGTGCAAGAGTATCCTCAAACATTGTGAATTATGAATAGTAAATAAGGCAATACATTTGAATGCCTGCCTAGATTTTTTCCATCAAGTTTCATTTTGCATATTATAATACAGTTTTTTGCTTCTTAATAATGATGACATGTTACTTTTGAAAATTAATTTACGTACGGCATGGTCGCTTTGTTATTACAAAGTATATTTATTCAAAAGTTAAAACTTGGTTGAGGAAACATTATGAATTATCTGAATATCCATTGCAAGAAAAAATTCTCGGATTATCATAATGAGAGCAGAGCAATTTCCATCATTTAATCGACAAAATTAGAAAAAATTTATATAATTTTCGGTTCTTCATGAAAACACGCCCCGAATGAAAAAACTGAGTAAGCATGTGATATATTTCAGAAAAGACGAAAAACTCCATTCAAGAAAATTAGTTACTCAAGAACAATTTTTCAAAATAACGCAAGTTTGCATTATAACTAAAAAATATCAATATCAAAACTATTCTCATATAATATCAAGAACAACCGAGATATTGACACTTCATTGATTTCGAAAATTTCCAAAATTTCCGAATATCTCGAGGATAAAAACGCTAGCTTCGATCAGTTTGCGGTAATGAAATCCCCATGTAGGAAGAGAACGTTGAAGGATGCTATATCTTTATCTTTTCGCAATATGCTATGCTATAATTTACTATTGCAGAGCTACACCCTATATATAATGGTTTTGTGATCTAAGTCTTTCATGCATATCGTCTCAAAAGTTACAACTAAAGAGCGGATTATATGTAAATTACATATTTTCCTATATTTTTACCAAATTTGCACAGATATTCATATTTCACGGTATTGTTACATATTTTTACATATTTTCGTCATTTACCTCAATTGCATAGATCATGTTCCTCCCAACGATTGTGAATCAAACAAATGAAAACCAGGTACCTATGGTAAATTATCTATCATCTAATCTGCTTCTGAAGAGCAAAACGGTGAAACAACCCATTAGGACATTTGTGTCATAAATAGAAATGCTTGTTAAATTACAATTCGATTACCTGCCATACCTTTTTCTTCAATTCAAATGACTTGATAGGTGGTAGTAGATTAGCGGCATATTGTTAAGCTTCTTCTAATTTTCATAACAAGTATTTCGAATCTCTCAGTGTTGAAATCAAGTAATGTAAAGACAGTTTGAAAATGACGAAAGTGAAGTTTAACGTGAAATGGATCGAACCATGTGTGAAGAGCATTGGTTGTTTCAAATATTCCTTTGAAAAATTTGAATAACAATAATCTTAAGTCTTTCTTGGAGAAATATTGTCAAATTCAATATCCCGGACGAATATTCATCAAGAAAAACCAGCGCCGAATGTATTTTCAGAATAACAGTGAATAAAATCAGAGAAGCTTTAGACGAAAATTACTGTTATGTTATTGTGGAAGATGCACAGTTCGTTTGTTCTTTCTGGAGCACTGATAGAAAATATTCCAGAGCATTCATTCCTTATAGCCTCTAAGCAATTTTGAAGAGAAAGCGAATGATGTAATTGTTACAAGATTCATATAAGTTGCATTAGAACATAGAATTTATAAAACTTATGAACATATATATATATATATATATATATATATATATATATATATATATATATATATATATATATATATATATATATATATATATATATATATATATATATATATATATATATTATATATCTTATTTCTATGTTCATAAGTTTTTATAAATTCTATGTTCTAACCTCAGTTTGGTTTACTATTGAAAACGTAAAACTGGAGATTACACAAACAACTGCTAGAGGAGTAGAGAACTTCGGTATGACTCCAGAAGAAAAGTTCAATGGAACCAAAATTGATGTGAGACATCTTAAAATCTTTGGATGCTTAGTATACTATCTGATACCAAAACAGAAGCGAAGATAACTAGATAGCGTTTCAAAGAAGGGTATATTTGTTGGTTACAGCCACTTAACCAAACATTATCGAATATATTGTAGAGAAAGGGATACTGTTATCACAGAAAGAGACGCAGAAGTTATTGAAGAGAAAAAATTGGAAACATTTCAAATGAAATATATGGGAAGGGTGAAATATTTATTAGGATGGGAAATACATCATGACATCAACGAAGGAACATTATTT
This sequence comes from Cryptolaemus montrouzieri, assembly GCA_013387265.2. Lineage (NCBI taxonomy): Eukaryota > Metazoa > Arthropoda > Insecta > Coleoptera > Coccinellidae > Cryptolaemus > Cryptolaemus montrouzieri. The sequence continues at coordinate 32,421,954 of JABFTP020000144.1, read as the reverse complement.
TTTAAACAAGAAAAATGCATAAGAAGATTGTTACAAAGATTTAATATGAATGATTGAGAGAGTTCATGTATACCAATGCAGCCTGAAAACAAAGTAACAAAAGAAGTACAAAAGTCGAGTATAGTGGATCTGCCTTATCAAGAACTCATAGGAAGTTTAATTTATCTGTCCCAAGGAACGAGGCCAGATATAACTTTCACAACTACTTACTTGGGTCAGTTTAACAATAAGTATACGAAAGAGAACTGGATACAGGCAAAACATGTTTCACTATACCTTAAAGATACAATGACAGAGGGAATAATGTATAAAAATGATAAGGAGATACTGAAGTCTTATAGTGATGCTAGTTGGAACAATATCTTAGATGGAAAAGGATTTGCGGGATGTATATGCAAGCTCGCAGGGGGAGCAATTAGCTGGCAATGTCAAAAACAAGAAGTTGTTGCCTTAAGCACCTGTGAAAGTGAGTTCATTGCGTTAACAGAAGCTATAAGGGGATAACTATAGCTGAAAAATTTGTTTGTTGACCTGAAACAAGAGAAAAAACTTGGAAATTTACAAGTTTATGTGGATAATCAAATCAAATTAAGCTATCAAATAATTTTATTTATCATTGCAGAACCAAACAAATACAGAGGAAATATTTTTCATAAGAGATGAAATAAATAAGAATAAGATAAAGTTACAATACATAGGAAGTAAAGAAATTGCTGCAGATGTTTTAACAAAACCTGCAACGAAGAGTATTTTAAAAAAATTCAAAGAAAAGGTTTGTGTTGTGAAATTTGAAGGGGAAAAAAGTGAGGTTAGGTTGTCAAAATAGGGGGAGTGTTGTGTGTTTTTGACATATCTCATTTCTATGTTCATAAGTTTTATAAATTCTAACCTCATAGTAATTATCCACTTTTGAAATTGTAAGAAAACCTCGTTCTTTTGTGCTACGTTTATTTGGTCAATAAATAATCAAATATTTTTGCAACTTATAATTTGTCTTTCACGTCGTAGGAAACTGCAATCTGCTAACAGTCATTAATTCGTTTTATAACAAAGAATAGAATAATCTTAAGTTTCATGAATAAATTCTTAGTTAACAGCTCTTGTTGTTATTGTTGTGCTTGAAAAACTCCTTCACATAATATTATACTTCACATATTTTCACACACGTATGTACATATTTTCACATTTCGGTCCTACATATAATCCACTTCTTAGCAATAACACATGACCCATTAAGTTTAGATTACAAAATGAAAAAATACGTCTATATGCAGAATAATTTCGATTTTTTCTCCGTCCGTGAATAACAATTTCAACAGATACGAAACGCATGTGAACGTTTCTTCTCGACCTATCGATGAGATTCCATTGACGCGTACGTCCACAAGACAGCAATAACCATCACCAGAGAAAAAACGCCAAAATTCCAAGCTCCCCGTCATTAGTCGTCCTGAAATGTCCCAAAATGGCATTCCGTCAACTCTCTTTCAAATACAGTGGCCATTTTTTCCCGTCGCAGCCTCAGACATAATATAAATTAACGGGTCTCGAGGTGAATCGAATTCTTTCCGTCTAGTTCGGATTTTGGATTTGAGGGTCGAACACGTGCGCTACCACATCCATATCGAGTTTTTTTGCGCCGATGTGCCTTTCGTCCCGAAAGTCCCTCTTGCACGGATATTCATTTTCGAGAACAATGGGGCCTCATGTCAACGTGGAATCCGTTGGTCTGACGTCGCGTAGAGATGTTCGCTTTATTATGCGAACCCTTAGCTGATATATCCTACAGACGCCGCGCCATACGGGACTATAGACAAATCGGCATGGAAAATCAAGAAGTTTTTAAAATAGTTCTACAATGAAATCATATGATTCTAATATTGACTGAAGTGTCTCATACTACTTCTATATAATATTTCAAACATGCGTAGTTTAGCCCAAGCTATACAGAGTGCCCCGTTCTCTATTCCCAGTAGAAATATCTCAAGACTGGGTGGAATGAACATTATAGGAATTAATCTTCGAGTCTGTATGTGGTCTATTAATTTTGATGAGGTCCGGAAAAGTCTTTCCTGTCGCCTCTTCGTCTTTCTTTCGCCTTTTTTATTGTCTTATTTACAGAAGTTTTACTTTTAGCCACTTATGGTGTTTTGGTCGCCTGCCTCTCTTTGAGGTTTCGGATCGAGTGAAAATAACTATGTTATCCTCCTTCTTTTGTTCTGTTTTTCTTCGTCCTCGTGCTCTCTTTTCAACTGAGTCAGAGAAATGTGCTTGTCTGTTTTTCCCATCTTTGTTTGTAGCATCTTACGAGTATTTTCGAGGAATAGGGTATTATCAACATTTCATCACTTCTGGTTCAATCTGGTTCTACTGGGAGCTACCTCAAACTGTCCTTTAAATGAGAATTTTCTATTTTTTATGTCTGACTCTAAGTTCCCATGGAACGGATTACACCGTCTCTTCATAATTTATTACTCTGGAATTTCACAACAAGGTAGATTTCAATGAAAAAACACTCATCGAAAAAGTTCAATCTGGTATTTCAATTAAAGAATGTAAAAAGATCTAAACATTTCAAAATTATTATAGACTAGCTGACCCGGCGAATCCTTTTCCGCCTTAAAAGCAATAAACAAGCAGATATTTTATGAGAAAAAAAAAGTACCTTCACTAATCATGCATTATCATTTTTTCATTTCAGTACAAAGGTTGCTCTTCACTCAAATACCTTGTGATACACGACATTTATTGTTTTATTATCAGGCGCAAAAACAAACAACGCAGATGGTCTTCAGTTCCGTGAACATGCCACATATAATTAACCATGGGAAAAACATGGATGTTCTAGATTCAAACCATAAACTTTCAATGACTGGCCTTGTGATTTGTTGATGGTCACGGCGAATGAAAGACAGATCGGAAATTGAAGTTTTTTAAATTCAAACGGCATATCGGTTGGGATCATGATGGTCCTCGGAATGAGAACTTCCTCACCTTTGAATTTTCCTTTCAGTATCGTCGCGTAAATAACATTGTTCATCAATTTTCTAACCATCAAACGCGTACCGTTGCACAGTTTTGGTTGATTTATGTTTTGAAGCATGATTACTACGGAGCCAACATCTAGGCGTAAATTGTGCGGTGGTAAGCCAGGCACATCCAAGGAGTTTGAAAATTCAATTGGTGGCTTCATCTTCATTTGTGACGCAGTCAATAGATTTGAATGAATGCATTGTTCCAATGATCTTATTTTGAATTTATGTAGTTCAGGTCATCTAGATCGTTGTTAGCAGCCAAAATTGCTCGCTCACTCAACCATTCATTATTTTTGTAGATAGAAATAATGTTGGAAGATACATTGTTGATAAGTTCGTCTTTTGATGAGACAAAATTACATAAATTATCTGAAAATAATAGCAATCCGCTCGATTCATCGACAGGTACTTCACCATTACCGATAGTCAGCAATTGCTCCGAGAAATCTTCAGCAGATGTATCATTAAGCAATGTAACTCTCATGTTTTTTGTCAGCTGCAGTTTCTCCACATAGACCCATAGATTCGACGATTTGAGGCAAGCGTTCAATTCGTCGGCAGCTGTAGCTCTTGGAATTACTGGCAGTGTTTGGCGGAAATCGCCAAGTCGACAATAAAATCATTGCTCCTCCAAAACATCTCGAGTCATTGCGTGAATCTTTCAATGTTCGGTTAAGTGCTTTTAATGCACGTTTATGCGCCATTGTGCATTCGTTCCAGATGATGATTTTCGATGCCGATAAAACTTTGGCCATTGCTGAGTGTTTTGCAATATTACACATTGGTTCTTCAACAGTTTGAAGATTTAACGGTAATTTTAATGCTGAATGAGCTGTACGGCATCCTTCTAACAATGTGGCTGCAATTCCAGAAGAAGCAACTGCAACCGCTATGTTGGATCTCGCACGAACAGTGGCTAAAACTACTGACATGACGAATGTCTTACCAGTTCCACCAGGAGCATCTAGAAAATATAAACCACCATTTTCATCATCGATTACCATCATAAACTTCTTTTTCCCTTCTTTTTTCGTTTCATAGTCCAACTCACTTTTTTAATATTGATTTCTTACAAATATCAAATTGTCATCCATATGTCCAAGTCTAAGCTATCTACCCATCAATTTTCAGCCATATCTCTACAGCCGTTCTTGAGTTATAAATAGTGTAACTAGCACGACGATATATATATATATATATATATATATATATATATATATATATAAAATTTTGATACGATTTGTTTGAAATAACTATTGAAATGGCTTGAATTAGTTACACGAATAAAAATTAAAAATTATGTTTAGAGAAATCTAATCTTATCATCTTAAAGTTGGTGATCAACTTAAGTGGGACTGTGCATATATTCATGTAATTTCTTGTTAAACAATTTACTCAGCGAATAAAGTGACTTTAACAGTGTTGTCTCGATTGATATCTCAACTAATATTATTGTTCAGACGAATGGCAATTCTGTTAAATACATAATGTTTCTTCCCATTAGGTTATCATAAGTCGAGGTATGGTTTGTCGTGTTGTCTTTATTTTTCGATAGTTTCTATTGCTGAAATAGAATGAAACTCCTACCATTAACACATGTTATCTGTCTATTAGAATTGGGTTGATGGTAAATATTATAACCTCAATATACTTCTATTTAGTATGAGCAAGACAAAGATCTATAGAAACTGTTACAGGATGTTCATACTCTGTTTTCAACCGCATTGAAATTGAAATGATGTAATGTATTTTTGGAAACAGACCATGTAGAAAAATATGTTCCTGGAACATTAGTAACTCAATAATTGATAAAGCCAAAACCAACTTAACTGAAAAAGTTAAACCCTTGGACCAGACCAGGGGAACTCATCATTTCTGGTCTAAAGCGAAGACAGTCAGCATCAAATTTTGCAAGTCATCCCTCCCACCATTGATTAGAGACGACGGTTCTATCACATGATCCCCAAAAGAAAAAAAAGATCTTTTTGCAGAACGGTTTTCGCAAACTTCTGTTTAAGTAGTAGCATCAAGCATCCCACATCCTCAATCGACTGACGATCAGAGAGCGTAGGATATGGTGCGCTCTTCAACATGTGAACTGTAAGAATGTAGTGGGTCTTGATGAAACACTTCAAACTGTTTTGTAGAAATGTGCTTCAGAGTTAGCATCTTTTTCTAATATTTCAATTTTCGTATGAGAGATAGATGTTTTCGGAGTGATGGAAAGTTGCAACAGTACAACCGATTTCAGAGAAAATTGACTATAATTGCATTGTTACATTATATCGAAAGTCATGTAGAGAGTGATTAACGATCATCTTCAGTGTATCATCAGCGTTCCAAAATACAGTTTCCGTAGACAACGATCATACGTTACGAGTTTATGGATATCAACAATCGATAAGCATGACGATTCAAGAGAAGAGCAATTACACTTGATATCTCAAAAGCCTTTGACAGGGTTCAGCAGGCAGATGAGTGAATAAACTAATGGCATATGGGCTTCCCGAAAACGTGCGTGGTTGGATTAATAGCCTTCTCTTCAGTAGAACCATTCAGAAGATAGTTGATGGTGTGACGAGTGAATCTTTTCAGGTTAATGAAGGAATAACCCAGGTCTCTATACTCTCATCAACTCTTTTTCTATAGCAGATTAATTATTTTCTCCACTCCACTAAGAAGATATATTAGGATTTGCAGACGACTGTATATTGGTATCCTCATTTTCTAGTCAGCGTCATATAACTGAGGAGGTGAGCTGAGGAGTCACACGGACAAAGATACCAACAGAGCATGTCACTGAATTCAGACTCGGAGAAGATATTAGACTTGGTTAAACTTGATCAATTTCATCACGAACAAGATGTAATCAACAACGTTCTCTGAAGAAGTCGCAGCCGGAGAACATCCTTTAATGATTCAAGGACATCGAATTACCTCCGAAACCGACATGTATTTAGTTGGCATCACAGTCAACATTGGAGTTTGCTGACGTTACCATGTGTCAGCCATTGTCAAATCTGCTTCTGTTAAACTCAATTTTATTCGTTTGAGGCTAACCAATACCTCATGCTGTTATAGCAGATGCTATTATACAAAGCACATGTGCGACCTGTTCTCGAATAATGTTCCCATATGTGGGGCTCCGCACCCAAACAATCATTACATCTATTGTATAGTGTCCAGAAGGGAACAGTTCCTCTCATCGATCACGCCTGATCTCGAGCATTCCGCCTAAAAGAGGCCGGTTGCTGATATTTCTCTTTTTTACAGATAGTTTGATGCTCTTAAGAACTCAAAGGCTTAGTTACGGATGAATCCTGTTCCAAAGAGAACGTAGATTTGCGGAAAACTCGCCGCGTATCTGTCATTATAAAAATTATTTTGTTTACAGGGCTATTGTGTTGTGGAACTCGTTTCCGAATGTCTTTCCGATAACTTTCTATTTGGGCCTCTTCAAAAAGCTAGTGAACACACACATTGTATAATCTTGAACGGTCTCACCTGTAGCATGACAGATAGCCTCCTCCCGAGAGTTGCGAATAAAAGAAAAAGAAAACGATCCCTGTTTCTTGTATACATAAGAAGATCGAACATCTGTTTCGGAAATCGTTCAATGAAGCAATGTCAGTTGATCACGATTGTGTACGACGGGGGTATAGAAGTTTCGGAAAGAACAGTTCGGAGGCGTCGGTCTCGAGTGAATGTGATGAATGTAGGTCTACAGAAAACTTGCCTCAACAAGGCTATGAAAAATAAACGACTGCATTTGGCCAGAAAATACCGGAGTATGACTGTTGCAGACTGGAATCGTATATATATCTTATTTCAACAGAATGATGAACCATCATCTGCCTATTTATATTTTACTGGTTTGTTTTTTCGATGAATCAATATTCCCGAGCATTGCCTTGGAAAACAATTTGCTGCTGATTGCTTTCTGGAAATGATTACACCTTCAGTAGGTGTTGTAGAATGATTTGATATTTCAGCCTAAGGTACGGGGTGGCTCCACATCGATGAAGGAGAATCAGCAGAAGCGGATACTAGAGACCCGGCAGATGCCTCAGCTCATTGAATGGTTCAACGATGCTCACGATTACATTTTCATGCATAACTAGCCACAAATCCAAGAGTGACAAAAAGTTGGTGTTTTGTCTTGACCATGGAATTCACTAGGAATGAATGCCATAGGAACTTGTGGGAGATCATCAAATGGGCCATTGCAAAGAGAGTAATCACTACCAAGTGCCAGTTGATTGAAATGCTCATTATAGAATAACAACATAACTCCAAACTCCACGAAAATACAAAGGTTTTTTGTAAAGACCCAACGCACATAAGCTCTCATTCCAGCGAAAAATCGCATCAACATAGCCTCAAATATATCAAGCTATAATTAGTAAAACTGAAAACCAAATTTGGAAAATAAACTCTGTTAGGGACCATTCCAAATCAGGTCGTCCCAAACTTCTTGATGACACCGGGATGGATATACTAGAATATGACAATTAGCTGTGAACCATGATGTGAGTTTAAGATCAGTGATGAAATATTTGAATTTAGAAAAATGGTACACATACAAGATGGTTCATTTGCTTAAACTAAATGGAGAAAATCCCTATGACAAGGTAGCATTCTATGAGTTTATGATGGAAATGTGTCATCGAAACCCTTCAGAATTGATTATTATGATGAAGCAACGTTTACTCTGAAGGAAAATGTCAACCATCCGAATTTTTAGCTTTGGCCTGAGGAGAATCTACATTGGATGTGCGAATATCATTCACACTATCCATAAAAAAAAAACGTAATGTGTAAAACAGTTCAGTGGATAATAGAGTTTTTCTTTGGTGGTAATTCAACGATAAAAGTGTATTTCAATTATATGAGAGACGATCTCATTCCTGTTTTGGCATTAGTTTACTCCAATGATAACGATAATGACAAACCTCATGAATCGAAATGGTTTAATCAAGATGGACCTTCACTGCACTATGCTATATTTTTGACAGCACTGTTTTCACGTAGAATCGCACTACATGCAGAAATATGATATTTGTCCAACAGTATTTGAGTTATAATAATGCAAACTTGCGAATTTTTAGATAGAAACCATATAAAACTGGGATTTTTTGAAGAGAGTTTCTTTTCCTTTTTCAAAATATATAACATGAACTAATTTCCTAATTCTATCTAGTAACTATATGTCCATCCACATAATTTACACTGAATGGTTGAAATATCTTGAGTATGATCTGTGTGCTCATTATGATAGTTCGAAAATAAATACTTGCAATGATAATTCAGCTAAATTATTTAATATTTTTTCATCAACTTGCAACTATTATGCGAATATAATATCGTTTTTAATAACGAATCTACATTTCCGTAGAAAAATTTTGAAATGTTTGATATGAACGAAGATTGATATATACACTTCAAAAATGCGGTGTATTTTGATTTTCGACCAAAATGGTTGAAATACATTTCGTTTTGAAGAAAATATTTGGAATCGTCCGAAACTCATAAGGTGAAGATGTGACAAAGTGTAGACCGCCATTGATTTTTTCAGTCAACTTCCAGTTGGCCCACTGTAACAGTCCGATTTCTCGAATTAATCACTTATATCTCTTAAACTCAGTTTTCATAATTTTATTGATAATTCAATCTCATTTCATCAAGTTGAATATTCAAACAGTTTGAAATTCGAATAAGGAATCTACAGGTAATGATACCCAATGAAAATTATAGTTATATCCGTAAGGTGTCGCTGCTATTGGTCTAGGTTGTTCGCCGGTTAATTGTGAAGCCAGTACTTGAAAGAAGATCGTTTTCTCGTTTCTGTGGGAGAACGGAAAACAGTAACTCATTCTATGTTTCGTTTCCTCTTTATCGTTGTGAAGAAAATAATGTCGCTTTTTTATTGATTTTTTTGAATATCTATAGTTTTTTTATAGAACCGAGTCTATATAAGTTCGGAATTCATTAGATTCTTTCTCTTTTCCATTTAGAAATCTTCGGAATCATTTGTTATTTTATTGGAGCTGTGTTGTAGCGGTTGGAGTGAAAAATTTTCAGTAATAGAAATTAAGTATTTTTTGATTTTCTGGATAAATTTCAATCGTCTGAGGCGTTATAAGGAGTCGGTAATTTTGCCGGATTTCCTCGACAACCAATTCAATTAGTGAGTGGAGAGATTTCGAATTTTCTTCTGTAAGTTAACCTAGATCGATATCTGCTATTCCAAGGGTAAGCCAAATTCATTCTGTTTATTTTAAAAATATATATTCGAGAGATATGGTATTGTTATACATTTTTTCACCGACAAGATATTTGAGTTTTCATCTTTATGCCAAACCTTGTTATCTTACGACTGGGGTATCCACGTCTTTAGGGAAATAGTCTTGCCACCTAGGGCAGCCACGTTGCGAACGATATTCAGCCAAACAAGTAACCTGTAAGCTGTACGATACAGGAATACCAGAAAACTGATGTAAAACACCAAATCGAATCATGGTGGGAACTAATCTCATTCCTAAAAGCTAAGTGTTTCTCTTAATCATCAAATTTTTCTCTTCTATCTTTTTTTATTGATGACTGAGCTCTACCATTGAATTTTGATTTGTTGAAAAGCTCAGATTATTTTAAATTGAGAATTTGTACTATATAATTTGCATTCATCTCGTCTGAGACTCCTTTAATTGTTAGTGGTCAATCTTTTAGTAAAGTTATTATTTTTTGTATTATTAACCTTGATTAGAGTTAGTAGATTATTAATCAGATACTGTGATTTTGATATTTATCTTATAATAAAGCTAGTTGATTGAAGTGATGAGTAATATTCCTAAGGCTATATCTAGGAGATTAAATGACTCTGATCTAGCTACGCATAGGTATTAATAGGTAGTGTCAATTGTAATTTTCTTCAACTAGCCTTTCTAGAATTTAATCTCATTACACGTCATTAGTAAAGTTTCTTAGTTCCAGTAGCATTGAAATATTTCTCCAATTTTAGATAAAACTAGAAACAAAACCATTACATTTGGCGCCCAACTCGGGGCCAAATATATAGAAAGTACCTATCAATTTATTCTTTTCATTCTAGGGAACAACCGAAATTGTATCTGTCTGTAGTTTTTTAATTACAACATTTAATTCAAGAAGTTACTGGAGATACAAAGCTGGCAAAGTCCATTTTTGATGTTTTGAAATGGAATCAGAAAATTCTATAGTCTTATCTCAGTTTCTTGATCTGCAAAGTGGAGTAATGGAGAAACTAGGAAAAATCAACAATTTTGAACTGTAAACAAAACTAAAGTAACGAAAAGATAAAGAAAAAACAATTTTGAAATATTATTACTTACGAACTACAAGTCACCAAAAATTGAAAACGATGGAGCAATGCAGAATTTGTGAATAGTACGAACTTCAATCTTCGACGTATGATGACCTGTATACGACCTGGCATACTCCTTATTCAATTTTGAATAGTTTCCAGGGGTATATTGTCTCACTCCTCCAAGAAATTTGGACCCAGCATTTGCTAGTTGTCCTGCATTTTTCGCCCCCAAAATCTCTTCTCAAGCTCAGTCCAAAGGTGGTTAATTGGATTAAGATCCGGGCCCTGAGATTACTACATCACCCTTTAAATTTCGGTGTTCTCGAAGAAATGAGTAGACGAGCGTTGTCCTGTATAAATTGGAATTTATCTCCAATCATAGACGCAGCAGGAGGATTAATTCTACTTCCTGAAGGGTTTACGTATGGCTCTGCGCTCAAAGAGTCTCTTGAAAGATCGCATAAATAAGTTCTTGTTTCGAATAATATACCACCACATACCATCACGGAACCCTCACTAAAGCTCAGTCTTTCTTCGTACATTCCCGGCGTATTCTGTTCTCCACTTCGTCGCCAAGTTCTTTCCCGGCCATCATTAAAGAAAATATCAAATCTGGACTCAACAAACCTTCCACATTTTAGTTCTCATGCCTTCTAGCAAATTCTAGTAGAGCCACACGATGATGCGCTAAAAGGCTTCATTCTTTGGCGGACCGTTTTACTTGAAGGCAATTCCTTATAGCTCCTGTTATTTGCCTTCTATTCACCAATGGTTACAGGTGAATAAAGCGACTTCGACTATCTTCGACGAGGGGAATAATTTGTAAACTACCTAATTACTAATACGATGTAAAATAGTAATAGTAAGTTTAATTTGAATAGGTTGCCACTTTGTTGTTTACCCTGCTCAGTCGACAGTTCCTCCCCAATAAAATGAATACAAATAATTTAGAATTATCTATTTGATAAATAATCTAGACTTTACAGAATTTTTGAATTGAACATATCTTAATCTGATGTGCTAGCACATAAAATGGAGAGTAGTTCAGCAGGTTGGTGGCTATTCAAGAAAAAGATTGATCTCCTCTAAAAATAATGGAGATTGGTGGTTATCCAAGAAAATGATTCAAATCCTCCAAAAATAAATCTGTGGGACCGAATGTTGTTGACCTCTCCAAAACTAAAGCTGAACTTTTGTCCTGCCTAAAAATAGAGATGTCGTTTTCGTCCTCAGCAAAATTAAAGATGTTGTTTTCCTCCCCAATAATTAAGCTGTTATTTTTGTCCTCTCTGAAAAACCCTTTTATTTTAAAGGGCTATTGAACAATTCACAAATTATTGTGGTTACTTATTTTCTCGTGGTTTCAACAAAGTCTTCAAAGGAAATGCATTAACTTCGGTGTTCTTTCATGCATATCAGTTGTCATCCTTCGGGAGTCGCCGATGGTAGAGGGGATTCTTCACGCAATGAATGGTCATAGAATTATTGTGACTTGCACTGTATTAAAATTGCACCGTGTTTATCTAAAGAATGTCCAAATGAAGTAATAGCGGCCACTTAGTACGCCACAAATTGTTATAATTTTTTCAAATTTTCTCAGCTATTTTCTGGATCTTTTGGTTCAAAGACATTTGAACTTGGTTTATCATTGATAGATTTGACTTTGTGTATCTAAGACAATGACATCAAAATTGTGTCGTTTCAAAACATCAAAAATGGATAGTTGACTTTGCAGTTTTGTATCTCCTACATTTTTTTGAATGAAATTTTCGAATAGCGAAAATAAGGAAATATTAAATATTTGTTTTCACTAGAATGAGGGGAATAAGCTGATTAGTAAATTCTGTGGGCTAGCTGAAAGTTGCTGCTGAAAGAAAGCATTGGATGTTTAAGGATTTTCACGTATATGGCTGTAAGTTTAGTATCAAATTAATTGATAAGAAAAAATTACGAGTATTTTTTCTTCAAAACAAAAAAATTTGAATCATTTTGCTGGAATGGTTTGCGAGATATCACAAAACGAAACTACACCAACTTTTAGATGAAACGATTTTTGTGTGGTTGGGTGTATTTATTCATCATTCATTCCATTTAGACTGAGGCTGCTAAAATATAACAAAAACATTAAATTAAACATTCATGGCCGTTACTTGATACCAATTCATTTGAAATGATAAATTGAAGAAAATTTGATTTACACCTATAAGTGGAAATTAAATTTCCTCTCATTCATTAAGTGAAAAAGAATATCAAAATCTCACGATGGTACGTGCTCGATATAATCATTGGCATTAAACATAATTCTATACTCCGCTATAGCTAATCCCATCAAAACAGAAACCAAAAACTGTAGATCTAAGAAAGTACTCCTTTAAAAGTGTAACACAACATTCGCCGAATCGAAATCGACCAGACCTCGTACATAATCAGCCCCCGCCACAAATGCTGCCTACAATAACTTGATTACGAAATCTTTTCTTTCCAGCTGGCTAGAATCCACCGCACAGGATCATTTAATCAAAACTTATGAAGCGGAAAACTCGTCGCCGAAATTGACAGATCGTCCCATCCATCAATATCGATGATACGTCGCCTATATTATCGACGCTTGAACGTCTCTCCGAAGAGGGTGCAAACTGAAAGAATGGAAAAGTATGAAGTATGCGACGTCCTCGCGGACTCAATGGACCGTAAGAAGTACAGAAGAGAGTGTGATTTATGCGGAGCTGCCTCATCTGCAAGTCAAATCGGGGTGGGTCTTCTTGCTCTTGCACTCTTTTGTAGGGTCATCTCTGCGTGCTCCAGATGCCGGCAGTAAACATTGGTGCAAGAGTGCAAGAGATGGTGCACTTCACGTTTGTGAGGGCGTCGGAGAGTCTTTTTTCCCCTTTGTGTGCATTGTGTTTGACGATTATGGATGTTTTTCCTTATTGATTCGACCTTTTTGCAGGTATACAGGCTGTTCGCAATTCATTCGGAATTCATAAAAAAACTCTCAATAATTCTCGGACTATGTACTACAGGGTGGTCAGAACTCAATATTTCAATATAACAATTGATTGAAATATTTGAGATACCAAACAAAAATGAGCGTTTTTTTCTAAATCATTCTTTTCGGCAAAATTATGAGAACAAATTTTGTGACTCATTGATATGACTGATCCTTGATAAATGGCTGTCGCAAATATCTGTTAAGATAGTTTTATAATTATGTACAGAAAATAATTTACGATCCAGCGCCCTTTTTCTGTTATGATCACTAACATAGTTGTGGTTAGTTTCGTATTAAGGACTCCCCAAAATTTTTCCCTTTACGAAATCAGGTATGATTTGGTGAATAGCTAAATTATTTAACAAGCAGCTCTTCTCTAAAATAAATCTTAAATTAATTCTGTAAATAACATGGAACAAGATTTGATTCGATCAAGTATCACCCACTCTCAACATAATGAATAATCATCTAAAGCAGGGGTGCTCGAACGGTCTATCGCGAGTGCCTTTTGAGTAGATCTCGAGCAGAAATAATTTTCAAATAGTGGGTAACTAAACTACAAAAATTTATTACGTAATAAAATAACACTCTGCTAGCGGCAGAAGGTGGCTTTATCAAAGGAACGCACGGTACTTCCTGCCGCTTCTCTAGAAATTTCGGGCGGCGCGTTTGACGGGAACATTCGGGACTCTCGTTCACGCCGATATAAATGTTGCACCTGCAGGAATTGGAGTCATTCTAAATTGTAACTTGAAGGCAATACTACGTCGATATCAAGTTAATTATTATTATTATTACAAAATGAGTGCAGCGAAGAAATCTAAAACGTATCATTCTAATAACGATTAGGAAGAAGAATTTTACTTCTGTATGGTGAAGGATAAGTGCATTTGTTTTATTTGTCGTGCGTCAGTTGCACCATAAGACGGTTCATAAAAACTATGAAAGGGATTTTCCGCCACAGAGTGAATTAAGAAAATGAAAACTACGTGATTTGGTATCTTGTTTGAAAAAAGAACAAACCATGTTCACAAGACCGGCCAAACAATCAAAAGCTGCTACGATCGCGTTATTTAAAATATCTCACATATTGGCGAAACACAAGAAACCATTCGAAGATGGATCGGTTGTGAAGGAAGCATTTATTGAAGCGGGTGGGACTTCATTTGGAGATTCTAAAACTAAAACAGAAACCATGTCTGCTATTGAAGAACTTCATTTATCTCGTCCGTCTATCACAAGGAGTATTGAAGTCGTGAGTCAGGACATGGCAGATAAACTAAAACATGATATCATGAAATGTAGATACTTGTCTTTGCAGTTCGTCGAATCCACTGATATGACAGACACTGTCCAGCTGTGTATTTTTATTCGGGTGGTATTCAATGACATGCTGGCTAAGGAAGAATTTTTGACAATCATTCCTCTGAAGGGGAAGACCCTGGGCGAAGATATATATGACGTTTCATTCAATTTTGTGAAAAAACTACAAGAATCCAATATATAAATTAGTGTGCATTACTACCGATGGAGCACCAGTAATAACTGGAAACCAAAACGATTTTGTGGTATTGTGTCGAGCAAATGAAGATTTCCCTTTCAATTCCATTGCATTATACATCAACAAGTTTTGAGTTCAAAAGTTTCAAACACGGAGGAAATTAGAGGCTTTGCAACAAAAATTGTGTATTCCTTCCATGCACGTAGCTTTCAACGGCGGCTCTTCGAGTTGTAGTTGGAAGATAGGGAGTCAGCCGAAAACACTGATTTAGTTCTTCACACGGACGTAAGGTGGTTGAGTCGCGGAAAATTCCTAAAAAGGTATCAAGAATTATTGCCCAAATAACAGCTTCTCTAGACGAAAGAGGTGATGACACACAGATATTGGAAAACGAAAAATGGCTGAATGATTTGTCATTTTCGACTGACATCACAATGCACTTAAACACCATCAACTTGGAGCTTCAAGGTAAAGGAAATACTATTATTGAGATGATTAACGCAGTGAACGTATTCAGAAGTAAATTGCAACTTATGATAGATCAACTGAAAAGAAAGGATCTGAAACATTTTCCGTCTTTGAAAGCAAGGACTCCTCAGTTTAATTATGATACGTATGAGGCTGAGTTATCAAATATTTTGGGACTATTCGAGATGCGTTTCTATAATTGCAGTAAAATTGCAAATATAGCATCATTTATTAGTTATCCTTTTTCATGTAAAAACATTGAGGAATTAGCTACTGAATTAGCTAGTCACTTGAACTTCTGTTGAAAATGAGTAGGGGCAGATTATATCAGGTATACATCTCAAAGCTACACCATCGAATACAAATTTCTGGTGTTTTATATCTGAAGATAAATATCCAAATCTAAGGCAAATCGCCCTTCAACTGACGGCAATGTTTGGGTCAACTTACTTGGGCGAGTCTGCCTTTTCTGAAATGAAAAAATTAAGTCAAAATATCGCAATCGACTAACTGACGATCATATGTCATTATGCTTGCGATAAGCACTCAGTGGTTACGTACCATCTTAGGAAAAGTATACTGAGGACATGCAGTGCCACGCTTCAATATCCGAAGTCACTCCTTAGTTAAGTTTAACACCATATGTAACTCTTTTGTTTTTTAATAACACATAAACTCGCAATGTTGAATAACTATGAGTTTTTCATTGCTGTTATAGAGAAGAACCTAACTGAACCTAGCCCAAACCTTGACTAAAATAATGTATATTGTGCGGAAAGATAATAACTATATTTGCTACGGTACACCCTACCTAGGTAGGTAGGTAAGTAGGTAGGTAGGGTGTATCGTGTATGTTCGACAACCCTGCATCACACATACTTGCAGCCTCTCAGAGTCGATCGTAAGTAGTCTGAAAATATTGAGGTAGATCGCCAGCAGTTCAAGTTTCAGCACCCCTGATATAAAGGATATACAATCGAGGTATCTACTCCTTCATGTTTCCTCAATGAATCATAATTCCAATACCGAATATCTTGGTGTCACATCGAATCATTTGTTGACATACAAACCTCACATTGATAAACTGAGTCAAAAGTTCCAAACAAGGAGAAATAATCTGAAAATATTAGCTGGGCCCACTGGATGTACCGATGTTCATTCTCTTCGAACTGCTACTCCAGGTGTTCTGGTGTCGTCTACATTGACTGTTATGTTTAGTTAAATATGAGGATTGTCCCAAAACTATCATAACTTTATTTATATATTAAGGCAGAATATCTGAGCGACCTCTGTGGAGCGTCGTCGCAACCAGTAAGTCTTCACGAACTCACGATTGTTACTGGTGGAGAAATGAGTGCAATTATTTATAGTGTTTTTTTACACTAGTCGTGTTTTCTATTTGAAAAGAATGAAGAATTTGCGTTAAATTTCGCATTAATCTAGGAGAGAAATGGTCACGTATCTGTTGATAGCAAACTCACGTTCTGGGTGGTTCTCGACGGAATAAATAGTCCATAAAATAAGCGATTTGCGGTTATAAGCTGTGCAAAATTCAGAATATTATCTTGGAATACCGAAAAAATGTGTTTAAAGGATTTCAAATGAAAATTCGCAGATGAATAGTGTCTGTGAACAGAAACTGTCGCATTGAAATAGCTCGGGACAATTCAAAAATGGACAGACAATCTGTTTGACCAGACTATAATAACCCATAACCACTCATATCAATTTTCCCAACTACGACCAAAATAACCGGTCAAAATCGGTACAATCTCAAGTCAATTATGACTGCTTTGTTTTATTATGATTGTCTTGTGAACCATGAATATAAGTTACCTCATATAATGAAAACACTCCTCCGGGAAAGCTGCGATTGTCTGCCTCATCAGGATAACGCTCCAGTAAATTCATCGGATCTACTGCAGCCATATTTGGCAAAGCACAAAGCCTTTCACCTACGTCTTCGTATAGTCCTGATATAGCTCTTTGCGACTCTTAGGTGTTTTCAAGATAGAAAGTACCGCTTGACGGGCGCCGATTGACGACAAACAAACGATTGAAAGAAATAGGGCGTTCGTTTAGAACATGAAGAAAAAACGATTGAAACAAATGGGACGAATACTCTGAGGGCGAAATGCGAGTAACAGGACTGTTGAACTAGAGTGGAAAAGGCCCTGAACGCGTGTTGTTTAACTCAATGGCGATTATGGTAGGTCGTATACTTTTGAGGTAATTTTCGTAAAGCTGATGTGAGTATAATTAATTCCCCACTAAATTATGCAATGAGAATTCTATGTAATACTTTACTCAATGACGATTCCCTGGCCTCATGTACTCTATAAAAAAATTCCCCCATATGTTGGCAGATAACCGGCTTTGGGAAAGAACTTCTGAACCTTCTTCTAACCATTCACAAACTTCCGAGTCTAAGTGTTTTCAAATTTCAATAAAAACACAATTAGTTATTCGCTTATCTGTGCACCGCTTTCGACACGTTAGCTCTACGGAATAGCGAATAGAATGAGATTGTGGATTCCATTTGGTTTCTCTTACAAGATCCTGTCTAGGGATTGCAATTGCTGGATCCAGCAAACAGCAATTTCTATTATTTATTTTCGAATTTCCGCCATATTCAAAATGGCACGCGCGCGGTGACGTTGCCGTTCGGTCACCTGATCACGTGCCGCATGTGCGAATGAACGGCAACGCCGACGTCTCTCCCTCGTTACACCTGTACCGCTTAGGTTTGTTTATGTTATAAATCAAAGACAATTGAATAACTGCTCTCGCGATAGAAAGTTTTTTGTCACAAAAGTGCATATGGAATGCGTGTTGGTTGTTTACCAGACTGTATCGCTGTATCTCGACGAAATTCTTCCCGAAAATGGATAGGTACAAATGGTCCTATAAGATGGAAAGCTATATCGTCAGATTTGAGTCCACTAGATTTCTTCCTGTGGGGCCATTTGAGTAATGAAGTTTACCAAACACCTGTTAGAAGCCAACAACAATTGGAGAACTGTTTGAGACAGGCTATTGCAGGCATTACTCCCCAACAGTTAAATAATGTTGTGAGGTGAACCATTAATCGTGTGCGATGTTGTGTTCGTGAGAATGGTGGTATTTTTGAACATTTATTATAATTATTTCGTTTTCGGTGTTCCCTGTTTTGTTATTAACTTTGACACCCCGTAAAGAATGAGTTATTGAATTTTTAGATACAATCTTGTATTTTCGTGATAGGAGATGTTGAGCTGAGCCAATTGTCACTGTTCATGGCCTTCTAGAACGAAAGATGAAAATTGCAAAAAGAAAGATTGAGTGTTGTTTTTCTTTAAAAAATATGTCAAAAGGTCGTAGGATAAGATGAACAATTAAATTAAGAAAAAAATACATGGTGTCCCATTTGAAAATCGAAAGTTTGTATCGTTTCCGGAATAACCGAAAACGAAATGTCAAACATATTAATGTTGTCAAATTTAAAATGTTTTCTTTTATCCGACCCCCAAATTTCATGAAAATATTTTAAATGGAAGAAAGTTACAGG
The DNA here is from genome assembly GCA_013387265.2 of Cryptolaemus montrouzieri. Classification (NCBI taxonomy): domain Eukaryota; kingdom Metazoa; phylum Arthropoda; class Insecta; order Coleoptera; family Coccinellidae; genus Cryptolaemus; species Cryptolaemus montrouzieri. The sequence continues at coordinate 32,403,069 of JABFTP020000144.1, read as the reverse complement.
GATGGCCCTAGTTTCAGTTACACCCGTTATGTGCTGGGTGTTACAGTCTCTATATCAGAAAATATAGATACCAATAGGGAATCGAAAAACAATATGAGTTTACTATATAAACTATATTCAAAAATTGATTCGTTCAAGAAATATACGGTGTTCAAATTCGGTAAAAAAAATCAAATTTATTAATTCATGCAAAACGACTGCAAATATTTTAATGTAATTTCAAAGGCGTTAACTGCCGTCCCGAAAGTATGTTTTACAGTTTGAATATTATTTTTGATTTTATCAGTTGTATCCGTACTTTTAACGTAACTGAATGTTTTTAAAGAGAAAATTGGAACACCACTGTTTTTTCAAAGAATAAAATAAGATTTGAATTATGCAATCACTCGTTCGATTCTTATTTTTCTGTAGGACAGCATTTGCGACTAAAACATCAAACTTAGAATTATAAGAAGTTTTATGTTAATGAAACTACAACAACTGACGAGAGATTTAATTAATGGCGTCCAACAACAAAATGAAATGAATGGAAATTTGAAAGAAATTGCTCGAAATCTAACCTAATCATTTCGATACATTTGCGACAACGCCTAATTAATGAATTTATGACAGCAGATATTCCATTCGGATGTTGACGCATAGCATTGAGACTTGCTTAATCCTCGAAACTTAGTCACCTAGTACGAAATACAGTAGCATAGATTTTTTCCGCATCAATGCATATCATTTCTCCCTAGTCGACCAATCCAACATTGCGAATAATTAGTATTTAACCAATGCCTTACTGCTATTGCTACTCCAGAGAACAAGGTAGCTTCATCCATTTGTATCCAGTTTTCATATTTCAAATCAATATGTAAATCTTCGATGTAGTCCTGAAAATTATTCATAAGAAACTCGAGCAATAATTCTGAAGTTATTCTGTTTTTTCAAAAAATAAAAATTAGTTTTCGGTTCTCCATCCGTTTGAATCTAACTTTCATATCACAAATCAATAGCTAAATCTTCGATATAGTCCTGAAAGTTTTCGTAAGAAACTCAAAAAATAATTTTGAAGTTAAACTTGGAGGTAGAAAATGTGGACCACAAACATTGTTATCGGAAACTAAGTATTTACCAAAATTCATTCAGAAATGATCTTGGTCGAATATCCCGAAGATTACCGTGTGTCTACACATGGATATTATGGTAATTCGTTACTCCACGTCTAGTAATAGAGAATTCATCAGTCCAAAAAAATTTAAGCGAAAGTTAGGATTTCCTTCTGTCGAATTCAGAAGCCACTGGCAGAATCTTATTCTTTTTTCAGCACATCCAAGGTGTATATCCTTAACGGACTGTAGGTGATATGCGTGCATGTGATCGTCCCGTAATGATCGTAATATTTGGGACTAAGGTATTTTTTATTTCTGAGCTGTCTTGCCGGAGCTGAGCCTCGGATTATTAGCAAATATACGAAGTATCTGATTGCGATTGGAATTTCGTCAGTTTCTAACTAATCTTTTTTCAGTCTTTGTCTCTTACAATTTTGGCAAATAATAAATTTATTCAATTGCTCTGCAAAGATCACCAATTTAATTTTTCACTTCAGTCTTTTCAGTAAAAATAAATACGCAGATGAGCATTTTCTGTTGGAATTACTAAATGATTAAGGATAAATTAATGATTACCACCCTGGGGATGGTAAAAAAAGAATCAGTTTTCTGCCAGTAAACTGAAGGGAGAGAATTCTAATTTATGGAACAAAATTCTTCGAACAGATAAATCCTCTTTCAATAGATGTGCAGTAACGAATTTACATAAACTTTATATTCAGGCAACCAAACAAGAAATTCTACCACAAAATTGAAAATAAACCTCCAAATTCTTTTAATGCTAAATTTAATTTTTTACTAGCACACACTAGTGAGTCGTCTAGAAAAATCGAAAAAGTGTTTTTTTTCCAAATCCAGAATTGATTTTTATTCTGTGGAGAAACATTAGTTCAATTGACGAGGCTTTTACGTGATAGAAATACATTTTCACAAATACAAGTAAACGATGATTTCTTCTAAAATCTATTATTAAATGCTCGACGCGTTTCGATAAACAGTATCTTAATCAAGAGCGAATGAATACTACAAATATATCTTACTAACAAATTTTTATATACACTCAGAGCTATCCGTACTTGAACTAATGTTTAGGAAATAAATTTAATAAGGGTGAGTTATTTATGTCTACCTGATCATTAAGAATTTCCGGTGAATTCATAAATCTGTTAATTTCAAATGCTTCCAGAGAGTTGAGTTTTATACCTCTCTTCTCAGAATGTAGGATTTCAAATCCTGAATTGAAAGAGAGACCATTTTCCCTAAGATGATTTGAATAATTATAATCGGTTTTTCCATTGATGAAACTGCGTTTATGTTCAGAGATTCTAATATTAAAATTTCTTCCTGTTGTACCTATATAAAAACAATTGCAATCTGCACAATCCAATCTATAAACACGTGATTTATTTTCTTTATTAATTGGAGATTTATAATTCCTGATAAATGAACCTAATTTTGTTGATGTTTTGAACACTATATTTAAATTTGAATTTTTAAGAAGGATTTCACATTATTGCTAATATTGCCTATATATGTTAAACTATTGAATTTCTTGTCTTGGTGTTTACCGATTTGGTATACAGGGTGCTTCAACGAAAACTAAACAGAGGCTATATCTACCAAGATATTCATTTATGATCAAAACGCAAAAACAATTCAATTTTTGTTTCAAGGAGGACATCTTTTGGGGTACAAAACTTGCCTGAAATATCAACCCCCTAAGAAGGGTTGCAATCCTTGGACATTTTGAATAGGGAAGATGGGTCGAGTGATGACTCAAAAGAAAGGTGGTATCTTTGAACATCGCCATGAACGAATTTCCATTTTTAATTGAAAACTGTAAAAGATACAGGGTGAGCAACTGAAAGATAGGGAAGACTATTTCCCTGAGACTATTCAAGTTTCAGTGAACTAAAATGGAACAGATCCATGCTGATCAATGACAGTCATCATCAAGTACCATCCTTATCTCGAATTTCAACCCCTATTATCTTTGTCTGCATGCCCGTGAACGAATTTTCAAATTTGATTGAAAACTGTAGAAGATACGGAGTGAGCTACTGAAAAAAAGAGGAGACTATCTATCGCCCTGAGCTTCAAGTATCAGTGCAAAAAAATGGAACAGATTCATTCTTGATTGAAGGCTGTCATCTTCCGAAACACCATTCACATCTTATATTTCAACTGTTCCATTTTTTTTGCACTAATACTTGAATAGCTCAGGGCGATAGATAGTCTCCTCTATTCTTCAGTAGCTCACTCTTTATCTTTTCTACAGTTTTCAATCAAATGAAAATTCGTTCACGCAGATGCAGACAAAGATAATACCTTTCTTTCGAGGTATCACTCGACACATCTACCCTCTTCCAAATTTTCAAGGGTGGTCACCCCTACTGTAGGGCTTGAAATTCGAGATGAGAATGGTACTTGATGATGACTGCCATTGTTCAGCATGGATCTGTTCCATTTTACTTCACTGAAACTTGAATAGTCTCAGGGAAATAGTCTTCCCTTTCTTTCCGTTGCTCACCCTGTATCTTTTACAGTTTTCAATTAAAAATAGAAATTCGTTCAAGGCGATGTAGACAACGATACCACCTTTCTTTCGAGTCATCACTCGACCCATCTTCCAAACTCAAAATGTTCAAGGATTGCAATCCCCGCTTAGGGGGTTGATATTTCAGGCAAGTTTTATACCCCAAAAGATTGCAATTGCAAGGATTGCAATCCCCGCTTAGGGGGTTGATATTTCAGGCAAGTTTTGTACCCCATAAGATGGCCGCCTTGAAACCTGACCTGTTTTTGCGTTTGGATCAGAAATGAATATCTCGGTAGATATAGCCTCTGTTTAGTTTTCGTTCAAGCACCCTGTATATGTTGTAAAGCTAATTTTTGTTTTCTCTTATGTAGTATGCTGCTAACTAAATTTGCAGCATAATCATTATTTATTGCGATCTATTTTATCAAATTCAATTCTTTGAAATAATTATCATAAGACCTCGGTGTGTTCAAGAGTCTATGTATATAGCTGTTAAATGCTGCAACTTTATGTTGGCAAGGATGTGCCGATGTATAATGAATGATGATATCTGTATGAGAAGGCTTATGATAAATTGAAAACTGGTGTGTATTATTTGACCTTGTTATTGTTAGGTCTAGGAAATTGATAGAATTGTTCTGTTCTATTTCAGAAGTGAATTCCTTTTGAATAACTCACCCTTATTGAATTCATTTCCTAAACATTAGTTCAAGTACGGATAGCTCTGAGTGGATTGCCTCTTTAGAATATATAAAAATTTGTTAGTAAGTTATATTTGTAGTATTCATTCGCTCTTGATAAAGATACTGTGTATCGAAACGCGTCGAGCATTTAATAATATATTTTAGTAGAAATCATCGTTTACTTGTATTTGAGAAACATTAGTATTGATTTTCTTTCAGAATAAGCCGATTACGTGCAGACACGATTAATGAAACTAAATTATATTTTCATTGAAAAGTATACTCCCATGACGGCAGTTAACGCCTACTAAATTTCTTGCAAATATCTGCGGTCGTTTGTCAACACTTAATAAATGTGATTTTCTTACCAAATTTTAATACCCTGTATTTTTTGAATATAGTTTATGAAGCATATGGAAAACTATCATCTTTCGATTCTCTATTGGTCTCTTAATTTTCCGCCGTATAAACTGGACGACCCTGTATAAAATTTTGAACGGGGTGTGGTTTTGAGTTTCAAGGTAATGAGCGGTGGAGAAAATTCAAATTCTCCCCGAAATACCACCATGAGCACGTCTGTGATAGGTAGTAGTTCTCACGAACTGTACCTAAAAAGTTTTTTGATATTTTTTTGTCGATCTACCTGTGAATAGCTAATTCCTTAAGAGTTCTATTTGGCTATAAAATACGATAACTTAGCATGTAATTTTGTCTTGTTTTTTTGTTGTACCTCAGCTAATAATAATGGAGTGTCACCGTGACATTGACAATTAAGGAATCGAAAATTATCGATGATAGCAGAATTAAGACGATTTTTCTGATCGCCACAAAGTGACTTTGTAATAGTTGGAGGTGACAATATTTACGGTGGCTGATGAAACTCTTCCATTGTAACAGAAATATGAAGACATCATATACGATACTGTATCAAATTTCCAAGAGACTTTAGAGGAAAGTAACTCATTTTAAGAGTTCTGTCTTCCAAAAGGAAAAAGGCAACTCTTATAGGATCACTTTGGTGTCCGTCTGCTTGTCCATTTGTTCTAACCGTCAGTAGGCATTTCTCAAAAACACTTGTAGTTGAAGAGTTGAAATTGATGGCGGACATTAACGTCTGCAATTTCTTCCTGACAAAAAAAATAGAACCTCCAAGTCTACGTGATTGAAAGATACGACCGTTTATGTAGCACTTTGCAGCATATTTTAATGTTTGCAAGATAATCAAAACATGTAAAATACTTTCTGTTCACCTATAAATGTTAAATTTGTTCAGAAGCTTCATCTTATAGCAGGATATATACCAAAAGCTGTAAGTCAGTAGTTGATTTAAGGAAAACTTTTTTTTGCGATAATGGAGCATGAAGGTCTGAAGGTATCGAGTTGAAATCACTTGGAACTTTAAAATATCAATTTATCCAGTTAAACCAACTGGAAATTACAGCCCTTCATGTTGCATTCTGCTGCATTTTTTGACACTCTCGAAAGAATTAAAAACTGCAGGGTATTTCCACTTGCTTTAGAAATATGTAATTTAGTGAGAAGCAATGTCTTTCAACGTGGATACAGGAAAACATCCACAAACAGAAAATTTGTTGGTCTGCATGACTATCGACCAGCTTGTTCCACACTGGACCTCCTCACGGAGTAATTTCCAAAAAGTTGCCTGGTTTTTCTCCAAATTTCCGAAATGGTGATCTTCGCAGTTCATTATAATTGTCAGACTTTCCTTCGTAACTGTCCAAAATTGTAATTCCTGATGGTTCTGCTGAGTCCAAAATGAATAGCACGAAAAATGAATCAACCAAAAATTCAATTATTATCGTCAACTATGATCGAATAATGCCAGTGTGTGGAACTTTTCCGATTTTCTGTTGAAAATAGGCTGTTTTCTATTGCAGAAAGTTTTTACAAGATCCTTACTAATAAAACCGAGGAACAAAGAAATATCCGGTCTTATCGTCACAGGGTTTGATAGAGATTTCTTAGAAATCAAAAATGGTTTCCTTAGTTTTTCCATATCCCAATAAATGGATGGCTAAAAAATACTTCTCTCCCTTTGAAATTATTCACTATCGCGACTTTCAATTCAATACCTGAAAAGGAAGTTAAGGTTGCACAATTTCCTCAAACACAGTTTTTCATAACGGTCTTGACGTGATGCGCAACCTAATCGTAGCCAATCGAACGTCTCATATCATTTCAACCATACATGCCTATATCATAAAGCTAACACTCTCTGCTTCGAAGGTGTAATGGTTCATTTAATTTATCATATATTTTTGTTATTGCAAGCCTTCCACTTTCCAGGGTGCAGAAACAAAAAAACGAAACTAACGCAAGACATATAGGTAAGGGGGTTAAACGTGTTGATCACATTTAATTCCAGATAGTTCTCATGTATCGACGACAATACCATACCTACTCACATTATCGCGGAGATGTTTTGATGGTTTTTCAAATAAAAACCTTCTTTCGCAATATTTCTCAATGTAATAATATTACATCGTTTTTCAAATAATTGAAAATAACCTCTCTTAATCGAGTGCAAATGAATGGCCCGTTTCACGACGGTCCTTCTATAAGGTAGGGTTTTTGTTTAAAGTTGAATTTTGCACGTAACATCATCATAACGAGCAGAATAAAATTGTTCTTTTATCGTTTGAATGGCAAGTATTTTCGAGTTCGTAAGTTCACACAGAAATTTCACAATTGGGGAACATTCAGTTTCCAATTTCCAGAAATTTTCAATTCATCTTTCCATAAAAACCTGATTTGGTTATTACGATCATTTCGAGATCGCCAAATCGGCCCAACTGTTCTTCCGTAATGCGCCTACTATCAAGTTCCATTTCACTTTTATTCATATGTAGCCATACCATGAAATCTGTCCTTATCATCTCAAGGGTTTGAGTTTGCATTTCTACTATCCCAAAACTTCCCAACGACTTTCTAACTTCAGAGTCGACCCCGAAGGTTTTATTTCAAATATTCGATTCGAACAACATCCCCTGTAATCCAGATCTAAGCATCGACGTCACCTTCAATGGAACGGAATCCACTAAACTTGCCATTAACCCTTCCAACATTTATTTACCGACTGTCACCTCGTATAGACGTCAAATCAGCCCCGATTTTATCTGACATGCGTAACGTCCGAACGTACGCGCGCCAATATTGACACGTAATTCCGCCTTTCTTTTAATGAAGGTTATTTACGTAATATTACGTCAAGCGGCGTAACCGTCGGTAGCCCTGTTTGTTGGTTAACGCATGGTTGCACATTGCGCAGCGTGCACACGTGACGCGTTGCGCCGCTCCTCCTTTGTTCGACATAATTGCGTTTCAATAACCACCGCCTTCTAAGTCCTTTCGGAAAGGATTGATATGTCAATATATAGAGAAAGGAGTAGGGGAAAAACGACCCTTGATCTCGGAGAATCCTGCTTGGTAAATACTTAAATTGGTGTTTTGTTTGCTGGTTTCAATGCAGCACGTCGACAATTTCGTTGATTTTTGACAGCTTGAGACACTGCTTTCAATGTCGTAGTAAAACTAGAGATGGCTACAGAAATCAGTGCAATTGTAATGAAAATCTCCTCATCTAGTTCCTTCCTGATCAATAATTTCTGCTTTATTTTGACGCCGATAAATAATCAACAAACAACGTACCTTACTATACATAGAGATGTTCGTATGATGGAGCCCTTTATGTCAAACATTTTTGGAAATATTGTATTTAATCACGTACGGAAATTAATGAACTTTTATAAACTATGTATTTCAATAAGAATCTGACCTCCTATCTTCACTCTGGACAGAGTAATTCTTGCGAGAAATGCCGTGGTGAGGCAATTCACAGCTCAAGGAGAGGGAGGCATTTTTGAGGTTAATTAGGAGCATCAACCCCCTTGCCCCTCAGCATCGCCACAATTCTTAAGGACGAATGTACTCCGATGTTCTAATTTTCTAGTCAGTGTCCTATAACGGTTGAAGAGTTACACCGACAAAGATACCAACAGAGCATGTCACTGAATTCATGCTTGGGTAATATATCAGAGTGGGAACGATTGAACATGGTCAATTTCAACACGAACGAGATGTAGTCAACAACATTCTTCAGAAAAGTCACTGCTGGAAAACCTCTTTTAATCATGCAAGAACACGAATTTCCTCAGAAACGAACATATCTCTACTCTGCTTCACAATCAATACTGGAATTTGCTGGCATAACCATGAGTCAGCTATTGCCAAATCTGCTTCTGCTAAACTGAATTTTGTTTTCAGGGCTAAGCTATTACAGGTGGTCGCACATGTGCGACCTCGTCTAGAATACTGTTCCCAAACATTCATTACATCTTTTGATTTTTCTCTTTCTTGGTACTTCCATAGTTGTTGCTATGTAGAACTGAAAGTCTTGGTTCCGAAAGGAATCCAGTGACAGAGACACACCAGATTTGTAGAACGGTGCAACTGGCAACGCCACGTACCTCTCTCTATAAAAATTCTTCTGATTACAGGCTAGTGTAATGCTAATCTCGATTCCATCGAACATCTTTCAGATAACTGACAATTCGGCTCTCTTCAATAGGCATGTGTACAAATCATCTTGGAAATTCGTGTTCTTGCATGATTAGAAGTGGCTTTTCAGCAGTGACTTTTCTGAAGAACGTTGTTGACTACATCTTGTTCGTGTTGAAATTGACCAAGTTCAATCGTTCCCACTCTGATATATTACCCAAGCATGAATTCAGTGACATGCTCTGTTTGTATCTTTGTCGGTGTGACTCTTCAACAGTTATAAGACACTGACTAGAAAATTAGAACATCAGAGTACATTCGTCCGGGCAGCCACAGCTATGGCATGACGGGCATCCCCTCTTCCCAAGAGTTGGAAATAAAAAAGGGTATAGAAACTGTTCTGATGTTTTGAAACGTAAAACGGAGAAACTATAATATACAAATTAATTGAAAAGGAAGCATAAAAAATAAACAGTAACAGTGAAATAATGTAAAAATGAAATTTAATGTTATTTGGTAATATCAAGTGAATCGATGGTTTCGTGAAAAACGCCCTAAGCTATAGCTCCTAGAACTGTGAATCGATTTCAATAAAACAAGAACAGAATGGCATTTTAAATGATATTCTAACAACCTGAAACATTTTTATTGGTCTATCACTTCAAGAAAACCAGAAGTTGACCTTTAATTAGTTTTCTCAAATAGTAACCCCATATTTCCATTTGCTTTTTCAATTATATATTCAATTTGATCTCTGTGGCGGAATACCATTGAAAAACTAGAAATTATGAATAATAGAACGATAGAGGAGATAATGCATTTGGATTATTCTTTTCTCAGAACTATAATTGAGTTTGATGAATGTACTTTTCACGTAAATATTATTTTAATATTAGTTCTGCAACAAAGTTCTCGTTGTTTTTTCCCTGAAAATACAACTTTATTATCATTTACAAATAGACTAAAACCTTCCGATCAGATCTGCTGTTTACTCCTGACATAACAAATATTCGAACTATTTATATAACAACTGTTTGCTTGTATCTTCATAGAAACAATAAGGATTATGTTGATCACGATTATGATACCAGGAGTAATAGAAATAGGAACATTAAACTTCCAAGCAGTTACAATACTGCTAATTTGGGATTCTTCGACTACATTGCCCCGAAAGTTTATAATTTATTGCCAAACAAAATAAGGGGACTGAAAAATATTAAGGTATTCAATGAATCCTACAGGCTATTCGTGGTGGAAAACTACCACTTGTTTCGGGGGGTGGTGGAGTAATTTATCATTTCATACTTTTCTGTTTTTTTAACATATAGTCAGATTCTTGATGTAATGATATTCGTTTGCATTTGTGATAAATCTCTATAAAATCATTGTGAGTTATACAATTTAAATTAGTCTATGTGACACATACAAGTGTTTTTTGCAATTAGGTGTCTATATATAAAAATATCTAAGCTAGTCTATTCTAGTTTCATAGATGTTCATTTAATAGTACCAATGCTGCAGAACGTATTCTGCGTTGGGAATTTTTGTGATTTTTATATTCACATTGAATAAATTTATTATTATTATTTTTATTATTATCAATATTGTGAAAAATGATTACAAATGAATCATTCAAAATATTGCCCACCGGTAGCTTCAACTTTTTCCCATCTTTCTGGCAAAGCTCGAATACCGTGGCGGTAGAAGTGTTCGTTCATTGAGGCTATCCACGGATCAAGCCATTTTTCGAGCTTTTCATATGAGCGGACCTGCTGATCAGCCAGACCATGTGCCATCGAAAGAAAGTAATAATCAGATAGTGCAATACCTGCGGAATATGGCGGGTGGGGTAGGACTTCCCATTTGAGCGTTTTCAAGTCGGTTTTAACGGGTTTGGCAACGTGAGGCCGAGCGTTGTCATGCTGTAGAAATACTTTTTAGTGTCTCTGCTAGTATTGTAGCCGTTTTTTGAGCAGTGCTTTACTCAATCGCATCAATTGAGTTCGATACCATTCCCCAGTGATGTTTTCGTTCGGTTTCAACAGCTCATAATAAATAACAACGACTTGATCTCATCAATTACACAGCATAACTTTCGCAGCGTGAATATTCGGCCGAGGCGGTGACGTAGAAACATGACCGGGCAGTGACCAAGAATTTTTTTTGCTTTGGATTGCTGTAATGAATCCATTTTTCATCACCCGTTACGATGCGATGAAGAAAAGCCATCCTTTTTTGCCGCTGGAGCAGTTGTTCACTAGTGAAAAAACGACACTCAACGTCTCTTGGCTTCAAATGCAATCGCTTGGAAATGGCCTGGCGGGTAACTCATAAGGCTGAAGCAAACTCTTCTTGCGTTTGGCACGGATCCTCATAGAGCAATGCCTCCAATTCAGCGTTTTCGACGATTTTTGGCCTTCCTACGGGGACGATCGTCCACATCGAAATCACCGTTTTTGAAGCAACGGAACCAATCCCAGCACGTTGTGTCACTCAGAGCAGCATCTCCGTAAACTTTTTGAAGCTCTCTATGAGTTTCAGCCGCCGTTTTCTTCGAATGAAAGAAGAAAATCGACACTTCCCGCAAATGACGATTATTTGGCACAAAACTAGACATTTTCTCACAACTAAAAGTATTTGACGCAAAAACAATATCACTTATGTGTCAAAGTGGTTTGTTTACCTAATGTCTGAGCTTTGTTCAAGACGTTCTTGATATGTAAAAATCGACCAGCACTTATTGCTGGAGCCATCTATTGACAAACAGCGAGAACCTAGTTGAGCACCTAATAGAAATAATTCAACTCATTGGAACATTTAAACAGATGTCTCCATTTTCTTAAGATTTTTTCAAGTATGGTGAACTTTAAGTGATCTGGTGCATCACACTATCTGAAAAACGTTATCGATAGACTCGAAATGCTGGAGCTATATTTATTTAAAATGAAAATAAACTTGCATCATGTCTATATTCACGTCATTTTCATCTACCATACTCATTAATTCTCCGTGAAAAGAATCGAATCTAAACAATAACAAAAATCAAAGTATAGGTACCTTATCTGTAATAATTTTTGAATAATAATTGTAGGTGACATTCGTTATAATTCTATGAAGATTGCCCTGTGATTTTCGATGGTACTCCGCTCCTAAGCTCACTTCATAATAATAATAATAAGACTGTTTATTTGGCTGAAGCTAAAAACAATAACATAAAATACATACGTATTAATACAAATTAAGATATTGTATAAATAATTTCTCATCTAATCCGAAACATACAACTTTTTCAGGCGTGATTTGAAAACACCTAGACTCGCGGACGTCCTTTCATGAGAAGGCAAATGATTGAAACGCTGTAGACCGCTGGCAAAGTATGGACTTTTGTGTTGAAAACAAATCAAATCTCTGAATGCGGTATTCATCGTTTGATCGGAGACCTAAACCAATCATGATCCATAAGAATGTTCTGTTACGTTCGGAGTCTTTTTGCACCCAAACTATACGAAATAATGTGAGTTATCCGAAAAGAAACAATGACCAAAAATTTTCCTAGGTCAGAAAATTTATCACATACTCAAACAGTTGACCACTGTATGAATTAAATCGATGTTAACATACTCAAGGTACTCAAGATTGAATAAGTAATCGACATGAAATGAAAATGTGGTATTTGATTTCATTCAAAAATTCCAAGTGATGGTCAACCTCCAGTATTTCCAGTAGTAGTAACAGATCAATGAAAATGGTTCAGGCTGTTAAAATATCATTCAAGATGTTATTCGGTTTTTGTTTCATTGAAATCTATAAAAAATTAGAGGAGTTATAGTTTGGGACCATTTTCACGGAATACCCGATATAACATTAATACTTTTTGAAGTTCTACGAATAAGGGAGTCTACGCTTTCCAGGAGTATTTGAATCTATAATAGAAGACCCTGTGCCAACAGCTCAACTTTTTCTCGCTGTGACTGATGGTAACTTAGAGCTCGTCGATGAAATCCTTTACGTCATTAAGTTGACAAACTACATCATTTTAAGTTTCCTACAAGAAACAATTTTAAGGGGAAAGAACGGCGAACGACCAAGTCATTTTAATTCTAAAGAAGCATTTGCGATGAAATAAGTCTCAAACCAGTCTTGGAGAAATTCAGTGAAAACTATGCGGGCATTGTGAGCGGGTACACTATTTTGCTGCCACCACATTTATTGTCTTTCAGCCAACGGTATTTCATCCAACCATGGAGAGTCGAAATGCCTTGAAATCTTGTTTCAATGTGGATTAAGTGGATAAAGTCCATTAATTGGAAATATGCCTGATAATAAGATCATTATTGTGAAATTTGGCTTCATCACCTCACATTATTTTAGCTAGAATATGTATGTCAGCATCAGGCGCATAAAGCCGCTGTTTTACATGAACTTTGTATGGATGATGGTTGAAATCTTGTGAAATAATTGGATAAAAGTACCTATAGTTTCTTCCTAAAGATTTATTATGGTTGCTAGTTTCGCTCTCTATACATCAGAGCATCTTCAGACCAGTGACTACAAGAAAAACAAATATTAAAAGTATAACGTAAGAAATTCTGCTTTTTAAGGAAACCTACCCAATCTTTTTTCAGCAAGTAAAGTCAATTATATTAAAATTAAAAACAATCAATAGGTCCGACATTTCACATCCAATCAAAATGGTATTGGACCAATATACCTATTAAAATTATGAATTAAAACAATTCAAGCTGAAAATGATTTTTATGACAAGACAATAACGAATAAAATTCAAACGGAAAGTGTGGTTATGTCAGCTAACCACAAAAAGTATAATAGATCTTATAATAGTAAGTCATCTTCTTTTTCAAAAATAACGGACATGGTTATAACATTAATCAATTAAACAGTCCATAATTTGTATGTCCCTGAAAATCACTTGACTGTTTATCAATGTCACATTACAATTTTTATTATGTTTCATATTTTTCAGGAAATCTACTAGTCCAATAATATGAAATGTATGCAATGACTCAAAATAATTTAAATGGTTATAATTATGGTTGAATTCTAGTAGGTGATTACCGAAATGAGCTTCTTGACATTCTTTGTTTAGTCTTAGAGGTTTCAGATGTTCACTCACTCTTTTTCGAAAACTTCTCACTGCTTGACCTATATAAACTGCTCCACAAGTTTCACATGTTAACTTATATATACCTTTTCTGCCTAGTAAAGGTGTAGTATCTCTATTATATATAATTATATCCATTTAAATTATTTTGAGTCATTGCATACATCTCGTAATATTAACTAATAGATTTTCTGGAAAATATGAAATTGTGAAAATAATAAAAATTTTAATGTGACATTGATAAATAGTCAAGTGATTTTCAGAGACATACAAACTATGGATTGTTTAATTAATCAATGTTATAACCATGTCTGCTCTTTTTGAAAAAGAAGATGACTTACTATTATAAGATCTGTGATACTTTGTTCTGTGGTTAGCTGACATAACCACACTTTCCGTTTGAAGTTCATTCGTTATTGTCTTGTCATAAAAATCATTCTTTGCTCGAATTGTTCTAAGTTTCAATTCATAATTTTAATAGATATATTGATCAAATACCATTTTAATTTGTTATGAAATGTCTGTCCTATTGATTGTTTTTAATTTTAATATAATTGACTCTACTTGCTGAGAAAAGATTGGGTAGGTTTTTCAAAAGCAGAATTTGTTATGTTATACTTTCAATATTTGTTTTTCTTGTAGTCACTGGTCTCAAGGTGCTCTGATGTATAGAGAGCGAAACTAGTAACCATAATAAATCTTTAGGAATAAACTATAGGTACTTCTATTTAATTACATAAACTTCCTACTGAAGGGGTAAATATTTATATCTTATAGGTAAGTTATAAGTTGAACAGAACTTTCTGTAATACCTAGTTCTCCTGATATTTTTCGCATTGACACATGAATATGAAAGTGTACCATAACGCATTGACGATATATTTTTGGTACGTTTCAATATCCTAGAATTATCTCGATTTGTAGTCGGGAAATATCCTTGCCGCAAGACGTGAATCACATTTGTAAATGTATTTTCGTCTGAAGTTGGATGATTGGGAAACAACAACAAAAAAATTAAATATAATGAAAATGTGATGAATACTATTTTATTTAGTTCAGTTTGGCAAAAACTTTTCTTTTCAGTTTTTTCGAGTCATGACTAACTTGATGGGAAGATGACATGTTGATTTTACCGTTTGTTTATTAACCGATTATAATTCAACAAAATAGTAATGAATAAGTAATTGAAAATCTTAAAACGTCTACACAAAAAATGTATAGGAGTATCATTTAAAATTTTTGAGTTAGAGTCAAATTGTTTGAGACGACTTGATTACAACAATTTTTTTAGCTCTCATTTTGAAGCATCCTCATAGATCAACAACCTTGTATGTTGTTGATCTATCAACAACATGCTGTGTATCGTAAAATCTATCGTAAAAAGTTCAAAGGAACTAGATGCTGGCTAAATCAGATTGGGACAGTGTATATTTCTCCCAAACAGTTAATCAGATCAACACGGGCCATTAAAAATCCCCAGTAAGCAGCGTCGCCATCTAAAACGCTCATGCAAATATTTCTACGATTCCCAGCGTAACGTAGGTCGGCCGGACCAGCGATTAGTTTGTATTCTATGGTCCATTCTTTCGAACCTAAACCATAAAGATCCACGGATTCTGTGAATCGGAAACAATTTGACAACGCGCAGGACACGTGGCGCCATCATTAGCAGGCGTGAGAGGGCGACTGGTATTATTATAAGCGATTTAGTCAAGTCGAATGCGATATACAAATGTCATTGTGCGTAAAAAGTGCAGTTGTCATCGTTGCGTTAAGGGGTTCCTATGATTTATAAGCTGGGAGTTGCCGGTAGTGACGCTGCGTTTTGTACTTAGTGTATTTTTTCGCCGCTTTTGTTTGGGGTTTTATTTATGTCCGTGCATTTCCTCCTCCTTTTCATAAACGCCCTAGATAGGGCTTCAACAGAGAATAAACGAAGGGTCACGTTGATAGTCAATTAGGGAAATTTATCTCAACAGCCTACACTAAATTCTTTATAGTTCTCAGGAAAGTGTTTAATATTAAATCAACTAAAAAAGTATAATTCCGTTTCACTTAACAAAATCTATTTCAAGAACCATAAATTATGTACGGTAAGAAGGATCCCGAATATTATTAATTATATAAATATTTCAGTCTACAGGGTCCTCTGAGACAAACTTTGAAAGGTGATTCCTGAAGCAAATCTTAGACAAATTAGTGAGAACAGCATAGGCCTCATCTTCTTAATTTTGGATATATTCGGCTTCAGAGTTTTGGTCCCCACAGTTCGGAAATTACAATTTTCCACTTACGAGACCGTTTCGTTATTGTTACCACAGATGGAATGAAGTACAGGGTGCTTCAACGAAAACTGATATCTATATCTACCAAGATATTCATTTCTGATCAAAACGCAAAAACACATCAATTTTTGTTTCAAGGGGGAGTACAATACTTGCCTGAAATATCAACCCCCTAAGCGGGGGTTGCAATCCTTGAACATTTTGAATAGGGAAAATGGGTCGAGTGATTGCTCAAAAGAAAGGTGGTATCTTTGTCTACATTGCCTTGAACGAATTTCCATTTTTTAATGAAAACTGTAAAAGATACAGGGTAAGCAACTGAAAGATAGGGAAGACTATTTCCCTGAGACTATTCAAGTTTCAGTGAAGTAAAATGGAATAGATCCATGCTGATCAATGGCAGTCATCATCAAGTATCATCCTCATCTCGAATTTCAACCCCTGGAGCAGGGGTGTCAACCCTTGAAAATTTGGAAGAGGGTAGATGGGTCGAGTGATAACTCGAAAGAAAGGTATTATCTTTGTCTGCATTCCCGTGAAAGAAATTTCATTTTTGATTGAACACTGTAGAAGATACAGAGTGAGCCACTGAAAAATAGAGAAGACTGTCGCCCTAAGACTTGGATTGTATTAGTGCGAAAACTGGAATAGATTCATTTTAGATCAAAAGCTGTCATCTTCCGAAATCACCCTCATCTCGAATTTCAACCCCTAGAGCAGGGGTAATATTTCGATCCAGTGATACCTTTCAAGTAAAGGATTTCGATTGCCTTCATGACTGCTCGCAATAATTCTATGCTCATTGAGTTCCATAGGAGTTAGAGGATGCAAAACGGAAAAGTGACTGAAGATGCAATGCATGCTATACCATCTATCTTGGACCAGTATCAAACAGGGGTTGATTTTTCACTGTATAAACAACTTTTAAAAGACAGTTACTCGCTTGAGACATCCGGTTTTAAATGTAATAGATGAAAAAACTAATACAATGGCTGAAAATAAAGAGGGGAATAAACGAAAGGAGACAATTAAAGAGAAGAAGTTGTACTTTATTACCCGATAAAATGAACGGAACTGAAGTCACTAAAACTCAACATACATGTTCGAACTGTTGGCCACCAACCTCCATGCACATAAACAAATTTTGGGTGAAACGTTCACGGACATTCTGTAAAATTTCAGGTGTGATTTGGTTACACTCATTGACAATGCGCTGTCTCAGGTCGTTCAAATCAGCAGTTTCAGTTTTATAGATTATACTTTTGAGGTTGCCCCATAGAAAAAAGTCTAATGGATTGAGATCCAGAGATCGTGGGGGCCATTCCGTTGGACCTCTCATTCCAATCCCACGACCAGGAAAATGATCATCCGAAAATACTGGAACTTGTTGTGCTAAATGCTGGGGCGCTCTGTCCTGCTGAAATACAACCTCGTTCTCCGAATAGCGGGGGTCATTCTCAATGATCTCCGTTATTGCTGGGTCGATAAATTCTTCCAATAGTTGATAATACAACTCTCCGGTAAGATTTCCAGGAATGAAAAACGGTCCAATGAGGTGATCGCCATAAATACCAACCCAAACATTTAGTTTTTGAGACTGCTAAGTGTGAATTTCGTGCAATATTTGCGGCTCAGACTCTGCCCAATAACGGCAATTATGGCGGTTTACGGTTCCATTCAGAAAAAAGTCCGAAAAACACGAGTGAAATAAATAATGAGAATTGTTCATGACTCTCTTACTTATGGTCTCGCAGAATTGAAGTCTTCGATCGAAATCATCTTCGTTCAGTTCTTGAACTAATTTGATTTTATATGGAAGAAACTTATGCCCCTTCAGAATACGGAAAATACTCGTTTGGTTTACATCATTTACATCTGCCAATTTCCGCAGGCTTAGGGTAGGATCAACCACCGCTCGACCAAGCACCGCACTTCCATAGCTTCATTTCTTATTGGCCGCTCAATTATGCGCTTCTTATTTTGCACCGATCCAGTTTCACGAAATTTGGCAACTAATTCTAGTACGTACCTCGAAGTCACTTTAGCACCTTCGTGGCGTTGTTTGATGATATTGGCTGTTCTGTTCACGCAACTATTATAACTGAAATATAGTTCAATCATTTCAACCGTCTCAGCTATCGAGTAAACCATGACGATTTTATAAAAACTAAATTTTGAATAGAAGAGAAACTATTGTGATGAATGCAACCGAATTTTCCTAACTAATGTGGAATAAAATTGGGACAATGAAATTGAATACAAAAAGTACGAAAACATTGAAAATCAATTCTTTTGTTGAAGAAATCTGATCATTGTAACATCTGCGTTCCTGATTCGTAGTGTTGATTCGTATCGTCAAATAAGAGTCATTTCACATGAGGACGATGATCATACAGTATCACCTGTGAAAACAAAAAAGTTCCCTTTCAGTCAACTGATAAAAACGCATGTACATGTGAACTCTAGATGCATTGCTCGCATATTGTACAACGAATGTTCAAAGATCAATGGAGCTACTATGACTGATAGTTTTATAGTTTTCTTTCAAGATTTATAATCCTTCATAATCATTCCAATGTTTCAGCTGCTCACCCAGTGATCTTGATGGAGAACAAAAACTTACACACCATTGTGGAGACAAACAAAAATTCTTTCTTAGAAGGTTAAAACTGGACCTATCTTCTGCTTTAAAAATAACACAGGGTGGTCACTCCTGCTCTAGGGGTTGAAATTTGAGATGTGAATGGTGTTTCGGAAGATGACAGCGTTTGATCTGGAATGAATGTGTTCCATTTTTTCGCACTAATACTTGAATAGCTCAGGGCGATAGATAGTCTCCTCTATTTTTCAGTAGCTCACTGTGTATCTTCTACAGTTTTCATTCAAAAATGAAAATTTGTTCACGGGGATGCAGACAAAGATTATAAGGGTTGAAATTCGAGATGAGGATGGTACTTGATGATGACTGCCATTGATCAGCATTGGTCTGTTCCATTTTACTTCACTGAAACTTGAATAGTCTCAGGGAAATAGTCTTCCCTATCTTTCAGTTGCTCACCCTGTATCTTTTACAGTTTTCAATTAAAAATGGAAATTCGTTCATGGCGATGTTCAAAGATACCACCTTTCTTTTGAGTCATCACTCGACCCATCTTCCCTATTCAAAATGTCCAAGGATTGCAACCCTTCTTAGGGGGTTGATATTTCAGGCAAGTTTTGTACCCCAAAAGATGTCCTCCTTGAAACAAAAATTGAACTGTTTTTGCGTTTCGATCATAAATGAATATCTTGGTAGATATGGCCTCTGTTTAGTTTTCGTTGAAGCACCCTGTATATAATTGGTTAAACGGAAGTTGACATATGTAACCACAGTAAGATATCAAGAATGTTGAGTTACTTTTGTTACGGAATGGCTTGGTTTTAGCCACGTTGGGTTCTACTGAAGAAGAACGCTTTGCATTATATGCATATATTGTACTCACTACACTAATATAATGGAATATGTACATGTAATAAAGTATGATGTTGTATGCTTGATTATTGGATAGTACGTTACTTCCATATTGGTTGGATGATATGTTACTGTGCTGACTGTTTAAGAGATAATAATAGTTTTCTCGGTCATTCTGTCCGAGATAGAATTTCATGACCTGTTCACGTCTGGTCGAGGCGTGTTAACCCAGCTCCAATATGAACAGGGGTGGAAACCCGAATTTTGTAGAATTTTGATAAATGAATATCAGAATACCATTTTCCTTAAATAATTATTTTTTTGAATCCTTGAATTCCTCGAATTGAAAATATATTCCTTCAGTAACTAAGAATATGATCTATGCTTAGTGTTTGCGATGGAGACGCACTAAAAGCTGCTAGCGCATACCATCGAGTATTTCCTTAAAGAAGTCCTCTCTTCGTATAGTTTTTATTTCGGTATTTAGAAGACTCAAATAAACGGTAATGCAGCCAGAACATGCACGACCTCGTCAAGCCAACCTACAAAATGAGGAGAATATTATTCAGTGCGTTGAATATAAGTATTAAGCTCATTTTAAATCAATTGTGAAAACCCCGAAGTGTCTTTTGACGTGTTTTGAAAAGAGAGGAACTGCACTGTTATCCTCGACTTGGATTGCAGGCATCAAATGCAGGAGACAAACAGCATTGACTCACATTTCGCCCCTGGATGTGCAGCAACCTGCTCAAGATCCAGATTTAAGTTCCAACATTTCTACGTCTTATGAATCGTGCGTCACAAGCGATGGTATAAATAATTTTTATAATTATTATTAATGGGCCCTACAGAATCCAAATGCGGATGACAAAAACGTTTCCAAAAGAGGTTCAGTATCATCGTTTGGGGGGGTCTTTTTAATTAAAGCTTTTTCATATTTTGAATGATAGATTGAATATCATTACTCATCAAAATTCTCTACAGGACACGTTGTTCGATTCAATTGATGGTGTTCTGTAAAATTTTATTCAGAATAAACACCTCAAAAAGTCTAGGGAACACTTCTGAATATCGTATCCAGAACGATCAATATGGATGATTTTTTTTTGAGAAATGAACACCTGCATCAATTTCCCACCAAATTATGTAGAGTGCCGCAACAGATTTCAGTTTTTTTTTCAATAAAAAACTAAAAATGCAGCAGATGCGACGCTTCTTTATAATTATTTCATGTAGTCAGTGTTTGAAGTCAGTTACTTGGCACTTTGTTTCTGATGTAAACACAAATAAAAGATTCAAGTTTTGTGATTCGATCATGGAAAGACGACATTTGACTGGAAAAGTTATGTTACGAGCCGTTGGCATGATCCAAGCTGGGAGCTCACAACGGGAAGTATCCAGGGTTCTGGGAAGTAGCCCAAGTGTCATAAACCGTCTATGGTCGCGTTTCAATGAAACAGGTAGCGTAGAAGAACGCCATACAGGTCGTTTCAGGATTACTACAGTCGCCCAAGACCGAGTTTTGGTTTTACAAGCCAGAAGAGATCGTACTACCACAGCATCTCAATAAGCTCAGGAGCTATCACTAGTTCATAATGTACAAATTTCCGACCAAACTGTGAGAAATCGACTGCACGAAGGTCAACTCCACTGCAGACGTCCTTTAAGAGTTCCACAACTGACCCATGGAAATCGCGCTGCTCGTTTAGCTTGGTGCCAAGTAAACTGGGTTCAAGAAAGGTGGGCCACAGTTCTCTTCAGTGATGAATCTAGATTTAATTATTATCCCGATTCGGGAAGAATTCGAATATGGAGGGAACCTGGAAAGCAAAACCGTCTCCAGCATGCTCGAGAAGTTGTTAGACAGTGAGGCGGATCGGTGATTTTTTGGGGAGGTATACGCCTTGGTGGAAGAACTGACCTCGTTTTCATACAGAACAACCTCACGGGAAAATCTTACGCAAATGAGATAGTTTTACCTGTAGTGGTACCGTATCTCCAAACAATGGGTCAAAATCCACTCTTCCAACAGGATAATGCCCTTCCTCATCGTGCAAGAGTTGTCTTGAAAGTTCATGAAGAGAATGATATCGATCTTCTACCGTGGCCATCCTGCTCCCCAGATCTGAATCCCATCGAGCATGCGAGGGACACCCTAAAAAGAAATCTCCTGCGTCAAAACGTCTTCCATCATGAACAGGAGCTTCGATTAGCAGTTCAGGGGGCTTGGAATGACTTAGGCCAAAATGTAATAGACAATTTTATATTGAGCATGCCGCGACGATGCCAAAGTGTCATTAATAACAGAGGTGGACCTTCTGGGTACTGAAAGATATAAGTGCTTCCATATCGTTTCGAAAATATTAGTTCAGGATTTTTTTTTGCGTTTTACCAAATTTCGTCATTTTCAAATTTCATATTTTAAAGATATTGGTAAGTGTTCCCTAGACTTTTTTAAGGTGTTTATGTATTATGATCATGACGGAGCGCCTCTACATCCACAGGAAGAATAGTTATCGAATGGATTGATGAATATTTTTCGAATAGGTAGATTGGTGGGAGTTTGTTCAATTGCTTAACCACCACGGTAACCAGATCTCAAACCGTTAGTCTTGTGTGTATACATGAAAAAACTCGTGTAAAGATAAACAAATTTCGAGCAGTTACGAGAACGAATAAGGAATGCCGACAAAAGAATTAGAAATAACAATGTTCATGATATTTTCCTACAGTTTTTCGTAGATGTGAGCTATACATTCAAGTCAGGGGTGGTCATATTGGGCAACTCTTGTATTGATTATTAGGATTTCATTTATTTATTCTATTCATTATTCTATTTAATAAAGTTTGAAAATTTTGAAGCATAATTTAGTTTTAATTTTCGATTTTTTTGATCGAAATGATTTTGTTCATATTTCATCACCATAGAATCCCTAATGAGTCTTCATTGGAATTTTCTTGTAGCCTGTCGTACATTTCCATCGCTAAAACCATGAACATATATTATATCAACATATTCTTCGAAGGAAAGTATTTTCATTTCGAAAAATTTAAGAATAACTATCTATCCAAAAATATATTCTGACATTCATCCATCGGAAGTAATTCAACATTATTGATAACTTTTTTAGTATGGTTACGGATGTCACCTTCTATACAACAAGATATGTATTTCATTCCATCTACACAATCGCTCCCATATGTTAAAAATTGTGATTTCAGGACCCGTGATGATCATATTTTTGAAGCTAAATACCTCAGCATTCAAAAAGATCGAACCATGCTGGTTCCTACTAATTTGTCTTGGAATGTCTTTAGGAACCACTCCCTAAAGTTTGTCAATGAATTTGGGGGGAACCCCTCCATAGTGATTACATATCAATGAAATCATTTCAAATGTCAAATATCTCATCCTTAATTTTTTATTATTCTTCAATTTAGTATTTATTAATTGAATATGAGAGATGGTAACCAGCCTTTTGTTTGAAATAATAAGCATCACCAGGAAGACTGAAGTTTTGATCTTTCTGGTCGAAGATGATCCGAAATAAGCAAGAACAAATGAGTCAGAAGTATTTATCTTATTAATAAACATAAACTGTAAAAAAATACCGCAGGAGGAGGAATATTGCAAGGAATGTATTGGTTGATCAAATTCCTAGGCCTGTATATAATCTGGATTCTTAGAATTTAGTTGATCATGGGGTAATTAGGAGAGATATGGAGTATTTTGTTGGTAATTATTGTAATTATTCCTCCATTCTTATCTAATATTTGATACTTAAAAGTAATCCTCCAGCATCCCAACTGCTTTGTTCATCTCATGAAAATATTGAGCGATGCATCTTCATAGTTTTATAAGGGTACATCACTATAAAAAATCGAGGAAAAACGAATTTCTGTCTAAGGTGTAGAAAAGATTCAAAGAAATAAAATTCCATTTGGATATCATAAAATACTATTACTACATCCATGAGCTTTGCCCAAACGAGTCAAGGTACACCAAACTTTCCTAATGATGTCTAAGCCATGAACCTTCTGAGTAGGATTTCGTATGAGGAACTAATTGGAAACAGCAGCTTCATTTCATTTGCTTTTCGAAAGAGCTAAAGCATCAGAAAGTGTGAGCAGAAATTTAACCGACCAAATCAGTTTCCCAGATTTCAGACTCAAAACAAACTCCGAAGCTAGTTCGTAATTCAGGAAAGTTCCAGAAAAGAGTGATACTCATCTCAAGCCTTTTTCAAAGTCTATTATCTGCGGATATGAGCAGGCATTATAATTGCAGAGGACATGAATTCAAGGAATTGGAGTTGAGCTAATAGTATATATTCACGATTGGCAGTTGCATCAACTGAAACACATTGGGAAAAACAAACAGATAAATTCATAAAATTTATTTGAAATTTCGTTTTTTTACTAGTTCTTTTATTTCGTTGACGGTCACGGCTCGTAAGTGAGTAACGAAAAGGGATTCCGTACAAGGCGGCAAGTGAATTAGAGTGGAATTTATTAAGTATGCACTGGAAACAGTAGCAAAGTGGTCTCATTTGTTTGGCATCCAACAAAATGATAGCCATTCTACGAGCGACGTGTTCGATTGCGGGGTGTCCCATTAAAGAAGAACAACCTCGTTTCACGATAACTACCAAGTATCAATCTTCGGCAACGGCGTCATTTGCATCGTTCCTGGAATCGTTGGACTCATTTTGTACTGCATTTATACATCTACATAAAATGTTCTACCCTTGTATATTAACTGCAAAAAATTTCAGAGCATTTCTCTTCCCCTCTTTTTCTTTTCATTTCATCTTTTTCTACATCTCATATACAGGGTGCCCAGTTTCTATAACTGAAAATTTAGAGACCAATAGAGTCGAAAAATAGTATGAGTTTGCTATATAAACTATGATCGAAAATTACTTCGTTAAAAAATAAAGGTGTTCGAGTTTGGTAAAAAATAGCAAATTTATTGATTGTTGCCAAACGACTGTAGATATTTGAAAGAAAATTTGTAGGCATTAATTACCGTCCAAGAAGTATGTTTTGCAATGAAAATATCATTTTTAGTTTAACTATGTCCGTACTAACACGTAACTGCATATTTTTGGTGAAAAATTGGTACGCCTCTGTTTTTTCACTAAATTAAAATTAGTTTATATTCTCCATTCACTTGAATCTAACTTACATATCTCAAACAAATAGGTAAATTTTTGATGTAGTCCTAAAAGTTATTCGTAAGAAACTAAAGAGGTAATTTTGAGGTTAATCTTGGGGGTAGAAAATGTGGATCACAAATATTGTTATCAAAAACTTAAAACCAAACATTTATGGAAAATTCATTTTGAAGTGATCCTAGTAGAAATTCCCGAGGATTTTTGTGTGTCCAAACGTGGATATTATGGTAATTCGATATACCAGGTCTTAGGAAAGAGGATTCATCAGCCCAAAGAATTTTGAGTAAAAATCAGGATTTTTTTCTGCCGAATTTGAAAGCCATTGACAAAATCTCATTCTGTTCTGCAGATATTTGTTTTTGCTGAGCTGTCTGGCGAGAGCTGATCCTCGGATTTTTTTCAAATATATGTTTCTGTTTTATTCATTATTAATATGCAGACCAAAGTTACGAAAATTCTGATGTGTTCTAACGAAGACACGAGCATCTGGATTTCTTCTACTTGGATAGCGTCTTTGATATTCACGAACTACCGCTTCCGCATTTCCATCAGAAAATCCATAACTCGAATGAATATCGGTATTCGTTGATACTAAATCAGATTTTCAGAATTTCACTTAAAATACTAATAATAACAATAACAAATGCAATAATTTAATAATAACAACAACAATAATCAAAACAAAAATCAAATTACTACAGAGCTAACAACTTTTTAAGCAACGTTTGTATCCGCCAATTTTGACAAATAAATTTATT
This sequence comes from Cryptolaemus montrouzieri, assembly GCA_013387265.2. Taxonomy (NCBI): domain Eukaryota; kingdom Metazoa; phylum Arthropoda; class Insecta; order Coleoptera; family Coccinellidae; genus Cryptolaemus; species Cryptolaemus montrouzieri. The sequence goes on along the minus strand of JABFTP020000144.1, from coordinate 32,377,442 downwards.
CGATTGTTTTCCAAAGATTACTGTTTTAATTTTCACTCTTTTCAGTAAGATCAAATACGCATATACGCAGATAATCATTTTTGTTATGGATGCGGTAGTTTTTTTTTCATTCTTTACACCTTGGGGATGCTGAAAAGAGAATAAGATTTTCGTCAGGAAACTGAAAAGAAAATTCAAGCTTCTTAAACAAAATGCTTTGGAAAGATGAATCCTCTTTCATTAGACGTGAAGTAATGAATTACTATAAAATCCCCATGTTTTGGCATACAAAAATCCAAAAGAAATTCGACCAAAACGTTAAAATTAAACATAAGAATTCTTTCAATTGTAATTTTGATTTTTGTCTCGGAAATGCTGAGTCGTAGAGGAAAATTGAAAGGGTCATTTTTTTTACAAATCAAATGGAAAATCCAAAACTTACTATCAGTTTGTGTGAAACAGTTATCGTAGCAATTTATTAATCAAGAACATCGAATCACGGATTAGTACGAACACCACTGGTATAATTGAAAATTATATTTTCATATCGAAACCTACTTCCTGGACGGCAGTTATGGCCTACAAACTTTCATTCAAATATCTGCAGTCATTTCGCAATAATTAATAAATTTGATCTTTTTTACCAAACTTGGACACCCTTCAACGGAGCATTTTTCAGATATAGTTTATGTAGCAAACTCATATTATTTTTCGGTTCTCTATTGGTCCATAAATCTTCCGATATAAAAACTGGACCATACATACAGGCATACATATACAATTGGTGTCCTCCAATGAACTGACAGAGACTGCAACCAGCGTCAACGGGAATTTTTTCTTCTTTTTATGCGTGCTTCCCAGGAATAGACGAACCTGTTACACCACATGAATGGGCACCTAGGAAGAATTGAGGTGTCTGTTTACTCGTTTCTTGAAGAGGGCTAAATTGTAGGATGTTGGGAAGATGTTGGACGAAAGCGAGTTCCACAGCTCACCGGCCCTGTAAACTAGGGGATTCTTATAGAGAGATGTTCGAGAGGTCGTTGAATGTACCGCCATATGATGAGAACTCCTTGCCAGCCTAGTGTTGAGGTAAAGCATGAGTTTTCCCAGAACAAGGTCTTAGCTCCTTGAAGCATCTTCCGTGGAAGTATCTGTAAAACAGAGAAAGGTCAGCAACTTGTCTTCTGAGAGCCAGCGCTTGGAAATCGCGGGTGATCTCCGGGTGGTCGATGAAGCGCACAGCCCGTTTTTGCACACTATCCAACATCCGCAACGAATATTTGGATGCAGATCCCCATACATGGGAACAATATTCCAAAACAGTTCGAATCTGCGCCTCATATAGAAGCAACAGCTGAGATGACGTGAAATATTGCTTGGCTCTTAAAAGAAAACTATGTTTAGCTGATGCCGACTCGGCTATTGCGGATACATGTTCATGCCAGCAATACCCGGAGTTGATCATTATACCGAGAAGGTGCATTGAATCTTTAGATGCAATTTGTTGGCCTTGCATCATTAGAAGAGGTTCTCCAGCGGGGACCTTTCTAGAAAACATAGATGCTGGCGGCTTGTTCGCGCTGAAGCTGACCAGGTTCAACTGACCCCACTCAGATATCCTCTGTAAGTCTGAATTTAAGTTAGTAATTTGTTGATATTTCTGACGCTGAGATTCCGCAGCTGTAATCGGCCGCATACTACTGAGAGACGAAACCAGGGTACAATCGTCTTCAAAACCGAAGATCTTGTTCTCTGTAGATGACAGAAGATCGTTTATCTGCAACAGATAAACAAGATTGATGAAATAATGGATCTCTGAGGTACTTCTGCTTGCAATCGGAAACAATTAGATGTTATACCGTCGACCACAACTTGTATTGATCTATTTAAAAGAAAGCTACTCATCCAACTCCGAAATTTTTCGGGAAGCCCATATGAAGCAAGTTTATTCAACAAGGCTGCATGCCAAACCCTATCGAAAGCTTTAGAGATGTCTAGGTCTACTGCTGTAGATTTCCCATGCTTTTCCATCGTTGATGTACAAACATGAGTGACGTAGGCGAGTAGATCTCCTGTCAATCTTTGCCTGCGAAAACCATACTGACGGTCGTTAATAATTCGCTGCAACTCAAGATATATGATGAGTTCATCATTTTTGACTCTATTGCTTTGGACATAATGGAAAGGAGTGCAACAGGGCGGTAGTTTTGGGATAAGGACTTCTTTCCTTTCTTTTGGATCGGTTGAATTGTCGCTCTTTTCCAGCTATTCGGAAAAGTCTGGCTTTCATAAGAAATCAGAAACAGACAGTTAAGAATGGGTGCCAGTTCGGGAGCACACTTCCTCAGGACGATTGGCGGTATTTCGTCTAGACCAACTGCCTTCTTGAAGTTCAGCTGCTCGAGAGCCCGTCTCACTGTGTGAACTCTGAACTTGATTTCTGCCATGGAAGAATTTGTAGGTGGAATGTTGGGTGGTATTGCGTTAGATGGATCTAGCACAGAATTCTTTGCGAATAAGAGAGCAGAGAGAACGGCTTTCACTTTCGGATATGATGCTATACTTCCGCCTTCTCTAACAAGAGGTGGAAACGCAGATTTGCAGCACTGTTGTTATGTTCCATGACTTGTAAGCTATGTTCTTGGTTGCAGAGGCTCTTTCGCAGTCTTTGTTGAAAGATGGCTTTTGTGCTGTTGTACTTTTCATAGTATGAGGGATGTAGAGATCCATTCCTGCATGAATGATTTGAATGAATGAATTCTTTGAGAACAAGAGAGCAAAGAGATCGGCTTTCTCTTTCGAAGATGATGCTATACTTCCGTCTTCTCTAACAAGAGGTGGAAACAAAGAGTTGACCAAACGAAAACCTTTAAAAACCAATATTAGTTCCACTATTCACCGCAACTCTACACAGTGTGCCTGTTGGATGCAGTTTATCAATGAGCTAACGCCCCAATGTTTGACCAAGTATAGGTACATCATATTTCTTTAATGATAATATGTGAAATTTATCGTTATATTATAACACATACAACTTTCACTCAGGGAACGATATTCTAATTTCCGATGAATATCCCTCCCTCTAGGGAAGGATATTCAACATTCATACGGAGAGTTTCCTGAACGAAGGGATGTTTAACATTCTAGAGAAAGTTGAATAAAAGTCTTTTATATCACGTATAGTGATGAATTTTGCAAGTTATATTACTATTAATATATGTTGTTTTTTAGAGTAATCAGTGGAGATGTTACAACTGATTATCGAGAAGATCTTCTTTTCGATTATTCGATTCATTTCACCTATTTTTAATACATTTTCATTAGGAAAAATAATACTTTTGTAAGAAAATATAATGATAAAAAGAATATAGTTAATTTTCACCGGTCTTTTCCGCCATATCTCGAGAAGTAATCAACTAATCGATTTGAAGAAAATCTCTGGGAATTTTTCTTTCAAAGTTACCGAGTATGCTTTTGTTGTCTCATAAGATTTTCAGTGGGCCTTGACGACCTATTGATTGAACTTAATAATAGTTTTTAGTTAAGGTATAGAAAATTGTGCAGCACAAATTTTATACTTCTTATTTCAGAAGATATTCTCAATAACGTGGCCAAAATTCAGCGTAACGGCTACTTCAAGAGCCACACTAAATGACTAATGACAGCAATGTCAAGAATGAATACATATGGCTCCGCTTTAAAGGCTCATCGTTTATTTAATAGGTCTAAATCATGTAAAATGGATGTTTTTTTGTAGTCATCTCTCGTGGTTAGTAGCTTGTCTTTGTGAGATGCGCATAAAATATTACTTATTAAATCAGTACCGATTTCACAGTCTTGTTAGGTGTTGTTTATTATTCGGACAAGGGAGCCCAATTAATTATATCTTTTTGTACCTGAGCATACTTTATGGAAGTATTAGTCAATTCTGAATTATTGCCGTTACGCGCTGCGGAATCGAAGTTATGAGATTTTATCGATTTTCTTTTCGATACTTTCAATAGCTGTTACATTCTATTACATTAATAATAATAATAAAATATATAATATATATATATATATATATATATATATATATATATATATATATATTACTGAACAGCTTGGTACCTGAAGCCAGTACTCAGAAACAATGTTCCTGAGCCCTATATTTGTATATATATATATATATATATATATATATACAAATACCTCAGGGCTCAGGAACATTGTTTCTGAGTACTGGCTTAGCGAACCCGAGGTACCCAAGCTGAACCTGGCAGTAAGTATAAAATGCAACTTATCCAATGATATACAATCTAAGGAATAAACGGGTGAATCGACATTGTACCACCATAACCTCTGGTCGCATTCAAGATTTAGGAAGAGGGTCTTGTTCGGAAAGTGAGTCTTAGTCTCCCTCAGTTAGCGACGGTAGCAGCGTGATATCGAGTAGGGATACTGCAACACAAAACCAAGTGGGAAATAACATCAATACCTCCCAATCGACTCTTGATGTTTCAACGGTGGCGCAAGCCATTATGCCTACGACCACTAGAGCCGGACTAAGAAACGCATGAAGTGGACCCCAGAAATTAATTCCTTCATTATGCGTTCCTATTACAAGATTACAAACTTGGAATCGGAAATGACAGCATACAGATATGCGTTACATCTTGCGTTCGTAGAAAAATATCCTGAATTACAGCACATATCCGAGCAGAGAATTTCGGATCAACGAAGAACAATCGTTTAAAACAGGATACTTTCTTCAGAAACGCTGCAAAGCATACGAGAAGAGGTCATAATGGAACTCAAAAGCAAAAATTATACTCATAACGGTATACCTGCCGGAGTCAATGAAAGTGTTACAGATAACATCGAAGCCACGGAAACGAATATTAACATGGAACACTCTCCTGATCCGAATCAGCAGAACGAATATATGTATTTAGCAAGATCAGAACTCATCAGAGCAATTACTGAATTCAGTGGTAGTAACCCAACTTAAAGACCTAAACTGCCCAAACTCAAGACGAACAAGGACACCATTATCATCCTAGCAAGCGTAAACTCTGTGTTTGAAGAATATACCGACCAGAACACCTTGGAAAAGATTCACACTTTGATTTACTGTGGAGCGGTAGCGGTTCTTTGACTTCACAAACAACAAATTTCCACAACTCTGATTCAAGCTGAGCCAAAAAGCGTCAAAAAACCACCATGGCAAAAACGGCTGGAGAAGGATATTGATAATATTAGAGCAGAAATCGGTCGCCTCACAGAATTCCTGAGAAACAGAAAACCCTCAAGGCGCTTGAAATCACATATACGCAAAATTTATAGGAAAATAGGTACAAACACAAAACACCCTGATCACAAACACATCGACGTGTATATGGACACTTTGAAACATAAACTCCAAGCAAAAGCAAAGAGGCTTTCAAGGTACATCGAGTGTACTGAAAGGAAACACCAAAACCAAAGGTTCCTCCAAAACGCGGCCAATTTTCATAAGGGAAATAAGAAAACTGCGACCAACGATAACAGAGAAGGAATAACGGAGGAAGAAATCACAACAGTAGTTAAAGCGACCAACAATTCGAAGGCCACAGGTATAGATAATATCCACAACTACTGCTACAAGAAGTTTGATAAGCTCCATGGAGCCCTAACGAAACAGCTCACGTATGTTCTTCAATATCCTAAGAAAACACCCACTTTCCTAACACAAGGCTTAACATATATGCTACCTAAGAGCGATAGAACACAGGATTCGTCTCAATATAGGCCAATCACTTGCCTGCCAACACTCTACAAAATACTCACCTCATGCATATCCAATAGAATATACCAACACCTTGACGACAACAATATATACGCAGACGAGCAGAAAGGATGCAGAAAGAAACACCACTGGTGCAAGAAACAACTCATCATTGATTCTGTGATAATGAAACAGGCACACGTAGGGTATCGGAATGTTCATTCAGCTTTTCTAGATTATCTGAAGCCATTCGATAATACCGCCCATTCTTGGCTTGTTGAAGTATTGCAGATATACAAAATTCACCCAGCCCTGATAGAATTCTTGAAGACAACAATGACACACTGGCGCACTTCTCTGCAGGTCAACATGAACAATAAGTCAATTAAAACCGACGAGATACCCATACGTCGTGGAATTTTTCAAGGAGACTCTTTAAGTCCACTATGGTTCTGTTTAGCTATGAACCCATTGTCCTCAATGCTCAATAGAACAGGATACGGATTTAGGATAAAAAGAGATAGGAATTATCATGCAGTCTCCCACCTGCTCTATATGGATGACATCAAATTATATTCTTCAAACAAGAAGCAATTGGATGATTTGCTGAAAACTGTCAGTGAGTTCTCGGCAGATGTTCATATGAGATTCGGGATTGAAAAATGTAAGACCCTGAACATTCAAAGAGGGAAAGTCATAGATGGTGAAACACAACTTCCAAACGGTGATATTATACAGTGCATGAGGGATGGCGAAACATACAAATATCTGGGATACCAAGGAGCCAAATTTCTAGCCAAAAACAATCAAAGGAGAAGATTCGTTCAGAATACAGTCAGCGTCTGAAGTCTGTGCTGAAATCGATGTTGAACTCGGGGAATCTAGTCAAGGCAATTAACACCTACGCCATTCCAGTGTTGCTTTACTCATTAGGAATAATCAGATGGACTAAGACAGAACTGGATGATATTCAAAGGCAGACCCGAAAAGATAAAAATCTCAGAGAATTCTTCTCTGCAAAAGCTCTCACTTCTGACCTCCATAGAGTGGTATCGTTGGCTGATAGGGGATATACAACTCCAAATCTTGCTACCAGATATGACCCGCTGAATCTACCGTTCCTATCAGATACTGAAAAACAAGAGCAATGGTCAAGAAAGGAATTGCATGGATGACATCACCATGAGATTGATCAACCACACATCGACAAAGAAGCCTCCAACTAATGGTTGATGAAAGGAGAATTATTCGCGGAAACAGAGAGATTCCTTATATTCATCCAAGACTAAATGATCGCTACAAACAACTACAAAAAATTTATTATGAAGGACGGAACATTACAAACAGATAGGTGCAGAAAATGCCATATAAGATCGGAGACTATACAGCATATTACGTCCGGCTGCGAACAACTGGCCAATACGGACTATCTTCACAGGCATAATCAAGTGTGCAACATTATCAATCAGAAACTTGCACACAAGTACGGACTGCTGAATACCTTCCAGTCATATTACAAGTATCATCCGGCGCCTGTATTGGAAAATGACTCTATCAGATTATACTACGATAGGCCTGTTATCACTGTCAGAATGGTGACGAATAATAGGCCGGACATAGTGGTGTATGATAAGAGAGCCAGAACAGCAATGCTGGTGGATGTCGCCATACCGAATAATAACAACGTGCTGAACAAGTTCCAGGAGAAAAAGTCCAAATACTAAGACCATGCTATTGAGATCAAGCAGATGTGGCACCTCGAGAAAATAGATATTGTACCTGTCATCGTATCCTCGACTGGGTTGATACCCAAAACTTTACATGATAGCCTTAAGAAACTAGAATTGCATAAGAATACCTATATAGAAATGTAAAAAGCTGTAATTCTTAATACATGTAGAATAGTTAGGAAATTTATGTCAAGTATATTGTAGTCGAGCCTATTTCCTTTGATTGCTGAATCTGGGAAAGGTAAATTATATCCAGCTAACAGCTGAGATAGTGCATAAGTCCACGATAATGAATAATAACTTTATTTCATTTCCATTTACAAACTTAAATTTTCTAACTATTAGAGCAATCTCATCTCATAGTATAAGCGCTATCATGGGTTAATGTAGGTAAGAACATTAATATATTAAGAAATAATTATTAAATTCAACTAATAGAATTGTCTGCTATCAATGAAATGTGAATCAGAAAAGGATAATCCTTGTGCCTGATTCTAACAACAACAACAATACTTGATGAGCCTATATTCCTAATATAAAAAGAGGAAAAGACAACAGTAATATAGATTTCGACAAAAAATCAAAAGACATAGTCCCACTGAAAAGCGAAGCAACAAACGTATAGAAGTAGTCTAATCAGAACGACCCTGTACACATATGTAAGTTAAATTGCGTTTTTCAAATTCATTAAGTTGGTTATAAAGGATCGGGTGTTCGAGAGAATCCAATTCTTGGTGCTTTTTTCAAACAGTTTCAGGGCGGTCAAGCTTCTGATATCCTGTGGCAACATATTGAAAGTTCGAGGTGCTAAGTATAAGAAACACCTCTGACCTAGTCATGTGATCATGCGAGATTGGCTCGTTCGTATTTCCGCCCCTGAAGTGATGGCAAAGAATCTTCTCACAGAATAACTGTCTCAAATCTAAAATTCGGGTCTCGGCATAAAGTGCATCTGAAGGGTTTGTCTTATTTTTCGAATATATAATTTACAAAAACCTCTTCTGAATGATTTCTAACTTCTTCAAATATATACTTTCCACACCCCTCCATACTACAATTCCATAGCCGAGAACAGATTCAACCAGAGCAAAGAAGAGTATTCTAAGCTGCTGTACTTCACAAAACCCCTCACACAACCAGAAAAGCGAAAGGAGACCCCTCAATTTCTTGACCAAATACTCCATATGTCCATCCCAACGTAAGTGGGAATCAAGTATTTACTCTCTTTAATTTGATCAGTGCATTCTCCATCCGAATATTCAAGAAGTTCCACTCAGGCAATCCCGTCCTGTAGCTACTGTGAGGCATAAAGAAATGTTTTTTCGGAATTGAAAGAGAGAAGCTTTGTGCTAAAAAATTCTAAGAATATAGAGAAGTCCCTTTCTACTCTATTCTTCAGGGCGAACCAATCAAAATCTTGATAGAACACAGCGGTATCATCGGCAAATGAAAATACTTCTCCGGAAGTTGGTACATAAAACATGTCATTTATAAACAGGCAAAACAAAACAGGACCCAGAACCGTCCCCTGTGGTATTCCGAAGTCAACAATTCTTTCACTACTCTGGCATTCGTCAATTTCAACAACTTGTTTCCTATTTTTCAGGTAACTGCTGAACAATTTGTATGCCGTGCCTCTAATTTCTACATTTTCTAAAGTTTCCAAGAGATCACTATGGGAGATCGAGTCGAAAGCTTTCAACAAGTCAATGAATATGCTGATGGACGGGACACCACCATCTATTGCACTATAAATATTACTTAAGAGCTGGGTCATTGCTGTCTCTGTTGACTTTCCGGTTCGAAAACCGCACTGAGTAACACTGAATGTTACTCATTCATATATATACTGGGTGATTCACCAGTGGCGCGGTGCTCTGTACCTTGGACACTCTTGAAGATTTCATTTTTGTTCGAACGATATTATATTTAGAAAGTAAAAATCTACTTCAGCAATTTATTTCAAAGTAAACAGGGTGCCACAATTTTCTATCAAAAAATCTTGGGAGGTTTAATCCGATTGGAAGACCACTTTTTTGTTGAAGATTCAAGAGCGTCCTAAACTCTGCTATAATGTCCTTGAGTATTAAGTTTTTTTGGTGAGTAGTTTCGTCACAATATTTTTTTTCGTAAAAATTCATCAAAATAGGCTCTCACATCATCGCATGCCCTTTGGCCAGAGATGATGAATACTTTTTTTCTTTCGCTTTCTTATTGCCCAAGGATAGCTTTATTAATGAGTTGAAATGATTTATCAATTTTATACAGGAGTAACTCAAAAAAATTATTGAATATTGTAATTTTGAAAATATCATAAGTCTTTGTCTTCGACCATTTTCGAAATAAAAAAAATAAACTAAAATAATAAAATCAGAAATTGCGAAAGAAGAGTTTATTAGTACATATCATTATACTTGATCAGAGAAATGGAGATATTTTAAGGTAGTCCTGTATGAAATACGTAATAGATTGGTTTTTGGTGAGATGATCTACAAGGTGTTGAACTATTTCAATAAGTGTTAGAAATGTTGCATGTTTCTTTGTAGACACAACTCAATCCTTCTAAAGAAAGACCGTTGAACTCTCGACAATATTTGCGGATTAAATGACTGAAAGGCGTCGACTATTTTCCGTCTCATATCCACCTGTATTGAAGAAGGAATCTGGTAAACGATGCCCTTAATATAACCTCACAAGAAAAAATCTAGACTTGTAAGGCCCGGAGACCTAGCTGGCCATCTAACAGGACCACCACGTCCTATCCGTTTGTTTGAAGATACATGATTCAAATGCTCCTAACCTGATGTGAGTAATGTACTGGTGCTCCATGCTGTTGAAACCACAAATCTTTGGTGATGCTTTTGCAGAAAATCTAAATACATTTCACTATTGAGGTGCCCGTCGAAAAAGTGTAGCCCAATAAGATATCCATTTACTATAGCGGCCCATACATTCAAAGATGCTGGTGATCTATTTGTCTCATGAGGTGTGGATTTTCCGTGGCGTAATAATGGAAGTTGTGCCTGTTAACAAGCCCATTCTTGTGGAAAGTTGCCTCGTCCGAGAAAAGAACTCCGGTAAATATTTGGATTTTCCGCTACTTTGTCACTTGCACAATTGCAAAAATTGATTCCATTTTCATAGTCTTGATTGTTCAGTTCCTGGTGCAGCTGTACATGATATGCATGAAATTTATTCACTTTCAAGATTCTCTGGACGGAAGTTTGACTTATATCTGTTAACTGAGATATCTCTATTTGGCTTTTTATGGGTCCTCTGTCACTGTCAACAAAACTGATAACTGGTTGTCTTCAGCTGTAGTAGTTTTTGGTTTATCATGTTTTTTGTGACCGATATTACCCGTTTCGATAAATCTAATTAGAAGTTTTGAAAGCATCTTGTTTCAGGATGCCTCTTATCAGGAAACCTTTGGGCATAAACTCTACTTGCCAACAAAGATTTTCTATCACACTCAACCAGAATAAAAATCAAATCAACCATTTCTTCTTTGGAGAACTTCATGGCAGTCAATTGAGAAATTGGGTTCAGACCTGACTTCAACAATGTTTAATAACGAAACACTGATAAGTTCACCATGTAAAATGTAGAATATGATATGTCCGGACACCTGACAGAAGGCACAAACAAAAAAAGATGTCAACACATACCTCGATTTACGTTTTAATCGTCTTAATTTTATCATTCGTTGAAAGAATTACCTTGTTTAGGTCCCAGTTTTTACTACTTGAATCATTACAAAGAAAAACTTCTGTGCGAATAATGATGCATGTTGATGAATTTGATACGATTTGTAGAATTTTCATCAAAATTTTGACGAATAATCGAATATTTCGAAAATGATCGAAGATAAAGATAAGACTACTTCTGCAAAAATATAGCACAATATTTTATGCGTTGAAAAGGAAAAAAGTATTCATCCACTCTGGCCGAAGGAGCATGCGATGATGTGAGAGCCTATTTTGATGAATTTATACAGAAAAAAAATATTGTGACGAAACTGCTCACCAAAAAAACTTATTACTTGAAAACATTATAGCAGAGTTTAGGCCGCTCCTGAATCCAGAACAAAAGAGTGGTCCTCCAATCTGAAAAAACCACCCAAGATTTCCAGACATTTTAGAACTTCTTCTCCTTGCGTCTCTTCGAAAGCTATTGGAATTAAGAACATTTCAAATATTGTCTTCGATTGCACAAACTATGGCCGTTAAGCACCTCTTTCGAGAATTTTTGGCAGGGTGAATTCTAAGAGAGATGTTGATCTCTTCACAGCCTATATCTCAGCTTTTAGATCCACCGCGAAAAGATCCGTTCTAAATGTATAGTGTTGTAAATAGTTATAATGCATTATTGTTTTTGTAATTTATACACTTTTAAATGATGATTTTATTGTAGACTATGTCATTACATATCCACTGTATGTATATGTATATTTGAAGGCTTCCGTTAATGAATTATTAGTATTATTAACAATGAGTTATAGTTGCTTACAAGATGAAAATATTCTCGCCTCCCACCGCTAACTTCCCCCATAGCCTATCGAAATTGCCTCTGAGTAAACCACTAGCCCTACACAAAACATTCGACCATGACAAAATAATCTGTTAGTTTTACGACCAATATTAAAACTTGAAATGAGCCATTAGACGCTTCCCTCGGGGTGCAACAAAGGCACTGTAAACGACCCCGCTTCCGGAAAAGAAGACCGGAACTTTCCGGAGTCATTCTGCAACTTGCGTCGTATTGTTCGAAACTGAAAAAAGTCCAGGATGATGTATCAATATTCTCGGCCTCGATGGAGTTATTGTCAGTGAGAGATATTTGGATCATTTATTAAATTCTGTCAGTTCGGAAAGGGGGATTAGGGTGCATTTTTTGAGACCACTTATTTAGGGATATGGAATCGGGATAAGAAATGTTATTCTACGAGGTTTTCCAATCCAAGCAAATTTTTCAGAGAAATTTATTGTTATAACGTGAAGTTGTTATTTTCGATGTGGATCTGAAACGGGATATATTCTTAACAAAATTGTGTTCAGAAAGTTGAAGTTTACCTAAATCACAAAATTCAAATTGAAAAGGAAACTGTTTTTTTTTTCATTTTTAGTTGTAATTGGCGGTCCTCATGCTCGACCTAGAGATAGTAGTAGTTGTTTGAAGAATATTACTGTATTAGAAGACAAACATGTCCCAGTGTTGAAAAACAAAGGATCTCGCGAAGAAATGAGAAATTACAGATCGATCTACTTGCCGTCGCAGTTAGAGAATATATTCGAGATTTTTTTTTTTTTGATGGGCTTCATATATTCTTGTGAATATACTGCATAAGTCCTAACAGAGATTTCTTACGGCAGGATCAACATCATCTGCACTGCTGGAGATCTTGTCATACTTCTAAAGGCAACTTAATGAGGTCAATCTTATAGTATACGTCTTCTATGATTTAACGAAAACTGTAGAATGCATGAATAACGATTTGTAAAGACGCAAAGTATATAGTGTCAGAGTAATTGCTTGGCTTACCGTGATTCTTACTTGCCGTATCGTAGGTTGACTGTGGTAGTGGATGGTCTCCGCTTGAGAAAACACGTGGTTACACTTTTTGTGGTACAATTCCATTACAGTTCGTAGTTTCGGGATATCACCTTTTGTGGTAGAAGTCCATCACAGTTCGTAGTTCCAGAATGTCATCGTTTATTGTAGAAATTCATCACAGTTTTTTGCTTCGGGATGTCACTTTTTGTGGTAGAAGTCCATCACAGTTCGTTGTATCGGGATGTTACTATTTGTCGTTGTTGAAGTCCATCACAGTAGGTAGTTTCAGGTTATCACCTTCTGTGGTAGAACTCCATCCCAGTTCGTAGTTCTGGTATATCACCTTCTGTTGTAGAAGTCCATCACAGTTGGTAGTTTCGAGATATCACTTTTAGTGGTAGAAGTCGCTCACAGTTCGTAGTTCCGGAATGTCACCTTTTATTGTAGAAGTCCATCACATTCGTTGTTTCGGGATGCCACTTTTTGTGGTAAAAGTCCATCACGGTTCGTAGTCTCAGGATATCACATTTTGTGGTAGAAGTCCATTACAGTTTTTAGTTCCGGGATGTCACCTTCTATTGCATCACAGTGCGTTGTTTCGGGATGTCACTTTTCGTGGTAGAAGTCCATCACAGTTGGTAGTATCAGGATATCACCTTTTGTGGTAGTCCATCACAATTCGTAGTTCCGGGATGTCACCTTTTGTTGTAGAAGTCCATCACAGTTTGTTGTTTCGGGAGTCACTTTTCGTGGTAGAAGTCCATCACAGTTGGTAGTTTCAGGATATCACCTTTTGTGGTAGTCCATCACAATTCGTAGTTCCGGGATGTCACCTTTTGTTGTAGAAGTCCATCACAGTTTGTTGTTTCGGGAGTCACTTTTCGTGGTAGAAGTCCATCACAGTTGGTAGTTTCAGGATATCACCTTTTGTGGTAGTCCATCACAATTCGTAGTTCCGGGATGTCACCTTTTGTTGTAGAAGTCCATCACAGTTTGTTGTTTCGGGAGTCACTATTCGTGGTAGAAGTCCATCACAGTTGGTTGTTTCAGGATATCACCTTTTGTAGTAGTCCATCACAGTTCGTAGTTCCGGGATGTCACCTTTTGTTGTAGAAGCCCATCACAGTTTGTTGTTTCGGGATGTCACTTTTCGTGGTAGAAGTCCATCACAGTTGGTTGTTTCAGGATATCACTTTTTGTGGTAGTCCATCACAGTTCGTAGTTCCAGGATATCACCTTTTGTTGTAGAAGTCCATCACAGTTCGTTGTTTTGGGATGTCACTTTTTGTGGTAGAAGTCCATCACAGTTGGTATTTTCAGGATATCACATTTTGTGGTAGAAGTCCATTACATTGGTTGTTTCGGGATGCCACTTCTCGTGGTAGAAGTCTTTCACAGTTGGTAGTTTCAGGGTGTATTATTTTGTGGTGTCTTGATAGATAGATGTAGATGCGAGCAGATTAAGATAGTTCTCATTTCGATTTCTATTACATGTTTGTTAGGTTAAAAAATTATTTTTAGTTTACCATGAACAATATATTCATAAAGAGTAATTATGGCGAATAAATAATAATTTTGGATTCTACTTTCATAATGAATATTATCCAACCCCTTCACGTATAGATATGCCCCATCCTGCACGCCACTGGGGTACATTCATACATTCTTTATTTTTTCTTCAAAAAGTGAATTATACATAATATTATGCTACTATTACAGTGTACATTGCGCCAAGAAATTAACGCATAAAATCGAAAAATCAAATTTATTCAGTAGATGTTTATATAACTAGATGTTTATATAACTTGAAGAATTATTTTCCAGTAATCCACCAGTATTGAGGAATGCTTGATAACAATCGAAATGAAAATGGTACTTATAGAAGTTGAAATAAAACTCATATAAAACTTTAGGAAAAAAGTACCCGAAACCTGTAAATACCGGATACTTGCATTCTTGCCGATAATTTTTGCAAAATATCTTAGATTCTCACTCAAAATCAATGACCTTATATCATTCTGATCCATTTCGATATTTTGATCAGGCTATTTCGAATCTCATTCACGGTAGCTGGATCGTTTTTTCAGACATGTTCAATGGGATTAAGATCTTGATTTCTTGCAGGCTACTCTATTGATTTCTTGATTTTGAAAATAGTTCCTAAGGTATGAGCTTGATGAGGTCTGGCTGAGGAATATTAGTCGCAAATGGTACATGTTCTCCTAACTTGTTTGCAACCTATTTTATTATTTACGATGACCTGATCAGCGTGAGCGTGCAAAGAAATTCTTCCCCACACCACTATTTTAAACTATAGGTAAATAAAAATTTGCACTTATTTCGACGTCTGTACACTAGACAACGTCGAGTGCAATGAAATGGACAAGACTTGGACTCTCCTCCAGTCAGCTTCAAACCAATTGACATGTTACCTATGAAAACCAACTGGGCTTTTCGATATGTTGCGGTTAGACCTGGGCTTCTAACTACGACACGAGGCCTCAAACCAACTCACTGAGACGTTGTCGTAACGTAACATTTTTCTGCCGGAGCTGCATTATTTCAACGAGGAAATTCTCAAATAACTTTAACTTTTTTTTCATACGCTACTAATTTAGAAAAACATATGAATATAGATAAAGATACAATAATGGATATGAAATAAAATTAACCCTCAACAACTTACATGGGGTGCCAAAATATAAGTCTATATAAAATGTAAAATATTTATTCACAATAAATTGTAGGTAACAAAACATCCTGTAAAAAACATGAAGTACAAATACATTACATAATAATTGAGTCATTATGGTATTCTTTCAAAGTATGATAGGCCTTCTCTACCAAAAGCGACCTTAGATCTTTTCTGAGCTCAGACCATTTCTTCTTCTTGAATTCTTGCGGGAGTTTATTGAAGATTTTAATTGCCTCATAGTTTGTGCTCAATTTTGCTGCCTTTACCCTATGGAAATGTATAGAGAAGTCACTGCAGCTCTTGTTGCATATTCGTGATTAGCTGAGTTTCTGGGTATTCCTTGCTGATGTTCGAGGATGAATTAAACACATGTAAGTATGATGAGAGAAGCCAAAGTAAGTATACCCTCTTTCCTGAATAGAGGCCTGCAACTATCTGTCTGCTTTGACTCACATATAATGCGAAAAGCTTGTTTTTGTTTCAAAAATATTCTTCTACCTCAGATGAGTTGCCCCAAAACAGCAGGCCATATGTGATTGAGCTCTAACCAAAATAGGCCGTTCTTGCTGCTCCTGGGCCTGCCACTGGTTTGGGCCTTCTGATACAGTAAGTGGCAGGTGATATTTTTTTGACTACTTCATTTTATGTTGCTTGAATCCAAGGTTTGGTTCAAATATAACGCCTAGAAATTTGAGATATGCTTCTGTCGTAGGTTTTGTTTCAAATGAAACATGTTGTGTCTTTTGTGTATTCAATTTCAGTTTATTGGTGTCAAACTATGTTTTCACCTGAAGCAACGATGCCTGAGATACTTCTTCCACATCATCCTAATTATCTCCTACCGTAAGGAGACTGGTATGCTTGGCATGAAGTATTGAAGAGCTCGATGTTATATTTTCAGGTAAGTCATTCACGTACAGTAAAATAGAAGTGGGCCCAATATCGATCCTTGTGGCACGCCACACCCAATAGTACCCCAGTTAGACATTTTCCCTTTCAGATAAACCTGCTGCTCCCTGCCTCTTAGGTTACTGCTTATCAGCTCGGATGCTACTTCTCTGATTCCGTAAAAATTAAGCATTTTTTATGAGCACTTGGTGTAATATACTGTCAAAAGTCTTACTGAGGCCAAATGCAAATAATTTTCATTTTTTGTTTTTATCAAATGCCTCTGCTATCTGCTTCAGGAGTTCACTCAGCGCTGAACTAGTGGATTTGTTTTGTATAAATACATGTTGCTCATTCTTCTGTTTCTTATTATCATTTCCTTTATCTTTGAAACTACAGGCGGAACCGACTCAGGCCTACAGTTAGTATGAAACTCTCTATCTCCTGATTTGTAGATGGGAAATATTCTCGCTTTCTTTAACTGATCTGGGAAGTACCCTTTTCTAAGGCATTTTGTTAACAGTATGCTCAGTGGAGAAGTTATTTCTGGGTTTGTTTTTTTTATAAGGTCAGCTGTCATATGATATACATCTTTCGATGATTTATTTTTGATTTTTTTGGATTCTTTATGATTGTGGTGTGACTTCACTTAAATATAGAGAATGTTCCACTCGAGATTTTGCTTTTCCCAGTGGAAACATGGGATCTACATTTGTATTTTGCATTCTCTTGCTGAGTTTTCACCAATGTTCACAAAGTAGTCATTTAGTTCATCTGAGTCTAAATTCCCAGCGGCTGTATCTTTTTGAACCTTTGTCTCATTATTGATCACTTTCCAGATGGCTTTGTTTTTTTGCCTGCCTTATTTATTCTTATGGAGTGTATCCAGTATTATCGGGCACATAGGAGTCAGTATAGCTACGTTAGACTTCAAAGCTAAGCGTATATCTCAAGCCACCAATTCACCAATTCTACTCGAATTAAATGATAGAAATACTAGAAACCTTATCTTGAAGAAGAGGAAGGTAGCTGGTGTATTAAAAATGGAAAAACATTGTTTATTTCAACGAGGACTTAACAAGGGCCAAACAAGAACTATTCACACAAGCAAGGAAGATTGAGATGGAACGGGATATAAGTTTGCATGGGTGAAAAATGGTCAAATTTATATAAGGAAAACTGAAGATGGTCAAGCTATTCTAATTGAAAAAGTTGGACGATCTTAATGATCTCTAAAACTTGGTGCCTTAACGACTTTTGAATTATAGTAAAAGGTGACATTTTTGTTCAATTTAAATTAATTCTTATGAATAGTTTTATCAGAGATTATAATTATAGGGAGATAAATACTCTCGAATTTCATCCGTGGGATTTAGAAGACATAATGATTGAGGGAAGTAGTCTCAAATTGTTCCATATGAATATACGTAGTTTGTCACATCAATTTGATATATTTCAGTTATTTTTGCATCAGTATAGTTTTGAATTTGATTGTTTGTTTTTGACTGAAACTCATCAGTTGATTGATGTTAATTTTTCAACAGAATTGAAGGATATGATTTGCTATACAATGAGGGTAAAATAAATAAAAATGATGGTGTTGTATGTTATATATAAAAGGTTTGAACTATTCAAAACAGATCATTAATGTATCGGATATTAAATTTCTTCAGCTCAAGTTCAGCAAAAATAATAAAACATTCTTGTTGACTGCAATGTACCGATCCCCTCATTAGATGTTAATTCTTTTGTGGATGGTATGGAAGTATATTTGGCAACGTATGCAAAGGTAAATGTGAATGTAGACTATAACATAATTATTGGTGACATAAATATAGATATATTAGAAAGAATACATCCCAGAGGACACATGATTATCTTAATGTTATGAGTGAGTTCAATTTCCATTCAACTATCAATAAATATACTAGAATTCAAGGTGATTCGAAGTCTTGTCTTGATCATTTGTTCATGAGGTTCAAAAAGGCTGAGGATTCAAATGGTATCAGTCCTATAGTTTTACATACAAGTTTGACGGATCATTTCTCATGTGTTATGAAGACAGATATTCCAATGCAGTCAGAAAAAAATGATAAAAATGATATTAAACTCGTGAAGCATGTTGATTTCGCAAAGTTAAATCGTATTTTACAGAATGATACTCATTGGAATGATCTTTATGCCATATGAAGTGATGTGGGGAAAATTATACAATTTTTAATTGATGCTATAAAAAGTCCTCAAGATCTTAGCACGAGCAAACGGAGATTGAGACATAGAGAGATAAAACGTTCAAAGTGGATTACTAGTGGACTGGTTAAATCAATCAAAACAAGGGATTCATTATACAAAAGTATGATGAATAACCCATCGAATGAGTTCCATAAAAATAAGTTCATTCAGTTCAGAAATAAGTTGAATAATTTGATAGAAACGACAAAATATAACTCTTTCAAATCAAAGTTAAGAGAAGACAGTAGTAGTAAAAATATGTGGGAGGTTGTAAATGAAATATCTAACTTAAAGGGTAAATCTATTAGTATCAAAAAAATGAAAACTGAGGATGAAAATATGATTAAGGAAAACGTTAATATGGCTAATCACTTCAATGATTATTTTTCAAATGTGGGTTCGAGCTTGGCTGAAAGGGTTCCATTTAGTTTGCTGCCAGTTATTCCAAAAGTAAACCAAATATTCGAAATTCAATGTTCTTGAAACCGACGAATAGTTCTGAAATAGAAAAAATAATTAATAGTCTCAAAACAGAAAGGCTCCTGGATGTGATGGTCTGACGGCAGAGGTCTTGAAAGAAGTGGCTCAAATCATATCGAAACCATTATGTCATGTTATCAATAAAATAATAGAAACCGCTGAATGCCCGCCTCAGTTCAAGCTCGCTGTCGTACGACCGTTATAAAAGGAGGAGTGCGAACTGAATTTTCTAACTATAGACCAATCTCGGTTATGTCTAATTTGGCAAAAATTTTTGAGAAGGTTATAAAAAACGATTAGGTGAATTTCTGGACAAGTTTAACATCATCTTTTCAAATCAGTATGGCTTTCGAGAAAATAAATCCACACAAGAAGCACTTTCAAGTGTAACTTCAAAAATATATAAGGGTCTGTATAACAGTAGAAAGATTATGTGTGATTTTTTGGATCTCGCTAAGGCCTTTGACACCGTCTACCACAAAATATTATTGGAAGACTTTGATGAGATTGGAATAAGGGGGAATGTTCTACGCCTTTTTGAGAGTTACTTGAATGAGAGAAAGCAGATTGTTAGCTTGAACGAAGATTAAATTTGGTGTACTACAGGGCAGCGTGCTAGGCCCAGTAATTTTTTTGATATATCAATAGCTTGCTTCAGCTGAATCTGAATGGGACTATGGTCAGTTTTGCACTCTAATAGTTGAGGGTGATAGTAGGGATGAATGAAAAAAAGGGAAAGGCGGAAGAGGATATGAGAGTTATAGAAAGATGGATGAATGCAAAGCTGCTTACAATCAATTTTGATAAGATTAAAATCTTACCTTTTTCATGCTACAACAGCAATATGCCATCTTTTAGAACTTTAGATGTTTCTGAAAAAAGAAAAGTAGGCTAAGCTGTCACTTATAAGTGTTTGGGAATTGTTTTTGATAGCCATCTACGTTGGGACCATCATATTTGTACCGTAGTTGCAATTCTTCGCGGTGTGCTGTACAGATTCAAATGCCTCAAAAATGTTCTCGATCAAAAAGCTTTGATAAAGATTTACTACGGACTTGTACACTCTAGATTATGCTATGCTATGGTATTCTGAACTGGGGAGCTGCAAGGGCTGAGCATATAGCTTGTATCGAGGTTCTACAAAAAAAGTTTTTAAAAATCATCTTCAATAAGGAAAATACTTACCTTACTTCACGTCTATATGATGAAGCTCGGATCTTGGATATTCGTCAAATGTTTGCATTCTCATGTATAATACATTTGTATCGGAATGCATACTTACTGGAGGAGTTTCATCATACCTATAATACCAGACGGGAACATGAATTTTATGTGACACCTCGTGCAGATAAATCCATTGGCCAGTTAAATTTTTCTTTTTTGGGGCCTAGACTGCTTAATGCTCTGGCATTGTCAAGAAGAAATGTTACTGACATTGGGAAGTTTAAATTTGAGCTGAAGAATATTATCCTTTGTAATGGTAGGGATGAAATTCATGACATCATAGAGTTGAGAAATTAATATATTTTTTGTTGAATCTGAGTTTTTCTGTTTGAGTTTTGTTTTCACTCTTTATTTTGTTTAGCGGATCAGTGTTGGAGTGTTAGGTTTACTTAAGGAAAGATTTAGATTAGTACACTGCAGTCAGTCATATGGCTTTGCAGTTTTATGTTTATTTCCGGAGTTTATTGTCAACAACCTGGTTTCTACAACTTATGTACACACAAAATTGTATAGGAAAATAAACAATTATTATTATTATTATTAACCTCATTTTAGCTTTCGAAATTCTTTGTTTGTACAAACACTTACTACTGCTACCTTCGTCCTTGCGTTCATCTCTTATTACAGCCAAGGGATCGACGTTGTTGCTCGAGGTCGTCCTTTCCATTTTGAATGGACATCTAACCTAGGTCATCTAACACCACTTCTTCAGCACATCCTGCCGAGGTCAAATTTTGTAATTCGCGTTGCATTATTAACGAAAATTATAATTTTCGAAAAGAACAAACGTTATTCGCAACTTGATCAACTGCAGTTATCAATATGTGATGGTCTCTCGAAAAAACCTCATTCATTTCTTTCATTTTATTTCTCATTGGAGCAACTTATGCCTTAAGAAAAATCATGGAATTGTAATGGCATATGTCTGGACATATCAGGAAAAAAAACTTTAACTTTTTGGTGCAGTATAGTTAAGCTATGAATGTAATAAAAATTAGGAAAGATATAAATAAGTATTACAAAGCGTTTCACAAGGCAAAGTATAAATCGGTCCACTCTTATCTATTCCTATCAGTCGTTAATGTGTCCAATATTCCCTATTGATACTAACATTATTGGAAATTAAAAGTTTGAAGTTCGACATTCCTATAACTTCTTTTCAAGGACATGTTATCACTAAAAAATGTGATAATCGCATCGACAGTGCTGCAAACTTATAAAGATATAATCTAAACGAAAGAGGTTTCGTCCAGCGGACCATGAAGTTAGGCAGCAGTCGTGATTACCAAACGTGACAGACCAAATACGGGATCGATTCGCCGATGCACAGAGTGTTAGCATATTGCTACCGTTTGCGATATTGCGGATGTCGAACAATAGTTATTGAAACAATTCAGATTCGCTCGGCACCGCTGAAATCGTGTTTATCGGCTACGGAGCTACCAACTCTTGGTAACCGAGGACCCGGAGTTAGTTTATTGCTTTACTTCTCGTTCTCTTGCTGAATGAAAGCGACATTCTGATTTCAAACCGGCAATAGTAAAAACACGATCTTCGCAAACAAGTACACTTTCAAAGTTCCTCCCTCAATTAGGTGATTAAAGATATACTCTGTGACAAAAAAGTATCCGGAAATTTGAAAAAAAACGCAAAAATCATGATCTGCTTCACTATTTATTGAATCTCCTTCGAAATAAGCTCCATTTGAAGCGAAACACATGTGCCAACGCTTTTTACAATCATCGAAACATTCATTATAGGCGCTTTGGGATGGCCTTCAGTTCCTTTTTCGAATTTTCTTTTATGATGTCTATGCTTTCCCGAAGTGGCAATTTCAGTGTGAAGAATAGGAGGTCATGGAGTCATGGAGGTCAGGCGAGTAAGGGGGCTTCTCGATGGCATTTATCAAGTGTTTGGTCTTAAAGTCGTTAATAACCGTGGCTCGAAGAGATGGTGCGTTATCGTCATGCAAAATCCACGAATTGTTTAGCCACAAATCCAGCCGTTTAGGGCGAATATTTTCAAACGAACATCTCAAAACGGTTAAATAGAATTCCTCATTGACTGTTAGACCTTGCGGAACGAATTAAGGATGAACCACACCACGAATATCGAAGAAAACAATCAGCATCGTATTGATTTTCGAAAGACTTCAGCGAGGATTTTTCGGTTTTGACTCATTTTTTCCCAACCCATTCCGATAATTGTTGGCTCGTTAGTGTGTCGTATTCATAGACCCATGTCTCGTCACCAGTTATGATCCGTCCCATGAAGTGGGTTCAGAATTCGCATGATGCAGCATGCCTGCAACTACCTGCATCCGATACTGTTTAACATTTGCAGCTCCTTTGTGCTTATTGTTTACTATGTCGATTCAATGTGGATCTTTTCGTAAAAAAATGAAAGTCTAGTTTCATTACACCCATATTCAAATCTGGGAATACGAGAAACATAATGAATTACTGTCCGGTTAGTATTCTGAGTGTTATCCCAAAAATTTTTGAAAACATTATGCCTGAATAGTTCTCATTCTCGATCAACAATATAATTGCGACCGAACAGCATGGCTTGATTAGGGGAAGATCGACATTGACTAATCTAGTTCCATATTGCCAGTATATTTATGACGTGATGCATGATGGACACCAAGTCGAAAGGTGCTATACAGGCATCGTTAAAGCTTTCGACCAGGTCAATCATGTCATATTGGATTCGGTGGTTCAACGCAGGTTTGTTCGGTAATCTTCTCGAGTGGCTACGGAGTTACTACAGGGGAAGGACTCAAATTGTGAAAAAAAAACTTCAAATCGTATGTCATTGATGTAACATCTGGAATTCCGCAGGGTAGCCATTTGGGTCCCTTATTATTTTCTCTGTACATAAACGATGTTAAATACTCGAGAGTATTGTTATTTGCCGATGATTTGAAGATATTTAAGATGATAACTAACCTTTCCGATGCCTTGAAACTTCAATATGGTTTGGATGCGATACTTAAATATTTTTCGGATCATATCCTCAATGTTAACATTGATAAATGCAGGGTTAATACGTTCCACCGAGGTAATAATTCTTTTGATCATACCATACAGGATAAATGGAAATGAAATACAGAGAACGCATCTTGTGAAAAATCTCGGAATATACATGGATCAACGCTTGGAGTTCAAAGACCATTACATTTATATAATCGGGAGAGCCTTAAGAGTAACCGGTGACTTGATTTTTCTGTACAAGTGCTTGAACTATTTATTAGATTCAGTCGAAATAATGAGTCTAATATGTTTCCATGTTCCAAGTAGGCATATGCGCGTAGTGAGCGAGTGTTTTTTATTCCTCAACGTAGTACAAACTACGCAGTTAATGCTCCTGTAGCGTTATAATTGAAGATTTTTTATGGACTGTATCTAATTGAGGTGAAGCTGATACTACTGAATGAATTATAAAAGCGTATTTGTGAAAAAAAAAAGAAAAGAAAAATTGGAAAAAGTAATAAACGAAACTGTTAAACTATTTACTAGCTTACCTTTCGGGTCAGGGTAATGAGAACAAGGAATACTCGCACTCGCCAATGTAATTAAGCACAATTGTAGATGCGTTTCAGTAGAAAATTGAACTCGATCTCGCAGTTGGTTGTCTGCCACCGCACGTGAACAGGCACTCCTCATCTGTTTCCCTCTTCACGGTAATGCCAGTTGGTGCGTAAAGGAAAGGAATAGGAAAACAGCAGGAAAAGGTAGAAGCTAAATTTGCTAGTAAAATATGAATTTTGAATTTGAAAAATATAATTCTGAACCGGAAAATCTTTAAATGGAAGAATAAAAAAAATAGCATAAGATTGCATGTAGTAATAAGTATTAATAATTTATTATAAAAAAAACATTACGAAACAGCTCCTACCGATAAAATCATGGATCATGGAAACAGATATATGAATATCGATCTTTTTTTTAGTGCGTCAAACAATTTTGTTCTCGCGTCCAATGTATCTAGTTGAGATTCATTTATGTTACCAGTCAATTATTTGTATGTTGATGGAAATCTACCGTAAATTTTATAAATGAATAAATAAATAAATAAATCAGCTCTATCGGAACGAGCCGAGCGGCGCATGCCTAATTGGTTCACCAAAATCAAACGAGCGGTTTCACGAGAGATGCTGAGATCACGAGCTATTTTTCTAACACTGGCATGACGATTTTCGAGCACCATTTTCCTGATTGTTTGGACGTTATCGTCGGTTGAAGAAGTCGAAGGTCGTTTGGAGCGAGGAAAATCTTCGACGATCTCCCGACCATCTTTAAAGAGACGCACACTTGGATTTTCGATAAAACAGAGTCTCCATATGCCTTTTTCAGCATTCGCAATGACTCAGTACACCGAATTCCGTTCAAAACACAAAATTTGAGACTACTTTTTGTTCGATATTTTTTTTCCATTGTAAAGTTCGCAGAGTACCACTGAGGTCGACTGGTTTCAACAGCTTTTGTAAACAAACTAGTTGACAGATTGCGCTCATGTTTGGCATAGCAATTGAGGATAGTCCTACCAACATACAAAAACTTGAAACACTTAAAAATACCCAACGCGGGCAATTTTAATGAAAATTTCTGGATACTATTTTGTCACAGAGTAAGTATATTATTTGTTAGGCACGAAGCTTAATATGCATTACGTTTGATAGATATAACGCTTCAGAAACATTATATGCTGGGTAAACGTATAATTCGAAAGGCTTGACGCTTATAGTTAATTCAGAGAAGATGTACAGTATTGTAAAACCGGGATTGATGCCTCATTTTTCGAGAGAGACTCCTTATTTTAATACCAAATATATTGGCATAGATTATCACTGTACTATAGTTAATTTTATCATTTGTATAGCTTTCGAAACTGTATTCGTTCACTTAACTAATACTGGCTTTGCAGAAATAGAATTTTTGCGAGACAAGTTTTTTGGGGATAGATGCCAACCTATATGGATAGATGCCTCATAATGAAATGATCAAAAACGATAGATGCCTCTGATGTGGAATAGATGCCTTCAGAAATAATCAACAAGAACTAGTAATCACATTGAGAGATTAGTTTATAATTTTCGAATATAGATACAACATTCATATACATATTTAAATGCTTATCTGTTTTAAACGATAGATGATCTCAAACTGTCATTATAATAATTTGTAACAGAACATTTACATTCCTGTTTCAACGTAGATAGTAATAATTAATCAACATAGTTATTTTTAAAATCAAGATTCATATGCACCTCTAACAAAACAAAAATAAAGTTTCGCTTAACTGCAATAATACTTTTATACTGAAAAAATCAACATAATAATATCTTTCATATTATTGTATCCTTTTTAATTTAAATCGCACCGGGTATCGCTTTGAGTTGTTTTCCACATCTTAAGCTATAGTTCTTAAAAAGTTTACATGTATCGTGCAACCACTTTCGGCACATTATGCACTGGATCCAATCAGATTTATATTTCGTATTAGTGTAGCTATCATACCATTCCTCGCAAGCATTTTCTTCTATATCACTAATTTTTCTTTGTTTATTTCTCTTCTCGAGTAGATCTTCTGTTTTTTTTTGGCGTTTTTTAGCAGTGGGAGAAATATAATCTTCGTTTTTACTGTTTGAACTATAAATGGCTTGTCTTTTAGGTGATTCACGACCCCTGCTCAGTACTGACTCGTCCATAATAAATCCTTTCCGACTTATCCAAGATATCATTATTGGCAAGGACTTTGATCAGTTCATGAAAATTATTCATCTCTTCTCTACTAAGGTCTTTAGTTCACAAACCTTCTGCTTGCTTGACAGGCAAGTCTGGATGTCGCTCAATAAAACATTTAAACTATTCATCCCCAGCTTTTTGGATATAGTAACAGAACGCCTTCGTAATGTTCTTGATAGAATCCCAAACTGTTCCGGCATTTCATTGATACCTAATTCTGTGAATTTCATCAAAAACTGATTCTAGCTGCTCTGTTGTCCAAGAGATTCTTCTAGGTTCAACGCCAGCCTTTCTTTTATATTTTCTCGGAATGGCTCACCTACTATAATCAAAGTAGGTATGAATAACCTCACAAGTATTACAATACCTATAAGTACCAAAATAGTCCTGAACTGCCCCTAAGGCATCTATCCTTGAAAAACTAGAGCCGACTATCCTTTATGCTAAGGATAAGATGCCCATTTGTATTTCAAATAAAATAAATGCAAAACATCAGTGATTGACTCCTAAATGTGTTCATCATGTGCTCATTAAATATGTTAATCTCCTGATCATGCCGTGCGTCCCCATGAATGTTTGTCCACAAATCTGGCATTTTCCGACGAATTCGCTCTTTTCAATGGCGCATAACGCTTAGGTAACATTCTTTATTTACCGTCTGACCTTTTGTCAAGAATTCCGAATGCACATAATCGTGATAATTAAAGGAAACAGTCAACATTACTTGGACTTTTTCTCGACTCTGGCATAATTTTATCGGTTTCGGTTAGTTTTCGCTCATATGCACGTGTTTTGAAGAAGTTGATTCACCGTAAGATTTTGTAATATTTTCAGCGATTCGGCACACGAAAATTCATTTGCAATACAAAATTTGAGAGAAATTCTTTGATCGATATTTTTATTTATTGTAAAAATCTCAAAACACACTTGTGAGAACTGACAAAATAAAGTACTATTAACAAACTGAATGGCAGACCGCTTTCAAAGTCAGCGCCAGTATACAAAACAGTTGTGATAACTTAGCAACAACAAAAATTTTGACAATCGTTCCTAGCAGATTTCTTAAATTATCAATTTCCGGTACTTTTTTGACAGAATGTAATTGTGATAATGACGGACCAAAAATAATCCCTCGTAAATAACTCAACGTTGTACCCGCCTACCTGTACAATATATCCTTGTTTTTCTTATCGATGTGTGATAAAGTTCTCCTCGTCTATAAGGAATAACCAATTCTCGTTAGCTCTTCAAAACCTAAACTCAGTGACGTAGAGGAATGTGAGTTATAGGATTAATTTGTCAAACAAGGTTACCAAAATGTATCGATCACAAAAATTGAAACTAAATTATAAATAATTTATGATCGGTATTATTTCACAAAATGGCTATGTCGCTTTCTAATCACCTTCCCTCCCTTATCTTCATTCTTTGATGACGAATCTTTGGCACCTATTCACTATAACAGGTTTATCGTGGAGTCTACAAGATGGTCCTGTTCCCATATTCAAGTTTCTTCCTTAATCACGTGGGCGATACGATCGATCCAGTTGTTGATTGTCACATTTTTCATTGCGTAGTTCAAAAGCACTTCAACATGGCTAACTCTGTATTATTCATGGATATCTCACCCTTTTCTTGAGCCTAAATCAACTCAAATGAGTTTAATTTCCAATGGTAAGGAGGGAGACGAAAGATGTTAACTTCCCTGTTTTTTGCAATTTGGTCAATCTCATGCATTTTAAAATAATAATAATAATAATAATAATCTTTATTCACGAAAACCATTTACAATTTGAAAAAAATATCTCTACCCACCCGTATCCTATAGAAACCAATTAGACTTAACTAAAAACGAGGAAGTAGAGATTCAACAATATGACACCGCTGACTCACTAGAGAGGGAATGTCTCTGATTGCTCCTAAAAGACTTCAGGTTCTCTGAGGACATATCCAAATTTACATCATTTACCTTTCTCACAATTTGAGGCAGCGGAGAATAAATGTCATAGTTCGTTCCATGGAATTCATAAGATAAAAGATATTTATCTCTGACTCTCCTGGAAGGAACATGGAGAGAAAAAAGATTCCAAAACGCATAAACTTTTTATGATCCCGTTTAGTACGTGGAAGACAAACATAATAGAGGAAAAAGACCTGCGGCTAATAAGATGGAGAAGCGAAAACAGATGAAAATAGTACTCATAGTTGTGGGACTCAAAGCTAATAGAACTTTTGAAACAAATTGATTTATGGAATTTCTTCTGAATTTTTCTAATCTTCCAATGTGTGTTGCATATATAGGATACCAAATGATAGAGCCATATTCCAAAATAGGTCTAACTATTGACACATTAAGAATCACCAAAACACCTGATAATTTTTAATTCTTTGGTATGAAACCCAGCATTTTATTTGCTTTTTTAATGACGTAGTCAACGTGAAGGTCATATGATAGTATATTATCCACAAAAATTCCTAAACCTTTGTAGCTTGTAACAGACTTCATCAAGTCACCATTAAAGAAATAAGAGCAATTTTGAGAATTTATCCTTATTGAAAACCTCATGTGCTTACATTTTGCAATATTTAGTGATAAACCGTTCGCTTTACACCACTTATAAAAACTATCGAGATCGATTGGGAAATCACGTTCGTATCTAACCGTTTCTATGCGCTTGAATATTTTACAGTCATCAGCAAACAGTAAAACTTTGCTATGCTTGAAAATGAATTTCACATCGTTTTTGAATAATAAAAACAAGACAGGTCCCAAACGCGTCCCATGTCCTACTCCCGAAGAGACATCAATTGGTTCTGACGTATGACTATTTACATTGACCATCTGCTTTCTGCCAATCAAAAAAGATTCGATACAAGAAGCAATGGATCTGAGATGCCAAAAAGATGTTTCAACTTGAATATTTGTAGATTGATTGGAACTCCATCAAATGCCCTCTTTATATCGCCATATAAACAGTCCACATTCACTCTCAGAAACGAAGGTGACAAATAGAAGTAAATTAGTGTCTGTAGATTTGCCTGCACAAAAACCGTGTTGTTCTTCGATAAAAGTATTACCAACGTGTCCAACGAGTAAATTTGCAAGCATCAGGTAATAAACCTTTGCTGAACCATTAGAGATTGATATGGGGCGATAATTTTTTATATCAGTGCGTATTCTAGATTTGAAGATTGGGGTTACATTTAATAGTTTCCAGTCATCCGGAAAAGTTCCTTGTTGTAAGCAATGATTGAAGATTAAATGGAGGGGATAAACCAGATTGTGAGCACACGATACTATGAAACGAAGGGATATCTAATCAGGACCACAAGTATTTTTAGGTTTTGAAGGTTTCAACGCATTGAGTATTTCATCCTGGGAAAATTCAACGTTAGCAAGAGTATCTGAAACAAAACTGATGGACAAAAGATATGTAATGCGGACTTCTTCAAACAAGTGATTTTTGATTTCATCATTGTAGTTATTTTTAAAATATTCGGCACAACTACTTATGGCCCTATCTCCGCTTACTTTTGATTATTTAGAGGCATTAAATTTGGAATTTCATCATCTTTTCTTGATTTATTAATTAACCATCAGAACTTCTAGAAATCCTCAATGTTTGTATCTTCAGTCTTTTCCACGAAGTCGGTCTCATTCAGCAATTTTGGCATACATACGCAATACCGAAAATGCATTATAATCCTCTTGGGACTTAGATTGTTTGTAGCTTTTATGAGCAATCTTTTTTCGAATCAATTGCTGCGTATCTCTCCTGATCCATCCAGGATAGTTAGATGGTATAGATTTCAATAACGGAAGATACTTATGAATGATTGTTTTTAAGTTGTTATGAAAGTTCTCGACATAATGGATAATATCTTTTGGTAAACTTGAATCTCAATGGGTATTCGCGTGTTCATCATTAATAATTTCGTATGGAGCTTTATCATAGGCCTAAGAGAATCGAGAGTCAGATTTCAGGTTTTTCATATTTGATATCCTGAAAGAGATTTCTAATGGTGGGTGATTTGTGTCAATATTATCAAATGGAACATATTCCAACACCTCGACATCAACGTAATCACATAAAACCAGATCTAAGACTACATTATTACTATTATGTACTAAATTGAATTGATTCAAACCTATATAGTTGACGGTATGGCCGAAAAAAGAATCAATCTCTCTCTCCCTGCCGAGGATAAGGTTTTTTATTATTATCTGAGTAGCAAAACCATTTTATATAGGAGAGATTTAAGTCTCCAACTACACAAATATTTGAAGATGAATAAGTATTTTGTATGATTTCAATATTTTCCAGATGTGATCGATATTTATCCACAGATGAACCCGGAGGAATATAATCAGCACATATGCATAAATCTAAACATCGATTTAAATTCTCAGCCACAGTTTTTCCACGTCCATGTTGTAGTTTCCAGATAATTCGTAGATATTTCAGTAGCGCTTTGATATCTTTCCACCGCAATAAGTACACCACCGCCGCGATTTTTGGAGCTACACTGAGTGTCCCTGTCTCCACGATGCACGATATATCTCGAGTCAGCTATTTCAGAGTTGAAGAAACTTTCATTAAGCCACATTTCTACTAATACGATAATTGGAAAATCAGATGTTATAATAGATTTGTTCAAGTCGTTAACCTTTAGTTCGTAGGCCGCAAACATTTTGGTAGAAGAATGTGAGATTTGTTGTATCGATATTTGTATTAACCATTAGCTGGTTATGTTCCTCTGGTTTTCAGTAGTGAACGAAATGGCTTAACCGATATATTTTCAGGCCAGCTCAATGGATTCAGCATATCGTCAGTGGTTATAGAATAGCTTGTGTAGTTTGGCTATTGAAAGGAGTTCTTTTCTAACAATATATCCTTCGTATTGAATATTCTTTTCTGACAACCACATGTGATGTTTGATTTTCGCCAGGAATTCGCGTTATCCATCGCTTTAGCCGATCCTGTTGAAATTAATCCTACAGTTTTTCGAAATATCCTTCAGAAACATTCATGTATAAGTGATAGTTACACTGCGTTTGCTTTCAAACGTAAGTCAACCCCCATCAACAAAACCATCAGAAACACCTATCTGGGTTATTCTTATTCGTCGTCCTTTCATTCAATTCTGTTGATAATCATTGTAGGAATGCTTCACATGAGAGTACATAGTAGAATTATTTGAAATTTTGGAGTGAGTACAGTATATTATTATAATATAGGCGTATTTGATGCATCGCTATATTAGATGAAAAACTGAAACTCGAGCAGTAAGCGCACGAATGGCCGCCTTGTCACCTATTCATTTATTACTCTACACCTTTTCTGTATGGACCAAGAAATAATGAAGTAAAATACAATTCTGATATAATCTAATAATACTTGATGGATTCTCATGACAACAGAGTTTTTAAATTTCGAATTTCACGGTTCCATCAAATTCTATCATATTTGCTTACCTGCTTTCAAATTCATCGTAAAACTTCCCAAGTTCCATTAACGGTAAACCTTCAATCAAGTCACAAAGGTCTCGGATCCAAAAACCCACGCGATAGTGGTCATAACTTATAATTGTACAGTTTAAATTCTGGGACGACACTAACAATTATTTAGAATCTTGTAAACATATGTTAAGCGTTTATAGAACATCAGTTTGGTCGCTACGAACAAGTAGTGTGTTGACGTTTCGTCCCCGAAGATGTCACCTGATAAGGCTTCTGAAAAGTAGCTGTCAACGGCGGAAACGGGATCTTTTGTTCTCCGGGTGAAATAGCGGAAGGGGTGGCAATCCCTCAAGATACGCATCTTTGGAAATTCAAGAAGTCTCATATTCCTGTTGATTCCGCGAAATTAATATTAAGGTGACTTTGACGTATCTCGTGAATCTGGTTGGTAGCGTTATCTTTATATAGATGAAAGGGATATATGTATAACATGGAAGCTTCCACGTCAGTGGTCAAACGCGTTTATTATTTTTATTATCTGAACTTCAAGGGATAGATCTGATCTTATCAGAGAAGGGAAGAACGGTAGTTGGGGAATACTTTATTACATCAAGACGATATAATATTGTTTACTGTATGCTAGTGTAATCTGAATGTTATTTATGAAAACAATAAATGGAAGACGAAAGAATGAATGATGGTTATGAAAAAGATGAATCCCAAATACATTTGCACAACGAATCGAACAAGTTAAGTATTGGGGGAATTATTTGATCACAATGGAAAGGAACTTCATCTGATAGACTCAAATCTCCTAAATCGTCCTTTGAAAATATAAAAGTTTGTGTTAATCATATGATGAACGTTAACAAGACTTCAGATAATGTAACTCTCTGTATTATCACACCCAAAACTACAGTTTTTATTTGTCACACTGGATTTCAACATATTCTATATATCTCCCACTATCCGCTAACGAATGAATGATAGTTATAGATTCTTGATGAGACGCATGCAGTGGCGGCTCGTCAACTTGAAGACATGGTAACAATAATGTTATAGGTGACCGTTTGTGTGAATGTATCAATCCAAATAACTCACATTCAACTTTTCAGCGAATATTAAAATTTCGATTCATATAATAATGTAGTAAATAGTATAAAAAAACTAGAGATAAATAATTTGCTTGTGTATTTTTTTTCAATAAATTGGTAGATCATTTTCTACAGCAAACTTGTTAAGCCTTTGAGCCTGTCCTGATCTTCATCCGTTTCAAGGTAAAAAAATTTCTCTCCGTTTCTTCAATTGCTATTGACATACTAACGAGAACTTTCAACTGTTTCTTAAAATTTTCTGAACATTATTGTCGAATAACAAGTAGACGGAAAGGTTATAGGTATATTCTCTACACTAGGGGTGCTCAAACTGTCGATCGCGATTGCTTCTTGAGTGGATCTCGAGAAGAAAAAAATTTTGAATAAGTAGCTAACTAAACTACAAAAATTTATTACGTAATAAAATAACACTCTGATAACGGAAAAAGGCGGCTTTATAAAAGGAACGCGTGGTACTTGTCAAAGAAAAGCCGCGTTTTTTATTCTTGCCGCTTTTCAAGAAATTTCGGGCGGCGCGTTTGACGGGAACATTCGAGACTTTCGTTCACGTTGATATAAAAGTTGCGCCTGCAGGAAGTGGAGTCATTCTGAATTGTAACTTGAAAGCAATACTACTTCTGAGAGCCAGCGATTGGAGATCGCGGGTGATCTCCGGATGGAAGATGAGGCGCACAGCCCGTTTTTGGACACTATCCAACACCTGCAACGAATATTTGGGTGCAAATTTCCATACATGGGAACAATATTCCAATGAAGGTCGAATCTGCTCCTTATATAGAAGCAACAGCTGAGATGACGTGAAGTATAGCTTGGTTCTGAAAATGAAAAACTAAGTTTAGCTGATGCAGACTTAGTTATTTCTGATACATATTCGTGCCTGCAAAACCCGGAGTTGACCGTTAATCAGAAAACGCGCATCGAATCTTTGAATGCAATTTGTTGGCCTTGCATTGTTAGAGGAGGTTCTCCAGCGAGGAGCTTTCTAGAAAACGTAGTTGCTTGCATCTTGCTCGCGTTGAAGCTCACCAGGTTCAACTGACCCCACTCTGATATCTTCTGTAAGTCAGAGTTTAAGTTATTAATTTGTTCACTCTCTGAAGCTGAGATTACGCAGATGTAATCGGCCACGGTCTACTGAAAGACGAAACCAGGGTACAATCGTCTGCAAAACTGAAGATTTTGTTCTCTGTAGATGACAGAAGTTCGTTTATCTGCAACATAAACAAGGTTGGCTAAAGAATGGATTCCTGAGGTATTCCTGCTTGAAACAGGAAAAAATTAGATGTTATACCGTCTATCATAACTTGTATTGATCTATTTGGAAGAAAGCTAATTATCCAACGCCGCATTTTTTCAGGAAGCCCATATGCAGCAAGTTTATTCAACAAGGCTCCATGCCAAGCCCTATCGAAGGCTTTAGATATGTCGAGGACTATTGCCCTAGATTTCCCATGCTTTTCCATCGTTGATGTAAAAACATGAGCGACGTAGGCAAGCAGATCTACTGTCAATCTTTGCCTCCGAAAACCATACTGACGGTAGTTAATAATTCTCGGCGACTCAAGATATTTCATGAGTTCATCATTTATGACTCTCCATCCCTTTGGATATAATGGGAAGAAGTGGAACAGGACGGTAATTTTGGGGTTAAGACTTCTTTCCTTTCTCAGGAATCGGTTGAATTCTCGCTATTTTCCAGCTGTTCGGAAAAGTGTAGCTTTCATAAGAAATCTGAAACAGACCGTTCAGAATTAGTGCCAGTTCGGGAGCACACTTTCTCAGGACAATTGGCGGTATTTCATGTAGACCAACTGCCTTCTTGAAGTTCAGCTGCTCGAGAGCCCGTCTCACTGTGTGAACTCTGAACTTGATTTCTGCCATGGAAGAAGTTGTAGGTGGAATGTTGGGTGGTATTGCGTTAGATGGATTTAGCACAGAATTCTTTGCAAATAAGAGAGCAGAGAGAACGGCTTTCACTTTCGGATATGATGCTATACTTCCGCCTTCTCTAACAAGAGGTAGAAACGCAGATTTGCAGAAATTAGCACTGTTGTTGGTTGTTTTTTTCTGTTGGATTTATGTTCCATGACTTATAAGCTATGTTCTTGGTTGCAGAGGCTCTTTCGCAGTCTTTTTTGAAAGATGGCTTTCGAGCTGTTGTACTTTTCATGGTATGAGGGATGTAGAGTTCCATTCCTGCATGAATTATTTTTGTAACAGATTGAGTGCACACATTGT
Source organism: Cryptolaemus montrouzieri (assembly GCA_013387265.2). NCBI lineage: Eukaryota > Metazoa > Arthropoda > Insecta > Coleoptera > Coccinellidae > Cryptolaemus > Cryptolaemus montrouzieri. The sequence goes on along the minus strand of JABFTP020000144.1, from coordinate 32,342,348 downwards.
TGTCAGGATTAGAAAGGAAAACATCGCTAAATGGAAAGCACGAAAAGAATTCACGCAGCTCATCCCAGTTAACACGGTTATAGTGCCAAATGCGTCTGGGTGGTTTAGGTTCTTGGTTTAGCGGCAGCTCAATGGTTCCAGTAGCAGATATAAGGTTGTGGGCTGAGTTGCCTAGTAGTGCTGAGACCTCCACTCCAAAATCATCTGGATCTGAAATCAAAAAAAGATCCAAGGTGTATGGGAAGTTGGTTGGGTGATTCTTGTCGGTTCGTCGACTAGCTGCAATAGATTTTGGCTGATTGAAAAAGTTTCAGCCTGTCTTCTCGCTTCATCTGTTCTATTGGAGTGGCAGAGCCAGTTGGTGTTGTGAACGTTGAAGTCACCCAGTACAACGACCTCAGCTGCCGGATGATGTGTCTGAATCCAATCCACCTTATCACATAGATACTGAAACAGTGTAGGGAAGTAAATATCGTTTGGCGAGCGATATGGACAGCATAAGAAGAGTGTTTTATCCTTCAAACAGATTTAAAACAACTCAAGGTTGAAAGCGTCGTCTTCCATCGTGTCTTCTCTCTGGCATGCAACATCCGATCTGGCGAAAACACAGAGGGCCCCTTTAAACCTAAATCTCGTATGTAACTCAAACCTATTAAAACGTAAATAAATTGTGTCGGTTGTTTGACTCATTATCGAATGATATAACCGAATTGTCATTGCTAAAGCACTATATTCTTTATTAATAATGATAGCACAGAACTTAATCAAGCAGTTTCAATATTTTCGTGTAAATACTGGACATACCATTACTAGCTAAAATCAAGGAAATGTTATGAATTTTTTTCGATTTTTGATGAAAACTTTTTCTTTATGAAAAAATTGAGTGCACATGTGATCTATTTTTGAGAGGAATAAAACTGTTTTCAACGAAATCAAAGTCGGCCATGTTTCATATTTAAAAAAATTGCGAGTTTGCATTATGACTTAAGAAACAGTGGACAAAAGAAAATTCTGTACCTAGTCCGATTCTACGTAAGAAAGTGCATGTTGAATGTTAAAACCATTTTCACGTAACTTCTTTTCTCTTCACTCAACTGAATCCGAAAATTATGAAAATTTCTATGAAACTCGAAACCGAAAAGAACTGCATGAGTCTGTTAGCAATAATCAATTCCTCACGAGAAAAGACACGGGGAAGCGGTATTCAATTTATTTCACATAGCTTCAGAAGCGAAAAGTCGAAATCTGTCCATCCTGTACATGTGATAAGAGCAAAAACTTTCCTGTTGTGGTCTGTAAGTAATGCTGACGTACAGAACGGACATTCTACGTTCATATATAAAAAGTGGATGTTTTTGAGTTTGATGCAGAGAATTTTTGAGATCTAATAATTTCATTTCTTTAATATTGATATTTCAATATTCTGAAAACAATAAATATTTCCAAAATAGTTTTCGTGAAATTCAAGAGTTAATAATATACAGAGGATGTATTCGTTGAAAAACATTTCATTTATAAGATATCGAATTTATTTCATTTGGTTGATACACACAGTATGTGCTATTAACTTGTTATTTCTCAGTATTGAAACATGAAACGTTAGAAACTGCAGCTTTCTTTTCGGTAAAGTTTGTTACATAAATAACTAATCAGTAAATTGGAATCTGCACAATGTTTTCTGACTTTCATTTAACTCGAATTGACAATCATCAAGAGAAGCACTCTACGGACCAATCAACTAATTGACGACAAGCGAAAAAAACGACCACAACGATCCAGTAGTCCTCGAAGTGAGAATGTAAAATATACTCGACACGTCCCTCGGCATTCAACAAGAGGGGTCTAGAAAAACCACAGTAGTAATATTTCCATTTCATTAACTTCGGCTTCCATAGATTTGCGGGACAATTTCTAAAGTACAAGCCAGGGAACGTAAAACAACCCTAACGGATACTCTAGCTCAGGCTCACTCTACACAATTGTCCTTAAACAATATGTTGTAGAGATATTTGTTCTTGAATGAATGAATGATTATGTTGATTTAGGAATTCAAATGCTTTAATAGTCGTGCATTGTTCGAGACTATTTATTTTGAAACCTTAAGGCGTCAATCTAACCTAACCTTGCAAACGACCCACAGGCGAGACTTAAAGTTTTAGAGACCTGCAAATTATGATTTCAGTCGTGAAACGAACAATTTTTTGTTTCACATTATCTGCCGTAAGTTTTCCGGATAATGTTCGCACATTCCTTTTGTGTTAGTTCATACTAGGGTAAGCTACATGTTTATTATTATCATTTCCAATAATTAGCATCAAAATAAGACTACAGACCAACCGTAGTGTAGATTGCGTAAAAGCTGATATTTTCTTCTTCCTTGTGTAACGTGACGCGTCATTATTGCAGTGAAAATGGTGATGCACTAAAATTTTAAAGCACTCTCTGTATCATAGTTTTAAAATTCCTCACTTTCCCTCGAAAGATGCCTCATCTTCAAAATAATGTCATTGAGTACATGATCTAAATTATATGCTATGTCTAGCTAACCCAATCTACACAACAATTGGGAACTAATACTCATTGTTTCAGTTCATCACATATTTTATCTGAGCTAACATTTTTCTCCTAAGAAGACGGAACATAGGAACCAATTATGTTTTTTCTTTCGATCGGGGCTCGACATGAAACAATCGGGAGTACTACTAGATAGGAAGCTTAACAGGGGTCAGCATCATAAGCTATAGACTGGCAGTTTTTCTGCTGCCCTTATGACATGTAGGGGGACCTTCAGCGGCACGTGGGGCTTGAAGCCACACTTACTGATGCGGTTCTTGAAAACCGTTCTGCTACCAATACTCACCTACTTCTCGATGGTCTAGTGGACGAGAGGGCTAAGCTGGATCTACAGAGGCTCAGAGCACTGTTAGTGAGAAATGTGGTGGGCTCTCAAGGAAACGCCCTTACTGCGGAGTTAGATGCACTGTTAGAAGCGAACAACTGCACCTCACAATTACTAACAGGGCAGTTTTGACTGCTTATAGGCTAAGAGTGGGGAGGCTATTTCTCGGCGCAAGACATACCCTGTTTTCTGAAGCTATCAACAACGAACACCCCCTTTGGGTGAACTCGGATAGAACCACGCCGAGGTACCACTTCGGTCATAAGATCGGGGTGAAAATCTTATCTACACAAGTACATGAGGAAATGCCAGGAGGAGGGTACAGCTGGTACACGGATAGCTCGAAGACCAAAGAGGGATCAGGTAGCGGAGTTTACTGCTGGAGAAATGGGAGCGGTTCCTACCTTCCATTAGATAAACGTACAACAGTTTTCCAAATAAAGATCCTTGCGATACTTGGCAGTGCTCAAAGGCTGACAGAACTGGGTACAACTGCTGAGTGAATCACGATCTACTCCGACAGTTGGGCTGCTTTGCGATCGTTGGGTGCACATACGTCTGAGGAAGTCTGGTAGTACGTTCGGGTACTGGAGCAACTGACGTTAAACAACCATAGCCGTCACCCCTTAGTTCTGGGTCAAACCCGAATCAGAGAAAATGAGATTTCGGAGAGTTTTACTTGTCTAGGGGCTTAGAATACTCCAATAGGATCAGAGATCGTGGGCAGGGTCTCAGCCTGTATTGATGAGTCTAGGCTGGGGGACTGGCTAGCGCAACGACATAGGGACTTCTCGTTGAAACGTTCAACCTAGACAAGGTTGGCCCTTGAAGGCAGTCAAACTAATGACCACTCCTAGCACAGATAGTGACGGGACCTGGAAAGTTCTGACTGCAAGTAAGGAGTGGAGAATAATCCTAAGTAAAGGTTGTGATAATTTAGGGTGGAAACGTCAATCCAACCGACGCGGAAATGCTAGAAATAAGTGGCCTGCAGAAGATAGTGCATCGCTCTATTAGAGACTCCTGTATAAGTATTGAGCAGTGAATGTTGTTACAAGGAAGGAGGACACAAAGAGCCCTATCCCCATAGCAACAATTCAAGGATAGGTGAACCAAAAAATTTTGCACGAAGAATTGCATGTGAAAAATTTAGTTTCGCAATCGATACCACATCTGTTGACCCAAGAACAGAAAGCTTCAAAGGCGAATTGGTGTCCTAAAACTCTGGACCGTTTCAACTTTCGCAAGTATAAAAGAGTTTAGAAAACTGTCAGTGGTGATGAATTTTGGATTTATTTATACGAACCAGAAAATAAGCGCCGATTTTCCTTTGGGGTGTTCCAAGGGGCAGAAAAATTGACAAAAGTCATCCGTGGCCGAAGTGTCTCCTAAACTATGGGCTCAACTATTGTTTTATTGTTTCAAAAACAAGTCATGTAGCAACAATTACTTCACATGAATAAACAACAGTTACTACCGATTTATACACAACTATTTGTTTACCGAAAGTAATTAGTAAGCTTCGAGAAAGCAGACCCGAACGGTCAATCTTTCTTTACCTAGACAATGTAAATTCGCACAAAGACCGGAAAACAATTAAATATTTAACGCAAGATACCATCGAATTGTTACATCCTATGGCGTACAGTCCCAAGGATTCTTTTATTTTTTTCAAAATTAAGAACGAACTGACTTAACAAAGGTATCAGTTTTTAAAAGAAAGGCCATTTCGAATGTAGTAGTAAACGATTCAAATAATTGATTCCAGAATTGTTTTCTACGAATACAGACGTGTATTAATATTCGCAGGGAATAATTCAAAAATCGACAAGGTTTTTAACACGTTCAGTGCGGTGTGGGGTCAATTGATCCCGTGTCTAACTTTGCACAGGGCTCTGGCTGTAAGAGGTGAACTTTCAAAAATGTCCGAATCTGTTTCAGCTTTGAATTTCGTCAAAGGGTTGAAACTTATATTGCTATATTTCACAGACTACTATAATTTCTCAAAATTCGATAAAAAAAAAACGGGACGCACTGACGTTTAAAATTCGAACTTTAGTGCAACACGGGGCCGAAAGACCCCGAGCTTCTCTTCCCGAAAAGTGATGTCACTCGCTCCCCTCTCCCCTTTTTGTTGTGACGGCTCTTTATTATGCTTCTGCTCTTGCTATACTGAGGAGAGAATCAGTATAATTTTGAACTCCGAACGTTGTTGTTAATATTTCGCGATAGTCTCACGTAGTCGGAAGTTGGTTGACTTGGCTTTATCGCTCAAAAATCTATCCTCAAGTGTAAATGAATCAAGCCCTGATAACAGTAGTAGAGATGAATTTGAATTCAAGTCTGATGAGTCGTCAAGTTCAGACGACGAAGATGATTTAGTTTATGTTGATTAAAAGATTTCCAGCCGTTCTTCAAACGCCGAAAATGGCAGCATTGATGATAGTCAAATAAATATTGAAGATCCCAATGCTGCATCTTCGATGGCTAATGATGAATGGATTGAGGTAGATATTAATCTGTGTGTAATTGTTTCCGTTGTTATGTAATAAACGCTATGCGTTTTCCGATATTCCTAAAAATGTAAGGAACCCTCTTGAATTTTGCAAGCTGCTCGTAGATGATGAAATTATAGCTATGATAGTAATCAGCACAAATGAATACCACAGCCAAGACCTATCTGTACTATCGGAAGAGGGAAAACTGAAAGAAAAATCTCGGCTTCGTAGGTGGGTACTAGTTAAAGCTGATGAAATTAAAAAATATTTTTCTATTTTATTGTGGTTTGGAATCCATCCGGTACCTGATCTGAAAAGACCATGGTCCAAAGACCCTTTTGATCATGATACTCTTGTTGCAAAAATAATACCCAGGGACCGGTTTCTATTAATTCTCCGATGATTTCACATTTATGACAATCTGACAAGTGATTCGGGTGATGACTATATAAATTAAGGCCCTTACGTGATAAACTTCTTCCCAATTTCCAAAAATATATAAAGGTGGGTGAAAAAATAGTTATCGATGAAACGATGGTTCCTTGGCGAGGACGTTTGTTTTTCCGCCAATATATCACTAACAAGCGTCACAAATATGGGAGAAACTTCATAAGTTCTGTACGTTTATATCCACAACTTTAAGATTTACTGCGAGAAAGGGGATACGGTTGAAGGCGAATCGCATATATTAACTGTGATTAAAGAGTTATTGGGGAATGAGTCTCGAGAAAGTTTATTGGGATGTGGTCGAATTCTGTATGGAGATAGCTTTCACGCTAGCTTGGAAGTGGCAGAACATTTGAAGGTTAATAAGACTAGGTATTGCGGAACATTGAGACCTAATCGAAGAGGTTTACCAAAAAATGTAACGAGCGCAAAAGTAAAGAAAGGATCCATAATAGAGAAGCAGAAGTTAAAGTTATGAAATGGTGTGATAAGAAAAATGTCCTTTTGATGAGCACAGTAGTCGGTAGTCATGTCCTCAAATTGATAGAAATAGGAAAGAATCGTAAGAATATGCCAGTCAAGAATCCTCAATGTGTACTAGATTATAATAGAGCCAAAAAAAGAGTAAGCTGACCAAATATCATCATAATACTCAGTTTTGAGAAAAAGGCTTAAGTGGTGGAGAAAAGTTACATTAGAGCTAATATCTGGATCAGCAACCACCAATGAATGGCTTATATTCAACGAGTTCACAAGAAAATTCATACCATATCTGCAGTTCAAGGAGATATTGTCAAACGCATCAGTCCAGGAAGCAGAACAAGAAGTGTTGGAACGGCCCAGGACACCTAAACGCATCCACACGCTAGCTCACGTCGTAGAGAGAAAGCGAAAACAATGTTCATCCATCAAAATCGTGTTTTGATGGTACACCTTGCAAGAAATTAACGCACAAAATCGAAAATTCAGAAAAAGTTACGATATGTTGAAAAAATTATTTTTCCAGTAATCCACCAGCACTAAGGAATGCTTGAATACGATCGAAATAAAAATATTTGCTATTTCCATCACTGGCCAGAATTACTGCTTGACATTTACGATTCACACACAAAACCAATGACCTTATAACATTCTGATCCATTTCATTAAAATTTTGATCAATCCGTTCCAAACCACATTCACTATGGCTGACTGATTTTGCTGGCTTCTTAATCTTCTATTGAGATTGTCTGAGACAAGTTCGACGAGATTGAAGTCTGGAGTTAGTGCAGTCCACTCAAGTGATTTCGTGATCTTAAAGGAAGTTCCTAAAGATATGAGCTTGCATTATCATGCAAAAACAAAGAGTTTTCATTCATATTTGCCGCAAATGGTACAGCATGTTCTTCTTAAATGTTTGTAACGCACCTCTGAGCATTCAAGGTTTCATTATTTACGCCAACGAAATCAGTGCGGACGTTCGAAGAAATTACTCCCCACACCATAATTGAACCTCCACCAAAAGCATAGGAAGGTAGAAAGTTGCACTGGGCATATCTCTCATTTCGACGTCTGTACACTATAAAACTTCGATCAAAATGAAAAAGATAAAATCCCAACTCATCTCTTAAGGAGATTCTTTTTTACTCATCTTTTAACCTAGTGACATGTTTTCTGGCGAAATTCAATGGGACTCTCCGACTGAGATTAGAGCTGGACCTCGAGCTGCGTTACGAAGCCTCGAACCAGATTACCTGTGACGTTGTTGTATAATTTCAATGCTTATTTGCACCCCACTGTTTCGTCAGAGCTGCATTTGGAGTTGCGTTGTAGTAGGGTACCGTTGTCTCAACGAGGAAATTCTTAATATTGGTAATGAATCAACAAAGCGAGTGCCATAGTCGTAGGTATACTCGTACTCTAGCACTCTAACCTAACCTAACCTAAGTTGGAACGAAAAAATTCGATACGAATGGAAAAAACCTCATGTATGGAATTTTTTCATTCTTACCGAGTAAGAATATATTTTCTCCACGACCGCAAAGTTTGAATCAGAAACAAATCAATTAAATATGAAAAACAAAATATACTTTTGTATTCATATTTTGATTTTTCGTGATTTTACGGAAACAGGTTCTCGATTATATTATTTACATAATTCGTAATTTCAATGTTATCAAGCCTGATTTGAACAAACTTTTTCGAAGGTAATGATATTGACACATACATCTGACACTGAAGCTGTTTTGAAATTCATGACAATTGATGTTTGGTTCAATTACGGTATTAGGTATCTAGTTATAGAATAAGAATACATGAAAACGCATAAGAGCCCAGTGTTTTGTATTATTTTTGCAACAAGAGTATCATGATCAAAAGGGTCTTTGGACCATGGTCCAGATCAGGTACCGGATGGATTCCAAACCACAATAAAATAGAAAAATATTTTTTAATTTCATCAGCTTTAACTAGTACCCACCTACGAAGCCGAGATTTTTCTTTCAGTTTTCTCTCTTCCGATAGTACAGATAGGTCTTGACTGTGGTATTCATTTGTGCTGATTACTATCATAGCTATAATTTCATCATCTACGAGCAGCTTGCAAAATTCAAGAGGGTTCCTTACATTTTTAGGAATATCGGAAAACGCATAGCGTTTATTACATAACAACGGAAACAATTACACACAGATTAATATCTACCTCAATCCATTCATCATTAGCCATCGAAGATGCAGCATTGGGATCTTCAATATTTATTTGACTATCATCAATGCTGCCATTTTCGGCGTTTGAAGAACGGCTGGAAATCTTTTGATCAACATAAACTAAATTGTGGTACATGTTCGCCGAGAAAAAACATCGAATTTCATTGGGATATGTCCAGACATATGTTCCACTAAACTGGACGAATTATATGGAAAGCGAGTGCCATAGTCGTAGGTATACTCGTACTCTAGCACTCTAACCTAACCTAACCTAAGTTGGAACGAAAAAATTCGATACGAATGGAAAAAACCTCATGTATGGAATTTTTTCATTCTTACCGAGTAAGAATATATTTTCTCCACGACCGCAAAGTTTGAATCAGAAACAAATCAATTAAATATGAAAAACAAAATATACTTTTTGTATTCATATTTTGATTTTTTCGTGATTTTTACGGAAACAGGTTCTCGATTATATTATTTACATAATTCGTAATTTCAATGTTATCAAGCCTGATTTGAACAAACTTTTTCGAAGGTAATGATATTGACACATACATCTGACACTGAAGCTGTTTTAAAATTCATGACAATTGATGTTTGGTTCAATTACGGTATTAGGTATCTAGTTATAGAATAAGAATACATGAAAACGCATAAGAACCCAGTGTTTTAAAATATAGATTCAAAGTCAAGATATATATATATATATATATATATATATATATATATATATATATATATATATATATATATATATATATATAGGGGTTTCACCCCGACGAGTTGCCCATATATCTATTCATGCAATCAAACTGATTTCAAGAAAAATATAAATCCACCACCCGGTAATTAATACCATTGCCAGGCAATGATTATAATCAAAACATATCCTGGAATAATTATATATTAGGATAACGTTAAATGTTATGAGAATATATCAATCTACCAGAATATATACATACTATAGCATCATCACAACACAATGATATCAATGTACCAACGAGTAGTGTCAGATGCTTTCTCCCCGGAAAAATCCAGTGTACGGACCTTAGTCAAGTAACACTGAATGTTACTCATTAATAGTTTACTTTGTGTGAAGTGGTGAACGATCGAATACAATACTTCTCTGAATATAAATATGACAAATTTGTCAGTTAATTATATGACATTTATATAAACAAATAAATAAAATATGAAATGAGATTCTGAGCAGTATAAACTAAAGAGAAAACCTATATGACTCTACCTCATTAATTTTTCGGAAAGAAACCTACGAAGAATATTACAAGATTTAATGACTGTTATCTTTTGTAACTGTTCAAACAAATTTTCTTCAGACCCAAAATCTCAATACTTTTGTGAAGATTTTAGGAATAACACCTGTTGTGGAAATAATCATCGGTAGAACAAATATTTTTTCATTTTCCACATTTTTTTAATCTCGTTGCCAAGCATATATCATGTATATATATTCTTCAACGAAAACTAAACAGAGGCTTTATCTACCATCTTTTGGGGTACAAAATTTGCCTGAAATATCAACCCCCTAAGCGGGGGTTGCAATCCTTGACCATTTTGAGAAGGAAAGATAGGTCGAGTAATGACTCAAAAGAATCTTTGTTTACTTCGACTCGAACGAATTTCCATTTTTAATTGAAAACTGTAAAAGATACAGGGTGAGCAACTGAAAGATAGGGAAGACTTTTCAAGTTTCAGTGAAGTAAAATGGAACAGATCCATGCTGATCAATGGCAGTCATCATCAAGTGCCATCCTCATCTCGAATTTCAACCCCTAGAGCAGGGTGACCACCCTGGAAAATTTGGTAGTAGGAGAGTAGATGGGTTGAGTGATACCTCGAAAGAAAGGTTTTATCATTGTCTGCATCCTCGTGAACGAATTTTCATTTTTGATTGAAAACTGTAGAAGATATAGAGTGAGCTACTAACGAATAGAGGAGACTATATATCGCCCTGAGCTATTCAAGTATTAGCGCAAAAAAATGGGACAGATTCATTCCAGATCAAAGGCTGTCATCTTTGATCTAAATGAATCTATTCCAGTTTTTCGCACTAATACTCCAATAGTCTTGGGGCGACAGTTTTCTCTATTTTTCAGTGGCTCACTATGTATCTTCTAAAGTTTTCAATAAAAATGAAAATTCTTTCACGGGATTGCAGACAAAGATAATACCTTTCTTTCGAGTTATCACTCGACTCATCTAACCTCTTCCAAATTTTCAAGGGTTGTCACTCCTGCTCCAGGGGTTGAAATTCGAGATGAGGATGGTACTTGATGATGACTGCCATTGATCAGAATGGATCTGTTCCATTTTACCTCACTGAAACTTGAATAGTCTCAGGGTCTTCCCTATCTTTCAGTTGCTCACCCTGTATCTCTTATATCTCTTACAGTTCTCAATTAAAAATTGAAATTCGTTCAAGGCAATGTAGACAAAGATACCACCTTTTTTTTGAGTCATCACTCAACCCATCTTCCATATTCAAAATGTTCAAGGATTGCAACCCCCGCTTAGGGGCTTGATATTTCAGGCACGTATCGTACCCCAAAAGATGTCCCCTTGAAACAAAAATTGACGTGTTTTGCGTTTTGATATATATATATATATATATATATATATATATATATATATATATATATATATATATATATATATATATATATATATATGGAGTCCCATAGCCTCTCTCAGTAGTTAGGAATACTGAGTGTGGGTCCCATCGACTCTTTTTCAGAAGTTAGGAATTCTGACTGTGGCGGCGGTTTAGGTATTTGCCTGTTTGTGTTACGTGTTACGAAATATTCGTCCTGAATATCTATAAACTTGAAAATAGAGCGCATTTTTTTCCTTATTCTTTGGGGAACATCCATTTGAAATGGATGTGAAAAGCGAATGTAGAAATTCTGGCGAAATTACTGAATAATCACTGAAGATGTTAATTCGTATCGGCAAACATTTTTGGGACCGCTGATACAGAATTACAATAGCATCTATAATGGAAGTGTCCGCAGTAGTTTTACAAAAGCTAATACAATTAGACCATCAGTGTACGGCGTTATTTCATGCTATAATAAATTGGATTAAACGTCCTGTTCCCAAACGAATCCTATAAACTCCCTACACGCATTTACAAGCCGCAAATTAACTGCAGAAAGTCATTCCAGTAACTTTTATTCGATTAATTTGAGGAAAGGAATGCAAAAGACAACGAATAAAAGCAGAGTTTCTACTTGTTAGATTTTCAAGCGACATATTTCAAATTTGCACGCACGTCGCGTAAACGAGAATCGTCAACCCGAATCTGTAACGACCGCGGGACAGGGGCACACCTGTTGATTAATGTCGTGGAACGCAGAGACCATCAAAATCAAGAGGGCAGGTAAAAATCTGTGAACGACCCGCACGGAAAAATTAACCGGTGTACCATGGACCACGATAAATCAAATAAAAACTGAAAGTTCACGAAATTTATGACCGATTCGGACAGGTGCCCCACCTACAATCTGTTTACTTTTGTTCCCGTAGAAGTGGACGTTTGAAAGAGGTTTTTTTATGTCAAAGATTTGAAAGTTACCGTAACCCCGGCGATAAAACGAAATTGGTTTCGGATTCTTTGCGTTCCGTAGAGATGCTTCACATATGTAGACCGAGATGCGATGGTTGATATCTGGTGGTTGTTATTTTATGTTGTTATTCTGTGTTTTTTCAGTCGATTGTTAGAATTGTCATTTTAATTAAGGACGTTCTGAGAAAATTACTTTTTGATTTACCTACTCGGTAAAATTTTAGTGTTTTGGTCACCAATTTTTCTACCTAACTTCCCATTTTTTCAATCACGAACTTATAATTGATAATCATAATGATAATGATAGGTATGATGATCTTCGGGAATGTCTACTTAAAAGAATAAAAAATTAACGGTAAATGACAATAATGAATCAAATAAATTGAATAAAAATGATGTTTATAATTCTGTCCTAAAACAAGTAAATGAATCATTGCATGATTTTAAGATGAAAATAAACATATGTCGCTTAATGCTTTGCTTCGAGGCAAAAAGGCGTTAAGGTTTCTCAAATTTTTCAATTCTTTTTTATAGTAATTATAGTATAAGAAATTTCCCTCCCAAATTTAACACAAGAGTCACCTAGTGAAGCCTACATCACTATATAATCCAAAATTTTGTGGGAGTTAAAGAAGTGATATATTTCCTTGGGTAATCCATTTTCCTCTTCGACTTTTATTCGGTGCAACACTGACCGGTTCCATTGAATCAAATTTTCTGCTCAATTTGAATTATAATCATCTATCGTAATTCGTGTTTTATCTGCAATTGATTTTGAGATAATAATTCCAATTCCCCAAATTGAAAATCTCGTTGAAAATTTAAAAGTATTTTCTCAATAATTTCTGCAATTGTTGAGATGTTCTGCACAAAGATGAGCCATTCTAAATTTATATATATATATATATATATATATATATATATATATATATATATATATATATATATATATATATATCATTGTCTGATGATGCTATAGTATGTATATATTCTGGTAGATTGATATATTCTCATAACATTTAACGTTATCCTAATATATAATTACTCCAGGATATGTTTTAATTATAATCATTGCCTGGCAATGGTATTAATTACCGGGTGGTGGATTTATATTTTTCATGAAATCAGTTTGATTGCATGAACAGATATATAGGGCAACTCGTCGGGTAAAACCCCTATATATATATATATATATATATATATATATATATATATATAAAGTAACACTGAATGTTACTCATTCATATATATACTGGGTGATTCACTAGTGGCGCGGTGCTCTGTAACTCGTATACTCTTGAAGATTTCATTTTTGTTCGATCGGTATTGTATTTTGAAAGTAAAAATCTACTCCAGCAATTCATTTTGAAGTAATCAGGGTGTCGAAATTAATTTTCTTTAAAAACATCTTGGAAGGTTTTTCAGATTGGAAGACCACTTTTTCGTTGAAGATTCAAGAGCGTCCTACACTCTGCTATGATGTCTTTAAGTAATAAGTTTTTTTGGTGAGTAGTTTCGTCACAATATTTTTCTTTTCAGTAAAAATAGGCTCTCACATCATCGCATGCTCCTTCGGCCAGAGAAGATGAATACTTTTTTCCTTTCGTTTTCTCATTGCCCTAGGATAGCTTCATTGATGAATTGAAATAGATCATTCTCATTTTATACAGGAGTGAGTCAAAAAAATTATTGAATATTATAATTTTAAAAATATCATATCTTGATTTTTTACATGAAACATCCTGTATTTTATTATTCATGTCAATGCATAGAATATTGTACCATATTTTTGCAAAAGTAACCTTATCTGTATCTTCAACCAGTTTAGAAATGAAAAGAAAACTAAAATAAAAAATCAGAGGTTGCGAAAGAAGAGCTAATAAACATATCATTATACTTGATCAGAGAAATGGAGATATTTTTAGGTTGTCGCGTATGAAGTAGGTAATAGATTGGTTTTTGGTGAATTGAACTACAAGGTATTGAACTATTTCAATAACACAACTCAATCCTTCTGAGGAAAGACCGTTGAACTCTCGACAACATTTGCGGGTTATCTGACTGAAAGGCGTCGACTATTCTCTGTCTCATACAACTGTATTGTAGAAGGAATCTGGTAAACGGTCCCCTTAATATAACCCCACAAGAAAAAATCTAGACTTGAAGGGTCCGGAGACCAAGCTGACCACCACGTCCTATCAATTTGTTTGGAAATACATGATTCAAATGCTCCCTAACCTGATGTGAGTAATGTGCCGGTGCTCAATCCTCTTGAAACCACGAATCTTGTCTTATATGCTCTAGTACATCGGCAAGTAACATTGGTAGATGATTTTGCAGAAAATCTAAATACGTTTCACTATTGAGGTGCCCGTCGAAAAAGTGCGGCCCAATTAGATATCCATCTACTATAGCGGCCCATACATTCAAGGACCAACGATGCTGGTGATCTATTTGTCTCATGAAGTGTAGATTTTCCTTGGCTTACTAATGAAAGTTGTGCCTGTTAAAAAGCCCATTCTTGTGGAAAGTTGCCTCGTCCGAGAAAAAACTCTGCTAAACATATTTGGATTTTCCGCTACTTTGTCACTTTGCCCAACTGCAAAATTGATTCGATTTTCATAGTCTTGATTGTTCAGTTCCTGGTGCAGCTGTACATGATATGCATGAAATCAATTCACTTTCAAGATTCTCTGGACGGAAGTGTGACTTATATCAGTTAACAGAGAAATCTCTCTTTGGCTTTTATATGGGTCCTCTGTCACTGGCAATAAAACTGATAACTGGTTGTCTTCCGCTGTAGCAGTTTTTGGGTTTTCATGTTTTTTGTGACCGATATTACCCGTTTCGATAAATCTAATTAGAAGTTTTTCAAAGCATCTTGCATCAGCATGCCTCTTATCAGGAAACCTTCGTGCATAAACTCTACTTGCCAACTAGGAATTTCTATCACACTCACCCAGAATAAAAAACATATCAACCATTTCTTCTTTGGAGAACTTCCTGGCAGTCAATTGAGAAAATTAGGTTCAAACATCAATTCAACGATATTTAATAACGAAACACTGATAAGTTGACCATGTAAAATGCAGAATATGATATGTCCAAACACCTGGCAGAAGGCACAAATAAAAAACAATGTCAACACATATCTCGATTTACGTTTTAATAATCCTGATTGTATCATTCGTTAAAAAAATCATCTTGTTACTGTTTCACCTTTTACTACTTGAATCAGTACAGAAAAACAAAACTTCTGTGCGAATAATGATGCATGTTGATGAGTTTGATACGATTTGTAGAATTTTCATCAAAAATTTTTACAAATAATCGAATATTTCGAAAATGATTGAAGATAAAGATGAGGTTACTTCTGCAAAAATATGGCACAATAAGAAAACGAAAGGAAAAAAGTATTCATACTCTGTGGCCGAAGGAGCATGCGATGATGTGAAAGCCTATTTTCATGAATTTTTACGGAAGAAAAATACTGTGACGAAACTACTCACCAATACTCAAGGACATTATAGCAGAGTTTAGGACGCTCTTGAATCTTGAATAAAAAAGTGGTCTTCCAATCTGAAAATATCTTCCAAGATTTCTTAATAGAAATTTGGGACACCCTGTTTACTGCAAAATAAATTGCTGAAGTAGATTTTTACTTTCCAAATACAATACCGTTCGAACAAAAATGAAATCTTCAAGAGTGTACGAGCTACAGAGCACCGCGCCACTGGTGAATCACCCAGTATATATAAACAGATTCAGAATGGCTCATCAAATTGGTGCAAAACATCTCTACAATGGCAGAAATTATTGAGAAAATACTTTTAAACTTTGGAAGAGATTTTCAATTTGAGGAATTGGAATTATTATCTCAAAATCAGCTGCAGATTTAAAAAATCTCGATTGTACTCTTCTCCAATTGACACCCGAGAAGAGGTACATATGAGAAATTTAAATGAGGCCAACTCCTTTAAAAATAACCTTGAAGTAATGAAGGGTCCAATTCAATTTTTAAAGAGGTTTAAATGTATTCAGCAAAATGGTGGAATTTTTGAACATTTACTATAGTTTAATGAAATTTTGGGTGTAAACTAATTAATCGTTATACTGAAGTGAGTTATTCTTTCTTATTTAGTTTCCAACTGGCCAACCTGTTTTCATATTTTTAGATAGTCATTGTGAAAAACTTATTGAATTTTTTCTTGGAACTTTTCGATATTTGTACTACTGAACATTGAATTTCCTATTAGCTTGATCCGATTTAGCACCCTAGAAAACATCATTTTGTCAACAAGAGGTTGTCAAGCATAATAAAATGACAATCTGCCAGACTACATAAACAAATCCAAAGCAAACATGGTTAATATGTGATATTTTTGACTTGCTAGGTGGTTGAAGAAATGAAATCATGAAATTAAAAAACTGTTTTTTGTGATTGATTTGTTCATCATATCAAAATTTCTCAAGAAACAAGAAAGTTTGATGATTAGTCTAGCTACTCAATGTCTGAAACCGTTTTTCTCAAACGCAGACAGTTGAAAAATTAAGGTTGATTGAAAACACGTTCGAGTTTTTAGGGACACTTGTAAAACGACAAGGTCATTGGGTGGATCTCTAAAAAAGGTGAATAACGCACCCGATTACGAATACCAAATATGGTTCCTATCGATCGACTCGTTCTCAAATTATTTGGAAAATAAGAAAAAAAATCTTTGGATTTGGCGACCCCTAGCAGCCAAACGAAGAAACTTTTCATATAGGTAAGTTGGCCTAAATCGACTCATTTCGAGCTGAAGAATCTGTGGTGTAACGTTGTACACGCAATTCACCGACACCCTGTATATATATATATATATATATATATATATATATATATATATATATATAAATGGAAAAAATCTAAGTAGGCGAATTAACGGCGTTTTACACCAACAAACTGAAAAATTTCAATTGACTGATGAATAATACTAAATGGAGCAAGTTTAATAAAATTCCATGAAGCTTCTTAAAATTTTCTTGTCCTTCTGCACATATAGTTTAGTAGTAGAAAGAACAATGTGCTTGGTTGGCTGGCGATTTGCTTCAGCTCTTTCATTATTCCAAAAATGGATCCCAACATGAATTGCTGATCCAATGCATGAGAAAACCCGAAACATGTTTCTAGTCATAGAGAACTCATTCTACCAGTAGGCCCAATATTTTAGAGCCTGCTTCATTCGATATGTGAACGCACTCACTCGAGTAAAAGAAACTTACAGTCTAAAGCAGTGTCAAAACATAAAAACTGCTAAGCGAACAGGATTAGGGAATTTCGAAATATTAAACGAAATATCACCTCACAATAACATGAGCGAATGAATAAATGGAACCTTATTACATCATTAAACTCAAAAATGATGACCGAATTGAAGATATCAGGTAAGTAATATTCTCTATTACCCGATGTGAGATACTAATGAAATCAAAATTTTGAACTGTTATATTTTTTCAGGTAAAATGAATCTGAAAAAATTAAGAATAAAATACTCACAATAAATAAATATAAAATTAAACATAAATGAACATAATCCATTTATTAAATTTGAAGAAATCAATTAGAGTGGTTCTTGAAATAACGAATACGAACAATCTGTGGAGAGTTGCTCCTTTCTTAGTTTCGGCTACATCTTTTTGTTTTGTTCATTATTTTTAACTTAAAGTCAAATTTCCTATTCATTTTTAACTTTAAGCGGTTGATCCCTGACTCTCCCGGTAGATCAGTGTATAGCGCCAACCGCCACTATTTCTTTTATTTCAAGTCGACTGAGAAGTACATAACTTCAGTATTCATGAAAATTTTATAAATTCGAGTCCACGTGCGGATACATTAATTTCAGGTCTAGACGTATTGCCAGTCCATTAGCATACGTGCCCGCAACGGTTTCTTCAATTTAGCGCATATTCGGGATTATTCATGAGTGTAATGAAACTTCTGCTGCCAATTGTTTGCATTTTTATTCATAAAAGCCTGAATATACATAATTGAGAAAGGTATTTTTTAAGTGGCTTCATTTCAGTCAATTTGTAGGAAATAGTTCATTTCATGTTCATATTTATTTCTTTTTCATGAGACGCCTTTTATGGTCTTTGTGAGTAATTTGCCATATGCATCCTAGAATATTGTACCTCACATAAAGTTTTTATATTTCGAAACACTCAGCGATGTGTATCGCAGTGTACTTGATTGTGATAGGTAGAACTGTTTACCTTCACCACATATAGCTGTAGCGGACGATTTTGCGGTGCCGCCACCAGAGAATGTTAAATTATGGAAGCGACCACACTTTTAGCGTTGAAACCTACAGTAGAAAAAAATAATTGCTTTATCTTCACCGGCCAAACCTCCGTTTGTGATGCTATGGGTGATCAGGGTATGACGATTTGAAGAAATATGAAAAATTGCATATTGGAGATTCTATTCTATCAATAAACGTATATTGCCTTCTAAATTTTGCGATTCTGGTACTTTTATTGTTGACAGCTCCCATCCGACAACTGCATCGTGTTTTTTTGACATTTTTTAACCTAAACGTATTTATAACACGAGTGAATTTTGTTTTGTATATAATCATTTGAAAAATTCAACTTGAACAAGAGATGGAATTTACAGGTGAACATTTTCGTGCGATGATTATTTACGATTTTCGACTTGGGTTAACTTGACAATAGTGCTGCGATCAACTCGCTCCGACTTTTGATGACGAAGCTCCACACTTGGCTATTGCAAAACGCTGGTATTCTAACTTCACTCATTGACGAACTTCGTGAAGGTCGTCTAAAATCATATTGCCACAAACCATAGTTGCAGTGCGTGAAATACACGATAATCGCCTTGTGACTTACAGCGAGATTGAAACAATCCTTAACTTTAGTTCCACCAGCATGTATTCAATATTAAATCAAAAAGTCAAATCAAAATCGAATTTATTTCTGACCCATAAACAGCAAAAATCTGCTGGTACTTGGGCCTAAAGCCATACAAATTTAAAAGTTACAATAGAAATGAATATGTAATTCTCATTTTCTACATAAATAAATTAACATATCAAAACAACAAATACTTTAATCCATTATAATATATCGTTTGACATTATGTAAGACTGTTTGATATCTAGTTGACTTTAATATTTCAGTTGGTATCGTGTTATGAATGAAATACAACCGTTAAGAGGAGAAATACGGAACTTTACAGTCCTTGCAAAGTTTTTTCCCAGATTTTTCTTCTTCATGATAATTATGACATTGACCCATCTCAGTCATTTTATTTTCAAGTTCAGATTTCAGAATATTGTTCTTGAGGCAATAAATGAATTTGACTTGCTCCAGTGTTTTTAATTTACTAATATCGAAGATTCCTGTCCTGGTATATACTTGGTTTGTTGGCGTATAGTAATCCATTGAATACATAGCTTTGATCCCTTTGTTTTGAGTTCTTTGAATTTTGTTCAATAAGTACTTAGGAGCATTCCCCAGCAAGTTATTGAATATCTCAGATGAGATTCTATGAAACTAGAATAATGCACTCTTCTAACTGAATTATTCAACAAACGATTACATTTTCCGATTGTTTCAATCATAAGAGCCATTTTTGTTGCTAGTTTATTAATATGTACATCCCAAGTCATATTGTTAGTTATTGTTAATTATTGTTAAACCCAAATAAACATATTCAGATACTTCTTTCAGTTTACTTCTATCAACTTGAATCTCAACATCACAAATTTTTTTGTTTTTTGTTTGATGATCATATATACTGGTTTATCTAAGTTTGTTATGGCATATCCACCTATCCAACCTACCCTTATCTATAATACAGACCTAAGTCATTGTTTAAGACTTTTCCATATCTTTTAGTTCAAATCCTGATAGAACAATAACGGTATCGTCAGCATATATGAAATATTCAGATTTAAGCTTCAAAAACTTTAAACTATGCACATACCATAGATACAGTAATGGTCCTAAAACCGATCCTTGAGCCACTCCCATCTTCAAATCCTCAAAGTCACTTTCACTATTATTACCAGCTGTATACAGTCGTCTACCCTTTGAATATCTTTCAAGCAGCCTATAGCTAACACCAAGAAATCCTATTTTGTAGAGCTTGTTAAGAAGACAATCAATATCGACTGTATCAAAAGCATTCTGAAGATCAATAAAGGCAGCTATCACATATTTCCCTTGATCTATTTCACTAGTAATGTGTTCAATGAGATCCACTACTGTTCCCTGAGTGCTGCTTCCTTTTTGAACCCATATTGTTGGGTCTCACATTTAATTTTACTTTCGATAAACCTTGTTTTGATAATCTTTTCTACTATCTTTGAGAAATCATGTCTTCTTTAGATCCTTTTTTATATAGATATATTACCTGGCATCTTAAGTTTTTCTGGAAAAATTCCTGTCTCTAATATATCATCTATGAGCTTGACCAAAGTTTCTCCAATTATATACATTATTTCCATAATGTTGCTTTTGTTAATATTATCCACTCCAGGTGCACTGTTATTTTTCAAGCTTGAGACTACGTTTGTGCTTTTGCTCAGATTGGTCGGTGACAGGTAAATACTTTCCTTAATTTGTTCTTCAGCAAGTACTTTATTTCTTAGTTTTTTATTTTTTGGCCAGTACAGTTCCAACATTGGAAAAATGGTCGTTAATTGCTCGAGCTATTTCCTTTTCGTTATTAATTATTTGTCCATCTTTTGCTTTCAATTTTACCCTTATCTTGTTTTAATCAACCATACATATTATACATATTATTCCTAACATCCCATGTTTTTTTTTAATTTTATCCTTCACCTGTTTAAATTTGGTCTCTGCGTTCTCAGTCTTGAGTTTTCTCCTCATATTATTAGTTTCATTTTTGCTCTTTTGAATTCCTGGTTGGTAAAATCGTTTTGTACTCTATTCCATCTTATATACTTCATATCCCTTATTTTTATTAAATTAAGGTATTCAGCTGTAAACCAAGAATTCTTAGGATTGATTTTCAACAAATCTTCTTTGGAGCATTCTTTTTCCACATTGCTTATAAGATCCGCAAGTTCTTAAAAAGTCATCCCTCTCTGAAGCATCTCCACCTCTATACCTCCAATCATTCTATTTGTATCTAGTTTTAACTTTGTAATCCGTTGTCTAATGGCAGTTTCGCAAGTTGTACTGACTTTGACATTTAATATTTTATGATCTGTAATCATATGATCTTTGAACTTAACTTCACACAGTACATTATCCGTTGCCAGAACATGTTCTATTAAAGTTGTACTAGTATCGGTAATCCTTGTTGCATTTTCTACTGTTATTGTATTTCTTATATTGAATGCATTTGCTTCTATGATAATTATATATTCCCTAACGGTTGCATCATTGTTCAGGAGATTTATATTAAAATCACCAATAATAATACAACCATTATTTGTATTTGAATCCATAATTGTATCAATCTGTTGTAGAAAGTCAGGGATGCTACTTTTTGGAGGTCTGTATATTGCCCAGAGGGTGTATCTCTGTTTTGAAAGATATATTGATATAAAATTAGAAACCCCAAAATGGAAACCTCTGATTTAATTTACATTAAAATCAATATCTTCTCTCACATAAATACTCACACCTCCACCTACGGTATGCTTCATATATATCTTCTTTACTATGTGTTATCTTGAGAGTAGTCAAGACTTTTTAAACCACCTTTCCAACATCTTCGTCTTTCTGCTTCGGAATACCAGTGGTCACCAAATTATTACTCCTTTCCTTCTGTTCCAGGTTATCATTGTTGGTCTCCAAAATAGTTATTCTATTTTGAAGAAGTTCATTCTCCTTACTAATAGTCTTCAACTGCTCCTTTATGTTTTCCATAGTTACCCGGTACTCCTCATATGAATCCGGCATGAACTGTACGGATTCTTTCATGGACTTTGTTGCAATTTTCATTTGTTGTTTGAAAGGAAACAAGACTTCTGTGATTGTGTCGTTGATTAACTTTTTGAATGTATTGTGGTCCATATTTAGGCCATTCAGGTCAGTATTAACCTCTATTTGTGCACGCGGTATGCAACAAACAACTTTTTCTTCTTTATTTACTACTTTAGCCTATTTTGCACAACTTGGGTGGTAAGCTGAATCACAATTCTCACAACTTGGAGTGTAAGTGTCCTTTTTTTGCAATGTTTGCGAATTTTTCGTTTAACTCTGAACCCTTAACAATCTTACTTGTTGACGATGACATCTAACCTCAAACTTGGATGGCATGTACATTTGGCTGTAAAAAATATTTGTTCGCGTTGGATCCCACACAACTTGACAATTGCTCAAAAGAAGGCTCGTGTCGTTTGGTTGTATCGATCTCCATGGAAAATACCTTGAAAAACAATAAAGTTATTTTTTTACCAAAAGTACTTCTTTTTGTCAGTCGCAAAATTTAAAAGGCAACCTTCGTATGTATCGCAGTGTACTTGTTTGTGAGGTAGAACTGTTTACCTCCACCACATTAGGCGGTAGCGGATGATTTTGCGGTGCCGGCACCAGAGAATTTTAAATTATGGGGGTGACCACACATCTTCCCTAGCGTTGAATACAACAATATTTGTAATGTTATGAGTGATCGAGGTCTCAAGACTTAAAGAAACATGAAAAATTGCATATAAGAGATTCCATTCCAACAAGGCATACGTATTTATATAATGTTTGTATTATTGCGATCCTCGATAATATTTTTCGTCATGTCGTCGTCAGTGTAATATAACCTGAAATTCAGAGAAAACTCAAATTTCAGTACCATGTTATTTTTAATTCTAGAATTTATCTATAACTATATCATTTTTTGTCGCATTATATGATCCAAACCATTTATGTCATAAATCTAAATGTACCAGGTGGGCTGAAAGGTTCGTAGGCTGACATACAGATGGCGTTACAAATCCATAGGTTTTTCAGTTAGAACTAACCTTAGACACGAGTAAAAACTTTTCAGCTGCCCGACCATTGATTCGCGAGATATAGCATTGAAAGTGAATCATTTTGTCATTTGTCATTGTTGAAAAAATGGATAAAATACAATTCCGTGTTTTGACTAAGCATTGCTTTTGATGGAAAAAATATAGTTGAATCCAAAGCATGGTTTGATGAACATCATTTGGACTCTGCGCCAGGAAAATCAACGGTGAAAAAGTGGTTTTCAAAGGTGATATAAGCATCCAAGACGATGAACACACTGGACGTCCCAAAGAGGCTGTCATCGATGAAAACAATAAAAAAGTACACAAAATTGTTCTGAATAATCGAAACATGTAATTGATCGAGGTAGCCGAGACCCTGAAGATATCCAAGGAACATGTTGAATTTATTGTAAGAGAATTTTGGACATACGAAAGCTGTGTGCAAATTGGGTGCCGCGCTTATTGACTCTTGATCAAAAACAACAACGAGTCGATGATTCTGAGCAATGTTTGAAGATAATGAACCGTAATAAAGCCGGAATTTTTCGTCAATACAACACAAAGGATAAAACATGGATTTATAGGTAGAGTCCAGAAAGCAATCGACAGTCAGTCGAGTGGACTGAACGAAATGAACTTCTTCCAAAGCGTGCAAAAACGCATCAAAATTCTTTCGGAATTTAATTTTTTCCATTAACTTAAAAAAGAAATTTATCTAAAAATCGAAGAACTTTGAATGAAAGTGTGATATTTTGATGAGAATCGCCCATTAACTTTCTGAACACCACCGCGTATATTCTTCTCCTAATGTTAAAATTTTGATGCAGGGCTTTGAATCAACCAGAGTGAACATCAATACCCTAACAATTCAATAACATTTATTATGATATAACGCCCACAAGCGATCACCAAAAGAATTTACAACTAAAGAACCTCGTAGAAAAAATCTCATCTAGAAAAACCTAAGGATCACATAAAATCCCAAAATAAACAACCGTCAAAGGGCAATTTTAATGAAAAATGAAGGATCCCGTCGCTTCTCCGGAGGGCGGAGATAGGAGAGACTCGCACTTTACACCATTGTTTATGGGTTCCCCTGCGGGGGGCCGGCGCCCCCCGCCAGAGCGCCGCTAGTGACTTTTCCACCGATCACACGTCCCGGTGTTCGGCCATGTGTTTAGTATGCCCGCTTTGGATGTTTACGATGTTTTCGAGATTTTATTGCGAGAAAAGACGGTTTGACACTGTTGTATCTACGGCCGGAGACTGTGTTTAGAGATAAGGAACACAAAAGGGATCATATTTGTACTCACCATTCATTGTATCACGAAGCTAAGAATAAATTCAAGAAATGGTACAGAGATTTTCAATACGAACTTTAACTGAAAGTTTTAGATTATTTTCATTTATAAATCATACATAAAGCGAGTTGCGTCACTGAGTGATCATAATATATGTTTCAATTCTATCACGTCTGGCTCCTATCGCTCGTAACGATGATAGGCGGCAATGGCGGCGCAAAGCATACCTAGCCTAACGATATTCACTCCGGAATTATAATATTACTATCCGTTTTTGAATATACTTCCTATACAAACTCGTTTCACCTGAGAATTTTAAAAGCGCTTCAAAAGTATTTCGATTGAACTAAGTTTGATGAAATGGAGTCAAGATATATAAAAGCCTATAGTGCAAATCTGCATGAAGGTGCAAACTTTTTTGCGTGTATTCCTGACTCTTGCTTCACCGACTAAGATGTTAAAAATTACATAAAGACAATATGCATTTGTGAAAGTTAATGTCTTATTTTGCCAACAGAATCAATTGCATTTTCAATATAATTAGTTATAAATGGACACGCTACGGGCGTTCAGTCGGTGATTACAATCAGAGAAATGTAAACTTATGAGCCTGTGACACATTCCGGTATCAGCGGATGATTTTGAGGTGGCATCACCGGATAAGAGGTCTAGACGAACTGCAACCAATGTTAACTTATGCGAGCAACCACATATCCGATGAGATCAAAGATCTATTATAAGAAAATTAATGGTTTTGGTGACACCCCAAATTAATCCGATGATACCGAAATGCGTCATCGCAGGCTAAGAGCAACCAAACTTCCGCCGTAGCTTAGAAATCAAGAGCCCATAAAAAAATTAATTATTGTATGGTCAGGGCCTTAGGCATGAAGAAACATTTATGTTCAAAAAATTGAGATATTTAATAATATAATTAAATAATTTCTGCAGTTCTGCACGCCCCCGATACAGATCATATAGAATATAATTTTATCATTATAGTGAAAAAGGTATATTGTGTGTTCCAACAGAAATGATACCCCACTAACTCTGCAAAAAATGATTCTAGCGAAAAACGCTACAAGTAAATTTTCTATTCGTGGGGTTAAGATTGAGTTGGAGTATGTTACATCAACTCCTTCATCTTTAGCATATTTCAATTGAAAGAAGAATAAATTAAGGTTCATTTCAAGAATGAAACAAATAAAAGAAAGTGAGAGACTCTTTCCGCATGTAGTAAAAAAATTGAAAATTGTTTTCTCACGGAGTATTTGTTGTTTTCTCGACCTCAGTAGCTTGTTTTACCTCCTCTTGCCCTGATATAAGCCTGAATCAGTCTAGGCATGCTTTGGATTTGGTTTTCGACCACCTCTGGAGTGACATTATGCCACTCTTCTGTGGCGGTTTGGATGAGCTGTTGTGGGGTTCTTGGATTATCCTGGCAAGATCTAATTTTCCTTTTGAGATTATTTCACTAATTCTCAATAAGATTTAGATCTGGAGAGCAAGCTGGACAGTCCCAAATTGCAATTCCCTCTGTTTCAAGATAATGTAGCGCGAGGTAGCTGGTATGCGGACGAGCATTTTCTTGCATACAAGTGAAATTCTCACCGTGGGCACCTCGCCAGAGTCTCACTATTAGCTCCAGCGCTAGGTCCACGTAATTTCTAGCCGTTCGCTTGCAGGAAACGAAATCAAATCTCCCAGCATAATGCCAGCCCAAAACATTACATTGCCCCTTTGGTATTTCGGAATTTGTCTTGCTGTTCGGAGTGTAGCTTGTCTTCCACGACCCCTTAAAACCCGAATCCGGCGGTCATCAGATCGAACACCAAGTCTGGTCTCATTCGAAAAAATAACATTTCGTCAATTCCCAATATTCAAATTTTGGTGCTCGATATACCAATTAAGTCTGTTACTTTTTTATTGTTTGGTTATATCTGGAACTCTTAAGGGCCATCTGCATAAATCCCTTGAACGAAGCCTTTGACGTATCATTTCGACTGATACCCTGATGCCCGTTGCTTTCAGAAATGGAATGGTTCGACGCACTAGGGTCTCTTCTTGCAATTTGGCACAAAAAAGCGGTCTTGTTCTTCAGAAGTTATCTTCTTACGACTTCTTCTAGGCCTTTTTCGCAGAGATTGTAACTCCACGTATCGGGCGTAGGTTTTTGAAATCATCCCCTGCGATACCCCCATTGTGGTCGTTATATCCCTCTGTGTCACCTCTTCTTCGAGAGCAATTATTCGACCGCTCTTCATATCGGACATTCCAACCTAAGGCATTTTCAATTATGATTATAGGCTTTTTCGAATTTTGAAATTCACAGTTTCAAATCTCAGTGACGATTGAGTACAATATCCCGAACTTGTGGTGATAATTCAACATTTCTTGTCATACTATCCAGTTTTTTTACACCAAAAAAATTCATTCCTCACAAGTAGTCAAAGACCAATGGTTAAAAACAATCAATAATGTGAATGCAGAGTGATTCCATATTAATTTGGTTGTGTGTATGTGAATGCAGAAGCTAAGTGTTAAAAACTCAAAATTTCTATAAGTACGTAGATTGCCATTCAAATTTCGCGCCTGACAAAAAAAACAAGTAACTTAGGGAAAAATGCTTAATTGTTTTTCAGAATATTCTTAATGTTAATCGATACACTTTTGCATGCCCTTAAACCAATTTTCGAAACACTTTTTCCTCTCCGTAAGAGATACCTCCAAAACATGGCTTCAACTAATTTTTCTACCGTCCAAAATCGTTGCTCAAGCAGTCTTTCTCGATGTGCACAAACAAAATGAAGTCGTTAGGTATCAAATCGGGACTACAAGGTAGATGGCCCATTCATTCAAAGTTTCGGGTGTTCAAATACTCCTTCGTATACGCCGATGTGTGTAAGCTTGCATTGTAATGATGCAGAATAAGTTTAGGTTAGGTTATATTTCCTCAACTCATCGAACACTTGCGGCTAACAAATGGTTGCATATCATTCAGAACTGACCATTCTACGTTGCTGTAGTGCTATAATGGCCGTATGTCTAAAAAAAAAGGTAGGTTCGAAGTGTTTTCTTCACGAACAACTTTTGTTTGGGTTTGGCTCGTCTTGAAAGATCCATACTGTCGATTGTTATTTAGCTTCGGGCTCTGGTAGAATACCAGCATTTCACAGTGGCCAAGTGTGGAGCTTCATCACCGGAATCGGAGCAAGTTGATCGCAGCACTGTTGTCGAGGGAATCCACGTCGAAAATCGTAAAAAATCATCGCATGAAAATGTTAATTTAAGTTTTTGTCCAAGTTCAATTTCTTAAATGACTATAAGCAGAACAAAACTCACTCTTACATCAAAGTGTTGTAACTACGTTCAGGTTAAAAAATGTCAAAATACTCGACGCAGTTTTCGAATGGGAGCTGTCAATAGTAAAAGTGCCAGAGGCACGAAATTTAAAAAGCAGTATACCAAGATGTTGACTCGATGAAAAATCAGGCAGAAAAGAGCGGGAGAATGAAAATTGAAGGTTGAACTGTATGGCTGATATCAGTTACATGATATGAGAAGTAGGCAAATGCATAAGACCAGCTAATTAGTCTGGATATGGAATTTGAAATGCTACAAACTTTGTCGAACCTCCATATACTTTCAATAAGGAAAAATACTGAATAATCATACCAAATTGATCAAAATGGCTTTCACCACTTAAACACTATAATAAAAAAGATTCTTGAATTCCCTTCTAGTATTTGCAAGTGCAAAAAGTCTATATATATCAAGCTTGCCAGCAGCTTGAAAAAGCTTAATGACAAGTCAAGCTTTTGGGTTGCAAGACCAAGTCAAGGTAAGCCTTTGATTTTTCAAAACCTTGAATTTTAAGTCAAGTCAAGCTTTTCGAAAAGTTTTCAAGCTGCTTGACTTAATGAATTTCTAACCACAGAATAGCGTGTACATAGATATATCAACAATTACTTAGGTTTGTGAGAATATCATTTTCATTTAAATCAAACAATGTTTAATTTTTAACTATATTCACTTATGGCGCGTTTTACCACACTGTGGCTTCATCAGATAAGTAGTTTTTATCAGGAAAACTATGAACACGCGCAGCTATAAACGCAAAGTAATTTTACCTATAATATTACCAATTGGGGAAGAAATGGGTGATAATTTCATTTTTATGGATCAAAGTCCACGTCCTCATGGAGCCAACATTATCAAAAACACCATATCTTCAGAATGGACGATCACCTGGCCTCAATTCTATCGAACCCATATGGAGTCACAGAACCAAATTCAGAAGGGATACGAAGTCATTGCGATACTAATAAGAACTGCTGAAGTACTTCGACAAGAAAAAATTAACATTCCTCACAGATTCATAACAAACTTCATATGAAACATGCCATAGATAGTAGCAGCCATTAGAAGTAATCGTGGAGATTACCTTTACCATTAACCTTCCGGCAGGCATTCGTTCGGCCTTTTGACCGCCTTTTTTTGAAAACCTCTTTTTCATGGTGACGAAGCTGCACAGGGAAACGGCCACCATTGGTACTCTCTAATTAAATGCTAAGACACCAGATGGCCTGCGAGATATACTTTCGAATTGTAATAGCTCCCCGTAGATCAGTGCGAAATTTGAGAAGTTCCAGAAAACACCTTTCAGCTTTCAAAATAAAATGTAAGAACACTTTTGTTTTGTTTTTTTAGTTACTTCACGTTACTTTGATGTATGTATATTGTACTTTTAAATAAGGGTTTATTTCCACTCCCCTCCTCCTTCAACTAAATATATATATATATATATCAATGATATAGGGGGCTGTTTTCTGTACTGTAAATATTTACTGTTCGCTGATGACTTGAAAATGTTTATGAAAGTCGAGAGCCTGTCTGACTGTTTGCTTCTTCAGGAAGATCTTGAGAGACTTGTCGCTTATTGCAGACAAATGTCAGGTCATATCCTTCACCCGAGGCCGTGTTCATGTCCAGCACTTTCCCTATCGGATTGAGAACAGTATCTCAATAGGGTCAAAACCATCAGAGACTTGGGTATTATTTTCGATTCCAAATTGATATTTGATTCGCATGTTGAAGGTATTGTTGGGGCCTGTTTGAGGATGCTAGGGTTCATTTATAGGCAGTCTAAACCATTAAGCGACGCATCATCTCTGGTGTCGTTGTATTATTCCCATGTGTTCAGCAAGCTTAACTTCGGTTCGATTGTTTGGAATCCTCAATACGTAGTTTATATCAAACGATTAGAAAGTGTCCAAAATAGGTTCTTGCGTATGTAGTCTCATGTAGTATGTAGTCTCATATTCATCTTAATCACCACTATCCTGATTTAGGACGACAATGCGGATTGAATTCCCTTCAACATTGTAGAATAGTTTTTAATTTGACCCTCTTGTACAAAATATTGAACAATATTATAGACTGTTCCGAACTATTGGAGCAAATATCAATCAGTGTTCCTCAGCGCCAGTTAAGATCGCATATGCTCTTTCGTCCATCTTTTATCGTACAAATGCTGCTCAGAACTCCCCGATAAATATAATGATTACACTCCATAATGA
Source organism: Cryptolaemus montrouzieri (assembly GCA_013387265.2). Lineage (NCBI taxonomy): Eukaryota > Metazoa > Arthropoda > Insecta > Coleoptera > Coccinellidae > Cryptolaemus > Cryptolaemus montrouzieri. The sequence goes on along the minus strand of JABFTP020000144.1, from coordinate 32,312,368 downwards.
TCACTGCCAGGAATCGATTTTTCCATTTACCACTCTTCCAAGTAAAGAAGCTTTTGAAATTCAAATTCTTAAATTCAGACATATAAGATCTAGTGTTTTATAAGTTTTTTCTTGTTTTTATCTAGTTTTTCTGTAATATTTTTCTCATATTGTTGTTTTTACATGAGAAGATATAGTCTCTCTAGTGTTTTATATATTTTCTTGTTTTATCTAGTTTTTCTGTAATATTTTTCTATTCTTCTCATACTGTTGTTTTAAATGAGAGGATATAGTCTCTCTCCATTTTCATTTGTTATACTATATGTGTTCACACTGCTGTTGATAACTATAATTTGGAACTAACCGTTAGATTTTTAATATCATATTATTTAGACTTTTATATACTTATAGGTACTTTTAAATTTTTAGTGTTAAGATAATTTAAGTTCACTTTTTTATATCTATTAAGTGGGTACTTTTTTGGGCCTTGGCCTGTTGTACCCCAAAAAGCCAAAATAAATAAATAAATAAATAAACTACATAATTTTTTTGTGGTGTACCTACCTGTTTTTTCTTTCCTTTCTCTTTCTATGTTTTATTTCCAAGTTTGCAATTATTCATTAGTTTGTCCCGTTTGGGTTTTTTGGGAACGAAGTTACCATAGACCAGAAGACATCGCTCGAATACTCCAAAAATTGGAGGACTAAGATGAAGACATAAGTGAAGATGCAGATGACCTGGACTACGAGGAAGAAAGGATTGAGGATGACAACCATGGCAGTGATTCGAAGCAAGAATCTGCGGCAACCGATGTAGAAAGTGAAATCTAGTTAGGTGAAAACAATATGGGTAAATGAACAATGAACATTGCACAGAATACAAACATTTACAAATAGAAGGAGAGAAACGAAAACCCAGACGGTCGAGAGAGAAATTTCAAATTAACTAATAAAAATGAAATCTTGGCCTTTTTTGGGCTTTATTTTTAATGGCGGTCAAAAAAGGAAATCGAACCAATCTGGCAGATCTTATCACAACCAACGGCACGGGTTTACTGAGATTGCGGGCCAATTTCAGCGGAAGCCGTTTTCGGTTATTACTGACGTGCATACGGTTTGTTGACATTACCTCAAGAAACCAACATATGGACAGTGACAGATTAGCCCCAATTCGGGAACTATCAAAACTATTCAAAATTGTCAAGTTCGAAACTATCGATGAAATGTTGGTAGTAGCTTTCTGTGGTCGTTGCCATTTCATCCAATATATGGCAGATAGCCCGGTAAATATGGAATAAAAATATATGCAATGTATGATGCTCGTACCTTTTATACATACACCATTGCAGTATGTTGTGGTCAACAAAGACGGGCCCCTTTGCTTTCTTTTTGTTTAGCAGTTATCCGTTAGCTGCTGAATTGCTAAAAATTGGATTGACCTTCTTGGGAACCTTGAAAAGCAACAACAAAAAGAGATTCCTCCCCAGTTTGTTGAAAAGCATTCCAGGTTGGTGTCAGGAAATTGAATGTTTGGTGCCCAACTTGATTGAACATTGGTGTCCATGGTCACCAAGAATCCTAGTAGTTGTTTTGTCCACTATGCATGACGATCATGAAACTGATGCTGAAACAGGTGAATCTAATCATTTAATGGACAACAATGCAACAAAAGTAGGTGTAGACACTATTGATCTGATGTTAACTCGCTGCTCTACTTCTATAACAACTTGATGGTGGCATTTAGTCATTTTTAATCGACTCCTTGATGTGTCTGGTGTCTGCAGTCAATTCCTTCAAGATATTTAGGGCCAATAATCCCAATCTCAAGACTGTAAGAAGAACATTTACATTCAACTCAGCTCTGTCACTCATGCAGGAAAACTTGCAACATAGAGCTACACTCACTAACCTTCCTAGAGATATAAGGCTACAAGGAAGCAGCGAATTAAGCAGAAGCTATTCCTTCCATGGAAAAAAAGATTTGCTTCTTTTGCGGTAGTAAGAAAATAATAGAACTTCCAAGCAAATATGTTTCCAAAAAATATTCGACGAAGAAAGTTAAATGCAATTGATGTGCTGAACCTGGTCAAGAGCAAGAAGACATTTATTATCTGCGAAAAAAGTGAAGTGCGAATAGTGTTCAATATTCTGTCATCGTCATTGGGATTTTTAAGAAAGATAAGGGAGGAACGAAAGAAAATTGGACTAGTAAGAGAAGCAACACTAATTTTCTAGTCACATTTTTAGTCAAAAAGTAATAATTGGTGGTAATTGACTTAAAATTCAAGGTTTTGAAAAATCAAAGGCTTACCTCTTGATATATATATATATATATATATATATATATATATATATATATATATATATATATATATATATATATATATATATATATATATATAGGGTTTTACCCCGACGAGTTGCCCATATATCTGTTCATGCAATCAAACTGATTTCATGAAAAATATAAATCCACCACCCGGTAATTAATACCATTGCCAGGCAATGATTATAATTAAAACATATCCTGGAGTAATTATATATTAGGATAACGTTAAATCTCATGAGAATATATCAACCTACCAGAATATATACATAGTATAGCATCATCAGACAATGATATCAATGTACCAACGAGTAGTGTCAGAGGCTTTCTCCCGGAACTTAGTCAAGTATATATATATATATATATATATATATATATATATATATATATATATATATATATATATATATATATATATTATTCATTTTAATCTAGGAACTAAACATGACCTAATTCCCAAAAGAAAAGAATTTCACAAATATGAACCTGAGATTATTTGTGAAAATGACAAATATAAACTTTATTTTGATAAAACAACAGAGCTGTGAAAACAATAGACCAGATATCATTCTTAGTGATAAACAAAATCAAATAACATATATAATTGATATTGCTATACCCGACACACATAATATACAAAATAAATACAATGATGCTTGGCGACGAGATTAAAAAATGTGGAAAATGAAGAAAATATTTATTCTACCGATTATTATTTCCACAACAGGTGTTATTCCTAGAAATCTTCACAAAAGTATTGAGATTTTGGGTCTAAAGAAAAATTTGTTTGAACAGTTACAAAAGATAACAGTCATCAAATCTTGTAATATTCTTCGTAGGTTTCTTTCCGAAAATAATAATGAGGTAGAGTCATAGGTTTTCTCTTTAGTTTATACTGCTCAGAATCTCTTTTCATATTTTATTTATTTGTTTATATAAATGTAATATAATTAACTGACAATTTTGTCATATTTATATTCAGAGCAGTATTCTATTCGATCGTTCACCACTTCACACAAAGGAAACTATTAATGAGTAACATTCAGTGTTACTTGACTAAGGTCCGTACACTGAATTTTTCCGGGGAGAAAGCCTCTGACACTACTCGTTGGTACATTGATATCATTGTCTAATGATGCGATAGTATGTATATATTCTGGTAGATTGATATATTCTCATAACATTTAACGTTATCCTGATATATAATTATTTCAGGATATGTTTTGATTATAATCATTGCCTGGCAATGGTATTAATTACCGGGTGGTGGATTTATATTTTTCATGAAATCAGTTTGATTGCATGATCAGATATATGGGCAACTCGTCGGTGTAAACCCCTATATATATATATATATATATATATATATATATATATATATATATATATATATATATATATGAAATTCTCCGCGAGGACATTCGATAATTTGAAGAAAAAACAGGAAGAAGTCAAAGCAGTTATTTCAGAAATGTAAATAATTTCTTATTGAATAACACTCAACAAAACATTGATGTCGCCTACAACCTATTAATGTGGAAAGGAGTCATTTTGCACAGTGTTTTCAGTAACTTACACCACAGCTGCTTCACTTTCACTATACTCAGAAGTAAAACATATTGTAGAGTTGTTTGTTTCTTGGAATGTATTGTGTGAAATATTCCTGCCGTTTTTTTTGGCACAACTCTTATTTTGATAATGAATAATATGAATTTCTACTCCATGTTGATTACACCTCCTCGAGTTTTTTCTTCATCAACTACGATAGTTGAATTTGAATGGACCCGAGTTACTCAGCTAACTAGTAAATGAATTCCGTGGCTTGACTACTCTGTATAGACCTCCAACAAAAAGTGTTGGCCGAATTCGTTTTGAACTTCAAGAAACCTTTTCAATGGGGTGTCATAGTACGCTTTGCGATTGAAATTCTCAAATTCGAGGATTCTGAGGTTACGGTTTTATTCCCGACACTTTGGAATTTACATTCTGAAACATCTTCTTCAATACTGATATCATTCTGTACTACTATTTATTCAAAATACATCGGTTTCAAAGAGTTGTTCAATTGCTATGAGATAATATATTTTTGTAGTTGGAACACCCTATTTCGAAAATTTATCTCAGAGAAATTATCAATTCACATAAATAACCCCAGAACCTTTCCAACTATGTATCTCTCAACCAATATTTCCTATGATTATTTTGTAGGTAGGTGATGCGAGGGTAGGGCATTGAACTGACATACTCAAAGTTATCATAAACAATTGTCCCCGGGAAACAAAATCGACATTTTTTAGCATTCTTCTGAGTTGTAGAGGGGTTCAAATTTTCATTCGAACACCCTGTATAAAGATGGTAGCATTCAAAGAAAGCAGAGCTTTGATATGAATCACCGTATATATTAACGTCAGATACATTAACATTATTTTGTTATTGTTGATGTCTCTCCCAGAAAAAAATTTAGAAATTCCTAATAACAGAGGTGCAAAACTTTCTTCCCCTCATAAATAGCCCAGAATTCTAAAGTTAAAATATGTCCCGTTATTAATGAAACATAAACAGGAATAAACTGGTATAAAATTCAGTGGCAAGAGTAGGTCACATATTAATGAGCTAGTGAAAACCTGACGATCGGAAATATCCATCATTTCTCAAGAATTAAAGGAAATAGGTACTCCCCAGACAGACGTTACCTCGAAATAGATCACCATAGATGACCGAATGATAACGATACTTTACAATTCAAATCGCAATCAGAAAGTTCCTACCTAAAAGAAATACCCTTAAACGAAATCGTATAAATATTAAAGGGTATGCTAAAATTCCGTCACCTATTCCTGTCTCACAGACTTAAAAGGTTTGTTTATGTCAGAATATTAATATGACGCCATAAATTGTCGATTCATAAACCCGACGAAAATATTACCAACGTAATGAATGATACGACCTGCCGATAAAATGTGTCGAAATGTAAAACAACTACCGTTCGACTTTAATTAGCATTTCAAATTTCCACGGAGCCTTTATTAATTGTCCCACGCAGAACTGATAAAAATTCAGATGTTCGGGTGGTGAGGTATGTCTTGGAATACCTGAATTATAAGGACTGAATGAGTAATATTCGGAAAAGAATAGCAGATAATATTATCTTTCATTCAGGTCATTCAGTAAATAAACTAGAACATAAATTAATTTCGACTTTTCACTCAACCGATTTGATTAAAAAGAGCATAAGTAATCAAACCGTGCATATTACGAATAATGGGTATGTAGTACTAGTGCAATCTATACAAGGCAGGGGGAGCTCTAATGGTCGATCGCGAGTGCTTTTTGAGTAAATCTCGAGGAAAAAATTTTTAATAAGCAGGTAACTAAACTTGTATATACACATGTATGTAATAAAATAACACTCTGCTAGCGGTAAAAGACGGCTTTATCAAAGGAACGCGCGGTACTTGTCAAAGAAAAGCCGCGTTTTTAATTCTTGCCGCTTTTCTAGAAATTTCGGGCGGCGCGTTTGACGGGAACATTCGAAACTTTCGTTCAAGCCGATATAAATGTTGCGCCTGCAGGAATTGAAATCATTCTGAATTATAACTTGAAGGCAATACTACGTCGATACAAAGTTTATTATCAAATAGTACAAAATGAGTGCAGCGAAGAAATCTGAAACATATAATTTTAATAACGATTGGGAGGAAGAATTTTTCTTTTGTACGGTGAAAGATAGGTACATTTGTCTTATTTGTCGTGCGTCAGTCGCAATACCTAAGCGGGGTAACTTAGAGAGGCATCCTAAAACGGTTCATAGAAACTATGAAAAAGATTTTCCGCCACAGAGTGAATTAAGAAAACGAAAAGTACTTGATTTGATATCTTGTTTGAAAAAGAACAAACTATGTTCACAAGATCAGCCAAACAATCAAATGCTGCTACGATCGCGTCATTTAAAATATCTTATATATTGGCGAAACACAAAAAACCACAGAAATCATGCCTGCTATTAGAGAACTTCAGTTATCTCGTCCAACTGTCACAAGGCGTATTGAAGTCATGAGTCAGGACATGGCAGATAAACTAAAACATGATATCATGAAATGTACATAGTTTTATTTACAGTTCGACGAATCCACCGATGACCGCAACTGCCCAGCTGTAAATTTTTATTCGGATTGTATTCAATGAAATGTTGGCTAAGCAAGAATTTTTGACAATTATTCCTCTGAAGAGGAAGATATATACGACGTTCTCTTCAATTTTGTAAAGAACTACAAGCTATCAATATAAAAATAAGTGTGCATTACAACCGATGGAGTACCAGCAAAGACTGGAAACAAAAACGGTTTTGTGGCATTGTGTCGAGCTAATGATGATTTCCTTTCAATTTTTACATTCTATTTCATTATACACCAACAAGTTTTGTGTTCAAAAGTTTTAATAAACACGGAGGAAATTATGGGCATTGCAACAAAAATTGTGAATTCCATCAGTGCACGTAGCTTGCAACGACGGCTCTTTAAGCTGCAGTTGGAAGATAGGGAGTCAGCTGAACACACTGATTTAGTTCTTCACACGGAAGTCAGGTGCTTGTGTCGTGGTAAATTCCTAGAAAGGTTTCAAGAATTATTGGCCGAAATAACAACTTTTCTAGACGAAAGAGTTGATGACAATCAGATGTTGAAAAACAAAAATAGCTGACTGATTTGGCATTTTTGACTAACATCACGATGCACTTAAACACCATTAACTTGGAGCTTCAAGGTGAAGGAAAAACTAATATTGAGGTAATTAGCGCAGTAAACGCATTCAAAAGTATATTGCAACTTATGATAGATCGACTACAAAGATAGGATCTGAAACATTTTCCGTCTCTGAAAGCAAGGATTCCTCAGTTGAATTATGATACCTACGAGGCTGAATTATCAAATATTTTGGTACAATTCGAAATGCGTTTTCATGATTGCAGTGAATTGGCAAATATAGCATCATTTATGAGTTATCCTATAAAATCATTGAAGAATTAGCTACTGAAATGGCAAGTCGGTTTGATATGAACTCATGTTCTGTTGAAAATGAGTTGGTGCAGATTATATCAGATATACATCTCAAAGCTACAGCATCTGATACAAATTTCTGGTGTTTTATCTGAAGATAAATATCCAAATCGCCCATCAACTGACAGCAATGTTTGGGTCAACTTACTTGTGCGAGCCTGCATTTTCTGAAATGAAGATAATTAAGTCAAAATATCGCAATCGACTAACTGACGATCATATGTCATCATGCTTGCGATTAACACCGGAGGTTACGTATCATCTTATCAAAAGTATGCTGACGAAATGCAGAGCCACGCTTCAACATCCAAAGTTAATCCTTAGTTAAGTTTAACACCATATGTAACTCTTTGTTGTGTAACAACCGATAAACTCGCATATTTGAATAACTGTGAGTTTTTCATTGATATTATAGAGAAGAACCTAACAAAACCTAACCCAAACCTTGACTAAAATAATGTATATTGTGCGGAAAGCTAATATCTATATATGCTACAGTACACCCTACCTAGGTAGGTGGGTAGGGTGCTTCGTGTATGTACGACAACCCTGCATCACACATACTTGCAGCCTCTCAGAGTCGATCGTAACTAGTCTAAAAATATTGAGATAGATCGCCAGCAGTTCAAGTTTGAGCACCCCTGCTACAGGGTCTCCACGGAAGTATCTGGGAAAGGGGTTCATCTATCAATTTCAAATATTGGAATTGCAGTAAATGGATATTGATCTACAATTTGCAATTGTTTTCACAGCAGTACCACTTCCGGTCATGTGTGGTTTTCAATTTTTCTTATTAAAGGGCATTCTTTTGCAAGAATCTTTCAACCCCATTGACCTATGATTCTTTTTATCAAAAATATTCGGAATTAGAGTGTCGCAACATAAAGTGAGTTACAAAATTAATTATAAGATTAAAAGTGTTTTTTTGTTCAACAAGAAAAGTGTTATCTTTGAGGGCAACGTACTTTCTGATGCTATTTTATGTAGCGTGTTAAAAATCATTTGTCCACTCAATAAAACTAAAACTATCTACTTTTATAACTTTATTACAACCATAATATATACTGCTATTGATTAGTATTAGGTTTTCCATAATCTAAAATGTATCGTTTTTATTTAATTTACGATTTCACCAAACAATTTGAAGTTCTCCCCAGAAAATCAATTATTAGACCGTGGTATATAGAGAAACTGTGGATTTAGTTCCGATGCCAGCGCCTATGTTCCATTTTGTTTTATGTAAGGTTCTATGAATTTCGGCCTCAATTCGACGTATGGAAATGATTTAAAGAGAGCAATAACAATAATTCTGTTGGTTCAAATATTTTTTGTTGAATAAAATGGCAAATAAGTACTAAAACGAATATATTATGAGTTTAGTCATCATTCATTGTCAATGTAAACAAAAAATAATTCGAACTTGCAGACAATTTGACGAAAAGTTAAGTTTATAATCAATTAGCAGTAACCAATTTAGTAAATTAAATCAAATTTTGAATTTATGGAAACCAGCCAGCGGAGTGGCGTATAATTAGCGTCTTCAACTATGAAGACATTGGTTACCGACTTGGGTTATTTTTATGCTAATGTGAATGAGTCAGAACTTGTGGCAAATTTGGGGATATCCAGTACATCAATCAATGAAATTATGGACAAAAAATAATTTTCACCTCTACAAATTCTCATAAATATCTATCGATGAATCCAGGAGATGCGGAGGTTAGGGTTAATTTATTCGAAATATTCATAAACCCAAACATTTTACAAAGCAATATATGAAAGGATTAGTCCAAATTTTCGAGAGAAGGTATTTTCAATCGGCATAATCTTCATATCTTAGCCGCCCAAAGTTCACATCTAACACGGGAGCAAAATTCCCAACATGTGTTAAAAATTCAGATAGTGTAAAATGTTTAGAGATTTTGAATACATTTGTTTTGGAATTCCTTGGCAATCTCCTGTTAAATGCACGTATTTCATTTGTATTTCAACAAGGACCATCACTGATCTGCTGAATTTAAATTGAGGGGATAATTGGACAACGGGGTCCGTAAAGTAAGATGGCCACCTCGTTCCCTTGATCTCACGCTACTAGACTTTTTTCTTTGGGGTTATATTTTACATTGAGCAAAATTTCAGAAAACGCCTCGCTTTTGTTATCAATATTGATAATTTCAATGCATGCCGTACTATTTCTCGGGAATATGAGCAATGGCTGCACTTCTGAATACTTTCGATAAAATTGCTATTTCCTTTTTTTTTGTTGAGTTCTGTATGAAATCCGTTTTGTTTTCTTTTGGGAGCAGTTTAATATTATTGATTCTACTTTTCTTATATAAGATACTTCCTTTATATGCATCTTTTGTAATAATTTTACAGCGTGTCAAGAAATTAACGCACAATTTCTAATTTTCTCTTTGGTTGGCAACCAATTATTAACACATGTATGGTTTTCAGATATGTCCGGACAAAATTCGAGGTTTTTCTTAGCGGACAAGATCCTCGCATGAGAAATAAATTGGGATTTTGCAAGAAACGACCACATATCGATAAGAGCAGTTGTTGATCAATTTTTTCGAACAAAAATAGTTCTTCTTGAAAATTTTTATTATTTATTGTTCTCAATAGGTGGGTTTTTCCCAAAATTTTAATTTATTTCTTTAATTTTTTTCCCATAAGAGTTAGTTTACTACCAAAAATTAAATTTGAAATACTGAAACTGAGCGTTAGTTTCTTGGCTCTGTCTAGTAACGGCTTAATTCATACAGTATTCTAAAAAATCTTCCATTATAGAAAAGGAATCAAGATTTGGTGTATGTAGCGATTGTCGATGTATTTGTGTTTTCCTGGAGGTTTTTATCAGCGGTTCATGCAGAGAAGAGTTCCATTGCTCATGAATGGTTTATGCTAGTATTTGCTTAGAAAACATTTGATTAGTTGTGAATGCCTAGCAAGATCACGGCATTGATCATGATCCGCTCCGTTCACGTTCCCTACATCTTAATCTCACCGCCTGGTGTTAACTGACGAATTCTTCGTGACCTTGCAGGTAGAAGTACTCCGTTTATTATAGGCACAAATGTGCAGTATATTAGAAAGAATCAATACAGTTATTACAGTAAGGGATAGAAATATCCGATTACAACTAATTTCTTAATATAGAATTTTTTTCCACTATCACTATTATTTTTATTATTCAAACTATGAATCCGCATTCTCTAACTTCTTCTGTGAGTTCAAAAAGAAAAATTTCCAGTAAAAATAAAATTTCATTCTTAGATGACTTGTTCAACTATTTCACGACATTATAGTATTTCATGATAAATATTTCTTAAATTGATCGTATGGTTGGAACGATGATAGTGGACGTTCTATGATATGCCAATCCACGTTTGGCCATATCACTAATATCAGTTTTCCATGATATAAAAAATACAAATTGAGGAGAAACTTAGAATGCTAATTAATGTTCTTCCCATGAAAATAACAAAATCGACGTATTGCAGCTGGCTTTCAGTTTGAAACGTCTGTAAAGTTCAAAACCTGAAGTCTATACCTAACCCATACAGGGTACGCTTCATATGTTGAATATAGTGATTTCAGTATCTAGGGGATCAAATTTTAGAAGCTAAATATCTCCGGATTGGAAAAGATTAGGAACTTGATCTTCTCACTAATTTGTCTTAGAATTGCTTCTGCAATCACCCTTCAAAGTTTGTCATAGATATTGGTGGACACTCTGTATTTAATAATAAAAAACAAGTACTGTGTTTTAAGGAATTTTACTTAATAATTGCGATTCGTAACGCGTTTCACTACACCGTAGCTTCTTCAGACGAATGATTATGCAGAAAAATGTAAATGAGAATGTAACTATAAATGTTCTTGAGTAATTAAAAGCTTATTGGTTGCTTCTTCTTAAGTGGTTATTTATGACAGGTATATCCAATAAAATTAAGGAATAGATTGCTCCCCGAAAAGATTCAATAGAGGTGAAGGGCTTAAATCGACTTGTTCATTGATGAGTCTACCTGAATGTTTGTATTTATTTATTTCTAAAGTTTCCCAAAAATCTACCTTCCAATATTTATTATCTGTATGCAAAATTTCAAACTGTGGGTCGAAAGAATGATTATTTTCTAAGAGATGATTCGCGTAATTTGAATCTGATTTTTATTTGAAAAACTGCGTTTATGTTCCGATATTCTAATATTAAAATTTCTATGTGTTCTACCAATGTAGAAATTATAACAGTCATTACAATTCAATCTATAAACACCTGATTTATTGTTTTTACCTGGTTTGGTTTTATTATTTTTATATATTTGCCTAAATTATTATTAGTTTGATTATTAGTTTGGAAAGCTATGTTGAAATTATTGCTACTTGAGAATGATTTCAGTTTCTCACTTGTAATGCCAACGTAGGTTAAGGTGTTGAATTTTTGTTTCAATTTATCGACAAGGTAAACTTCATTCAATGCGATTCTACTTTGTTTTTAATAAAAAACTAATAAATAATATTTTAAATAAAAACAAAGTAGAATCGCATTGAATGAAGTTTACCCTGTCGATAAATTGAAACAAAATTCAACACCTTAACCAAATAAATACAAACACTCAGGTAGACTCATCAATGAACAAATCGATTTAAGCCCTTCACCTCTATTGAATCTTTTCGGGGAGCAATCTATTCCTTAATTTTATTGGATATACCTGTCATAAATAACCACTTAAGAGGAAGCAACCAATAAGCTTTTAATTACTCAAGAACATTTATAGTTATATTCTCATTTACATTTTCTGCATAATCATTCGTCTGAAGAAGCTACGGTGTAGTGAAACGCGTTACGAATCGCAATTATTAAGTAAAATTCCTTAAAACACAGTACTTGTTTTTATTATTGATAATGGAATTTTACCAAGTAAAAGCCTCCCAAATTCAAATCTCTGTATTTAAAACCATGAAGATAGGTTATAACATTTAATTTGATTAATTTTGTTTAATAGATGAACTCAATTATTTCAAATAGCTCTCAGTTTGAAAAGAAAACAAGTAAATACTGATATTTGAAATTGATAGCTATCAGTCAGTGAAATACATTCCCAATCTCGATATAATCAAACATTGGGTATGTATTCATCGAACTGACCAAACCATATCATATATTATGAATCACTGTTTCACGAAATGATCGAACAACTAATAGATGATCAATGCTAATGTTCACTCTCGTAATTCTTCAGGAATCAAGTTAAAAGTAGAAATTATAAGCAGGCCATATTGCTATCGAATCTCAGTTAATCATAGAAATTGAAAAATAATATAATACTCACCAGTTGAATACATCAAGAAACACAACATTCAGTCAATCAGATCAAGTTTATCACAATCACTCCACCTGAACCATATTAATTTGCACACAACTTTTCGAATGTATAGAATCTATTCAATGTTTCTAAGTTATGAAAACTGAAAGAAACCGAATACACCGTTAAATAAACATAATGGCGAAATCAATAAAATTGAAATTCTTTGCTGTCAACCGTTCTCAGCAAAATATTGGAGTAAATTTGTGCAACCAATATTTTGAGATGGCCGTCTGATAATAATTATGACGTCATGTCAGGAGATCAATATATTCCTAGATTCTTTTAATACAAGAATTACAGTTTCTATGAAGTTTGTAGAGTCAAAGAGATAACGAATTCGATTCACTTAATTTGTACTAATTTCTACACAATTTGAATTCTCAATTTATTTTAGGAGAATTTTAATTCTCTTCATCTTTATGATGCATGTTAATGTTTTCCAATAAACATAGTACGAAAGAGAAAATCACCCACTAGTTTCGTAGACTGCATAACACCATCTCTTCAATTCGAATAAGTTCATTTCAGTCACATCGAATATTCCGTCACACTTCACCTCACTAACTTTATTAATTTACTGCCTAACAACATTCAAAATTCGAATTTTGTTTATTTAATATTCTAACCTTAGAAACAAGAAAGACGAGAACTGGAACGCATAAAAGCACGAAATGAAATGAAAAACACTGAGATTCATAGCTGTCAATCTAGATAGTGTTCAGTGACAAAGATATTCTGTTGATTGTTTACATACAAATGTCATTCCAGAAATCGACACAGACATTTCATTTACTTAAATTTCTAATAGCTTCTTCATCTAGAAATAATTCGGATCGATCTGAGATTGCTCGGAAATCAGAAAATACGTCATCACTCTGGTTGCGATCTGTCAAGACCAAATTACCAACCGAACATAAATTGTCAACTTTGCATCAACATATTAAAATTTCAAAATGAAAAACTGGAGCCCTATTCTTGGACATGATGATGAACCAATAGTGAATGAAAACAATATTCTCGTTCAAAATATAAACTGTAAGTACAGAACACAAAATTAATGACAGCAATCATATTATGAATTTTTGTAGCTGGTAATATTGGATATCTAGAATATAATGAACAGAATTGTAACGCATTGGAAATTACTTCAAGCAGAGAAAGTGCCTCTCGCAGTGAATTTTCAAATGTGGATTCTGAAAATCCAAACATCTAAGGAGCCTCAAAATTAGAATGGGAAATGAAACCAAACTGCTCTTAGATTCATACCATGAGTATATGTCATAAATTGAACCTATGAAAAAATTTAAAAACTAAAAAAAATGTGGTAGCAAATATCGGGATAGATAGTTTAGAGAAGACTTGTCTTCATCCTATTTATTAAGAACATCTTGAAACATTTTTATTGTCGCAAGTTCCCTTTTATGAAGTGAGGAGATCGCAACAATAAAGTCCTCATTACTGTCGGAACAAGAGCGTGTTAATAACAAATCTAATAATTCTCTTTCAGCAGAACTATGATCTTCATCTCCATAATCATCACTTATGTGTTTATAAAGAATGCAACAGTTTACAAAACAATTTTGCTCAAAATATACTTTTATGCTTTCATTACTATAAACTCATCCGAAATAATACAGCGACGCCATATTTCCCCGAATCTGGTTCTCTGACCCATGGAGTCAGATCAAGTTCGAGCGATCTCGAAGCGATCCGAAATACCAGTCGAACATTCTAATCTATGAGCGATCAACAGAAATCAATCCAGTCGAACATAAATATTTCTGGGAGATCACTCTCAGATCACCCGAGAACAGCCAGCCAAAAACGTTATAAGAATTCCAATTTCTTCTGATCAGTCGATCATAAAAGACAGAATTCTATAATCAAGTTGATTTAGTTCAATTTACTCTTTGACAAAAATTCTGATTTAAATTGCCCGCGTTGGGTATTTTCAAGTATTTCAAGTTTCTATATGTTGGTAGGACTGTCTTCAATTACTTCGCCAAACATGAGCGCAATCTGTCAACTAGTTTGTTCACAACAGCTGTTGAAACCAGTCGACTTGAATTCGTTCCGCAAGGTCAAACGGTCAATAAGGACCATTTTAAGGCGTTTGCGTGAAAATATTCGTCGTAAACGATCGGATTTGTGGCAAAACAATTCGTGGATTTTTCATGACTATAACGCACCATCTCATTGAGCCACGTTTAGTAATGACTTTAAGACCAAACACTCGATAAATACCATCGAGCAGCCGCATTATTCGCCTGATCTAGCTCGTGTGACTTTTTTCTTTTCTCCAGATTGAAATTGTCGCGCAGGGGAACCAGATTCGATTCCAAAGACGTCATAAAGGAAAATCCTCAGAAGGAGCTGAAGATCATCCCTGAAAGCGCCTATAAAAAAATTTCGATGGTTGGAAAAAAATTAATATTGACGCAGATTAAGAGTTTTGAGTTTCATTTCGAATTTCCGGATACTTTTTTCACATTTTGTCATACATTTTGCAGAAATTGAAAAATTTCTTGGTTTAAAACCAATTAATTTCATAAACTTTGAAATAAACTTCTTGTACTGTCAATTTCAAGTTTGTAAACATTACTTGTCATATAACAATTTGTATTGAGAAATTACTAATACTCTAAATAAACAGCTATGAAACAAACCTACTGAAAATTTATTTTCAAGGAAAAAATGATATATTTTTTCGAAAATTGGTTAAGATTCTTGAAACAAAAGAAGATCCCGTCAAGATTGAAATAACTCTCTCATGAGTAGGTACAGGTGATTACTATTAATTAATTATCCCTGTCAACAGGGTTCGAAAGGTATTTCCTTGGACCATTTTTCTTCCGCCAACAAAGTGTTTTAAGCCAAATCCATTACACCTGACCGTTGGAGCGCCCCCTAGGGGCCCGCTTGCAATTAGGGTCCCAGCATGCTGTCCATATCCACAACTGATAGCTGTTAATGGTTATCAGTATTTTCGATATGCTTACGGATATTGAAAGTTTCATGTTTGTTTTAAATCATTTATTCAACTACTAACTAACTAATGTAAATAAAAGTTCGTCTCTTGCTATACAATACCCGACAAAAAGAAAGCATTTTTGGTCAGTTTGGTTAGATATACTATGATTTTCTCGTTGAAGTAAGTGTTCAAACTTTCACTCTCTTCTCAACTAACTTAAGCGATTTTGAACTGAAATGTCAACATTAGAATTAATGAAAATAATCGTAGTTTCATCAATAGAAAAGCGTATTCTAATTACGGTAAATCGATTGATTGAAGAAAATCATAGGGTAAAAGTGGGATAGATTCCTCACTTTTTGTAAGCTGACTATAACTTTTTTTTTAAAGCACTATTCGAGTGAGTTAACTATTTGTAACAACTATAGTCCTTATACTTACCATCTACTCATATCATTATTCAATGCATACCGTAGATTTGTAGATATTCGGCTCTAAAAAAACTTATTGTTTGAGGATAGACGCCTACTGTATGGGGTAGTTGCCCCTGGCAAAATTTCGACATGAGTATAGATGCCCTACAATGGGATAGATGCCTCCGTAATAAAGAAAAAAATTCGTAGAAAATTAAATTAAATGTTTATTTGCTTTCTTAGTTGCAATAATATATTATAAGGTTTTCTTATCCAAATATACCGTTAAACTAAAGTAAATGGCACTTTTATAGGAACAAATGGCTCAGTCTTTCAATCATTCTTTGGATAAACTCAGCAACTTAACAAGGTCTATTAAAATTATTCAAAACTTTACCGAACTAAATTTAGGAATAATAAAACTTAAAACAAATCCGTCCCTTAAGACTTCTTTGGAAAAAAAACAAAGCTTCCTTCTTAAAAAAAAACTAACAGTAATATAGAGATACTGTTTATTTTGGCCAGGTTACTTATTCTTTGAATTCACTTTGGCCAGGTTAGCTTTTAGAGCTGCAAGCTTCTTCTTGTGTCCACATCTATTACAGTAATCGCCATATAGAGTGCAATCTTCGTGTAACAATAGTTTACACATCAGGCACTGAATCCAGTCCGCCGTGGACTTGGTACTTGCATAGTCATCGAAACATTCTCTGCATTGAGTATTTACTTTATCAGATTTAGTCTGGTCAGAATCTGATTCATCGAACTCTTGTTCACTTTCAGAGCTAAACCTCGGTCTTTTCTTTTTAGGAACTGATTTTTGGTTGTTTTTTCTAGGTTTGTCTGGTGTATGCTTCTTAGCTTTACCTTTCAACTTAGCTTTCTTAGAGTTAATATGTTCTTCTGAATTTAAAACGGCAGCACCTTGCTTGCCTCTTTTGTATAATGGAACAGGAATTTTCGGGATAGGTGAACATTCCTTAAGATATTTACTTGGAGTTATGACTTCTACAGTTTCAGGCTCCTATTGATAGTTGACGACGATGGACCAGGCTGGGGCTCAACATAATATGAATTCACATCGGCATTAGCGTCGAGTTCCTTTGCCACTGGTTGGTCTTGAGCAAGGTTTCCTTCATCTAGATTTTGAATTTTTACGACCGGTGAACATTCTTTAAGATAATATTCACCTGGAGTTATGACTTCTACAGTTTCAACATTATGATTCTGAGAAAGGATGGACGGACTGACATTTCCTTCTAAGGGAATAATAATTGCGTCCGCTGCAAGATCTTCGTATGGTAAGAACCCGAAATCAGGCTCCCGCTCACTATTGACAGTTGATGACGATGCACCAGGCTGAGGCTCAACATAATATGAAGTCACATCAGCATTAGCGTCGAGTTCCCTTGCTACTGGTTGGTCTTGAGCAAGGTTTTCTTCATCTAGATTTTGAAAGCTGTTATCAGAGATAGCAAAGTAGCTGCCGGGAATAGCAGAAGGATTGTACGGGAAAATACCACATGCACGAAACCCATTACAGCATTAGAAGAGGTAGCATCGATTTATTTTTCGATCTTTGTGACTCAACATCCAGTTTTTAGTTTCTGAAGCGAAGTAAGTTTTGAAAGGTTTAAAAGAACTCCGGTCAAGCGGTTGTAAAGCCTGTGTAGTGTGGCTTGGCAAACAGAACAATATGATGTCATTTTCTTGTGCTAATTCTAGTAAATCAATAGCAGTAGTGTGAGATGAATGCCCGTCAAGTATAAGCAAAACCTTACCCTGTGGTTTTATTGGCACGAACTGTTCTTTCAGCCACTTTTGAAAGAGTTCTGAGTTGACGTAGGCAGATTTTTTATTCATGTACACGTTGGCTCCGGGCGGAAGACCCTCTTGGAACTCTGGTCTTTTATTGACCCCCTTGATAATGACCACCGGAGGAACATATTTGCCAACAGCGTTACATCAGGCTATATCTGATATTGTCTCACCTTTTTCGCTAGAAGTGATGGAATTTACTACTTTGGCACCTTTAGTAGCAATAACTTTACCAGGATTATTGTTCATTTGAACTCCAGTTTCGTCAGTATTATAAATTCGATCAGGTTTATCGATCAAATCATTTTCAGTTAGTACTTTTAGCAACAATTCAAACATTTTGTTTACTTCATCTCGATTTAATCCTTGAGCCCTTGCAATAGACAAACCTTCTGCCTGGCGAATACTGAGTTCTGGGTGTCGTTCAAGAAATGATTTGAGCCAGTGCTGACCAGCCATACGTGTCTCTTTGTTAAAAGAATTTTCCAAACCCAGTTTCTCGGCAAATTCAAAAGCGAGTCTTCTTACATCCTGTCGTGTTGTGGGAAATCCTGCCTTTGCTAATTTTTGTATGTGTGCTACGAGACGTTCCTCGTTGTCAAAGTCCAGTGTGGGATGTTTTCCTGAAAAAGAAGAAATTAATAGGTACAGAAAAAAAATTGAGGATTCAAAAAGGACAAGTATGAAAGAACAAACTAAGAAGACGGTGCCTAAATTGAATTTGATTAGGGCAATTAATTCCTCTATTATTTACCCAAAGTAAGTTTTCCACAGCTTTTTTTAGCATATCGCCTCCTCAAAGTTCAAGTGAATACCATAACGACGAGATATTTCATTTACACCGACTTGGCCTTTATCCATTTCCCCAAAAGCTTTGCAAAGGGCTTCTTCAGACCAAGCAGCACGAACGGGTGCCCCTATTTTCCTTTTATATTTTCGCGGCATTTTGTCTAAAATTAAACATGAAATTAGGTGATACGCTGCATTAGTTTTTACAAGTACAGTGAAGTACGACATGTAAAGGTATAAACAGCTCATAAATAAACTGGAAAGTCAATTTTCCTACTACCTAAGTTGCATATTAACTAGATAGGTTATTTAAAAAAATCTTACCTATAGCCTAAGTACCTGTGAATAAGTCATAGAGGATATATGCCTCTAAGGGCGTCTATACTCAATCAATAGTGGGGCCTCTATCCTTTTTAGTAGGGATAGACGCCCCAGCAAATAAATAAAAATACTTAAATAATTTCGTAATTTTATAAACACACCATAAATATAAATGATACATACTATTTAAATAACAATACACACTTAAAACTTACCTTCGAAAACGAAAGTTCTGAACACGACAAAATGTCAGTGTCACAAGAATCATGCAAGCACGGTAAAATTTTGCAACGTTTTTTTAACTCAAGCGGCGACACGTGCAGTCCTGTCGAAACGCGTGCGCAGACTGAGCTGTGCGGGCCGAGGTCTGTCCGAGGAACTTGGTACTAGAGCGTGAACTTGGTTTTAAATTCTCTTTTTTTAAGGTGCGGCGTCTATCCTCCAAGGGCGTCTATCCCACTTTTACCCTAATTTAAACGAAAAATTCAAAATTCTACATTCACATAATGAAAAAGATATTATTGTTTGGGAATCCCTTGAAATCAATTGATATGTTCATTCCGATAGATTATTGAATGAAGAGGTCAATTCACTTTTATTTGTTACCCTCTTATTAATTTTCGAGCTAGCTCCAAATAAACTAAAATAGGGGATTTGATTAGGACTACAAGTCTCGTGGAATCTCAACCTCTAACTTGATCCAAATGAAATCGCTCCGTTCCCGAATACCTCACACAGGCACCTTCATATTAGATAAAGAAAAAACTTTGAATGAAATGATAGGATTAAGATTACTTCTGATTAAATTCAAATATGGAGGTTCAGTACATTCTTATTTTGATATTTTGGATCCACTATAATTTTCTCCTATATTGTTGCATGCAACAAGAATTTCTACTCTTCAAAGTGTATCAACATATATTTTCGAATATAACTTTTCTTTTTCAAATGGATTCATTTTTAAAAATTTTGTTAGAAACTTCCAGGAGATGATTCTGATCGACATTAACTTCTTTCGAGATCTGAGATTAAAACTTCGAGTGCTCGTCACGTTACATGAGAGAGAGTGCCATATATACAACGCTAAAATGCGATTGAATAGGCAGTTATGTATATAGAAAATATATTGATATATATATATATATATATATATATATATATATATATATATATATATATATATATATATATATATATATATATATATATAATATATCGCTAAAATTTATATTCATATATTCTTATTTATATAAATATATATATATATATATATATATATATATATATATATATATATATATATATAGAATATATGAATATAAATTTAGCGATATATTATCTGAACTTATTCCACATGAAGTTAAGCGAATTGCTTATCAATGCGTAAATTTTTATGGAATTCCAATGCTAGAGTCATGGAACTTTAGTAAAGCGGCTGATATTCATTGGTTTAATTGTTTTTTAGAGTGCAATAATGAATTGTCAATTCGTTAACCAGAGGTTGTGAGTTAAACTAGATGCACAAGTTCCAACAAGAAAAATGATTCAAAATTTTTCGAAAAGTTTGGTCAGGTCTTCGATAGGTATAGGTTGAAACATGGACAAAACAGTGATGAATACCGCATCATGTTCAAGTAAAATAGTTGCAACGAAGGGTACCAAACAAGTTGGTGCTCTTACTTCATCTGAAAGGGGAGAAATGTGGCTGTTACAGTTGTTAATTCTCAGGATTCAAGAATGTCCCTGATAATTATATCTTCTAGAAAAAATTTTTGATATCATTCCATACGAGACGGACTATCTGGATCCATTGGAACTGCTAATGGATCAGGATTAATTAACGAATAAACCTTTGTCATGTTCAAAAGCCATTTCCTAAAACACAGCAAACCATCTCCTGAAAGTCCAGTACTTTTAATATTCAATAAATATTATTGTTAAAGCTTATTTGAAGGATACGAATTCGGCCAACATTGCTTCCTTTTAAACCAGAAGTCATTAATGGGAGAGATTTTTATCGGATCTCTTTGCAGATCACTCCGATCCTGTAGTTGCAATTAAATGTCTCCATGAGAATGTAGAAAGCCTAAAGAAGAATTCAGAGATTTTGGAGGAGCAGAACTAACATGGAGATGAAATCTCAATTTAGGGTCAACAGGAAGGTAAATTCGCTTAGTTTTCTCCTGAACTTTTACATTCTCATAGGAAAATTTACTCCATAAAATCATTTGAAAAAAATATGAACTAAAAATATCGTCAAAATACAGACAGAGCCAAGTGTTCGATCTATATCTGAAAACTAGTCATACGGTTTTATAATAGTACAAAATGCAACAAGTGAAAAACTTTAACATGCGGAATGTCATGAAATTTGATTGAAAGTCATTTTCCTTGCATATTGTGTGAGGTCCTTTATTCAGAAAGAAGAATTTCACACCATTATTAATTTATTGAATCATTCACTCTCCAGTTCTCGCATTTTCAAGGTGCCCTACTTTGAGCGAGAGCACTCCCAAATTATGTATCGTTCTAACCAGATCGCATGAGCGATTGGGGATGCGATAAGATTCAAGGGTAGGACAACGGAAATCCAGTTCGCTATTTTTTTGACTCAGTATAAACTTGGAAAATTCTACTATTTACATTTTTATAATAACAATATATTTTCCTAATACATAACTGCCTATTCAATCGGATTTTAGCGTTGTATATATGGTACTCTCTCTCATGTAACGTGACGAGCACTCAAAATTTTACTCTCAGATCTCGTCTAATTTCGATCAGAATCGTCCCCTAGAAGTTTCTTTTAAAAAATGAAACCATCTCAGGAAAGTTATATTCGAAGATAGCTGTCTCGGTTAACCTGCTAACAGAAATTTGGGAACATATCGAAATCCACATTTCCATAGGGAAATCCCGCTTTTTGAAGAAGGGATATTTTGTTTGAATGGTAATGTTGATACACTTTGAAGAGTAGAAATTCTTGTTGCATGCAACAATATAGGAGAAAATTATAGTGGATCCAAAATATCAAAATAAGAATGTACTGAACCTCCATATTTGAATTTAATCAGATATAATCTTAATCCTATCATTTCATTCAAAGTTTTTTCTTTACCTAATATGAAGGTGCCTGTGTGAGGTATTCGGGAACGGAGCGATTTCATTTGGATTAAGTTTGAGGTTGAGATTCCACGAGACTTGTAGTCCTGATTCAAATCCCCTATATAAGAAGAATAATCTTTACAAACAACTGAAACTAAACCCGCATAATGAAGAGCTCATTGAAAAATATAAAAGCTACAACAACATATTGGAAAAATTGATAAAGACCGCAAAATGTAATCATTACAAGGAAATTATAGCTAGTCATTCACATGACCCAGCACAACTCTGGAAATTACTCAGCAATAAAAAAGGATGTGCATCACGTATCAGTGTACTAAAATCTGACTCAGGAAATGTAATCGAGGATAATGACGATATTGGTGAATCATTTAATAGCTTTTTTACCGGGATTGGATCCAAATTGGCAGAACGAATAAAACTTAAAAATAAGGAAATCCTATATCTATATTTTCAGAACCCAGCAACGAAACAGAAATCCTCAACATTATAAGAAAAATAAAATCTAGAAGCTCAGGCGGTTTGGATAGTATACGCTCTGACAGTCTAAGGAAGACATCGTGTGAAATTGCTCAGCCATTAACACATCTGATAAATATGACACTGCAAAATGGAATATCTCCCTCTGTCCTGAAGACTGCACTGGTGATACCCCTGTATGAAGCAGGTGATAAACAACTCGTCACAAATTATCGTCCGATTTCCTTACTTTCGAATATTCCAAAGATATTCGAGAAAGTTGAAAAAGTTTGAAATGTTAATTTTCTTGAACACTGTCGAGTGTTATCTGATAGGCAGTTTGGATTTAAGAAGGGTGAATCAACACAGGACGCACTAACAGATTTAATCACAAACATTTATGAATGCCTAGATTTATCGAAACCCTGTTTCGCGATTTTCATCGACTCAGCTGAAGCATTCGATTGTGTGTGCCATCGGGAGCTTCTCAATGTATTGGATTCGAGAGTGCGCGGTCATGCTCAGGAGTGGTTTCGCAGTTATCTGGAAGGAAGGGAGCAATGCATGAGAGTTGGAAACACGATTAAAACAGTGCAAAGTGTACAATATGGGGTTCTTCAGGGTACGGTTCTGGGGGCCCTGTTGTTTATTTTATATATAAATGCAATTTTCTCTATTTCCACAACCGTTGAGGTTAATACTTTAGCGGATGATACGGCAGTATTTTATCAGGGTGACTCCTGGACACAACTTGGGCATGAAGTTGAAAAGGTTTATTGACTTTTTTGATAGCATGTTGATGACAATCAACAAGGAGAAGACTAAGATTTTGACGTTTTCATAGAATCGTGCACCAAACCTTCCAAGCTACCAAACTTTAAATACTCAGGACCAAGATAGTGCAAACACCTAGGCGTGCATGTAGATAACCACCTGAGATGGGATGCTCATATACAGAACGTACCTAAGAAATTGAGATACCTAATTCCAAAATTCAAGAACCTTAAAACCTATTTTGAAACCGATATTCTAAAACGGGCCTATCATGCACTAGTCAAGCCTCTTCTTACTTATGGGTTGCTGTCTTGGGGAGGTGTAACAAATTACTATTTGAAAAAATTGGAAATAACTCAAAAGTGGCTGATCAGGATTATTTACGGTAGACCCTTCCAATACCCCTCGGAAAGAATATATTCGGGATCGGCACTGTTGGATGTGTTCTTTGTAGCCTGAGGCTTTTCTCAATGGCGTGGCCGTCATGAGGCAGCTCACAACTTTCATAATCATGACACCAGAATAGGGGGGAAATTCATAAGGATACCTTTCACTTCGAAAACAGTTGGACAGTGATCACTTGTTTTTCTTGCACCCAAAATATTTAACATTTTACCAACAAATATCAGAGAAGCAAAACCAGAGAAGAAATTTCAACGTTTACTTCATGAGTGGGTACTAGCTACACCAAGGATTAAACATCCATATTATTGTTGATATTAAAAATAATGTTTGAAATTTGTCATTTGTGTGATTTATAGAACTTTTTTCTATTTCCTTGTGTGAGGACACAAGGTTCAACTACTTAGTAGTTCCACCTTCGAGGTAACTCTGTTTATTCTAATTTGTACGATATATTTGATTAAACATTATTATTAATGAGATAAAAAATACAAGGTTTAACTTTAATCTACACTTTATTTGAAAATATTCGACGACGTTTCGCTGACACAACAGCTTTATCAAGAATGACAAACAGAATGAAGAGTATGGTATTATAAACAAATCGTAGAACAAGTTGGACGAATAACATGGTTTGATCATGGAAAATCCTTTGAGTCCACTTTTAGCAGAGATTTTTATGAATAATATTGAACAGAAAATTCATACACATCCACTCATTTCCAAATTTCTTTATTGGTATAGATACGTTGACGACATCTTAGTATGTTTCATTGGAACTACTCGTCAATTAGACTTATTTCTTAATTTCATTAATTCCATCCATTAAACATTAAATTCACGATAGAAATTGAACAGAACGATTCCATTGATTTTTGGACTTGAAAATCACTAAACGAAATAATAATCATGTTTTTTCGGTCTTTCGTAAACCAACACATACTGATACAATTATACATAACTACTCATTACATCCAATTCAACACAAAGTTGCAGCTTTAAACAGCATGGTTCATCGGTTACTCAATTTACCTTTATCAGTAGAAGATTATAATAAAGAGTTAAACATCACCAAACAGATAGCCATTAATAATTCATATAATCCGGATATGATAGATCTAATCATTCGTAAAAACTGTATCAGAAAGCAATAAATGAATTATATCCTATTCATAAAGACTATAAAATATTCAACAGTTTAACATTCTGCGGTTCTGCAAGTACAAATATTAAATCCTTTCTCGTCAAACAAAATCTTAATATAACTTTCAAAACTTCTAATAACTTAGGTAAACATATTAAAAATAATAAATCTCGTGTTGAAAAATCAAGTAAATCAGGAATCTATAAACTCAATTGCGGTTCTTGTGATGGAATTTATATCGGTAGGACCTATAGGAGTTTTGGCATAAGAACATCTGAACATGAACGTAGCTTCGATAAAAATAAATCTGATTTAAATTATTCAAACTACTTAATAAAAGAAAACCATTCATTCAATAAAAACTTTGACATATTACATATAAAATCAAAAAGTTTAAAATTAGATTTCCTAGAAGCATTAGAAATAAATAGATACAAACATTCGGACAAGCTTTTGAATGAGCAGGTAGATGTGAATTATTCACCCCTACTTAACTTGTTGAATTAGTTTTTAATTACTTTTCATACTAACTGTACAATGGCTCGGTGTGGGTTTTTCCTGTTATTCATCCAACTTGTTCTACGATTTGTTTATAATACCATACTCTTCATTCTGTTTGTCATTCTTGATAAAGCTGCTGTGTCAGCGAAACGTCGTCGAATATTTTCAAATAAAGTGTAGATTAAAGTTAAACCTTGTGTTTTTTATCTCATTTATATCATGGATCTACATCAATTATCGGCCTCCACAATTCAAAAACATTATTATTATTTATTATCGTGGACTTTGCACTATCTCAGCTGTTAGCAGGAACAATGTCTATTTTCTCGAGGTGCCACATCTGCTTGATCTCAATAGCAAGGTCTGTGTATTTGGACTTTTTCTCCTGGAACTTGTTCTGCACGTTGTTATTATTCGATATCGCGACATCCACCAGCATTGCTGTTCTGGCTCTCTTATCATACACCACTATGTCCGGTCTATTATTCGTCACCATTCTGTCAGTGATAACAGGCCTATGGTAGTATAATAATCTGATAGAGTAATTTTCCAATACGAGCGCCGGTTGATACTTGCAATATGGCTGGAAGGTATTCATAAGTCCGTACTTGTATGCAAGTTTCTGATAGATAATGTTGCACAGTTGATTATGCCTGTGGAGATCCAGTATTGGCCAGTTGTTCGCATCCGGACGTAATATGCTGTATAGTCTCCGATCTTATATGGCATTTTCTGCACTTATCTGTTTGTAATGTTCCGTCCTTCATAATAAATTTTTTGTAGTTGTTTGTAGCGATCACTTTGTCTTAGATGGCCCTAAGAAATCCTTCTGTTTCCGCGAATATTTCTCCTTTCATCAACCATTTGTTGGAGGCTTCTTTGTCGATGTGTGGTTGATTAATATCATGATGATGTCGTCCATGCAATTCCTTTCTTGACCATTGCTCTTGTTTTTCAGTATCTGAAAGTTATTATCATTATTTTTTTTCACGATGTTAATCGGGTTATCTGATTAGGTTGGGGCGATATTTTCGCCAACCTCCATTATTATTTTATATATCTGCGATAAGCACCCGAATTACTTCTCGCTGAACTGAAAATATTTTCGTTTGGAGTGGATTAAATCCATTTTAAAATTTTGAATTTCGCTGGACGTTTTTACGTAGCGCAGAAGAGCCGAATGATCTAATTGAAAACTGAACGAAAATAATGAATGAATGAATGATGGGGAATCAAAGAATAGTAACGAATTGTTTTTCCCCCTGATAAATCAAACATGAATTGATGATAAATCTCCGGTCTTACATTCGGCTTTGCTCAAGTAACTGGCACCCACGTGTGACTTAGATACAGGCTGTTCCATTTCAAACAAACCATCCTGTATATTTCTTATCTCGTAGTGATTGAAAAGATCAACGAAACATGTCGAATGATTTTGTTCAGGCGACATCTTTTGACGTTTATGTAAGGCTTCAAGGGACAACTACATAAGGTGAGAGGGCGTTAGGTTACAAAATTGAAGGGAATTTATATGAGGGATACCTCATATAAAAGCTCTTACAAACCTCTTTGAAACGGTATAAGAGAAAATGGATTTTGACGAATCTTTCTCGCAAAAAAATCATTTCTTATCTCAAACGAGCCACCTCGAATATTTGGGCAATATTCAAGATTATTCAAAAAAAGGAAAACAAATCAATTGTTCTGTGGAAAACTTTCGGGGGTAGTTAGCATCTGTATGTATTAACAATTAAATTTACTTTAAGGTTTCAAGTAGGTTTTGTTGTAATGCCTTTTGAAAGCTCTTTGTACGAAGTACAACAAAGTTAAAAAGATTTTATTGTTGTTTCGACTTAATTTTTCTTCTTAGAAACAAAGTGTTCATCTAATTATACATTTATTCGTTCATTTGATGTATTGTAAATCAATCATTGAGTTAGTACTTTTCTGATGAAGCTGAAATATTAAAACTAATAATGGTGTACACATTTCAAGAGCGTGTTAAGCTGGTATGCCTTTATTATCAAAATTAAAATTGTGCCCGAGTTACTGAAGTATATTTAACCAATATCATCTCGAACGTAACGTACGTAATAGAATTTAAATAAACATCTAGTAATGATTTAAAAAGGAATTACGAATGATGAAGCTGTAGCTGTACTGATATGTTTCACATATGTCAAACATGCAATCTGTACAACAAATTTCTGCTGCTTTCGGTATTAGTCAGTCCAACATTGAATACAAGCCCCATCAGCAAGAGTTTCACGAAATTATAACCGATTGTATCAACAATAACCCGCATTTCTTGTACAACTTCTGCTTTCATGACAAATTCACTTTGTCACTTCTTGAATTTAGATTTCAGAGCCACAAAAATTAGAAATTCTTGTTAACTTTATTACTCACACTCAATATCCGTAAAGCTTAATGTTTGGGTAGGAATTTTAGGGAACACCTAGTTGGACATCTGTCCATTCGTGTTAATTGAAACGGTCAAATTTATCTCGATATCCTTAAAAATAAGATTGATCCATTGATAACTAAGAAACAACGAAACAATCTCCTACTACTTGAGGAATAAGACAGAACTCATATTTAAATGAGATAAAAACACAAGGTTTAACTTTAATTTACACTTTATTTGAAAAAATTCGACGACGTTTCGCTGACACAGCAGCTTTATCAAGAATGAAAAATAGAATGAAGAGTATGGTATTATAAACAAATCGTAGAACAAGTTGGATGAATAACAGGAAAATCCACACCGAGCCATTGTACAGTTAGTATGAAAGGTAATAAAAACTAATTAAACAAGTTAAGTAGGGGTGAGTAATTCAAATCTACCTGTTCATTCAAAAGCTTGTCCGAATGTTTGTATCTATTTGTTTCTAATGCTTCTAGGAGATCTAATTTTGAACTTTTTGATTTTATATGTAATATGTCAAAGTTTTTATTGAATGAATGGTTTTCTTTTATTAGGTGGTTTGAATAATTTGAATCAGATTTATTTTTATCGAAACTACGTTTATGTTCAGATGTTCTTATGCCAAAACTCCTATAGGTCCTACCGATATAAATTTTATCACAAGAATCGCAATTGAGTTTATAGATTCCTGATTTACTTGATTTTTCAACACGAGATTTATTATTTTTAATATGTTTACCTAAGTTATTAGAAGTTTTGAAAGCTATATTAAGATTTTGTTTGACGAGAAAGGATTTAATATTTGTACTTGCAGAACCGCAGAATGTTAAACTGTTGAATATTTTATAGTCTTTATGAATAGGATATACTTCATTTATTGCTTTCTGATAGAGTTTTTACGAATGATTAGATCTATCATATCCGGATTATATGAATTATTAATGGTTATCTGTTTGATGATGTTTAATTTAATTTAAACATCATCATAGTCATATAAATTTAACACTCTTCAATTCGCATAATATAAGAAGCATTTCGCAATCAACTCCTAATTTGTTAATACCTTGAACATCTTGATAAATCTTGATAAAATATATTCTTGAATACATCTGTAGAAAGAACTTTTATCATAAATATTTTCAGAACTACAGAAAAATACTCGTACGAGACGCAAGTGTATTATATCAACTTGTTTCGTTTGTTTGGTAATTCCTATTAGGCTCGGAATTTAACTCTATTAATCAACGTCTTGTTGGCCAGTTCGGAACAACGGGGGGCAAAACCTACCTCGCATCAAATGGCAATCTGCCGAAATGGAAAAAGGTTGGGATTTTTTAGAATCATTTCTATTAAGGTAGATTTTTTGGGTGATATTTAGTTGAATAAAAATAGCGTGGAAAACAGAGTTGTTATAAATATACAGATTGTTTCACGAACAACGAATCATTTTCGATAGCATCGAAAAATGTAGACCAGCAGTTTCTTTTACTAAACAAATCATTTTTCTTATAGAATTTCCTCATATGAACCTCTTCTTCTTCCTCTCCTTCAAGCAACATTTTTCGTGATTCAATTACCGATGGGGAAATATCTCATTGAACAAAATTTTTGTTTCAACTAACTTATTATAGAAAGAAATAAAAAAATTTATTTTCCAACAAATTTCAATAAATATTGCATCCTAAGTGATTTCTATTAAAAATAGTTCCCCACACTAGTGAATACGGTGGTTCATATACCGGGTGTAATTAAAATTAAAACCACCCCGGTAAATTATTTTTCCATTTGGAATATTTTGATGAGATTTGGGAATTAGATAGAATACATTTTGAATTTGATAACATTTATATGTTTAACATTTCGTATTCGGTTATGCCGGAAACGATGCTAACTTTCGATTTTCAAATGGAACACCCTGTATTAGTTTGCTTATTTTAATTGTTCACTCATCCTACGACCTTTTGTCATATTTTAGGAAGAAAAACAAAACACAATTTTTTTTTTGCAATTTTCATCTTTCGTTCTAGAAGGTCATGAACAGAGACAATTGGCTTAGCTCAACATCTATCGCGAAAATACAAGACTGGATCTAAGAATTTAATTGCTCATTTTTTACGGGGTGTCAAAGTTAATAACAAAAGAGCGGACAGCGAAAACGAAATGATTCTAATAAATGTTCACAAATACCACCATTCTCACGAACACAACAACACACTCCTCTTCAGCAGGTTGCACCTCACGAAATTTCGTTCGACTTTAGAGAAATAGGTTCTATTCGGTTGGAGTCTTTCTGTATAGCGTTCTCTCTATAATTTTTCAGCTTGAACGCTATTTTGTCTGCACTTTCCATAAATAAGGAGCATATCGACTTTTTCACTTTGGGTGTATTGATTCATAATCAAAACTGAATTCACTAATTCCCAATGTCAATAATTATCAACAATGGAATTTTGACAGGTTACACTGACATTTTTATGATCACAGAATATTATAAGTATGAACAAAAATTTTGCATCGCCAAAGTAGTTATTGTTATTAGCGAATGGGGAAACTACAAAAATTGCCTAGGTATTTTCTACTAGAGCCCCAGAACCGTTAGGAATAAATTGACGTGAGTGTTATAAAAAAAGATAAAAAAATACTGCTTCTGTAATACCGGGTGGCCCGATATGGTTGTCTCAGAAGAAAACCTACTTTTTGAAGAAAAACTGAAATTTAAAACTCTGACACCCCGTAAAAAATAAAGAATTGAATTGTTAGATACAATCTTACATTTTTGTGATAAGAGATGTTGAGCTATGCCAATTGTCACTGTTTATGGCCTTCTAGAACGAAAGATGAAAATTGAAAAAAAAGATTGTGTTTTGTTTTTCTTTCAAAAATATGTCAAAAAGTCGTAGGATGAGATGGACAATTAAAATAAGCAAGAAATTGTAGGGTGTCCCATTTTAAAATTGAAAGTTGATATCGTTTCTGGTATAACCAGAAACGAAATGTCAAACATATTAATGTTATCAAATTCAAAATGTTGTCGTCTATCTGATTCCCAAATTTCATCAAATTATTCCAAATAGAAAAAAGCTACAGGGGTGGCCCTAGTTACAGTTACACCCGGTATAGTTATCCGTATTTTATCCAAACATTGGACGGCTTGACGTTTCATGTATATGTCTATACAGGGTCTTCGTGCTGAGGACCCATAAGAAGTATCTGGGAATAAATGAGCCATTTCAAAGTTTGACATTGGAGTAAATGAATTCTGACCTACAATTTGTAATTGTTATCAGAGCGATACCACTTCTGGTTATACCAGACATCTACTATAACTTTGCAATTTAAAATGGCATGGTTTACTTTTCAGTTAATTTTTTTCATAAAATGGTTTTTTTTTCAAGCTTCAAGATTTGTTCTATCTCACACAAAACGCCATTGAGCTATGACTTTTTCATCAAAATTTTCGGAATTATATTGTCATCTACTCTGCAGAAAAACATAGACTCAAATTTCAGTAAGATTATAACCTTTCTTTTATTTAACGGGAAAAATTTTATTTTTAGGACAACGTACTTTTCGATGCTATTTTATATACAATGTGCTCAAAAATCACGTGTCCATTCAATAAAACTAAATTGTCAATGAATTTTCCTTCAAATACGAGTACCTATTCTTTTTAATTTTATTAGTACCGTATTTTGAATTAGCAGTTGCAGTTCCTCTGGAAAATGAATTATTAAGCCGTGAAACATTGAAGCAGAGTTGATTTAATTACAATGCCAGTTTATATGTTCCAAAATGTTCTATGTAAGGCTCTGAGTTTCGTAGTGGTTTTGATGTTTTGAAATGATCTAAAACCAGCCATAACACTCATATTGTTTGTGTATAGTTTCTTTCTGGTGAGTTATCGTTCATGGTCAATGTCAACCAATAATAAGTTGAACTTGCCGAACATTAAACGACAACTATCCGAATTTAC
Source organism: Cryptolaemus montrouzieri (assembly GCA_013387265.2). NCBI lineage: Eukaryota > Metazoa > Arthropoda > Insecta > Coleoptera > Coccinellidae > Cryptolaemus > Cryptolaemus montrouzieri. The sequence goes on along the minus strand of JABFTP020000144.1, from coordinate 32,280,519 downwards.
GACCAATTTGTGGAAAACAATTTAAAAAATTATTGTTAAATTTTGTCACTTACAGAAAACAAAGAGCAGAAAGGGGTAGAATTAGTTTTATTATTTACTATGAAATCACTGCAGTTACCGTCTTGGTTTATTTTTATGCCAATCCGTATGCGTCTGTACGTGATTCTGTTGCAGATTTCGTAATAGCAATCAGTTGATACTTTGTGTAAAAATAAATTCCGCCCTTTCAAATTCTTATCAATTTGCAGAAAAATCAACGACTCATATCCGAATTTTCTACCAATTTTCAGAATGCAATTCAAAAAATTACAATCAAATTTTGTCACTCGTGGAATACAGAAAACGGAAATTGGTAGCGTTAACTCACTTCAATTGATAAAGATATCGTTTTGGCAACATCATGAAACAAAATTTCTAGCTTTTATGAAAAATTAAAATCTAAAAAAACCATAAACAAGGTAGTAAAAATTAAGTGTAAATAGTTCATTTTTGCAATTGATTAGATTCGATGATGTTAAACGAACGTCTCATTTTTAATTCAAGATTTTCCCGCAAACTATAAACTTTGTTTTTTAGGTTCCCCAATAGATAAAAATGTGAAGGGATAAGTTCCGGAGATCTTGCAGGCCAATTCCATGGACCCAGTCTTCTTATCCATCTGTCGTCAAACAAGCTGGTTAATTCTTCCAATACTTGTGTGCAATTGGCCGGACCACCATCTAATTGGTACCAACATCAAACACTTTCATTTAACGGAAGGTCCAGGATTCCGGATCAAATATAGTTAAAATATCCATATATTTTACATCATTTAAATTTACTTCATAAATTGAACACTGACATTGGATTTGGTTCATTGAACTCAAAACACTGAAGCTAAAATGATAATGGAAAATTCGCTTCCATGTTTTGATGTGCATTTTCGACGGCCCAAATATGAGAATGATGCCGATTGAAAATACCTTCTCCCGAAAATTTGGACTTAACGGTCCAAATCTAGGTGTTCTTGAATGCGAATCATCAATTTTTCGTAGAAAATAAGCCTAATCCATGCGTCGCCTGGATTAATCGATGATATTAGTGAGAATTGGAAGGGATAGATTTTTTTTCTACCAAATCGGTAACTGCAGTCTTCATCGTTGGTAATGAAACTAACTATACCCCTTTACGCTGTCTGTTTTCCGTAGAAGACAAAAAACTATAAGGTGCGCAACTAAGTTCCGCTGTTAGTCAATAGATGGCTGCAGCAATAAGTGCTGGTCGGATTCAACATATCGAGAAAGTCTTGAACAAAGCTTAGATATATGGTAAACAAACCACTGTGACATATTAGTGATTTTGTTTTTGCGTCATTTACTTTGAGTTGTGGGAAAATGTCTGATTTTGTGCCAAATAATCATCATTTGCAGGGGAAATGTTGATTTTCTTCTCTCATTTGATGGAAACGGTGGCTGAATCTCATAGGGAGCTCCAAAAAGTTTACGGAGATGCTGCTCTAAGTGAAACAACGTGCCGGAATTGGTTCCGTCGTTTCAAAAACGGTGATTTCGATGTGGACGACCGTTCCCGTGAAGAAAGGCCAAAAATCTTCTAAGACGCGGAATTGGAGAAATTACTCGATGAGAATCCGTGCCAAATGCAAGAAGATTTTGCTTCAGCTTTAGGAGTTACCCGCCAGGCTATTTCCAAGCGATTGCATGCGCTGGGAATGATTCAAAAGCAAGGAACTTGGGTTCCTTATGAGCCAAGAGACGTTGAACGTCGTTTTTTCGCCTGTTAACAACTGCTCCAGCGGCAAAAAAGAAAGGGTTATCTTCATCGCATCGTAACGGGTGATGAAAAATGGATTGATATGATTGAGTAAAGCACTACGCGAAAAACGGCCACAATACGAGCAGAGACACGAAAAAGTAATTCTACAGCATGACAACGCACGACCTCACGTTGCCCAACCCGTTAAAACCAACTTGTAAACGCTCAAATGGGAAGTCCTACCCCACCCGCCATATTCCCCAGATATTGCACCATCCGATTATTACTTGTTCCGTTCAATGGCACATGGTCTGGCTGATCAGTAGTTCCGCTCATATGAGGAGCTCGACAAATAGCTTGATTCGTGGATAGCCTCAAAAGACCAACACTTGTAGCGTCACGGTATTCGAGCTCTGCCAGAAAGATGGAAAAAAGTTGTTGCTAGCGATGGGCAATATTTTGAATGATTCAATTTTAATCATTTTTCACAATAAAGTTGTATTTTCATGAGAAAAAACAGCGAGGACTTACTTGCGGACCTAATATATTCAAGCAAAATTAGTATTATTGCTATTTCTGAATAATTTCCAAACGTCAAGCTGAGGCCAAAATTCATAGAACCTCATATGAAGCATTGTGCAACATAGAAACTGGCGTCGGAATTGAAAACACTGTCTTTCTATGTTCCACAGATTCATAAGTCGATTTTTAGAATGAACTGCAGCTTGTTGATGAAATCGCAAATAAAATTAAATTAGGGACCAATTTCGCTAGGTATAAGAAAAACCTAATACCAATCAATACTAATTTAAAATACACCGTAATAAATTGAAGAAAAATGTATTTGAAAATGAACGTTTTTTCGACAACTCAGTTTTATTGAGTCAACAAGCGACTTTTGAACACCGGAATATATTATAGCATCAGAAAGTACATTGCTCTCAAAAATAACTCTTTTTTTCGTTGAACTAAAAAAGTTGAAATCTTGTTCAAATCTGAGTCAAGTTTTTAGGGCGAAGGGGATGGCAATATAATTCCGAAATGTCTATAAAAAATCATACCTTAATGGCGGTCAATTCTAGATACGACAAATTTTAACGAAATGATGGTCTACAATAAAAAAAAAGTGAAAAGTCCCTACACCATACCATTTGAAATAGCAAAGTTGTAGTCGATGTCCGCTATAACCTCTATAGAAACAATTGCAAATTGTAGATCAATATCAATTTACTGTAATGCCAAATTTCAATTTTGTGAGACATAATGATGGGCGCTTTAGCATCAGATATATTTGAGATGACAAACTTTAGCACAATGCCTTTTTAATGCCAATTGTCATAACCATTTGAATATTATCAACTTAAACAACATTGGGTGAAAGAAGTATGCTTCGCCCTATGTTAAAATCCACTTACAGAATTTCGATATTTGGTAATTCAAAAGTAGGTCTTCTCTTCCAGTAATAAACACCTCAAAAAAGTCTAGGGAACACTTCTGAATATCGATATATCGTATCCAGAACGATCAATATGGATGATTTTTTTTAAGGAATGAACACCTGCATCAATTTCTCATCAAATCATGTAGAGTGCCGCAACAGATTTCAGTTTTTTTTATAAAAAACTAAAAATGCAGCAAATGCAACGCTGCTTCATAATCATTTCATGTATTCAGTGTTTGAAATCAGTTAGTTGGCACTTTGTTCCTGTTGTAAGCTTAAATAAAAGAATCAAGTTTTGTGATTCGACAATGGAAAGACGAAATTTGAATAGAGAAGAGATGTTTCGAGCCGCTGGCATGCTCCAAGCTGGGAGCTCACAACGGGAAGTATCCAGGGTTCAGGGAATTAGCCCAAGTGTCATAAACCGTTTATGGTCGCGTTTAAATGAAACAGGTAGCGTAGAAGAACGCCATACAGGTCGTTTCAGGATTACTACAGTGGCCCAAGACCGATTTTTGGTTTTACAAGCCAGAAGATATCGTACTACCACAGCATCTCAATTAGCTCAAGAGCTATCACGAGTTCATAATGTACAAATTTCCGACCAAACTGTGAGAAATCGACTGCATCAAGGTCAACTCCACTCCAGACGTACTTTAATAGTTCCACAACTGACCCCTGGAAATCACGCTGCTCGTTTATATTGGTGCCAAGAACACCTAAACTGGGATCAAGTGAGGTGGGCCACAGTTCTCTTCAGTGATGCATCTAGATTTAATTATTATCCCGATTCGGGAAGAATTCGAATATAGAGGGAACCTGGAAAGCAAAGCCGTCTCCAGCATGCTCGAGAAGTTGTTAGACAGGGAGGCGGATCAGTGAAGTTTTGGGGAGGTATACGCCTTGGTGGAAGAATCGACCTCGTTTTCATACAGAACAACCTCACGGGAAATTCTTAAGCAAATGAGATAGTTTTACTTGTTGTGGTACCGTATCTCCAAACAATTGGTCGAAATCCACTCTTCCTACAAGATAATGCCCCTCCTCATCGTGCAAGAGTTGTCTTGAACGTTCTTGAAGAGAATGATATCGATCTTCTACCGTGGCCATCCTGCTCCCCAAATCTGAATCCCATCGAGCATGTGTGGGACACCCTAAAAAGAAATCTCTTGCGTCAAAACGTCTTTAATATTGAGTATGTCGCGGCGATGCCAAAGTGTCATTGATAACAGAGGTGGACCTTCTGGGTACTGAAAAATATAAGTGCTTCCATATCGTTTCGAAAATATTAGTTCAGGATTTTTTTTGTGTTTTACCAAATTTCGTTATTCTCAAATTTCAATTTTTTTTTATAAGTGCTTTGGAGAGGTCAAATATTATTTTGTTTTCTTGAGAATACATTATATACAATTCATCCTAACAAAAACCGAAAGATTGCTATAAATTCGAATCATCAAATTCATATTTTAAAGCTATTGGTAAGTGTTCCCTAAACTTTTTTGAGGTGTTTATATACATTGACTCAAATTGATACAAGCACCGCCACCTATTGGATTGAGTTCTAACGGATAAGCCTAAAATAGTGGCCTATAGGGTAGGGTGAGTTACAGGTTTCTACTACTTCTTTTTGCAATTGAGCATTTTTGCTTTCGTCCTATAGATGGCCGTGAACGAAAATGTATACAATTTTGAGTGTTAGTTAATTTACTAAAGGTTTTATTGTTAGCATATGTTTAATCAATATTGCTTCAAAGCTGGCAAGGCTGAGTTTTAATACATTTAAAGAATTTTTCTTGTCTCTATCGACGTTAAGTAGAAAGAGAGAAAAGCCTGCGGTTAAGAAGAAAAGTGCAATCGAATGAAAACGATCACCCTGAATGATTCGGCTGACTTGATATTTCTGGGAATTTCTTGAAACAGGTCAATTTTTGATTGGAGAGCAACATTCTTTTTTTTTGTTCTCATAAAACTCCCTACCCTACTCCTGGCAGCTTCCAACCCAAAATTTTGGAAGAGAGAAAAGGGGTCGTGTGATACCTTTTTGAAAAGGTGATTCCATTCTCCATGCGACTACGTAATCATTAACTTTCTAAAATAACACGTGATGAATTTTAATCGAGAATTGTTCGGAAAAAGTTTTTATCAGTCTCTTAGATCCCGTTTGGAGAAAACACTTGATCAAAATGGATTTTGTTAGTTCAGGAATATTCGATATTCGATAACCCTTTCGATTTATGTTAAGATCTATCAAGTCGATGTTGTTGCAGAGTTGGTAATTCAGCTTGTGATGTAATCTTCTTGAGAAAAAGTTAAATTTATTCCGTGTGAATCAATAAATAGAAACGATGTTTCATTTTGATGACGTGTCGATTTGTAATCAATCTAACGTTTTTTGAAAATTATTAGTTAGACTTAGTTACTTTTGGTTAATCGTTAAAACACAACAGACTTTGCGTTGGTAGTAATTTCCATAGTTTTAATAACCTGAAATAACAGTGTTTGAGTTGGAGATTTTGTACACACTGCAAAAACGCATAGAAATTAAGAGTTATTTATGAATAAAAATAGGTAAAAACTTTTAAGTTAAACGGTTTTATGTTAAACATACACTGCACTGTTTAAGATAAATGTACTAAAAACCAAAAAATAATAAAATAGATACAGTCGTGGGAATTATAAACATATGCATAGACTAGACTAAAATAAAACCGTGGGGCACGTCAAATGTCTACAAATTATCGACTTAATGTGCGATAGAAGTATCGTTTAATTCGTCGTTAGGCAGTTGGCCCGCAGACGGTGAGGAAATTATTTACTATTTTCTTGCTCATGGAAATTCTAATAGTTATACACTCCATGTAAATAAAAGAGATGTTTTAACTAGTTTATCGTTGGACATTCACACTGCTGGCTGGCGAGGAATCGTTTCACTGCTTGTTGTTTGTCTTTAATCGACAAAACATATGACAAAAGTACTACTCGCTCACCACTATGAAACCCTAAAACTCGCTTATAATCGAGCTTGCTAGCTTGTTTCCACATTCTAGCCCTACTTATCACACGCCCATCGTTGTCGGTTGCACAACTGCCTAATAATTATAGTGTAACATTACAAAACAAACATTTTAATCAACGATTGTAGACAATTGACGTGCCCCACGGTTTTATTTTAGTCTAGTCTATGCATATGTTTATAATTCCCACGACTGTATCTATTTTATTATTTTTGGTTTTAGTACATTTATCTTAAACAGTGCAATGTATGTTTAACATAAAACCGTTTAACTTAAATAGTTTTTTTACCTATTTTTATTTTCTAGTTTTTAGTTTTTATTTCGCATTCTTTTTAATTCATTTAGTGCTTCATTATTGCAAGGTTTCTTGCCCGTTAGTTTATTGCAATCCAACTCCTCTATACGTAGTCCCTGCAAAGATCTTACTCTAGTAAGAGCACAGCAAACGTTGTTCCGCCTGTGTCAATGTTTGAATAACGTCTGGTATAGAACCTGCATCCAGATTATTCCAGTAAGCTTTTGGTGGTGCTGTTGTTTTATTACTAATAACATGTGTTTGACAGCGGGAACATAATAACAATGATATTTTCGAAGTTAGCTCCACAGGTAAGTATGTTAATGCAGCAGCGTTGAACCGAACTGTACGAACTTGATTAGGATAACAACGTTTGGTACAAATATCACAAACATGTATACAAATTGTGTTAATAGCATTCTCGAATGCCCGCAGATTATTAGCTCTGCATTGCTGGGTACGCTCTAGTTGTTTACTTAACCTCGTATCGCGATGTTTAGGCGTTTCTGAACCCAACTGCTGTCTTTGTCTTTCACGGCTTTGTATTAATCTAACTTCATATTCTTCAGGCGTTTCTGACGCTACCATCTGTGTATATTGCTCCCGTTGTTTTGTTAACCTGGCTTCATATTCTTCAGGCGTTTCTGACGCTACCATCTGTGTATATCCTCGCGTTGTTTTGTTAACCTGGCTTCATATTCTTCAGGCGTTTTTGACGCCGTCATTTGTGTATATCGCTGACGTTGCTTTTTTAACCTGGCCTCATATTGCTCAGGTGTTTTTGACGCTAATTGTTCCCGTCGTTTCTGTAATCGACTTTTCTATCACCTTCACTTTCTTTAGCTCGTTTTGCTTGATACTTTTCTTTCGCTTTTGAAGCCTTCGTTTACGTTGTGTTGCAGTTTCTGTTTTATTTATGTTTGTATTTTTATATTTTTTTACCATTTTGTTCCCACGAGTAATGGACATTTAAACGGTCGACCCCCAGAGGTCCAATAAAGGGCAAGGCTATGTACAACAAGATGCGCCTGAGTCTTGAGGGAAAACGCTAACGACATATCATTTTTATCCACCCTAATGCCATACAGTTCTCGGCGCGTTTTAACCTTTCACCTTAACTTGGGTGGTGTACCGCTAACGACGTATCATTTTAGCCACCCTAACGCCACACAGTCCTCAACACGATACAAAATCTTGACTTGGGTGGTGAATTCAGGCTGGATACATTGTATTCTACTGGTTGAGCACTTTCATTTGATACCCATATTGATAGGATTGATAAAACCTTCGTTATCCGCCATTTTGTAGCGGCCGCCATCTTGGATTTCAATTTTTTATAGTATATTGTATTCTGATTGTTGAGCCCTTTCATTTGATACCCATATTGATGGGATTGATAAAAGCTATGTTATCCGCCATTTTGTAGCGGCCGCCATCTTGGATTTCAATTTTTTATAGTTTATGTATTCTGCTTGTTGAGCCCTTTCATTTGATACCCATATTGATGGGATTAATGAAACATAAATTATCCGCCATTTTGTAGCGGCGGCCATCTTGTATTTATAATGATAATGAATAAATATAATTGTATTGTCACCAAAATCCAAAGTGTATACAAAATTTCAGATTAATCGGTTGACAGGAAGAGGGTGAAATTTGAATTACTAAATTTGACCCAAGAATAAATAAAACAAACGGGGTGAGCTAAATAAAACCGTTTAAAAATGATAATTGTGCTAGAGCAACGTCTCGCATTTTCAACGAAAATAACCCTGGAAGATATTTGGGAAACCAATACCTTTTTGAGTTAACGAGCAATTTCATGAAAATTGGAGGCGGCATTAATGAAAAACACAATCCCACCATAGTCGTGAATGACGAAAGACTTGGAGTAGCCATCATGGATAATATGCCGGATAAGTATTTTCAGGATATTTCACAATTACAAATTCCATCCATATAAAATAAGACTCGTACACCAAGTGAATGAAAATGTTTCCGATCGTAGTTTAGAGTTTTGCGAACATTTCAGTGAGCGAATCAATAACAATCCCAATTAGCTACGAAATGATTGTTTTTCTGACAAAATGTTTGAATGGCAAGGTGCACGCCATAACCTCACAGTCTGTATTGACATTAATCCCCATTTAAAGAGGGAGAATCATACTGAAAGAGCTCAAAACTTAATGTTTGGGCCGTAATTTTAAGAGACCATATTGTAGTATTTTATTAATACAGGAAAACTTGGATTGCGAAACCTGTATGAACATGTTACGGAATTGATTGAGCCTCTCATAACAGTTATCATCGAAAACAATATTTTTCATTTTTCAGTCATTCTATTTTTTAATTGCGATTGTAACCTAAGAAATAATAAGAGACTAAAACATTCAACGTTTATTGTTATTCTTGCATAATATCTCATTTTCATTCTCAAATCCGTAATTTTCCTGAATATATTCCTGATAAAGAATTTCAGGGACCTTCTATATTTCACACTTTTTTGAAATTGTTTGATTATATCAAACAAATGTTTTGTTCTGAGAACAATTGATTTCAAAGATCATGTTGAAATGATTTGTTTTCTATCCCATTTTGCAGATGTCCTGATACTGTAGTTGTTTCACTTCTCGATGTTGAATCCTGAGCCCAACTCTTCTCCTCTGCTGTTGAAAAAATACCATAAATTATAGAACCCAAAAGATAGATGCCTGCAGTTATGAAGAAAACAATCCGCCACTCTTCTCTTGTCTGAAAAATCAGAAAATAAAATTCATAAAGAACCAAAAATATACTTTTCAATAAACTAAAAAACTTTGCAGCATTCTTCATATTCATGATACAGTGTGTTCCAACGAAAATTTGACCCCCCCTATAACTCCGAAATGAGTAACATTAGCGAAAAACACCAAGACACGTCGATTTTTGTTTCGAGGGGGAGCATTTTTCGAAATAATTCGAAACTTGTCAGATCAACCCCCTACCCCCAGCAACCCTAATTTCGAAATTCATCATAGGGAATAAGGGTCGAGTGGCACCTTACTGTAAAGGTCTGTCAATTCTCCACCTTGATTTGTCATTTTTAGAATTTTAAATTAACATACAGGGTGTCCCAACCAAGGGTGAAGTTGAATTCCTTGAAATCCCAAATACTAAATGAAATAGATTTATTTTGGCATAATGCAAGCGCAGGTTTATGCTCGGTCTAGAAAAACGACCTACACTTGTGAATTTGGAGTTGGTGCAATCAACCCGTTCAACTTCTGAGGCCTTTGCGTGTGGGCCTCTCTAAACCAATGAGGATTCTGTGTGTCCCAATATCGACAATTATGTCTATTCACTTCACCACTGAGCATAAAGGTGCTTTCATCAGAAAAACAGATGTTATTCAGAAAATTTGGATTAGCGTTTAGGTTTTCACTTAGATTTTCACAAAACTGTAAACGACGATCTGGATCATCTTCGTTTATTTCATGCACTAATTTTACCTTGTAGGGTGAAATTTGTGATGTTTCACGATTCTATGGACAGTTGTAGCTGATACACCAGTCAGACGAGATAGTTTTCTGATCGAAGTAGTATTCTCCATTTGTAGATGACCCACTACTGCCACTTCCGTTGCCTCATTTCTGACAGGACATGCCACTTCATGTTTTTGTTTGCCACCGAACCCGTAGCTAGGAATTTGTCAACCAAATATTTAACGTACTGGTGACTGACTCCCTTTCTCTTTCAGGATGGTTCCTATCGAATATCCTTGCCGTTTCTTTGGCACAACTGTTATTTCGAAAATACGTCGATACAATTTCGACCCTTTCCTCAGTGGAATAAACCATTTTCAGATTAATTTCAACTGACGAACATCAACAATAATGAGGAACTGATCTGAATAATAATAATATTTCATTGCAAAAATGAGAAATAACAGATGACTGCACGCCAGATGGAAATGAAAAAATGTGAACATTTTCAATGCAGAAATCAGCTTTATTTCTTCGTAATTGATGCTCAACACATCGTACCCCAATACTTTTAACAGTTTCGAATTAATTTTAGTTGATAATTTCAAATGACGATATTGAATTTTTCGAAAGCGACATCCTGTATGGAGAGCCGAACTGAATGAAATGCTTTAATCATTCTGGAATTCAAAAACCTTTCTGAAGATATGCCACTTGAATTATTTGTATGATTTTCAAGTTGGGGATGCTGAATGGAAGGGGTTGATTGCAAAAATTCTATAACCACACAAGAAAGTCCTATTCTCGGATCAAACATGTTCTCGTATACCGAAATGAACCAGTTTCAAAAGTTATTTGGATTTTCAATGTTCCTGCTTCGGGACACCCTGTATGATGATTCTGAATTTCGAAAATACCAAATTCGAAGAGAAAATTGCAGTACCTTTCCAACGAGGTGCCACTTGACCTATTATCGATCGAATGATTTTTGAGTTGGGGATGCTGGAAATAGTGGGTTGATTGCACCAACTCCAAATTCACAAGTGTAGGTCGTTTTTCTAGACCGAGCATAAACCTGCGCTTGCATTATGCCAAAATAAATCTATTTCATTTAGTATTTGGGATTTCCAGGAATTCAACTTCACCCTTGGTTGGGACACCCTGTATGTTAATTTAAAATTCTAAAATGACAAATCAAGGTGGAGAATTGACAGACCTTTTTAGTAAGGTGCCACTCGACCCTTATTCCCTATGATGAATTTCAAAGTTAGGGTTGCTGGGGGTAGGGGGTTGATCTGAGAAGTTTCGAATTATTTCGAAAAATGCTCCCCCTCGAAACAAAAATCGACGTGTCTTGGTGTTTTTCGCTAATGTTACTCATTTCGGAGTTAGAGGGGGGGTCAAATTTTCGTTGGAACACACTGTATAACTCACATGAGGAGCGTTCGAAATACCCGATTAATTAGTTGAATATCGAGTAAGCATCTGCAGCATAAAAGTTAACCTAAAAATATAGAGGACTCTCTTCTCCTTCAACTTTTATGTCACCATCATTGATATTACTCTCTTAGGGTTTCAATACCCTTAAATACAGATTTTTTTCCAGTTTGGAATTGTAAATGACCCAGAATTTATTCATTTGTTATCAGAAAGGGGACGGCAATTTCATCTCAACTAACTTTGTAATTTCTGTTGACGATTAAGAATCAAAATAATTCACTCAAGAGATATTCACATCTGATTAGCTCAACGATCCTAAAGAATCGGGTTACGGCGGGAACACTGAAAATTTCTTATTTCATTGTGCTTACCGGAGTTGTCACAATATATCCTGACAATATGGGGCTGATAATTCCTGGAATTGTTGCTATGGTGTTTCCGATACCCATAAGTACGCTGGCATGTTGGGGAGCGATATCCAGATAATTGATACTGAAAGATGAAAAGTCAGATGTTTCATTACAATGCATTGCTTGAAGGAATTTCTACTCAAAATAGTTCAAGGTGACTGAAGATTTAAATAACATAAAACTTATTGTCCGAAAGCCATCAACAGATTTGTGGTAGTCATTTATTTGCGGCCGATAATGGAAAAGTGGAATGGTCCAGACAGTTGTCTTATGAACATCAGTTGAATGAACTTGACAACATTAGTTGCACCAACTCCCCGAATCACGTAAAAAAAACTTTTTCATAGTCGGAAATTTGTCAGTTAATAGTTGAATCAATTTCGAAATGAAAAAATGTTCAGCTAGCTGTAACGGGTGTAATATACAGTACCTTCTTCAATACACCATATAGGGGATCTGCGATAAATGTTTCGCGAGATACACGGTGTTTCATCCGAGAAAAAATGAATTTGATATCTTTCATTATTATTATTACATGGTGAGAGTTCAGATACCGATAAACTCAAGCATAAAAAATTAACATAGATATTTGAAAAAGAAACAAAAAAAACCTAAGCAGTGAGAACACATCGTGTAAGACTAGAGTTCAGAATAAATAGAGAAAATAAACAAATAGAGAAATAAAGCGAATATAAACTAGTATTATTTTTCAGATTCTAGCCAAGAGTCCAGAGCATTCTTGAAATAATTCACTTTTTCCGAACTTATCATCTCCGCGGGCAGGGTGTTCCAAGTTCCATATATCCTGTAGCTCAGGAGACTCTCCCGACATGAGACTTTGTAGTTTTCTTTGCGGAACTTCAGATGGTGGCCGCGTAGATGTCAGTATTTAAAATGAATAAGTCGTCGAGTTTCACACCGAACAGGCTGCGTAAAGCGCGATAAGTGATTATGAGATCCCCACGGAGAAGTCGATCAGAAAACGAGGGTAGATTTAGTAGGCGAAGTCTCTCCATTTAATTTGGCCGTCTAACACCATAAGGCTGTACACTCTCCAAACACTTGACATCACGGATAACAATTGGACTCCAGACAGGTCCGGCGAATGTAAGTTTTGTACAAAATACAAACACAAGTAGCGAGATCGCAGCCAGAGAACGACCATTGAATCACATAGATCATTTTCCTCGCTTTGGAGGACGATTGATTTATATGTTCCTTCCAAGTTAGGCCATCGGAAGCTAGTACTCCCAGATCTGAATGGACTTTGGTAGTGCTGATGTTATGGCCAGAAATACTATATAAATGACGAGGGTTGTTTCTACTCATGTTGAGGACTCGACACTTAGAGTAGTTAAGTGGCAGGAGCCAATCTCCAGACCACTTGAGTTGAGGTCACGTTGAAGGTTGGCGGCGTTTGGGAGTGGGTCGCAGTACAGCTTGGTGTAATCTGCAAAGAGTGAACACTCAGATTTTACTATTGATGGTAGATCAGAGGTGAAGAGAAGAAATAGAATTGGGCCGAATAATGATCCTTGTGGTATCCCACTGGAAACTGACTTTTTAGAAGATAGTGTTTTTACCACTCTCATGCGAAAATTGTGGTTGGAGATAAATGCCTTTATCCAAGAAAGAAGATTGCCACGGATATCTAGGTGTTCGAGGTTGTAAAGGAGCCGATGGTGGGGGACACAGTAAAATGCTTTGCTGAAATCCTGGTAGATAACATAGACAGGTATTTGGTGGTCAAGCATTCTCGACCAAGAATCCACACACTTCCGAAGGTTGATAATTACTGAACGACCCGATATAAATCCGTGTTGGTTTTCTGAAATGATTTTATTCAATAGAATGAATTCCAGTATTCTTTCAATGGTAATTTTCTCACAGATTCTGGCTATGATAAGGACTACGCTTATTGGGCGGTAGTTTTCCCGGTTGTGTTTATCTCCTTTTTTAAAAATTGGAGTAACTATTGCGCTTAACCAATCAGATGGAAGGGAGCCAGAGAAAAACGACTTGGTGAAAGTAATAGAAAGAGGAAGAGATAAAGCCGATGCACAAATTCTCGAAGTGACAACCGTTATGCCGTCGCAGCCTGGAGAAGAAGAAGTTTTGAAAATTAAACGATGTTTCTGTACCGCTAAAGGAGAGAATTCGATCTCAGACAACTGATGCGCAATTCTAGGCGAAGACAAGGTTGGGAGAGTCGAGGGTTCCTTGGTAAAAGATGGTGTAAACGAATTGACCAGTACGGTAGCTACTTCAAGAGGCGTTTGACACAAGCGTCCACCAGAATCATTTACAACCGGAGAGTTTACATTTGTGCACGTAGCAGAACGAACGTATTCGAAAAACCTCTTTCGGTAGTCTCCAGATGCATGTTATGCCTCAAAATTCTTCTTAGCCTCCTTAATTCTGTTGGACAGCATATTTCAGTATTCTCTGTGGGCTAGGTAATCAATATCCAACTTTCTCCGAGTGTATCGCTGCCAAATTGATTTTTTGTGGCGAATCTTCTCAAGTACATTACTGTCAATACAAGGCTTAGATGGGATGGTGACAACGGTTCTGGATTTAGTACACTTGGTGGTTTGTTCCCTAAGAGTAGTCAGGAATGCGTTTCACATCGACTTCACGTCCACGCAATCTTGAAACAAACCAGTCCAATCGATCTTGTCAAGCCTCCTGTTCAAATCGGAATAATTAGTCGGTTGTATTGTTCGGCAGCGTTTCCTGTTTGTAACAGGAAATGTCAGCTGTATCTTGGAGAGGAGAGTCTCGTGGTCGGATTTTCCAAATGGTGGTGAGTGAATAGGATCATCAACTAAATTAGGATCGTTCACAAGGTGAATTAATAAGGGATTATGATCGATCAAAGTATTTTCAACGCTTGAATACGTGAACTCGTTAAGCCCATTCTGCTGACAATTTGGTGTAATGGAAATAATCGCCTCGCCCTGTGCACTACTAAGCATAAAAATCGCGAATCGACAAAAATACATTTATTTCACTTGATAAGGCAGTTACTGGATGAAAATTGATATACATTTTTTATTCAAAGATTTATTATTTTCATTATGTAGAATATCAAAATGACTATTAAAAGCATTCTTTTCTTCTAGTAAATACTATCCATAGTGAGAATCTTTTGTTTGTAGAAAGAACGTTAGTGTTCGGTAAACCTATTATTGGAATTTCTCAATGTACTACCGATATACATATTATTACAACTTTCACAAAAGAACTTATCAACACCTGATTGGTTTCCTTTATGAATTTTGAATCTACAGAATTCAATGTACCTTCTTAAAGAGTTATCCGTTCTGAAAGCTATGCTCAAATTATTCTGGAGAGATTTTACACAACGACTGGATTTACCAATATCAATTAATATATTATATTTTTTATTGGTCCCTTCAATACTACTTGAAATTGTTTACTAGAAAGCATGGTGCCAATGAAACTAGAATTGCAACCATTATTGACATCTATTTGTTTCATAATATTGAATTCTTTCGAATAAATAATTTTTGAGATCGGTACGTGGTGAGTTCGATATCACCTGTTGTTAGCAGCCATTTTATGTTGATGTGGATGTGCGGAAGAATTATGAATGGTAATATTAGGATGGAATGGTTAATGAAAAATGGATCTGCGGTCAATTCTAGTTATAGTTAAATCAGAAAGAGTTAATGGTCTCTATTTTCAAATTAAACTTTATACTAGGTTGATCTGACTTCATGAAGGTTTTAAATGAATCTTTCTATTTATTTGTGCCTGCTAAAGATCAGATTATGTCATCCACTTATCTAAACCAATATATACAGTGTTTCAACAGCGGATGATCATACAATATTTTCTCAAAATTATATATCGGTTATTAACGGAATGAGAAGATTTCCTATTATCAAACAGTTGTTGCTCATGTAAATTTCGTCATTGAAGTTGACAAATATTGTTTTAAAGATATTTCTTGAGATGAATAAATTCTGATTGTCTTAATTTAAGGTCTTTTCCCCCATCGCATAAATTGAATATAGCTTCCAGAATTCTAAGCAAGAACATGAAAAACTGTGAATCTGAAGTTCCGAAAGGAAACAAATCAGGCGTTTATAAGATTTTTTGTGGAAGTTGTAATTAAATTTATATCGGTATAACTTTTAGAGAGCCTTAATATATATATATATATATTTTTTCGAAATTTACGAGAAAGAAGACTTATGTCTATGTCGCTTGTTTAGAGAAAGTTCAGTATGCTTCCTTTTTAATTTAATAAGAAGAGCATTGGTCTCTATAGAATAACTCGTTTATTTGGGAACAACAGTTTGAGGTTCCGGTTGGTATATTCTGGGGTATGAAATGAAATACATTTATCTTTCTTTTCTGACACTAAATTTCACAATCTCTTCATGATGATTAGGTAACTATATTGATTTCAATAGCTTACTTCGGTGATTTTTTTCTAGAAGCTTATAGTTTAATGAACAAAAATAGTTTTATGGAAAGATTTTTTGAGTTTCAATTCAATGCTTAATATTGATTGTCATATGGATGAGATATTCGTTATGAAAACTAAAATCTCATCAAATTTAGTTTTATTTGAAGAATGATTTGAAGTGTTACTATTTCTGTGAAGACCTACAACAATGTAACAATGATCTTCACTTATTATGATTATATTCGTATTTGTAGAATATTGTGTTTTATATCATTTATGTGTCTTAAGTTTAATTATGTTGAATTTGTTTTGGAAGCTTAGAATGTTAAGGGTTAGAAATTTATATTCTGATTTATTGATCTGACTTTTATTACCTATTTATTATCCGAATATGTTTAGACATATAAGAAGTTTGATTGTTGAAATATTTTTCTGCTGCTTTCCTTTTTCCATTGTTGCAGATTCCTGTCCCAAACAATTCATTTCACCCTTGTTTTTGGAAATCATGGAATGCAAGAGAGAATGAAGCGGCTAAGCAGAAAAATCTTTGGTACTCTTTATGTACACACGACACTAACACATCTTAAACAGACAAGCTATTGCTAGTGCAATAGCGACAGGGAAACGAGTTTTTTCCTCAGGTTTTTTCACTCGTTTATTGAATCATATGCAAGATAGTATGGTTCCCCTGTTACATTTCCTGAGCTCACACTTGTGTTTTTATGACACACACCAAAATTATAGATATAATCACTTATTGTAAATACAATTATTCAAATTTTGTAAATCCTCCTTTTCAAAAAAAAAAAATATATATATATATATATATATATATATATATATATATATATATATATATATATATATATATATATATATATATATATATATATCTGAATACAATAACAAATCCCGGGATTAAAAACAGAAACCGGATTGAATTCTCTGATCACGACACATCGTAGATCCATGAATTATGATCATTTTCATTGTTATAGATTTCTTCTTTCATACAATGGAAATGATAAATGACAGCATAAAAGAATTTCGAGAAAATTTTACAGAATACCATGACTTTCAAATGAATTATTGTACCCTAATTGTCTTGACTTTACTTTTCAACAATCTTGATTATTGTTATTTCGTTTAAAAAAAACGAATTGTGCAATCTTGACCTAAGCTCACTAGGAAAAATTTCCACATTTCTGGGTTTTAAAAATTAACGTATTTGATCAAAAATTAGATGGACATGTTGTGCATTTTTGAAAAAGGAAGAAAATCTTCGTCCTATGATATCAAAGCAGCTCGTAGTTTAAATTAAAAAACGCCAGTTGAGTTATAACTCGGAAGTCCTTGGGCAAAAAAATTCTGCCCGCCACTGCACTCTACTCTAAAAATGCCTCTATCATGTCAATACTTATTAAGTATTCGAAGTAACAACCGAGATATCTTCAAGCGATAAAATATCAAAAAATTGAGAATTTCAAAATTACTCGAGAACCGTAGAAAATGTGTTCCTGAAGTACTAACGTTTATTAATCTTTTTCATTCAAGATCCTTTGGGATACTGACGGATTGCCCCATAATTAGTATCCACATTACAATATAATGAAATGATAGTAAAAATATATAACAATTATAATCACTTAACACATACAAAAAAAAAACAGTATCAGCAGAAGAAACGGTAACTTAAAAATATTAATCATTAATACATATTAGAGAACAAAGAATACAATCCATGTTTGTTCGAGAAAATGTGCCTTCAACCTGCCCTTGATTTGGGCTTTCGACATGAAAAAGACATCCACGATGTAAGAAAACTCATTTGCATTTTTGTTCATTTTTGTTGAAGTTAAATTCTGCGAGCACGACGTTCACTTGAAAGAAATAGTATATACTTCAGACTCTCTCAGTCTCCTAGATGGAACGTTTATGCCAATCGCGGCGAGCAATTCCTCATTCTGAACAGAATTCTGAAACTACCCGCATAGAGAAATACTACGTCTGCTACTTTGCGACTATTTTCAAGGCTTATGAGGTTAGAGTGTCTTCTGACTAGTGAGTGATTACCCGCAAAACTCAAACCAAACTTAGAACAAAGTTGGTAAAGAAATCTGTTATGAATAGATTCAATTCGAGACCTATAAATCCCATACTAGGGGCAGCAAACCACACTAGCCAAACTCAGTCTACTAAACACAAATGCATAGTACAAAACAATAACTGTCTGCGCGTTTGTAAAGAATTTAGTTCTACTCATTATGAATCCTAACATTCTTGATGCTGCTGTTGAAATATAATCAATATGGACGTCAAGTATTAATTTGGAATCCAAAAAATACCCAAATCATTTGTGCGCTCAACGAGCTGAAGATTAACGCCACCAAGGGAGTAGGTGAATTCGATATTTGATTCCCTTCGAGTGAACGTAATAAATAAAGAAGGAAGCTCTTAGTTATATTTAAAAACAGCCCATTTTGTTGGCAGAACTGGAAAAAACGATCCAGATCAGATTGAAGGTTCTCACAATCGGTCAGAGAATTTATCCGTAAGAAAGTCAATTGCGAATATTAAAAAGCTTGAAAACTTAAAACATTCCTTGATCGGGTTTATATATATATATATATATATATATATATATATATATATATATATATATATATATATATATATATATATATATATATATATATATATATATAAGAACAGCAGGGTCTCGAGTGGGACCCTGGGGTACTCAGACAAAGAAATATGACTCTAAGATTCGAATCCCTCGACTAATACGAATTGGGATCGATTTCTCAGGTAGCAATCGAACCACCGCAGAAGACTGCCCTTCACACCGACCTCTGCAAGACGCTATACGTGAATATTATGGGTTGTTTACTCTGATCAAATGTTTCGCATAGATCAGAGTAAACGGCATCCGTCTGCGCCTGATTGTCCAAACCGTTGTGTAGGTACTCACTATAGATAGACATGTTCGTTTCAACAGACTTCCCTTTCAAGAAACCATGTTTTTCAAGTATGATGAGATGTTTTACAAATGGAAATAAATAATTGTATAACAACTTTTCAAACAATTTGAGAATTAATGATAATTTGGATATTGATCAGTAATTTTTGACGTCTGACTTTGTACCAACAGTTGCGTTCTTCCAACAGAGGTACAACAATAGTTTCAGCAGACTCCCTCAAAAATACAGTGGGAATCAAGTCGGAGCCAGCGCCCTTTCTGAGGCCAATGCCACGTAACGCCTCACCGATTTCATCTTCTGATAGATGAATCGAGTTGAACAAATTAGTTTTCTGAATCTAGTATGTTGTCTATATTGAGGTGAAAATTTTCAGGTTTAAACACACTCTGGAAGTGTTTAGAATACAATTCACAAATTTGTTCACCAGTGCTACCAGTTTCCTGATCCAGCCGCATCTCCGAGGGAAAATTCGCTGAATTGTGTTTTTTCAATGACAAAATATAACAGAAAGATTTCGTATTGTTACGAATCCCGTCCTCAAATGAAGTCACAAATCTTTTGAAATCCGCCTAGATCAGCGATTTCGAACGAATCCTCAGAGAAGAAAAAAAGGTTATAATCACTCTGTACCTAGAATCGTTTCCATTTTTTGTGTAGTTTGTTTTTCCCCAGAATGACCCTTACCTTATTACGCGAATAATAATGTGGAAATTTTCTGTTTTTTCGGTAGCGCGGTATTAGCGCGTTTTAACTATGTGTCGAATGATAGCGTAAATTTATCGACATTTTGGTCTACTGAAATTTCCTCAAAAGTGCCGTTTCAGTCAATGACCGAAATCTCTCTATTTATAGAATTATAATCAGCTCTCTCAGGAGGTCTTATAACACACAAAATTTCCGGGAAGTGGGTCGAAAAATCTGTTATTGACTCCTGAGCTGTTAAAAATATATCAAGTTCTATGATGTCCTGTTCCTCTTGTTTTGTATTGAATAATTTCTTAATTCAATTTCAATTTTGATTCGCTTAAAAATATTGGCTTATTTTATACAGTTTCACTCACATTGGAAATATTAATTGAAATTGTAGTTTTCAGTTGGTATAATCATTTTAATTCACCTGAATCCTGCCATTGCAAAAGAACCAAGTCCTAGGGCTGTAATCAAGCAAATCAAGGCTACAGTTGAATTTTGGGCATACGACGTACATATAACAAAAATAGTTTGTGATATATAGGCTCCGCACGTAAATAATTTTCTAACTTGAGTAACTGTCAGTATTTTTTGGATTATAAACCAATCACCAATATGTCCAGCACCAAGAAGTACGATTGACATTGACAGATAAGGAAGGGCTGTCATAATTCCTGTCTTAGCCAAATCGAAGTCAAGAATATCTATAAGAAATAAAGAAACATTACACTCAACAACATATAACAATTCAAAGGAGATTAGGTTATTACCTTTCATATACTTAGGAAGTTGTGTCAAAAAAGTATAAAAACCCCAATTTTCGCTGAAATGGGCTGCAAAGATTGCCCAAATTGAAACTGATGAGAAAATTTTTCGCCAGGGGTGTTTAATTTTTTTGTACTCCGTAGTTCCTAACGATTCAGTAATATATTTCAATTCTGCTTCAGATATTTGAGAATCATCAGTCGGTTTCTCAGATATGAGAATGGTCCACATGATGTACCACAACAAACCCAGTGCACCTAGAAAATAAGTCTTATTACATCATTTTAGCAGTTAAGAAGCAAATGGAAAATATTACAGTGTACATGGTGTCCCACTGTCAATGTTTTAGTATGGCAGCTGTGTGATAGATAAAAGACCCCACATTTGAGTTCTCGATTTTCAAGGACAATTCATTGGTGAAAAAAATCGCAGGTATTTTCTTTGGTTTTCGGGTTTTCGAAATCCGGAAGATTGTTTGTTTGTTTGTTATTCCTTTAACGTGCTCGATTTTCGTCTTTCGGCCAATGACACGCCGGGGAATTCTGTCTCCTCACAACTCCAGAGTTTTGCCGAACCCCTCTCGTGTCTCGGCATATGCCAATTTCTAGGTTGCTATCAAAATCAGGTGAAAATAATTTGGACATTCTATGGGCACTCATTTGAGTGGTATGCCACGAAGTAATAAAGTTTCATTTTTATTGAATGGTTTTCGAATTATAGTATGAACTTGTTTTTATATGTAAACCATCAATTTTGATAAAATAGGCAGTATTATTTTCTCTCTCGAAATATATAGGGTTAGGCAAAAGTACCTGAACGGTTAATTATCTCAGTTATTCACTGAGCGATTTTTAAAAAAATGTATATTCCTACATTGCTAAACATAAAGAATTCAGTGTTGATATTTTGTGCTCGATAGTGTTTCCGGTGTAGCCAGTGAATTCCAAATGTGACACCCAATGTTTTTATTTATTTTTAAATTCAAAGAAATTTTTTTTTAGAAACAATCAACAAAAACATTTCCTTTCGATGTCGAGTTCATAAAAAATTAAAATAATAAAAATTATATCATCTAAATCAAATTACTTTTGCATTAATAATCAACGGGAAAGGTTGACAAATAATGTCAATTTTTTAGATTTTTGTACTTCAATTCCTAATAATGGTATTCAAGCATAGCGAAGCAGAACGGATCGCGGTTTTGATGGTGCCCGGATATGGTGACAGACAACGATCTCACCAAGAAGTTCGCAGTCTGTTCAATACTGTTCACCCTGATCATCAAATTAGTAAATCTCTAGTATACAGAACTATTCAGCGATATGAAGCAAGTCGGCAAGTGAAAGATATTCCCAGAGCAGGACGCAATTACTGGCAATTAAGGAAGGATTGAGGTTTCTACAAATAAACTAGCTTTGAATCATGTTCATGATATTTCTCCGAGGTCAGTTTGTAGGATACTGAAAACAGAAAAAATGAAACCATATAAAATCCATTTCGTCCATGAGCTTACTGAAGACGATCCTGACTGTAGAGTACAATTTTCAGAGACCATCATGGAAATGTTTATGGTGCATCCAAATTTTTTGAATAGAATCGTATTCTCAGATGAAGCTACGTTCTGCCAAATGTTTGGAATTTTTAACGTTTCCACATCTGTTTGTTACTGTTCGCATCTTTCTCGAAGTCCGGTAGCGGGTTTGCCGTGTCAGTCCATAGAGGGCGACTCTCGTACGTATGTACGAGGTGCGTCCTTTCTGGAATTGATAGGGTACCCCGATGTAGCTTGGTAGGATGCTGAGAAGCGATATGCGACACTGATGAGCTCCTTATAAGGGCGAAACTGCAGTCTGCCGCTTTGTTTCTCGGCATCCTGCTTGGTTGCACTATTGTGGCGCTTGGGGGCTGCGTGCATGGCGGGCAGATTTGGAAACTAGCTCTTGTCAGGAGGGATTATTCATTGATCTACGGATTTTTGAATAATTCGTCTCTCAGATTTACATACATAGACTCCACGCGAAGTTTCTCGCGGAAGATATTTGACCATATATATATATATATATATATATATATATATATATATATATATATATATATATATATATATATATATATATATATATATATATATATATATATATTCTTTTTAAAGAGAGAATTTACAAAATTTCAATAATTGTATTTACAATAAATGCTTATATCTATAATTTTGGTGTGTGCCAGAAAAAGCACAAGTGTGAGCTCAGGAAATGTAACAGGGGAGCCATACTATCTTGTATATGATTCAATAAAAGAGTGAAAAACCTGAGGAAAAAACTCGTTTCCCTGTCGCTATTGCATTAGCAATAGCTTGTCTGTTTATGTTGTGTTAGTGCCATAAAAGCTTTATTTTCAAATTTAAATAATCCGTTAAACCCAGCTGATATTGTATGGTTCCAACAAGATGGAGCTCCCCCACACTTTGCGGTAGATGTTCGAAATTATCTGGATGAAGTTTTTCCAGAAAGATGGATTGGTAAAAGAGGTTCTATCGATTGGCCCCGCGGTCACCTGTTCTTTCGCCTCTGGACTTTTCTTATGGGGCCACTTGAAATGCCGAGTTTATAGAGAACTACCTGCCAATCCAGATGGGTTAAGGCATCGCATAACAGAAGAAATCAATTCGATACCCCCACAATTTCTTTAAAATTCTGTAAGAAATTTCAGTGATCGATTAGGTTATTGTCAGGAGGTGAATGAAACTCATTTTCAACGTGCAAAAATCAAAACTTCAACAATTACTTGTTGAGTCATTTGATTTAGGTGATATTAATTATTGTCATTTTGATTTTTTTATGAACAGACATTGGAGGAAAAAGATTTTACTTATTGTTTCTAAGGAAGTTTTTCCTTTGAATCTAAAAATGAATAAACATATAGGGTGTTATATTTGAAATTCTGATTATGTGGTCATTTCCGGCTACACCGGAAACACTATTGAGAACAAAATATTAACACTAAATCTTTATGCTTCACAATGTAGGAGTACCAATTTTCAAAAAAATCGCTGAGATTATTAGCCGTTCCGACACTTTTGCCTAACCCTGTATATATAACATGGACGACAAATCTCCTCAAATATGTGAATTTTTTCATAAAAGAAATTTCTTTGAACATTCTGTGGTTCCAACTCTTATGGGAATCCCGAAAAAATATCTGAAAAATGTACATGCATTTTGAAAACTCATTCCGTTCGTTTACAGGAGGCAAGCTGACTAGTCCATTTTCCAAATATTAAAACTAATCGAGGCATTAAATAATGAATTATCGATTTTTTGTACAGTAAGATTGATTTTAACGCAGTTTGGTGAGAAAGATTCGGGAGAATCCCCATAAACTTTGTGAACTAATCTAATCATGAAAAAAATTCGAAATTACATTTGTGCATGAGAAAAGTGCTAATTGCATTTTGAAGTAGACAAAAAAAATTTGAAAATCGATGAATAATCGTGAAAATATATCCTAGTCTATTACTCGAGGGGTTTTTGGGGTCGCTGAACATGAATACGACGTCCGTGGAAGCTTGTGCAGTACCGGGTGTCCGCAGCAGGTGTTTTAACGTCTTCCTCTATAGTATAATGACAATTAATCATAGAATTGTCCCACACTCGCTACTCGGGAATTTCTGAGGTCGCTTAAAACGAAAGAGAAGTTGGCGAGAGCCTGCGGTGTACCTGGTACTAAATTATCATGTTTTAGAAACATGCAATAATTTACTATGAAATCGGGGGTTTACTCGTGTCGATATTTGTTTTTGGCGATCTCGAAAACGCCCGACAACAAGGTTGGGCCAATTCTATGACAAATGGTCAAAATACTCTATAGCAGGGGTGCTCAAACTCAAACGATCGACTCTCTGAGAGGCTGCAAGTACATGTAATGCAGGGTTGTCATACATACACGATACACCCTACCTACCTACCTACCTAGGTAGGGTGTACCGTAGCATATGTAGATATTAAATTTCCGCACAATATACATTATTTACGTCATAGTTTGGGTTAGGTTTAGTTAGTTTCTTCTCTATAATATCAATGAAAGAACTCATAGTTATTCAAAATCGCGAGTGTTTTTGGTTGTTACAAAACAAAAGAGTTACATATGGTGTTAAACTTAACTGAGGAGTGACTTTGGAAGTTGAAGCGTGGCACTGCATGTCCAAAGTATACTTTTTATAAGATGGTACGTAACCCCTGAGTGCTAATCGCAAGCACTATGACATATGATCGTCAGTTAGTCGCTTGCGATATTTTGACTTAATTATCTTCATTTCAGAAAATGCAGACTCGCACGCGTAAGTTGACCCAATCATTGGCGTCAGCTGAAGGGCGATTTGCCTTAGATTCGGATATTTATCTTCAGATGAGATGTATATCTGATATAATCTGCACCAACTCATTTTCAACAGAACATGAGTTCATATTAAACTGACTTGCTATTTCAGTAGCTAAGTCCTCAATGTTTTTACATGAAAAAGGATAACTCATAAATGATACTAGATTTGTCAATTTACTGCAATCATAAAAACGCATTTCGAATTGTTCAAAAATATTTGATAATTCAGCCTCATACGTATCATAATTCAACTGAGGAATCCTTGTTTTCAAAGACGGAAAATGTTTCAGATCCTTTATTTTCACTTTATCTATCATAAGTTGCAATTTACTTTTGAATGCGTTTACTGCGCTAATCGTCTCTATAATAGTTTTTCCTTTACCTTGAAGTTCCAACTTTATGGTGTTTAAGTGCATTGTGATGTCAGTCAAAAAATCCAAATCAGTCAGCCGTCAGTCGTTTTTCAACATCTGAGTGTCATCACCTCTTTCGTCTAGAAAAGCTGTTATTTGGGCAATAGTTCTTGAAACCTTTCTAAGAACTAAATCAGTGTGTTAAGCTGACTCCCTATCTTCGCAAGCTACGTGCACGGATGGAATTTGCAATCTTTGTTGCAATGTCCATATTTCTTTCGTGCTTAAAACTTTTGAACACAAAACTTGTTGATGTATAATGCAATGGAATGAAAAAAATTAAGGGAAATCTTCATTAGCTCGACATAATGCCTTAATACCGTTTATGTTTCCAGTCATTGCTGGTGTACCATCGGTTGTAATGCATACTAATTTATTTATTGGTAGCTTGTAGTTATTTACAAAATTGAAGAAAACGTCATATATATCTTCGCCACTAGATTTTAAAATCTCCAAATAAAGTCTCACCCGCTTCAATAAATGCTTCCTTCAAATCTAACCGATCCATCTTCGAATGGTTTCTTGTGTTTCGCCAATATATGAGATATTGTAAATGACGCGATTCTAGCAGCTTTTGATTGTTTGACTGGTCTTGTGAACATGGTTTGTTCTTTTTTCAAACAATATATCAAATCACGTACTTTTCGTTTTCTTAATTGACTCGGTGGCGGAAGATCCTTATCATTGTTTTTATTAACCGTTTTATGATGCCTCTCTAAGTTACCACGCTTAGGTATTGCAACTGACGCACGACAAATAAGACAAATGCAGTTATTCTTCACCATACAAAAAAAAATTCTTCCTCCTAGTCGTTATTAAAATGTTACGTTTTAGATTTCTTCGCTGCACTCATTTTGTACTATTCAATATTAAACTTTGTATCGACATAGTATTGCCTTCAAGTTACAATTCAGAATGACTCCACTTCCTGCAGGCGCAATATTTATATCGGCGTGAAGGAAATTCTCGAATGTTCCCGTCAAACGCGCCGCCCGAAATTTGTAGAAAAGCGGCAAGAATGAAAAACATGGCTTTTCTTTAACGAGAACCGCGCGTTCCTCAAACAAAGCCGCCTTTTGCCGCTAGTAGAGTGATATTTCATTACGTAATAAATTTTTGTGGTTTATTAACCACCTATTAAAATTTTTTTCTTCCCGAGATCTACTTAAAAATAACTCGCGATCGATCGTTTGAGCACACCTGCTCTTGAGGAATATGTTTAAAACCCCCGCTGTGGGCACCTGGTACTCCACAGGAACTCGACGACCTCGTGGTCGTGTTCAGCTACCTCGAACACTACCGAGAAAGAAGTTTGGACCAATTCTATGATGAATTGTCATAACATTCCGAAGAAAGACCCCAAAAATCCCCGACTCACAGATTAGAATTCATTTTCATGATTATCTACCAATTCTCAATTTTTTTATAATTGTCTAGTTCACAATGGAATTCTGAAATACATCTTTCTTATGCCCAAATGCAATTTGGGATTTCTTCATCAGTCCAACGCTCGAAACTGCAATAAAATCCATCTTACTGAGCAAAAAATCGATAATAAGGCCTTTTTTTGTGCTCCTATGTCTGGACTAAACCGAATGTTATAAACATTGGTTCATTCAAAGCATTTAGAGACAATGAAGAAGTTACAATGGCAATTTAGGAAGCTGTTACACTGAGTCCCTCAGTACCATGTAGGCAGTTTGAAGCAGAGAGTATGATATCTAAATCTAAGATATTAACCTTAAGATGAGGAAATTTCAGTTTCTACAGCCAGGGGATCATGAGCGACGGTAAGAATTTTACTGATGGTATCAGGAAAACTCAAGAGAAAATCTTCTTTTTCTTCTTCTTCTTCACGGTGTAGAAGGCGTAGCGTCTGTTCAGTTCCGGTTTCCCTGCAGCAGTTCTTGTGAAGTTGATTGCCAACTGTCCCGCCATCGTTTTGGTGGTCGTCCAACGGGTCTTCTTCCGTGTGGTATGTTGTTATATACGATTTTGGCTATTCTATCTGTGGTCATTCTGTTTACATGCTGGTTCTATTCTCTTCTTCTTTTTCTTACCCATCTTCCAATATCGTCTGTTTCACATTTTTCCCTTATGTCGGTATTTCTTTGTCTGTCATTCAATGTGTAACCGGTTATAGTTCTTAGCGTTTTCATTTCTGTTGTTCTTAGTATCCTCTTTGTTACCGACGTTTCCGCTCTTGTTTCTGCCGCGTATGTCATAATTGGTCGCACACATGTTTTGTAGATTCTGAATTTGCATGGTATACTGAGGTGTTTATTTCTCCAAATTAGTTGTTTAAGATGTCCCGATACTGCAGCTGCTTTGTTCACTTGTCTCCTCACTTCATCTTCAAGGTATCCTGTGCTTGTTATTTTGCACCCTAAGTATTTGAATGACATGACTTGGTGTATAGTGGCGTTGTCTATTGTTAACTTGCAGCGCAGAGGTTCCTTAGCTATGGTCATGCATATTGTCTCACTTGTTGAGATTTCCATTTTGAAATTTTTTGCGCGTTTGCTAAAGGCGTATAACATTCTTTGTAGGCCGTCTTCTGATTCTGCAATGAGTACGGCGTCATCGGCATAGCATAAGATGTTAATTTTGTAGGTTCCCATGCGGTATCCTAGTCCCAAGTTTTTAACGGTCTCTACAAGTTGGTCCATAACAGTATTAAATAGTAGAGGGCTAAGACTATCAACTTGGCGGATGCCCGACGTTGTTCCGAAATGCTGCGTTAGGGTGTGGTTTGTTCGTATTTGCGTTGTTGTATTAGTGTTCAGATCTTTTATGAGTCTTATATATTTTTTGGGTACCTCTTTGTTTTCCAGTATCTTGATTACATCCTTCAGTTGGACTCTGTCGAAGGCCTTCGTTAAGTCTATGAAACAAAGATATGCTGGAGTGTTATATTCAAGAGACTTTTCTACTAATTGCCTTGTTATAAATAGTGCATCGACCGTGGACCGGTTTTTTCGAAAGCCTTGTTGCTCTTCGCTGATTGGCATTGTTGACGTTATGTCATCGGCAAGAATCTTTGTAAGCAGTTTCAAAGAGGTGCTTAATAAGGTTATTCCGCGATAGTTGGCAGGATTTGTTTTGTCTCCTTTTTAAAGATAGGCACTGTTACACTTCTTTTCCATTCTTCTGGTATTTTTCCGTGTTGAATTATGATGTTAAACAGTTTTGTGTACTGTTCTCTCATGGCTTCTCCGCCATATTTGATCATCTCATTTGTTATCTTATCTTCATTTGGAGCTTTCCTATTTTTAAGTTTACTTATTGCCATAGCTACTTGCTCTTTCGTGATTGTTACCGATTCATTTATAATGTCGTTTTCTAAGTCTTCTTCTGGGGGTTCTTCTTCATATTTTGATTCGGTGTAAAGATTCTTGAAGTATTTTTTCCATGTTTCGTTTGTGATTGTTTTCAGTTGTAAAGTTTCATTGGTGTCCTTTTTCATACCCCTTAATAATTTCCAAATTCGTTTTTGCGCTCCGATATTTCAAATGGACTGATGAAGTGAGGTGACCACTGAAGGATTGATTATGCAATCCCAATAATCAATATTAATGGTCCGATGTCAATCCTCATAGGAAAGTGAATGTCCTACACAAAGGGCGATGGTGTTTCAATATTTGCTGCGCGTTAATGAATCACCGTGTTTTGGCGTACGTCATTTTCAACTAAACTTTTCCTGGGGAACTTTATTATGATA
This sequence comes from Cryptolaemus montrouzieri, assembly GCA_013387265.2. Classification (NCBI taxonomy): domain Eukaryota; kingdom Metazoa; phylum Arthropoda; class Insecta; order Coleoptera; family Coccinellidae; genus Cryptolaemus; species Cryptolaemus montrouzieri. Next base: position 32,251,321 of record JABFTP020000144.1, on the reverse strand, counting down.
TAATAAGTAAGAACATAGTCGAGGGGTTTTGGGTGAAATTCCTTTGGTTTATAGAATGTTAATATATTTCGACATGATGGCGCTCCCTCACTCCAGATAAGAAATGTCTCAAAACTTTTAAACCAGTCTTTCGGTGATAACTGGATGAGAACGAGAGGGCCGGTGAGATGCAAACCTCGTTCACCACATTTAACTTCATTAAATTTTTCCTCAGGGGATATGTCAAGATTTTTATAAAGACAAACCCATAATGCTATAGAAAAATAGAAAAATGACAAAACACTTCATAAATTGTTCAGCTTCAGTGACCAATATCCAAATTAAAAATGCATTTTGAATAATGGAAATACATATGAATATTCCAAGTAGACTTCGTTGTTGTGAGCGTTGACTTAAAAACCTTTAGGAAGCTTTGTGCGAATTCGTACCAGCATACTACATAAAACCATACAATGTTCAAAGAATTTTCATTTCTGGAAAAATTCACATTTGTCAGGCATATTATTTATATGTATTTGAAGAGAGAAAAATATTGTAATATCCAAATTCACCTATGGTTCACTTTGAAGAAACAAATTATAATTCGAAAACCATTCAACAGAAAAAATTTTTGAATACATTCCTGCATTCCACTCAAGAAAAGCCTGTAGGATGTCAAGATAGCTTTCAGCCAACTATAAACCAAACTAGAAATCTAGAAATACTCTAAAACAGAAAAAGATAGCTGCGATTTGTTTTTACCGATTAATTGTCCTCTGAAATCACAGTAATTCATACAACTGCCGCATTAAAATATCAGAAATTGGACACCATTTGCACAAAAAATTTCGAACCATTAAATATTTTCTTAAAAAAGATAAATGTACTTGTTTGTTTGCCGTATTTGGTATTTAGACACAACCAAATTTATATGGAATCACTCGGTATTTCATATTATCTATTGTTTTTAACCATGAATCTTTAACTACTTGTGAAGAATGAAGTTTTTTATCGTAAAAAAAACTGGATAGTATGATAGAAATGTTGAATTATCACCAAATGTTCGAGATATTGTACTCAGTCGTCAATGATGATTTAAAACTGTGAATTTTAAAATTTAAAAAAGCCTATTATCATAATTGAAAATGCCTTACGTTGGATTGTCCGATGTGCAGAGGGGTCGAATAATTGCTCTCGTTGAAGAAGGGGTAACACAGAGGGATATGGCGGCCACAATGGGGGTATCACAGGGCGTGATTTCAAAAACTTACGCTCGATACGTGGAGCTATAATCTCTGCAAAATAGGCCTAGAAGAAGTTGTAGGAAGATTACTTCTGAAGAACAGCACCGCTTTTTGTGCCAAATTGCAAATAGAGACCCTAGTGCGTCGGACCCCATACTCCAGAGGCAATTTCTGGAAGCAACAGGCATCAGTGTATCAGTCGAAACGATACATCAAAGACTTCGTTCAAGGGGTTTATACGCCAGAAGGACCTTAAAAGTTCCAGAGCTAACCATACAACAAAAATTAACAGACTCAATTGGTGTATCGAGCACCAGAATTTGAGTATTGAGAATTGACGTTCTTTTTTCGGATGAGACCAGAATTGGTGTTCGATCAGATAACCGCCAGATTCGGGTTTTAAGGGGTTGTGTAAGACAAGCTAGACTCCGAGCAGCAAGACAAATTCCAAAATACCAAAGGAGCAAAAGAGATTTGGTTTCGTTTCCTACGAGTGCAACGGCTAGAAATTACGTGGACCTAGTGCTGGAGCCCATAGTGAGACTATGGTGGCGTGCCCACAGTGCGAATTCCATTTTTATGCAAGATAATGCTCCTCCGCATACCAGCAACCTCGCGCGACATTATCTTGAAACAAAGGGAAACGCTATTTTGGACTGGTATACTTGCTTTCCAGACCTAGAATCCTATTGAACCTTCCTGGTATAATCTCAAAAGGAAAATTAGATCACGCCAGGATAATCCATCAACCCCACAACAGCTCATTCAAACAGAAGAGCTGCAGAATATCACCCCAGAATACGTCGAAAACCTAATTCAAAGCATGCTTAGACGGATTCAGGCTTGTATCAGGGCAAGAGGAGGTAATACAAGCTACTGAGGTCGAGAAAAATCACCTACTCCGTGAGAAAACAATGTTCAATTCTTTTACTACATGCGGAAAGAGTCTCATATTTTCTTTTATTTGTTTCTTTCTTAAAATAAAAATTTATTTATTTCTTTTTTCAATTGAAATATCTCAAAAAGGATCAATTTCAAAAATCCTTTGCAATTTTCAAAACCCTAAGGTAATATTCACAATATCGAGTGATTCCATATAAATTGACTCTGTGTATTGTTAAAAATCAAAATGTTCCACATTATCAAAATATAAATTAAAGGTTTATAATATCAAAAAAAGGATCAAGAATAAATGCTAAATGTGATATCTTGAAAAAAAAATTATGTTAAGTTGAAAAATTTATTGATTTTTGGAACTATCCATTAGCCTACCTACCAACTACTCAATATTCGCTGGCTACTGCCGATAATCACGAAGAGCTCGTTCTAGTTAATCATTAATTCATTATCGTATCAGCGCAAATGACAAGATTCTGGATTTTTCATTGACTGGCCTTTCTGCTCGATCTCTCATCCAGTCAACATCTGCAGGTTTGTACGTATTTTGTGTAATTTCGATTTATTGGCTTTAAATTTTCGAGATTATAGATTCTCAGGCCTCATGATTTTGGAAATTTTGCTTTTTGCCTGTTAATTTCATGTTTCATATGTAATTCTTACCATATTCAATAACTTTGCTTAGATATTTCTTTCCATTTAACAGTTTATTAAAATTTCATTTTATTCATATTTTCCTTATTCGTATCTTTTATCTTTTCGTTTCACCGATTAGGTTTATTATCTACATGTTTGGTAAATTATTCGAGTCCATAATAAAGGAGCTATCTACTAACCTATTTCGTTATTTTGCAGCACGTTAACAATTTGCTGTGTGCTATGAAAGCGAGTGTTATCCTTCATATAAAAAAGTTCACAGCTTAAAAGTTTCTTGAGCTACCCCAAAATGGAATCAGAATGCGCATAAGCCATTGTGGACATTTTCTCCCCACTCCAGTTCTCTGCCGTTCGACAGCATCTCCCTATTCATTATCGTATCAGCGCAAATGACAAGAATCGAAATTTTTCATTGACTGGCCATTTCCGCTTGGTTTCTCATCCAGTCAACATCTTGAAACACTTTAGTTCTCTGCCTAAGTACAGATAAGATTTTCTGTATAGTTATAGCAGGTTTGTACGCATTTTATGTAATTACGAGTTATTTGACAAGCTTATTGGCTTTAAATTTTCGAGATTATAGATTCTCAGGCCTCATGATTTTGGAAATTTTCCTTTCTGCCTGTTCATTTCATGTTTCAAAAGAATCCTTACCATATCCAATAACTTTGCTAAGATATTCTTTTTCATTCACAATTTATTAAAATTTTATTTTATTCATATTTTCCTTATTCGTATCTTTTATCTGTTGGTTTCAGTGATAGGTTTATTATCTACATGTTTGGTAAATTATTGATTCATATAAAATCTATGGAATTCGGTTTCTCATTATTCTGGTGCTCACCGTTTTTCTTATCTCATTCCATTACAACATGTATGCAAGTACGCCATTTAATTCTGATTCGGTGTAATTTGACATTTCAGTTTTATTATCCAATATCATAACAAACCATAAAAGAGATCATTATTATTGATTCCGTTCAGAATTGAAACATTTAATGGATTCTTTCACTTCAATTTCGTTTCTGTAAGTATTTATGTAATTCTGCCGACGTTTGGTTCAAATAATTAATATGAATCAGTTGAAAGGACGCACTCGTACCTAGTATTTTGTTTAGGGGAAACCTCAATCAACTTAAGCAGTTATCTGCCCCTCTGACATGTATTCTCTGTATGAAGCTCTTAGACTTCTGGTGGAGATTCATATCTCATTTTATTTGTGAAAAATTAACAATTTATTAAATCAATTTCATCTTTACTCCGTCGGAATTTATTTTAGTCTTGATATTCCAGTTTGGGGTTGCTTACAAAAGGCTTATCTAATGTATTCAATTTGGTGGGTCGTTTGGCTACTAAAACAATCCACAAGCATTTATTCTAAGCTCAGCTTATTAAATATTGATCACTTGTTAACGACCAGAGGATAACAATAGAAAGTTAGAACACAAATTTCAAGGTATTTAGTCCATAAAAGGTCCATTGTGCGATTTACTTCGAACCATTTAGTTCAATAACGAGCCTTCAGTTCTTACTTAACTGATGATGCTGCCTACGTTGTGCTTCTCGTTGTAGCTGTAAACCTGTATATGGCAGAAGAACAACGATGAACAGATATCTATGTAGCTATGTTTTTGCTATACTCAGCTTGTATATTGAGGAGGGTACTATCATTGCATTTTGAATAGTTAGTTCCCAACTTTCATTATTCTCATCGACAGGTATTATTTATTATCGTGGACTTGTGCACTATCTCAGCTTTTAGCTGGATAAAATTTACATTTCCAGATTCAACAATCAAAGGGAATAGGCGCGATTACAATATACTTGACATAAATTTTCTTACTATCCTACATGTATTGAGAATAACAGCTTTTTGCATGTCTATGTAAGTATTCTTATGCAATACTAATTTCTTAAGGCTATCATGCAAAGTTTTGGGTATTAACCCAGTCGAAGAAATGATGACAGGAACGATATCTATTTTATCGAGGTGCCTTATCTGCTTTATCTCAGCAGCAAGGCCTGTGTTTTTGGACTTTTTTTTTGGACTTTTTTTGGACCTGGAACTTATTCAGCACGCTGATATTTTTTGGTATGACGAGATTCATGCTGTTCTGGCTCTCTTATAATACACCACTATGTCCGGCTTATTATTCGTAACCATTCTGACAGTGATAACAGGCCTATCGTAGTATAATCTTATAGAGTCATTTTCCAATACGGGCGCCGGTTGATAGTTGTAATATGGCTGGAAGGTATTCAGGAGACCGTACTTGTGTGCAAATTTCTGATGGATAATGTTACACACTTGATTATGCCTGTGAAGATAGTCCGTATTGGCCAGCCGGACGTAATATGCTGTATAGTCTTCGATGTTAAATGGCATTTTCTGCACTTATCTGTTCGTAATGTTCCGTCCTTAATTATAAATTTTTTGTAGTTGTTTGTAGCGATCACTTGGTCTTGAATGGCCATAGGGAATCCTTCTGTTCCCGCGAATAATTGTCTTTTCATCAAACATTTGTTGGAGGCTTCTTTGTCGATGTGTGGTTGATTAATCTCATGGTGATGTCGTCCATGCAATTTCTTTCTTGACCATTGCTCTTGTTTTTCAATATCAGATAGGAACGGTAGGTTCAGCAGGCCATCCCTGGTATCAAGATTCAGAGATGTATATCCTTTATCAGCCAACGATACCACTCTATGGAGGTCAGAAGTGCGAGCTTTTGCAGAGTTGTGTTAATTGACAACATCCATTAATCCGCGACCTCCTTCTTTCCACTTCAAAGTTGTTCTTATAACAGACGATTTTGGATGGTGGTTGTTGTACTTCGTCAGTATTGTTCGGGTCTGCCTTTGAATATCATCCAGTTCTGTCTTATTCCATCTGATTATTCTAAATGAGTAAAGCAACCCTGGAATGGAGTAGGTGTTAATTGCCTTGACTAGATTCCCTGAGTTGAACATTGATTTCAGCACAGTCTTCAGACTCTGACTGTATTCTGAACGAATCTTCTCCATTGACTGTTTTTGGTCTAGCAATCACTATTTGGAAGTTGTGTTTCACCATCTATGACTTTCCCTCTCTGAATGTTCAGGGTCTTACATTTTTCAATGCCGAGAACTTACTGACAGTTTTCAGCAGATTATGTGATAGTTCCTATCTGCTTTTATCCAAAATCTGTATCCTGTTCTATTGAACATTGAAGATAATGGGTTCATAGCCAAACAGAACCATAGTGGAATCAAAGAGTCAAGGAGGTTTTAATTGACTTATTGTTTATGTTGACCTGCAGAGACGTACGCCAGTGTGTCATTGTAGTCTTCAAGAATTCTATCAAAGCTGGATGAATTTTGTATATCTGCAATACTTCAACAAGCCAAGAATGTGCGGTACTTTCGAATGCCTTCAGATAATCGAAAAAAGCTGAATAAACATTCCGATGCCCTCCGTGAGCTTGTTTCATTATCACATAATAGATGATGAGTTGTTCCTTGAACCCATGGTGTTTCTCTCTGCATCCCTTCTGCTCCTCAGCTAATATATTATTGGCGTCAAGATGTTGGTATATTCGATTGGATATGCATGAGGTGAGTATTTTGTAGAGCGTTGGTAGACATGTGATTGGCCTATACTGAGACGGATCAAGAGTTCTATCGCTCTCAGGTAGCATATACGTTAAGCCTAGTGTTAGGTAAGTGGATGTTTTCTTGGGATGTTGAAGAACATACGTGAGCTGTGTCGCTAGGGCTCCACGGAGCTTATCAAACTTCTTGTACCAGAAGTTGTGGATATTATCTATAACTGTGGCCTTCGAATTGTTAGTCACTCTAACTACTGTTGGGGTTTTTTCCTCCGTTATTCCTTCGAAGTCCATATGTTTGATATGAAGGTGTTGTTTTCATTCGTGATCCATTTCGCAACTTTATTGTGTTCTTTGGGGTTCGACCATAGCGAGGACCAATAATCGGTCAAGCACTGTGCGTCAGGTACTTCTCTGTTATTGTCGATCGCAGTTTTGTTATTTCCCTTATGAAAATTGGTCCCGCTTTTGAGGAACCTTTGGTGTTGGTGTTTCCTTTCAGTACACTTGACGTATCTTGAGAGCCTCTTTGCTTTTGCTTGGAGTTTCTGATTCAAAGTGTCCATATGCACGTCGTTGTGTTGCTTGTGGTGATCAGGGGGTTTTGTGTTCGTACCAATTTTCCTATGAATTTTGCGTATATGTGATTTCAAGCGCCTTGAGGGTTTTTGAATAATGCATTCTTGAAGGCATTCACCCCCGGCCCGTCAACTATAGCCTCGGAGAGACCATTCCACAAATCAAACAATAGGTTCGAAATAAAATGATCCCGAAGTGAATGCTTAAAACTCTTCTTACTCAACTCCAGATAATGGCCAAGAAGGCGTTAGTCCAAATTAAGGCGAAAAAGATTTCCGAGATCAGCACCGAATAACGAATGGAGAGCACAATAAGTTATTATTAGGTTTCCTCGACAGCTAATAATGAAGGAATGATCGGCGGTTGAACAAATTCAACCGCTCGCTATAATCTGGACGTGGGATACCATACGGATAAGGAATTCGTGTGGCCCGTCGCTAGATATTTTCAAGATTCTGCATGTTGCGAATAAGCGTAGAGCACCAAACTGGTCCACCAAATTCAAGGATAGGACGTACATACGTTTTATACAATAGATAACACGTTGCAAGATCTCTGACCACGAAAGGTCATGTGAAATTATCACGCCCAGATCAGAATGATTGTTGCAGCTGGTTATATTTTGGCCTGAAAGTGAGTACACGTGTCCGGGGTTGTTCTTGCCTAGATTAAGTACCCGATATTTCTAGAGATTTAATGGTAACAACCATTTCGAGATAGCGTCTAACTATTCCTGGATGGTTTGTACATTCGTAGTTGGATTGTTAAAAATCTTACTGTCGTCGGCAAAGAACATGCATTGTGAATGTAGGACAGATGGAAAATCAGAGATATTTAGGACGAATAGAGTCCAAGAACTGAACCCTGGGGGACTTCACTCAAAACCGATTTCGTAGACGAAAGAGAAGTACCTACTCTAACACGGAAGCTCCTTCCCGATAAAAACTCTCCACCCAAGACAGCAGCCTGTCCCGAATGCCTAAATGTTAGAGCGTGTATAAAAGCCGTCTGTGCGGGACACGATCAAACATTCTCATGCCAACCACCGTTTTTGCCACATCGTTCTATCGATAGCAGCAGTCAGTGTTTAGTGCAGCAGAGTTTCTGAAGTGCGCTTGTCAGTGCACCTTGTGTATCAGTTCTTGTACTCTATCAGAGACAGTAAATAGTGTATAAGGTGTTTTCATCAGGTGAGACTATTAACCAAATTTTTTCCTTAACAGCAACTTTACGGAAACGCATTCAAAACCAAGTCAGGACCATCCCGACGGTACCGCCCATGGAGGCGTCGCGATATTCATAAAGAATACTATCCGACATCAACCCCACAAAGTTGATGGCGGAAAGTTGGAAGTAATTGGCATAACAATAGTCTCACAGTCGCGTAATCTCAGAGTCATCGCTGTTTACAATCAACCTAATCGAAACCTCGATAAGAGATCGTTTGCTAACCTATTCGACGATCGCACCCCCACTATAGTAGCTGGAGATCTGAACGCTCGTAACACCTCATGGAACTGTACCTCAAATAATATGTTTGGTCACTCTCTCCTCGCGTTGAGCCTTTCTCACAACGATCTAACGATCAATGTCCCCCTTCAACCAACGCACGTTCCTGGTGATCATCGAAAATCACCTAGTGTACTTGATTTATTCGTCACTAAAAATGTGGACACATATACCTCGGTATGGTCCGTATCAGATTTATGCTCGCATTATAATCCGAGTTTATGGTACTAAACACCAGTTTCAGATCCAAAACTCTCTTCTAAAATAGATTGGCTCCAAATCAAGTTCTTTCCTGAACAACCACTGCCAAGCATTTTCAGTACCGGTAGGACGAACGCTGTTATCGATAACATGATAAAAAATTTCACGAAGCATATCACTGAGGCCACCGAAAAAGCGACAACACATTAACAGATACCATCTGATGGCATGGTTCTCCCTTTCGAAGTGGCCGAAATGATAAAGCAAAAAAATCGTACACGTACCAATTGGCAACGAACACGCGATCCAGATTTTGAATCTCTTTTGAATAAGTAGCAACGCGAGATCAGAGACCAGCTCACCGAAATCCGTAGCGATAACTTCCGAAATTTCATCGCTGAAGCAAATGACCATCCCAAGAGCGTCTGGAAAGTCATTAAGAAACTTAAAAATTCTAAGTCAACTTCTCTTCCGGCTCTGAAATCCGGGGGTCTCACCTTCACTTCAGACCCAGAAAAAGCGGATATTTTTGCCAGGTCTCTACAGAACTAATGCTCTTCGTTTGCAAGTTCCCCTGATTTCCAAACGTTCCACGACAGTGTTACGAATACAGTTCGTCAATACCAGCAAGTCGCCCCTGAATTCATTCCATTAAAGACGGACGAAATCTCATCTATCCTGAATTCCCTGAAACCGAGGAAACCCCCTGGTATAGATGGCATTCCGAATAAAATCCTCAAAATCCTACCTCAAAACTGCATAATATAGCTAAACGCTATTATCAACTCTATCCTTAGACATCAATATTTCCCAAACATCTGGAAAAAAGCGTTGGTTGTATGTTTACCTAAGTTTGGTAAACCACTTAGCTCTCCTTCGAGCTATAGGCCTATCTCACTGTCACCTTCCATCAGCAAAATCACGGCACTGGACACCAGCTCCTTCGTGTCGGCGAGTATCTCACTGATTGCCACAACAAGCGTTGCTACACGTCAATGCTTTTCTTGATGGCAAACTGGTGTTTGGTCGCATCTGGCAAGACGGACTCTCATGTGAAATGATTATATTCAGATCCACCGCATACCTCACAAATATTGTACGTTCGTTCCTAACGAACAGGTCCATCTCTGTCCGTGTTGGTAACAGCATATCATGTCCAAGAACTATTTCAGCCGGTGTCCCTCAAGGGTCTGTATTTTCGCCCACATTATTCAATATTTTTTCGTCAGATATTCAATCCGACCCGAATATTCTTACAGCCCTATATGCAGACGATATTGCCCTTATATCGTGCAGCAAAACAATTGTTAATGGTAGCTCACGGATCCAAAATCATCTGCCTAATCTCCTGGAACGGTATTCCAAGTGGCGCCTCCAGATTAACGAATTCAAATCTGAAGCTACCTTCTTCTGCAGAAGAATGAGGACACCCCCCAACTTCAAAGTCCATAATTCTAATATTCCATGGAAACGCTCAGTGAAATATCTTGGTGTTCACCTCGACAAAAGGCTCACATGGGACAAACTGTCCAAAATAAAGCCCGAGCTGCCTTTGTCCAACTCCAAACTTTCTTCCGGAATACGAAAGTGAACCACAGAACCAAACTTCTAGCCTTCAAGGCAATAATCCGCAGTATATTCACATATGCTATTCCAATCTACGACACAGCTCCGAAGAAACGTTTCCAAAGATTAGAATCCACATATTTCAAGCTGTTGCGAGCAGCGCTCGCCATTCCATGGTACGTTCGAAACTCTGACGTATTGAAAGACTTCGGTATGCCATCACTTACCGAAATTATTCTCAAATTGACTCGCAACCTTCGAGCAAACATAACAGGTCATGAGAATCCTACAGTCTCTACACTATCAAACTATAAACCAAAGCGGTATGATATCATCAGAAGACCGTGTTCCCTGGTAACTGATTAGACCCTCCGTCCGCGAAAGCGTATTTGACTTAGGTCAATCTCCCCTTCTTTTGTCATTTTCTCTATGCATGGAGACTATAGCCTACGGGCTGAAACTCCAAGAGGAGGTTTTTAGTCGGTATAAATCCGACATTGGCCCCGTTCCTGGGGTGCATCTTTTCGAAGATTTTCCTCCACTTTGTATAAAAAAAAACGACACGATCAAACGCTGCGAGAAATACAAATAGACGACATCGGCCGGCATGAGCCCATCCAACATCCTCGTCGAAATGTCGACACATTACAACAGATTTATAATGACCGAACGTCCAGGAATGAAATCATGTTGATCTTCAGGAATAATCTGATTCAGGAGTGCAAACTCCAATACTTTTTGAAGAATTATCCTTTTGCAAATTTTTGCAGTAATAGTGACAGGACTACTCGGACGATAATTCTCAGCATTCAATTCATCTCCTTTTTTAAAGATATTAGTTATCTCCTTGTATCTCATAGTCTCGCAAATTTTTTCAAGTCAATCCTAAAGTTGCGTTGGGTCCTGAAAATGATTAGCTTGTTGCAATTTTAATACTCCAATTTCAACCCATTCAATGATCAGTCATGACGTCAGTAATCCTGGAAATAAGGGGCTATCCTAAAAGAATATTTCAAAACGAAACAGCAACAAACATTTTACTACACCACTCTCCCCACATCAACCAAACCTGCGTCAATATCAGATATCAGCGCCTAACATCAGAAACTATCTTGGTCTACCGTTGATGAAAACAAATGTTTCAATTCGTCCTGAGAAAGTGTCGTCCATTCAAGATAATGGTTCAAATGAAAATTCATCATTTATTAATTTTCAACGCAACTATACTGACAAGAATAGAAGTGAATCAAATTTTTATTTACTGAAAAGTCAATTGAAAATTGTTCTAATACAATCTTAGGTGAACAAAATATTAGAAAAGGTGGTATTAATTTTTCCATTCCGCCACCAAATTTTAATAATGCACCAATTGAAAATATGGGTTGTCTTCCCCAACAAACAACAAGTAATTTAGACGTGAATTTAGTTAAATGGCAAGTGATCGATTGAACAGTCGTTTTCCGATATATTGTATCTAATGTGTTTGTGTTATAATAGACATCACAGTGACCTGGTTACATAAAACTTCTTACAGAGTTTCCTATACCTATTCAGCTTCAAAGACACTCATGCTTGCCTAGATCTAATAAGGTATTTATCTACTTTATTTAATTTTCTTCTAGTCGCAGCTTAAATGTAAATAATCCCATAAACACTTACTTTTCAGTGAATTATTCTTTTATTACATTTAGTACACTGGCACTACAATTTTCTTAAGTTGAATATACCCCCAATAATAATGAGCATATTGAAACGTTAATTACACTAATGTTTTAAAATATTTATAAGGATGAAATTGTCTTTTTGAAAACGGTTCTTTTACTTACCGAACACGTAGAATATACTCGACCATCCCAACCATTCAGCTAGCAGCGCACATGCTGGCATGGAAACTACTGTTCCTACATAGGCACCTGTATAAGCAAATGTTCCTAAGCGACTTCTTTCCAATGGTGGGGCCCACTGGGACCAAATAGCATGCATGCAAGGATAAGTGACCCCCTTGAAAAAAAATTGAGTGAGTACAACTGATGAAAAGTATTTTATGGGACTATTCTTAACGGAAAAAATAAAACCTCTTTGGTGTAGCAAACAAGTCCAAATTTTGACTTGATGAGATCCTGAGTTATTTGAGGTAAGATGCCAGATATTATAACATGTCTGTGCTAATTATTATTTTCAAATACTCAGAGGGATGAAACTGAAACGAAATCAAGAAGTAAGTATATTGTCGAGAACTTCGGTAGTCTTACGATCGTAGGATTGCCAAAGCGCGAATAATAATATAAATTATTACTAACTACGAAGCTGCACTGAAAGCCTTACTACTCCTCCCTCACGGTGCAAAAATGTCGTTCAACTCTGTCTCGTTTGGGAAAGGTGAAACGACCTGGCCCAGGTAATTCAGGGCATAACAATCCATGGATTGTTATGTGAGAGCACAGGTTTTAACATTACTTAGACAATTTCAGCTTGTCATCAGTAAACCACAAGGAGAACCAAGGCTTGGGATGAAGTATCATAAGAACAACTTCATGTGTGAATGCCTTACCGTGGATAGAATCGAAGAATTTGAAATAAATTGCAATTAAAAAAGGCTAGTAAACTCTTATTAACTAGGCATTTGAGATTCATGAGAATGGTGGATCTTATAGATGAAGCATAAAGTAGAGTATCCTACAATAGAACACTTGGTCGCAGTCGAGGAGACTTCGCTCTCAACAAATAACTAATTAATTTCGATTGTCATTACAACCGGTAAACTGAAATGCACAATAGCGTTTTACTCTTCAAGAAGACGCGTTGAAAGGATCAGATGAAATGTATGAGGCGTTCTGGAAGAACGACATTGGGACAAATAATTCTATATGCAGTATATATGACAATGTTGCATTTATTTGGGTAAATGTATATATTCAGTATACTAATAATCCTTCTAGAATCAAAAATTAATTGAGCATCATAATATGTCATAACCAAGAATGTCAAAAATTCTTATGATCTAGTTTATTGATGACCCTACTCAAACTCCATCTTCTCTAGCTCGAACGAGGTTTTTAGGTTATTCTTTTGCATGATGCCTCCTTGGAACGTATCCGAGCCATTTCACTGATAGCGAGAATACGGCCTACGTTATGATGTTGATGCTGGTGTATGCCGAACTGCAGTGTGTTGGATGACCCCGAAGGAAGTAACTCATTTTCATTTAGTCATTTAGATCTGCTACAAGCAACCAGTAGTACTTATCATAAGATTCCTAATTTTCTAGAAACGGAGGGCGATTGAATAATTAAAGAAAGATTCTGTAAGTAGACGTAAGGATGAATTTTACTCATGGAAGGTATATTCTGCTCTGTTCAGTAACAGAGCAAGAACTCTAGTATCCTATGTAACAGGAATGAGGGAATATAACCATATTCTGTCGAAGAATACACAATAAATTAGAGATATACTTTAAGGTACAATATACCTCAAGAGTCGCAGCGCAAAGGCCCAATCAACCCCAATTAATTCTGTATCCGTAGATTTACCCTACTAGCAGGTACTTTTCCAACTCTGCTCGCAGAAATTATTCAAATTGGTAAACTTAGCCTAACTATTTCATGCAGACTAAGATTGAATGATTTTAATGTCTCCGATAGTAACGGAAAACTAGTAACTAGTGTTAAAAATAGTCTACATTATATATTGAATATTATGACTCGTAACATATTCCTCTACAAACCTCACAAACTCCTTCAAGGACTCTCAGTCCAATCAATAAATATAAGTTTAATTTAGCAACAAATGGTGTTATAAGTGTCATAAAAGCTGTGGCTGCTATGCCCAAACCAAATAGCCTCTTTCCTCCTATTCGCATAGCCAACCATCCACCAAGTACCTGCGTTGTCACGTAACCATAGAAAAAAGAACTTAAAATATATCCTTGTACTTTAGAATCCCAATCGAACTCTCTTATCTGAAAGGAAGTCGCATTATTTTTGTTGAGATGAACATCTGCATTTTCTTACGTATATTGTTGTCCCATTGTCTACAACAATAGATTTATTTTCTGTCATTGCAACTATGGCTATGCTTAAATTTGCTCTCAGTGCGTACACGTTGAAGAATCCAAAAAACGCCATCAAACCAACTATATATCTTCTTCTTTTCCAGAACTTCCATCCCGGATTTTTGTCAAGTGTACTGAAAAACATTGAAAAACGATGAACGTTGGTTGTATAATGCATTATCGGTCGTCCACGCTTTTGCACTTGCCAAGACAATGAAATTTCAAATTTTGTCACAATCCACAATAGGATCTACCGAATAAACGCCATAATATATTTTATTTATTGGAGACTAATTGTTGGGCACACGAGTTAAACAAATATGGAATGTGAAAATGTATCGTTTCTTAGTTCTTGAAATTATTGGTGGGTTCAAATTGAACACTTCAACGATACAAATCACTAAAGAATTTATTTACACGTAAACTGAACAATTAAAACTAATTCATATAAAACAATCAATACTGCTCAATTTGTTTCCAACACTTTGTCCACTTATTCGGGCTCTTTATTCAAACTGAACTCCCTGTGCTTCGCACTCTCGTTTTATATACAAGCACGGGGGTTCGAGAATCTTCCGCATTGTTCCAGATCTTCGTTCAAGAGACTTCTCTGAATAGTAACCGGGTTTCTCAGTTTTTCGGCGCGTTGGTAGTTTTTAGATCTTTCCTGAATTCTCTGGAAAGTGCGTGGCAGTTCGGCATTACGCCGGGCGGTGACAGGTTCGGCTTCAGAGACGATTGGATATCGTTAAAATGTTATATCTTTTAATTTTGAAGGTGTTTTCTAAGGTCAATTTTTTTTATATTTGTGAATAATCAGAGGCCTTAATGATAATGACCAATGATTCAAGAGATTATCATAGAAAAAGATTAGTGACAATTATTAACAGATATAGTTCTCAGATCGACACTGCGAAGTAAATTCCTTTTTAAGTGAATGTCTGCTTCAATTTCTTGAATATATAAGGATAACTTTGTTTAAAATAATATGGTCTAGTTAAAGTTTTTAACCCAATGAACAAGAAATTCATCAAAAGTGAAAAACTCTTCTCAAAAGTATTAATCACTTATACCTACAGATTGTAAACTAAGAACTGACACAAATACTGTATGTTTTAGAGCAATAAGCAATGCCTCTTTTCTGTTAAATGATTCATGATTTCGTAAAAATTTTCAATTTTAATTATTAATCCTTGAAGTACTGTGATGCACACGTCTGCATCATACGTAACTTTGATTCGCCTGTACCCATCACACGATTAAAGTCGAATATATGATGATGCTTGCGTTAGCATCATACTTTTTCAGCATATTTGCATACCTTTTCCTATTACAGAAATGAATTGATGAAAACCAAACCTACAAACCGTAGTGATAGGGTATGTCTAGTCTTAGCACAGCATATCTGTGGTCTTGGTATTGACTCACCATTTTGTCTTGTCTTTCATAGATATGTAATCAGGTGCTCTCGTTACGAAATCCTGGTCAAGTCTTTAGTATTTCGTGATTTAGATCGATTATTGGTTCCATATAATATGATTCCGATGATGAAATGTCTGATCTAAATTAAGGTTATTACAATTATGAAGACCCCGAAAATGCCATAAATCTTATGAACTATTCTTCTACACAATACGATGACAAATTGGTTCACTTTGTGAATTGGAAAACCATATATGTCCTAATAATGACTGCAGACAATTCGAAATACACATTTCGCATCGCCCGTCAAGATCAGTATCGCGACCGGCCAGTGGAATACGCATATATGCGCAGGCGCAGGTGGTATTATATGAATCCGGCACCATGGGGTTAATCTTCGAGATACAAGGTTTTGAAAATAGCAACAAAATTGTTTTTTCTAAATAACTTCGAACTCACCGATAAAACATAACAATTATTTGTTCATACTAATAATAATACAACCTCCCACCTACTGCATATGGATGACATCAATTTATATTCTTCAAACAAGAAGCAATTGGGTGATCTGCTGAAAACTGTCAGTAAGTTCTCGGCAGATGTTCATATGAAATTCGGGATTAAAAATGTAAGACCCTGAACATTCAAAGAAGGAAACTCATAGATGGTGAAACACAACCTCCAAACGGTGATATTATATAGTGTATGAGGGATGGGGAAACGTACCAATATCTGGGATACCAACAAGCCAGATTGCTAAACTAAAAACAGTCAAAGGAGAAGATTCCTTCAGAGTACAGTCAACGTCTGAGGACTGTGCTGAAGATAATGTTGAACTCGGGGAATCAAGTCAAAGCAATTAACACCTATGCCATTCTAGTCTTGCTTTACTCATTTGGAATAATCAGATGAACTAAGACAGAACTGAATGATAATCAAAGGCAGACCGATGCTGACAAAGTTTAGCAATCATCATCCAAAATCGTCTGTAATAAGAACAACTTTGAAGCGGAAAGAAGAAGGACGCGGATTGATGGATGTTGTCAACTTACATACCGAACAGATAAAAAATCTCAGAGAATTCTTCTCTGCAACAGCTCGCACTTCTGACCTCCACAAAGTGGTATAAATGGCTGATAAGGGATATACACCTCTGAATCTTGCTACCAGTGATGACCTGCTGAATCTACCGTTCCTATCAGATACTGCAAAACAAGAGCAATGGCCAAAAAAAGAATTGCATGGACGACATCACCATAAGATTAATCAACCACACATCGACAAAGAAGCTTCCGACAAATGGTGGATGAAAGGAGAACTATTTGCTGAAATAGAATTCAAGACCAAGTCATAGCTACAAAAAATGTATAATTAAGGACGGAACATTACAAACAGGTAAGTGCAGAAAATGCCATATAAGATCAGAGACTATACAGCATATAACGTCCGGCTGCGAACAATTGTACCAACCGGCGCCGGTATTGGAAAATCAGCCTCACATAGACGAAGAAGGTTCCAACAAATGGTTGATGAAAGGAGAACTATTCGCGGAAACAGAAGAATTCCTCATTGCCATTTAGGACCAAGTCACACAATTACAAAAAATTCATGATTAAGGACGGAACATTACAATCAAATAAGTGCTGGAAATGCCATATTAGATCGGAGACTATACAGCATATTTCGTCCGGATGCGAACAGCAGGCCAATACGGACAATCTTCACAGGAATGATCAAACGTGCAACTAATCACAAACTTGCATATGAGTACGGACTTCTGAATGTCTTCCAGCCATATAACAAGTATCAAACGTCGCCCTGATTAGAAAATGATTCTTTCAGATTATCCTACGATAGGCCTGTTATCACTAACAGAATAGTGACGAATAATAAGCCGGACATAGTGGTGTATGATTAGAGAGCCAGAACAGCAATGCTGAAGAATGTCGCTATACCGAATAATAATAACGTGCTGAAAAAGTTCCAGGAGAAAAAGTCCAAGTACACAGACCTTGCTATTGAGATGAAGCAGATGTCGCACCTTTATAAAACAGATATCGTTCCTGTCATCATTTCTTCTACTGGGTTGATAATAAAAAGTTTGCATAATAGCCTTAAGAAATTAGAATTGCATAAGAATACCTATATTGAAATGCAAAAAACTGTAATTCTGAATTCATGTAGGATAGTAAGAAAATTTATGTCAATTATATTGTAATCGAGCCTATTCCCTTTGATTGCGGAATCTGGGAAAGGTAAATTATATCCAGCTAAAAGCTGAGATAGTGCACAAGTCCACTATAATAATAATAATAATAATAATAATGACCCCTCAGGGGCTCAGGAACATTGTTTCTGAGTACGGGCTTAGCGAACCCGAGGTACCCAAGCTGAACCACCATAACCTCTTGTCGCGTTCAAGATTTAGGAAGAGGGTCTTGTTCGGAAAGTGAGTCACAGTCTCCCTCGGTTAGCGACGGAAGCAGCGTGATATCGAGTAGGGATACTGCAAAACAAAACCAAGTGGGAAATAACATCAACACCTCCCAACCGACTCTTGATGTTTCAACGGCGGCGCAAGCCATTATGCCTACGACCACGAGAGCCGGACTCCCTAGGAAACGCATGAAGTGGACTCCAGAAATGAATACCTTCATTATGCGTTCCTATTACAAGATTACAAACTTGGAATCGGAAATGAAAGCATACAGATACGCGTTACATCTTGCGTTCATAGGAAAATATCCTGAATTACAGCACATATCCGAGCAGAGAATTTCGGATCAACGAAGAACAATCGTTAAAAACAGGCAGTTTGATAAGCTCCATGGAGCCCTAGCAAAACAGCTCACGTATGTTCTTCAACATTCCAAGAAAACACCTACTTTCCTAACACAAGGCTTAACATATATGCTACCTGAGAGCGATAGAACCCAGGATTCCTCTCAATATAAGCCAATCACTTGCCTGCCAACACTCTACAAAATACTCACCTCATGCATATCCAATCGAATACACCAACACCTCAATATATTAGCAGAGGAGCAGAAACGATGCAGAAAGAAACACCACGGGTGCAAGGAACTACTCAACATCGATTCTGTGATAATGAAACAGGCACACGTAGGACATCGGAATGTTCATTCAGCTTTTCTCGATTATCTGAAGGCATTCGATAGTACCGCCCATTCTTGGCATGTTGAAGTATTGCAGATATACGAAATTCACCCAGCCCTGGTAGAGTTCCTTAAGACAACAATGACACACTGGCACACGTCTCTGCAGGTCAACATGAACAATAAATCAATTAAAACCGACGAGATACCCATACGTCGTGGAATTTTTTAAGGGGACTCTTTGAGTCCACTATGGTTCTGTTTAGCAATGAACCCATTATCCTCAATGCTCTATAGAACAGGATACGGATTTAGGATAAAAGCAGAAAGGAATTATCATACAATCTCCCACCTGCTGTATATGGATGACATCAAATTATATGCTTCGAACAAGAAGCAATTGGATGATTTGCTGAAAACTGTCAGTGAGTTCTCGGCAGATGTTCATATGAAATTCGGGATTGAAAAATGTAAGACCCTGAACATTCAAAGAGGGAAAGTCATAGATGGTGAAACACAACTTTCAAACGGTGATATAATACAGTGCATGAGAGATGGCGAAACATACAAATATCTGGGATACCAACAAGACAGGTTGCTAGACCAAAAACAATCAAAGGAGAAGATTCGCTCAGAATACAATCAGCGTCTGAAGTCTGTGCTGAAATCGATGTTGAACTCGGGGAATCTAGTCAAGGCAATTAACACCTACGCCATTCCAGTGTTGCTTTACTCATTTGGAATAATCAGATGGACTAAGACAGAACTGGAGGATATTCAAAGGCAGACCCGAACGATGCTGACGAAGTACAACAATCATCATCCAAAATCGTCTGTGATATGAACAACTTTGAAGCATAAAGAAGGAGGACGCGGATTAATAGATGTTGTCAATTTACACACCGAACAGATAAAAAATCTCAGAGAATTCTTCTCTGCAAAAGCTTTCACTTCTGACCTCCATAGAGTGGTATCGTTGGCTGATAGGGGATATACACCACTAAATCTTGCTATTAGAGATGACCTGCTGAATCTACCGTTCCTATCAAATACTGAAAAATAAGAGCAATGGTCAAGAAAGGAATTGCATGGACGACATCACCATGAGATTAATCAACCACACATCGACAAAGAAGCCTCCAAAAAATGGTTGATGAAAGGAGAATTATTCGCAGAAACAGAAGGATTCGTTATGGCCATCCAAGACCAAGTGATCGCTACAAACAATTACAAAAAATTTATTATGAAGGACGGAACATTACAAACAGATAAGTGCAGAAAATGCCATATAAGATCGGAGACTATACAGCATATTACGTCCGGATGCGAACAACTGGCCAATACGGAGTATCTTCACAGGCATAATCAAGTGTGCAACATTATCCACCAGAAACTTGCTTACAAGTACGGACTTCTGAATACCTTCCAGCCATATTACAAGTATCAACCGGCGCCCGTATTGGAAAATGACTCTATCAGATTATACTACGATAGGCTTGTTATCACTGACAGAATGGTGACGAATAATAGGCCGGACATAGTGGTGTATGATAAGAGAGCCAGAACAGCAATGCTGGTGGATGTCGCCATACCGAATAATAACAACGTGCTGAACAAGTTCCAGGAGAAAAAGTCCAAATACACAGACCTTGCTATTGAGATCAAGCAGATGTGGCACCTCGATAAAATAGATATTGTTCCTGTCATCGTATCCTCGACTGGCTTAATACCCAAAACTTTGCATGATAGCCTTAAGAAATTAGAATTGCATAATACCTACATAGAAATGCAAAAAGGTGTAATTCTTAATACATGTAGGATAGTTAGGAAATTTATGTCAAGTATATTGTAATCGAGCCTATTCCCTTTGATTACTAAATCTGGGAAAGGTAAATTATATCCAGCTAACAGCTGAGATAGTGCATAAGTCCACGATAATAATATTTATTCATTCTTTAGGACACCATACGATGTATAGGACAACTCTGAGATACATATTAACAAAATACGATATAATATACAAATTACATATTTAATAAACTAACTGTAAAATCCAATATTTAAATCCCAAATTTTAATTAATATATCGTGACAATTTTCAATAAAGTTGAAAACTCTTTGTCGCTTAAGTATTCCCCAACAGTGTAGTAAGCCTTGCGTAAGAACGTGGCCATTTCACAAACTACTTGTGAAATGTGTAATAACAAAGTATCTTCCATTCAACCTTTTTAAAGACGAGGTTAGTGAAAATATTTTCAAATATTTGAACCCTAGGACAAATTTATTCACTAGGAACCAGATGGCTTTTCTAGTAACAAATATATTCTAAAAACAGCAAAATATGCTGCGAGAGTTTCTTAAAAAATGTAACACAAAATTGTCTTTCTCAATTGATAGTTGCGGGGGCATTATGGAATAATGCTTGTTTTATAAATAACAAAATGGAGACTTCATTCCTTTCTCTTGGATTTTGTTCGAGCTCATGGTCACCATACCGGTTGTTCTGAAGCGAAATTATTTTTCGAGTATTTGCTATCTATAGACCCTTCAGCTCAGAGGATAACAGCAGTTGATACAAATAGCAATTTCACTATAATCAATAAATTAAAACGCTTGATTCTCGAAGAAGATCCCTAAAATAAGCAGTTTGTGTGCTTTGTACACATCCTTACCTTAGGAGCAAGGGATATCATCAAAATATTCGATTCTCTTCTGGATAACATTACTCAAACAAACTCATCTGAAAGGGATGAAGATGAGGAAAAGTTTACCATAAATTTGGAAAATTCATATTTTAGCCAAAAAATTGAAATCAACGATTATGAAAAATTTTGCAAAAATGTCAATTCGAAAATAATGATGCCAAAACTTGACATAAATACCAGCTAGAATTCCACTTTCGAAATATTGAAGTGGGCTTCGCACATTGAAACGCCAAAATCTTCAAAACTATTTCAACCATATTAGAAGGCCAAATCTACTGAACAACTCCTGCAGTTATTGGCATCTACATAAATTAGAAAACGGGCTTATCGATCTTGGCAGTCAACTGGAAAAAGATGAAAAATTAATACGCAACTTCAAGAAACTCTATGAAACAAAATATTTTAGGCCCAACCCAAACCCAAATCTTTCACCAAGTACGTCTGAATCGAAACAGGGCGAATTCAATGCCTTTGAGTTGAATCTATTCGAGATAAACCTACTTAGTCTATACAAAAAGTCTTCTGTGCCCGCAGAGAATGATGATATTTGGCGATATGAGATATATAAATCTGCACTCCCGTGCAGAAAGCTCGAAAGAAATTTTGGCTTTGTCGAAAGGACACGAAACTATTATGTCCTAATATGACAAATATGATAAGAGAGACAGTTCGCAAGAGCTGCGTTAACTATTACCAAGACTCGATTTATATTAAATTATCAATCACTTAGGACGTTGATGTGTCTCAACTCTTCGTTCAAAAACAGCGAACTATCAACTATCTGATAAAGTGGGAATGAAGTTTCTCTCATTCTTATTTTTTCAGACGTAAGTTTCAATGTAAGTATTTCTATTGTTTCCACAGTAGATTAATTCAGTTGTTTTGTAGAAAATGTATTCATGTTGTTTTTGTGATGTGTTTTATTTGAAAATATACATTTCATTTTCACTCGTGCTCTTGTTCTCTATTTGTTTTTCTTTTAAAAACATTGTGAATTCTATTCAGATTCATACGTTGCATTTCATTTAAATATTTCTTTAACAAATATTCAGTATTATTTGAACCTTTATTCTTGATCCTATTGAATATAAAAGAAAGTTCAATATTTTATTGCTATTTTCTGATTCAAGCTTCAAGCGATTCAAGAAGATTGAATTTTCAGGATTCAGTGAAGAATAAATCCGTGAATTTATAGTTGGGTGCCGCTCACACGGAACGATTTTCGAAATGCAGAGCGATTAAGATTCTCACGAGAAACGCTAGAAATGCTAAATAATGTTGAACAAGAAAGCAGTGTGTGGATTCACGAAGATGACCGAACCCCAACCATTGCGAAGAAGCAAAAATCTGTTTGAATAGTTTTGTTTTAGCGTATTTGTGAAAACAATCAAGCTAGAAAATAAACGTGCAGTCAATGGGTAAACCACAAAATGTTTACCTGGAGTGGTTGAATCAGTCAGGATTTGCGGGATAATGACGCACCACAATAAATCAACGTCACACACGGTACAGCTATCAGTAAACTTTTTATGTTAACATAAATTAAAAGTTTATCCTCCTTACTCGACTGCTTTAGCCATGTATGATTTCTCAACTAAACTACACCAAGATGATATACTGCTTTCAGCAGAGTTTAGAACTCCTACTGCGTCAACGATTTTCGATGCCTCCGCATGAACATAAACCTGAAGTTCATCAGCATACATGCAGTATTCAAGACATGGGTGAACGATGGCATTTGATAAATCCATAGTATAAACGAGGAAGATAATCGGTCCAAGTATAGTGCCCTGTGGGACACCGCGTTGTATTTCCTTCATTGCTGAGCTTATACCACCCACTCCAACACTCTGATAACGATTGATCAAGTATGACGTGAACCACTCACAGCTGACGTCATCCAAACCAATGTATCTCAGTTTGGCCAACATGAGCAATAAACCCACAAGATCAAATGCTTTTTTTTCAATCCAAGAACAGCATCTGCGTCATAATTCCCTTATCTGAAACCGAACTAACATCATTTAGAACTCTGAGTATTACTGTTTGAGTCCCATAGCCAGATCGAAAACCAGATCAGCTACAATTTTCTCTAATATTCTTGACAGAGTGTGTAAAACACAAATTGGTCTCAAATCGCCAAAGCAACCCGGACGTGAGACCTTGGGAATAGGTGTGACCAATGAGTGCTTCCAAATCTGTGGCATTACACTGCCACCAAGAGAAAGATTAATTATACCACAAAATTCACTAACACAATAAGGCAAAACAAGCTTCAGCATCTCAAGGTTTATACTGCCGGCTTCATTAGCATTTGTTTTAATTGATATGACTTTCATTGAGATAACCTCATCGTCAACTTCGGAAAATGAAAAGGAGATATTTAAGTTGAATCGATACTCATTGAAATGGTCTATCAAATTCTCACTAACATCAACACCATCACCCACACTCAAGAGTAACTCATTCAGCTCATCTTCATCCCAGCCTAATTAGAAAGATCATGATCTCCTCCATGACTTCCGGAATCAATAACCCATTCCCTAAGTTTTTTCCATTTTTGTTTGGAGTCAGTTTTACACTTCCTTGTTTCAAATTTCATGTAGGCAGCCATCTCCCCTTTATTGATTTTTCGAGAAGATTTCGTATATCTACATAGTATTCTCTACTGCTGTTTGACCTAATGTTGAGTTATTTTCGGTACGCTTTTTTCTTCAACTTAATCATAACTTTGAGTGTGGGCGTGATATAAGGAAGTGATTTTTTCTTTTTCAAAGTGACGAGCTTCAGAGACGCATAAAAGTTGAATAAAGCTGAAATCATATTATCAAGGCAATTAACCCTATCATCCACTGAGGAAAAAGAATCCATTCTATCCCAGTTCATACGGTTCGCGTCACAAGCGAAATCTTTCATATTGAAATTATAGAAGTCCCTAATAGTTTGAACGACCCAAGATACTCCTGGAAATGCATACTACATCTATTAGAGATTCGGAAGTCTTAGTTACTCTAGTGGGCTGAGTTACAATCTGCACCAAGCTATAATTATTTACAATATCTAGAAAAGTCCTAGTTTCCTTCAATCTAGGATTCAGCATGTTTATATTGATATCTCCTAACAACAAAATATATTCTACCTCAAGAAATATTCTACTCAAAACTTAATCAATTTCTGCTAGTGAATTGTCACCATTATCAGTTTTGTACACTACACCAACTCCCAGTTTACGGGTTTTAAACTTTCTAATTAGCCGCAATTGTTCAATAGCGCAAGAGTTATAGTCACTAGCGTAAAATAATTTAGTTTTCAAGAAATCTTGCACATACAAGTCCAAAGCTCCTCCTCGTGTGGTCCTATCATTAAGCCAAAATTGGTATCCTTGTAAGTAAACACTGTCACAGCCGATATCCTTGTCATGCCAGGTCTGGCAAATTGCTATTTAGTTATAATCCTTCTCCCTCATTTCCTGTTTGAAAACATTAAAACACGATGGTGAAGATCTTTTATTTGCCAGTAAATCATTAAGGCTTGCCGTACTTTCTTTTAACCTTAGATGTTCAACTGCACTGTTCAAATTTACTCCTCCTTCGGAAAAATCTTCTATATTTAACCGAAAATAAACATTTACATGGTCGATGTTCTCGATAGAGAGACGGATCGATGAGGAAATTCATCCTTTTTCCGAGAGAATTCTCAAAAATTACTGGCTTCAAGTCTTTCAACATGAATAAACCAATTTACATCACTCGCCTTTTGCATTCCTCGAAATGTACATCGTAACCCTCTTATACCTAGGTTTTTTATTCATTTATTCATTTATTTATTATAACAAAACATAGGAACCCCTACAGGATAAACCCAATTACCGGGGTTCACAAAAAATGATAACAGAAAAATAAACAGAACTGAAACTGTCATACGAAATGAAAATTACAACTTTCATAAAAATTCAGGAGAGAAAAAAAAGACGCACTAAAGACTACAGAATCAAGTAAAATATCATGGAAACTAAAAGCGACTACAATGAGTATGATTCAGATCTAATGAGATATGCAATAAAATTTTTTTTTGAAAGAAGAAAGAGGTTCATGAAAAATATCTATACTGGCAATATGCCAATTGTACAGACGCATGATTCGCAAGAAAACAGAATGAAAAAATAAACTATTACGGGCCTTCGGAACATAGAAGAGTGCATTTCGACGACTAGGATACACGAGAACACTTAAAGTGAGATAATTAACAAGCGGAAAATCAGAAGAATGATTCAAAATTCGATAAAGAAATACAGTGTCGAAAAGGACTCTCCTCAGCTCCAGGCTTAAAATTTTGTGATGACGCAAACTTAATGGATCATGGTTAGGACTGAAAAATCTAAAGTTGATTTTTTTGACGAACTTTCTTTGGACTCGTTCAATTCTGTCAATATACTTGTAATAGTGAGGGGACCAAACAGGTACAGCATATTCCAAATTACTCCTCACCAACGAGAAATATAGCATTTTTTAAAACCTTGGATCACTTAGAACGAAACCCAACATTTTGAAAGCCTTAGAAACTACATGATCAATATGATACTCAAAGGACAATTTAGAATCGAGATATATAACAAGATCCCTAATTTGGTTTACCCTCCCAATTACAAGCCAAGAAAAAAAAAGCATTGAAGACATTGACATTCTTTGTAAACCTTATATGCTTACACTTATCAATATTTGAGTGAAAATACCTACTTTGACAAAAAGAGAAAAGTCTGTCAAGATCACTCTGAAACCGCAAAATATCATCAAAGGATTGAATAGCACTGTACACTCTAAGATTGTCGGCATATAAATCATGTTATGTATAAAGAAAAGATTCCGAAATATCATTAATATAAATTGAAAATAAAATGGGACCCAGATGTGACCCTTGAGAAACACCAGAGGTGACACGAACGAAACCGGAATGAGTGCCTTTGAATGCAACGTACAGCAGTCTATCCGACAGATACGAGTTTATCCATTTCAGTGAGGACCCCACCACACCAAAGCACTCTAGAGCCCACAACAAAGTTGCATGATGTACCTTATCAAAGGCCTTAGCCATGTCTGTGTAGACAGCATCAACTTGAAAACCATCATCAAAACTACTACTTATGAAATGAACGTGAGGAGTTAAATAAATTAACACCGACCTACCTTTGAAAAACCCATGTTGAGATTGAATCATTTCGGAACAGGATGAAAGAAAACATTTATCAGTTACTATTGCTTCAAAAATTTTACCGAAATAACTTAGAATAGAGACAGGTCGGTAATTACATACTTCATTTTTCCTACCACTTTTGAAAATAGGAACAATCTTTGCCGCCTTCCACTTTTCTGGAAAGACACCTTGTACTAAAAAAGATTTGTTGAAAATAATTTGAAGTGGAATCGCCAAACTAGCGGAACACGATTTTATAAGAATTAGTGGGATGGAGTCCGGATCTGGACCCTTCGTGACATTCAGTCACTCGATTTTAGCTTTGACATCCCTCAGATCTATCGTGTTAAATGTAATCGATGAAGAAGATTTATATCTACTTTGGTAAACACTAGTAGTAGTACTCAGAAAAAGCATTAGATATAGCCGAACTATTTTCTAAGATTTTTTCACCATGACACATGGATTGAGGCATCCTCTGGCTATCTCTCAACTCGGCCACATAAGACCAAAAGAGCTTAGAATTTCTCACAATTTTTTATTCACAAGGTTTTGATATGAATGTGATAATTGAAAATATCATCATTTTAAAATGTTTCAGAGATTAATGGATTCATTTTCTAAGTAATATATCGCTAGACAAAACTGTTACGTTAAAGTATTTATGCAATTGAATAAAAAATCTAGGAAAGCCAATGAAGATGAAATTATCTACTTACCAATTTGTCTTCATAATTTTCCTGTCGTTAAATTATTTTCCAACTTTGAGCTTCTATAAGTTCCACGTATAAATAAACTTATAACAGTTTGCACTAAAATTATCTTTTTTCGCATTTGTTTATATTACCTACAGCTCTATTCTACTTGAAGACTAGAATAGATGTGTAGAATTCACCTGTTCGATTACAATTCAGAGAATACTTAGCATTGAAATATGTTTTATTCGCAATTGAAAAATCATATAAATAACGCAAACTATATGTCATTGATGCTGATAGAAATAATGAATTGAAATCGCTGTATATTATTGAAAAGTCGACACGCAACTCTAACTGTATTAAGATAAACGGAAAGTTCGTCATTCTCGATTGATATTTTCTATTATATCATCAGAATAATTTGGAGGTTTTTCCGTTTGGATCTAAATTTCTTCCCCGTTAGTGATAGTAGAGATATGTAAAATTTCAGCCTTTTATACTAAAGTGAAATCATTAATACACAAAGAACTAAGAAGTTCATTTAAAAAAAAATTTCAATAACATATCCGGGGTTCCTGCGGTTCTCAGTTGTAGGAGTCTTGAATGAATCGGTAGTTTGTAAATACCATGAAGATCCTCTACCCAATTGTTAGAAATTTGGTTCCGTTATACCGGGTGAAAGATAAAAGACAACATTTTGAATTCGACAATGTTGATATGTTTGACATTTCGATTCCGATTATGCCAGAAATGATACCAACTTTCGATTTTCAAATGGAACACCCTGTATTTTTTTGTTTATTTTAATTGTTCATCTCATCCTACGACCTTTTGACATATTAAAAAAACAGATAATCTTTTTTTTGCAATTTTCAAATTGCTTTCTAGAAAGCTATGAACAGTGATAATTGGCTTAGCTCAGATCTCCTATCACGAAAACATT
Organism: Cryptolaemus montrouzieri; assembly: GCA_013387265.2. Classification (NCBI taxonomy): domain Eukaryota; kingdom Metazoa; phylum Arthropoda; class Insecta; order Coleoptera; family Coccinellidae; genus Cryptolaemus; species Cryptolaemus montrouzieri. The sequence continues at coordinate 32,222,980 of JABFTP020000144.1, read as the reverse complement.
GAAAATTGGACGCCCTATACATGAAAGAGTGAACATGTGTTTTATGCTTGATGGGACTCCACTTCAATTGAGAGATTTTCTCGTGAGAATCTTGACATTACCAACCTAATCGTTGGAGTGGACGTGTAGAACCTCGAAATTGTCCATCCCGCATTTCTGATATTAATCCTCAAGATGTCCATTTATGTGGTTATCTTTAGGTTCTTGTTTATAAGACTCCTAAAGCTACATGTTAATGACTTGTGGAATCATATTGTCAATTGCAAAGTCGTTACTCGTCAGACATTCAGTGGGGAATCGTATTTTATCAGAATGTAGTCATTTTGATCAGTGGCTTAGCTAACCTTTTATGCGCCCGGTGCAAGCTTTCAAAACTGCGCCCTTGAAAAATACTCTAATCAGGCTCTGACAATATTATGGACAAATGAGCATAAAAATAAATCTATCTTTTTTTTGTTTACGAAGGTAAGGTACTTAACAGATTTCTTCAAGGTTAAAATTTTCATTCAAAAATATTTGCTCGAACACAGAAATGACTCGATAGTAAAGACCCAAGGCTAAGGTAAACCGTAATCACAAAAAAAGGACTGTTACCTACTTAAAGATTTAGTTTTCGCGCTTTTCTTATTGCGATGTCCTTGATAACATTGCCGTGGTATGTCGCGTTCAATCGACAAAATCGCTAGGCCAGATAATCTTTCTTGGCGCATCGTCGAGCGTAGGTTCGTCTTTATTCATTTGAGCTTACTGAGTGATCTCTCGCAGGAAGCTAAAGTCACTGGCATAATAAAAAATATCACTATAGTGTCTACTACATTGAGAAACATTTCCTCTGAAACAAGTTCCACTATAGCTCTGAGAAGACCCATACTTGACTGACATTCACATTTATCAAATAATGTAGTCACTTCAACTTGACTATTCAAAGTTTCTATTTCGGAACAAAAATCTGTGGCATTTATATTTACAGAATATTTGATACTCAAATCAGCTGCATGTTTTTTTAGTTCTACAACCGAATATGTAGTTATGTGTTTTACGGTCAAAAAAAAGAGAGAATGGTGTATGTCACGTAATTCATCTGAATTTTGAAACTTTCTTGCTGAGTAATGTAGTAGCTGACGTCTGAACTTCCACTTAAATCGTGCCTTTTAACTTCCATTCGTCGCTTTTCAGAAAAATTGTCTTCTAATTCACATTGTTCACAAATTCTTTTCGCCTTTTCGAAAACAGTGTCTACAGTCTCGCAAATATTCTGAATCTACCTTGTTAATCCCTTGATTAATTCAGAGTCTTTGTCGATAGTAGATTTGTCGATAATACTCGAACTGAATAAACTGAATTAATTATAATTAATTAGATCCATTATGCTTTTAGCTGTAGCGATTGTTTCTGCATTATAATCATTGGTAGTTAGAATCTTTTGCACACACCAGATTTAGGGTATCTGTATCGGTTCCATACATAAGTCATCACAACACGTTACGCAATAGTGTGAACGTTACCATACTGAATGTGTGAAACCGATACCGTTCTGACACTTCAAGTCACGACACATCAGACAAATATAAATTCACCTTTACAAGTGTTGCTGTTTCAAGATCACTTGAGAAATGCCATATAGATAGATAGCACAGTAGGGCGCATCTACACCATATTCGCAATAAAACAAAATGTACCTACTAACAACCTTGTAGGAAACAAAACTAGAAAACAGTTAAAAAAATTTAAATCATGTTGCTACTAAATTGATCAAGTCCAATAAAATTTTCTCATGGGCGTGATAAATATTCGATATCAAAAATCGATTTTTTCTATGTTCATGGAATGCAAGAGCCTGGTTTCTACTTTTCCGTGAAAATAACAACTCAATATGAAAAAAATTAAGCCACCGAAAAGTTGTATTTTTATTTGTTCAAACTGAACAAGAAATTATATTGGCAGTGGCAACGATACCAATTGACGTAATAATTTCAATCCAGTTAGGGCTGAATTAGTGCCTCATCACTATATACCGGGTGTAACTGAAAATAGGGCCACGCCTATAAATTTTTTTCTATTTGGAATATTTTGATGAAATTTGGAATCAGATAGAAGACAACATAAATATATTTGACAACTTCCGATTTTCAAATGGGACACCCTGTATTTTTTTGTTTATTTTAATTGTCCATCTCATCCTACGACCTTTTGACATATTAAAAAAAACAAAATACAATCTTTTTTTTGCAATTTTCATCTTTCATTCTAGAAGGCCATGAACAGTGGCAATTGGCTTAGTTCAGATCTCCTATCACGAAAATACAAGATTGTATCTAAAAATTTAAGTGCTCATTTTTCATGGGGTGTCAGAGATAATAACAAAAGAACGAACAGGGAAAACGAAATAATTCTAAAAAATATACAAGAATACCATCATTCTCACGAACACAACATCGCACACGATTGATGGTTTCCCTCCCAACATAATTTTAGTTGGGTGTAATGCTTGCAATAGCCTATCCCAAACGGTTCTCCAATTCTTGTTGGGTATTTGCTACACCTCATTCTTTAAATGGCCCCACAAGAAGAAATGTAGTGGACTCAAATCTTGCGATCTAGCTGGTCATCTTATGGGACCATTTGCACCTATCCATTTTCGGGAAAATTTCGCGAGACAAACAAGATGGTGCACCTCCTCATAACACAACTGAGTTGTGAGGAGGTGCACCATCTTGTTGGAAATATATTTCATTCACAACAGCTAATGGTAACTCGTCCAATTCATCTTGTATTTGGGTCCTCAAAAATTCCGAATATCTCTCCCCTGTCAATGAATCTTCAAAAATTAGGCCCTATTGAATATCTTCCCATTATCCCTATCCAGACATTCAACCCAAAACGTTCCTGGAAGTTACCATCATGATATCTGTGCTAATTTTGTTGCGACCAGTACCTATTATTTTGCCTATTAAACATTCCATTGTTCGTGAAACGTGATTCGTTACTGAATAAAATCTTTGTGGGATATTGTTTATCACTGTCCATTTTCCTAAGGTACTCTCTTCACAGTACTGGCATCGCCTAACACTATCGTTAACATACAGGTGTTGGTGTAGTTGATATTTAAATGAGCGCTACTTATGTTTTTGTTTAAATCCGCCATGCGCGTAGGTGGCTGCTTTGAAGCTCCACGGCAAGTACCCTTGTTGATGTGGTTGGATTTCTTAACTTAATCGATAAATTCTGGTTTGATGCCAACATACCAAAAACTGTTTTTAATAATTTTTCACTTAAAATTTTGGTTCAAACAATGCCTGTAGTCATCTATTGAGGGTAGAAAGTAAATCCATTCAACAAGTTCAATCCACAAAGTTCCTAGGCATCACAATCCACAACAGCCTAAACTGGCACGAACATATTGACCAGCTGTGTAGTGTCTTGTATCCACTTTGTTTTGCATTGTACAGATTGAGGCTAACAACCAACAGAAAAATATCTTCATATTTCTATCATGCATATTTCCGTTCTAGACTTAGTTAAGGTATTATGTTTTGGGATGCTTCTGGTTATTGTGACAGGGTTTTTAAATTACAGAAGAGAGCCATTAGGAATATTGTGGGTATATCTAGTCGTACTTCATGTCGCAATTTTTTTCGTGAATTATATATCTCTCGCTAGTATGTACATACTTGAGATAGGAACTTACGTAAAAGTTATCTTAACTAGCTTTCTACCCACCAATTTTCATCACAATTACCTTACCAAGGCATCATATCTATTAGTCACACCATCTCATACTCTATCAGGATATGGAAGAGGTCCTGGATATAGAGCTGGATAAGCTCTTTAATGCACTTTTGAGAAATGTTCGGTCAAGCAGTGATGTCAGGGTGTTTAGTGGAGCCGTTAGTAGATTTTTGCACACTAGATGCTTCTACCCCCTAGATGAATTTTTTTCCAATTATTAGTTTTTATTGTAATATGTGGACATGTATTATACCTCTAATTACTTACTCAAGTATTGTAATGGTCAAAGAACACTAAATATTATGATTATTATTATTGTTATTAATATCAACAAATGTCAATACGTCTATTTCGGTATCTTCGTCGATAACGAAATCCCCCTCTTCAGCAGGTTGCACCTCACGAAATTTTCGTTTAACTTTAGAGAAATACATTCTATTCGGATGAAGTCTTTCCGGATAGCCCCCTCTGTATAATTCTTCAGTTTGAACGCTATTTTGCCTGCACTCTCCATAAATAAGGAGCATATCGACTTTTTCACTTTGGTTATATTGATTCATACTCAAAACTGAATTCACTAATTCGCAATATCGATAATTAACAACAATGGAATTTCGACTTGCCACGCTGATATTTTTATGGTTACAGAATATTTTAAGTATGAACAAAAATTTTGCATCGCCAACGTCGTTATTGTTATTAGTCAATGGGGAAACTGCAAAAATTGTCGAGGTATTTTCCACTAGAACTGCGAAACCGTTAAGAATAGAGTGACGTGAGTGTGTAAAACAAGATTAAAAAATACTGCTTCTGTAATACCGGGTGGCCCGATATGGTTGGCTCAGAACAAAACTTACTTTTTAGGAAAAACTGAAATTTAAAACTTTGACACCCCGTAAAAAGGAGCAATTGAATTTTCAGATACAATCTTGTATTTTCGTGATAGAAGATGTTGAGCTAAGACAATTGTCACTGTTCATGATGAAAATTGCACAAATAAAATTGTGTTTTTTTTTTCAAAAATATGTCAGAAAATCGTGGGATGATGAATAATTAAAATGAGCAAAAAATACAGGGGTCCCATTTGAAAATCGAAAGTTCTCGAACATATTAATGTTATCAAATGTTGTCTTCTATCTGATTCCCAAATTTCAAAAAAATATTCCCAATGGAAAAAAGTTATAGGGGTGACCCTATTTTCAGTTACACCCGGTATATAGTGATAAGGTACTTATTCAGCCACTGATAATATTATTCATTTTCAGTTTGAACAGATAAAAATACAACTGTTCGTCCTTTATGTTCTTTTCATATTGAGTTTTGATTCATGAACATAGAAAAATTGATTTTCGATATCGAATATTTATCACGCCCATAAGTAAATTTTATTGCTCTTGATCAATTTGGTAGCAACAGGATTTAAATTTTTTACTGTTTTCAATGATTAACTAAAAATTAAAATCGTTACATAAAACCTAAAATAAACAATTTCAATTTCATCAAAATGACTACATTCTGATAGACTGCAATCAATTGAATGTCTGACAATTTACGACATTTCAATTGTCCATCCGATTCCACAAGTCATTAACATGTAGTTTTAGGAGTCTTATAAACAAGAACCTTAAGATAACCACATAAATGGAAATCTAGAGGATTAATATCAGAAATGCGGTATGGACAATTTCGAGGTTCTCCACGTCTACTCTAACGATTAGGTAGGTAATGCCTAGATGCTCATGAAGAAATCTCTAAATTGAAATGGAGTCCCATCAAGTATTGAACACATGTTCACTCTCACATGTATAGGTCGTCTAATTTTCAAGATTTTCGGAAATTTTGTAAAATAGTGCAAATAAAGAAAAATGCCTCTCCCATCTTCAACCTCGATCTTTGAAGAAAATTCATTGATGTGAAAAGATCGCAGTCATCTCCTCTTGTTCTCGTATTATTTCGGATTTTTCGATTTTCCGGCATTTTAAACAGGAATTTACGACCAGTTTGTAAAAAACAATTTTGAAAATTACAATCAAATTTTACCACTTATGAAATCATGAAACATAACAATCGTATTTAAAATAAAATAGAATTGAAATACCATTAATAGTTGCGTCTTGCAGTTCATTGGGATTGATGTTTTTGAAGGCATGTCTTTTAATTCGAGATCATCCCGCGAATTTATCGCTGAATTTTAACGTTTGTTCTTTAGTAGGGTTGCTGAGGATTCCTCTTTCGCATCCTCATAATGCGGAAGTTCCGCAATAATTTCAGTTACCGCATTGTAATAAATTAAAGATAAAAAATCTTCTTCCGCTATCGCTTCTCAAAAAATAAGAGGAATCTAAGAGGAATTACACTGTGCATGCGACTATCCATGGCAACATACACGCTGCAACACGATGCCAGGCCGAACGGTTAGTGAGCGATCCATCCCCTCCCGCGTCCGCCTCCCGCACTCTTTCTTGCTTGTTTTAACTCGACATAACGTTATTTTGTTTACGTGCGTACGCATCGCTAACGTAATAATTTATCTATAAATCATTCAAAAACAGTGTTTTATCGAAAACATCGAAATGAGACCGAAGTGTAGTGCTATATCTATCTTGTCCTGCATCAAGTGTCCCTAGCGAACATCTTTTTAGCAATGCTGGATTAGTTTATGATGAGGTAGAACCCGGTTGTCAGGGGAAAAAACGTCCAAATTAATTTTCATAAAAATCAACCTACCTATAATTAATTTTGATTATTAATAACTTTGATTATACTTAAATTTGATTAATAGTAAACGACTTAATTATTAAAGAAATAAAGACCCCATTCTTATTTTCATTTCAATTCCTAAATAAAATTTTATCATTCTCACATCTCTGTATTTTATATTTCTTGTGTATGTCACTGAACTCCTCTTAAATTGTTGTACCGATATAGATTATTATTTTGGGTGTGCTTATGAGGTATTCGAGAATGGTTTAGATAGTCCACTGGATTATGTTCTTTTAATTAATTTTTGTGTGTGTACAGGACAACATCTGTGGGGTCCGCTAGTATTTATGTTTTTCATTTCATCCTCTTCCGGTTCCTCACCAGCATCCTCTTCCTCAAAAAATATCCTCATCATCATCCGCATCAAGCTATTTTGCTTGACACTTCCTCTTCTTCCACCTCCTCCAGTTCCTCAACAACCCTATTCATTAGGTACCTCTATAGATGAAAATCTAAAGGGATAAGAGCCGGAGATATTGCACGCCGTTTCCAAGGACACAGCGTCTTAGTCCATCTGTCGTCAGCTGGTTATTTCTGCCAATACCTGAGGTGTGCACCATCTGATTGATGCCAATATGAAATATGTGTATTTAGCGGTAGATTGTCCAATAATTTCGAAACAAATGTAGTTAAAATCTCCAAATATTTTACACCATTTAAATTTTCTTCATAAATTACGTATTAATAATGAAGACACTATATCACCACTACACCAAAACCTTAACCTCAACTATCTCTCTGATAATGCTAACTTAGTTTGCGAAACGCGCGTCGAAAGTTAAGGTTAAAGTTTTGATGTAGTGGTGATATAGTGTCTTCATTGTTCATACGCCAAAGGTTCCAAAATCATAACATAAATTAGATATTGACATTATTTTTTGTAAGTCAAACTCAATAGATTGAAGATAGAACGATGTTGGAATTTTCACTCCTGTGCTTGATGTGGATTTTCGACGGCCAAGATATGAGGATTATGCCAATTAAAAATACCTTCTCCAGAAAATTTGGACTCGATCAATGTAATATTTTGTAAGGAGTCTGTGTTTTCTTAAATATGAACTATAAATATTTCACTGAAATTAATCCTAACCGCCGCGTCTCCAGGATTCATCGATGATAATAATGAGAATTTGTAGATGTGGAAATTATTTTTGCTCAAAAATTTATTAATTGTCCTATTCCCAAAACTATATCAGCAACACGTACATAGGCCTACGGATTGACATTTAAATAACCCAAGACGGTAACTACATTGTCTTGATTCTTGGTAATGAAACTATCTCTACCCCTTTCCGCTGTCTGTTTTCCATAAGGATAAAATTTGATTGTAATTTTCTGAATTGTTTACTTCTAATTGATTGTATATTCGAGTATTTTTCGTTCAACGTTCTACAAATTTGATTCGTTGACAATGATCATGAATTATGAATAAATTCATAACATCTGCGTTTGAGTATCTGTTTGCCATTTTATTTGACAAAAAAACTATACACAAAAAAAAATTGTGTTACTGATATGTTTAAATAATTTCGAAATATCATACAGAAACCTTACATAGAGCATTGTGGGCCATAGTAACTGGCATCAGAATTAATTCCACTCTATCTGTTTGTATGTTCCATGGACTAATGATTTGATTTTCCGAAAGAAAACTCATACCAGTCAATACTGATTTGAAATACGATCTGTTGAAATAAAGAAAAATAGATACTCATCTTTGAAAAAACGTTGTTTTGACGATTTGGATTTATTGAGTACCCTGTATATGAACCCGTATTGGAAGGTATGTTGCCCTCAAAATTAAAACTTTTATCGTTGAACTAAAAAGAAGTTATAGTCTTACCTAAATCTGAGTCAATATTTTTGAACAAAGAAGATGACACTATAGTTCCAATTAATAAATCATAACAGAATGGTGATTGAGGACCTGAACACCGGAATAAACGTCAACGGTAAAAAGCTGAACAACATCCGGTACGCTGACGATACAGAAATTATGGCAGATAGTGTGAGTGGAATACAACAACTGATGACACGAGTGGTAGAAGTCAGCATGGAGTACGGTCTAGATATTAATGTCAACGAGACAAAATACATGGTGAGAGTGACAAAATACACATACCTGGGCACTGAACTTAATGACCAATGGGATTACATGCAGGAGATCCGTTGCAGGATAGAAAAGGCAAGAGCAGTGTTCTTCAAAATGAGCTTAGTGCTTAAAAGCCGATCTCTAACTTTAACCACAAAAAGACGACCGCACAGGTGCTACGTTTTCTCTGTCTTACTTTACGGCGTGGAATCATGGACCCTAACAGAGACAACTACCAAGAAACTTGAAGCCTTTGAAATGTGGCTTTATCGTATGATTCTAAGAATTTCCTGGATAGACCATGTCCCTAACGAAGAAGTCTGCCGAAGAATGGAGGAAGATCCTGAATTAATAACCACGATAAAGACGCGCAAATTTGAATATCTAGGTCATACAATGAAGAAATGAAGGAAGATATGGGCTACTGCAAAGGATACCACAAGAGAAGATCCCAGGTAAACACGGGCCTGTAGACGAAATATCTCCTCGCTCAAGAACCTCAGGAGATGGTTCTCAGTATCAACAACAGGACTTTTCCGTGCAGTAATAAACAAGATTATAATCACCAGAATAATCGCCAACATCCGGACCGGATAGGCACCACAAGAAGAAGAAGAAGAAGAACGGTGATTCATTTTAGATGGAACAAATCTTAACAAACAATGCTTGAAAAAAAGATTGAAATAAAAATTAAAAAGGTTACCGTGCCATTTGAAATAGAAAAGTTGTATTCCATTTCTAGTATAACCGGAAGTGGCATCGCTCTGAGAATAATTGCAAATTGTAGATCACTATCCATTCACTCTAAAGCCAAAATGTTAAATAGGTCGATACACCCATTCCCAAGATACTTTTAATGCGAACACCCTGTATTATTTCAAATTATATGAAAACTTTTTCAATTAAATGCATTGCATTATTGCCGTTCATGATCATCTTCTTATATCGAAACCTTCGAAAATGTTTAATTAAACTCGAAACGAAAGAAGTTTTTATAATGACTGTTAATAAAGAAACAATAATCTTCTGTCGGAGTAAATGAAATAAATTCTGGTTTTCGTCTTATATGTGATATTATACGCCTCATAAATTTCAGAAAATGTTCACATACACACTTTGTTCTTCACTTTTCACACTAACACCTATAACTAACGAAACTGAATGTATCTTATCTGGAACATTTCAGAAGTATATTAATCGTAAAGGTACAATAATCATTTTATTATTGCCGTGTGGTGATAAGAACAATACAATACATATGACTAGTACAATTATGACTTGTAATGTGATATTACATACTACTAAGCACATTTGTTGCCTGTGGAATTTTCTATTCGATTAAAGAAAACGAACGAGAGGATATACTGCGAAATATATAGAATTCTTCTAAAACTATCATACCTACCTCTATAAATAAATTTCTTCCCCGGTGTTATTCTGCGTAATCTGGACAGTAGCATTCTTCGAAATAGTCCCCATTGGATTTAGTAACACGACCCCAATGCCTTTTCCAGTTCTGGAAGCAGTCCTGTTACTCGCATTTCGGTATTATGTTAATCGCATCTCTTTCAATCTTTTGATTGTCGTCAAACCGAGCGGCACTTTCAATTTTGAAAACAGCAGTGGCTAAAGTCCGCCAGCTCTAAAAAGAGCCCTCAAGTTCATCCGAGGTGCAAATTCTAAATTCGGAACACCCCATAAGGCGGAGCTTACAGCCTACTAAAAGTTATCAGTAGCGTAGCGTCCCATTTTATAACCGAACCTAGAACTCGTCAAATTATTTAGTTGTGAAAGATGTATTGTGAAAATTTGTTTGATAGTAATTGTAAAAAAACCATTATTGATTAATTAACATTTATGGAAACTCGACGTGTAATGGTTTGAGCTTTCTATTAAAAAAAATTGTGAATTGTGTGTGTAAAGCTGTGAATATATCTGCAAGTACGGTAAAAAGAATGAAAATGGAAGTACTTGATGTATTAAGTGGTGAAGAATCGGACTTTTTAAACCCCCAAAGAAGTCGGCGAAGTTTTCCTAAAACTGAAATAGAAGTGAGAAGAGATGATTTCATTCGAAATCAAATTTACAATTACCACAAAATTCGTAAAGAATTGCCCACCGTGAAAAGACTTTCGGTCATTTGAAAGGAAGATAATTTGATTCCACAAGATTCAAGCGATTTCTCTCTAAGAAAGATGAAGAAACTAGGATTCAGGTGACATAATGAAAATACACATTGGTATTTATATTATAAATAAAAATTTTTTTGATTTCGGGTGAAAGAATTCAAATTTTACTAATTTTCTCTGTTAGTAGTTAATAGTGTCAATCTTTAATCTTTTGAGTTTCCCTTAGAAAAACCAAAGTAAGAGGAAATTCAACAATCCGGGGGTATGAAAAAATAAATAGTATCAGTATTCCAAATCAAATTCAGCAACGTAGGATGCTTTGTAGAACACTCCAACAACTAGAAAAATCTTCCTGAAATTTGGAACTCAATTACTCAAGAGTTCATCCGAAGTTTGTTTGAGGAGCTTCCGAGACGTATACTGGCAGAAATTGGGGCCCAGGGAGGAAACTCTCGATTTTGAAAATGATTAGTAACCATTCCATGCTAGTTAATAGGTCTCTTCGCGAATGTTTGAAAATGATAAAATTTTTTAAATTTTCATTAACTCAAAAATTATTGATATTTTCCATCAAAAAATCACCCTTTTGTATATGTAGATACAACTCAATAAGCTTTCAGTCACTCAAGAACATTTGTATTTATATTCTCAATTGTATCTATACATAGTTGTCATAATTTCTGTACATTCATTCGTCTGAAGAAGCTACGGTGTTACGAAACACAATTATTCAGTAAAATTCCCCAAGAAATATCACTTGTTTTTGTTATTGGTAATGAAATTTTACCAAGTAAAAGCCTCCCTAATTCAAATGGGAGATGAATTAATGTATAGAACCTATTTTTCCAAATAGTTTTACCGTCGTCTATGGTACCTCCCTTGCTGCCTGGCAGTTTGGGATACAATAGACCAGTTTAGTTCTTAAATGATTATCTTATATATCTTTTCTATTATTGTTGTTGTTTTGTTTCACTATCAAAAGATAACACGCCCGAAATTCGAAGATTGCTGAAAAGCACCATAGCAGCAGTATAACTCTATCATTTGCTGCATTAAATCCAGGGGCAGACCTTTCGCTTTAAAAAATGTTCTATTTGGTATTCTCTTCTAAAACAGTGTAGTTTCGTCTGCATTTGAGGATTGCTGGAAAGCAACTTTGGAATTTTGTTTTCTACATTTCTATTGGTTGAATACTGATTATCGATATTGAACCTTAAGGATCATTGACATGACTCATTTTAGAGCTCGCGAAACCTAGGAGATTTATCAGAACTCTACAGAGGCTGGCGTAGCTCTTGACTAATACCCTGATGAGAAAGATGAGTAAATTGTCCAATCATTTAAATGTGCAAAGTGTGAGAGATAAATCCAACCTCCTTGGAGAATTTTTATTTGACAACAATGAAGCAGACATTCTTTGCTTGTCGGAACATTTTTCGAATTCTGCTTCTGTGTTATTTCACAGTTTCACACGTTGTTAAGTTAACGAGTAAATTCATGGAAACTGGATGCGATATAAATATAAAACACAATCCCTCAAGAGTTGTGACTATTTTGGGTGAAGTTGCCGTGATGGAGAATAATGATAAGAAATTGAACTATGAATTATACTATCACAAGAGATTTTATTGAAAATCAAGATTGCAATTTCGGTCTCTCGACCATCTTCAGCTGCCAACAAGTATTGAACTAAAGTTGGAAATATATACATATATAAACAGGTAGGTACAAAATTAATAAGGATGCAAATAAGAGGTAATAAAATAATAACGATGAAAGCAGGTATTATTTAAAGATTTCAAATAAGGACGAATAAGCCATACTGGTCGTTCAGAAGATTATCTCTATGAGGCGTTTGTTACATTTTGATGATTTCGATTGATTCCAAGAAATCTAACTTCCGTCCCTTAGATATTCTGTGAATAATTTGAAGTTGATCTATGGGTGGAAAGTGATGGTCATTTCCGATATAATGTGAAATAAAAATAGATTCGTCTGTTCTCTGGTTATTGTTATCTGATTGATGCTCCTTACATCTCGTTTTGAATGAACGACCAGTTTGACTTATATAGACGCCTTCACAATCCATACAGGACAACTTATGAACTCCAGTATTGTCAAATTTATCAGTTTTATCTTTACTATTAAAAAACTCCTGGGAGAGTTTCCTGTGGGTCTTAAAAGCTACTTTTTTATTTCGATTTGAATAGACATTTGCAATCTTTTCGCTGATAGGGCCAAAATATGTTAATGAAATATATTTATCTGTATTAATTGATTCTATACGTGGGTAAATATTATAATATGTTATTTGTGTTTGTTTTTTCGGATCATTTCCTTTATTATATTTGAGGAATAACTATGGTTCTTAGCTATTTGATTAATAGTTGACACTTCCCTGGACATATGATCTTCGGATAATGGTAGAGAGAAAGCCCTATGATTCATTGAATTAAATACAGCGTATTTATGAGATTTTGGGTGCGTTGAGTTATAAGGGATACAAATATCAGTAAAGGTGAGTTTTCGATATATATCAAAAGTGTGCTATTTATATGAGTGATTATTAGATCCAAAAAGTGAATCTGATTAACAGCTTCTCTCTCTATTTCGAATTTAATTTTGGGATGAATGCTATTGATGTAAACTAAAATTGATCTAGATATCTAGCGGTTCCTATGAAACATGCAAGTATATGGTCTACATATCTATATCAAAAATGTACTAATATTTATTTGGAGGAATTGAATTAGATTTCATCAATATACGCCAATAGTGATCCCATCGGTAGATCTTGAGATTGTTCATAAAATTCATTATTGAATTTGAAATAATTCTGTTTTACACTAGAAAGACGGCAGCTTAGTATATACCTATATTGCCGTCAAAATGACTCCATTGTGAAAAATAACTAATGCACGAAGAAATTTGTTTATCAGTAATTTTAATATATTTTATATCACTTACAGTCATATGACAAGTTATCAATAAGTATTAACAATAAAAAAATGTATTTCACTTTGAAGAAAAATTATTCATACATTATCAGGACATTTTAAGCAAATGAAAGTATAAATCTTTTTGGTTGTACATCTTCCGCAAACATATTTTTTACATTTATGACAAATATTATTTGATTTGTTATTGTGGCATAGTCGTATTTCACAAGTTTTTTTTCGTTTGGTACAATCTGTTGTATTTGAAGATGTTGCAGTTGATACTTGTGGGTCTTCCTGTTTTGATGTATGCTTCTCTCTTTCAGTTGTGCAATCGGAGGAAAGCTGTTCTGTTAATTGAAGCAAGAACTGTTCTCGTTCTATTTGTATTCCGGTCACTTCTTTATAAAGGTTTAAAGCATTTATTGCAGCCTAATCTAAAATGTTAAGAAATATTTGGAGGGGCCATGAGAACTAGATTTCACCTTATATTTTCTGACCATTTGATCGGTCCTATCAACGCCAAATTTTGTTTCATTATGAAACTAAATTGAATCTGGTAATATTTCTTTGATATATATAGGAGAGTGGAAAAACTAGGCATATTATCCTGCGATTGTTTGGCTGCTTTAGGTAATTCGCTTTTTATTTCCTCTAATAGTGCCAACTAATGTAGTTTTTTTGGCCAATAATCTCGTCGCTAGTGACATGCTCGTAAAAAAGTTGACGGTCGTGACATTTCTTCCACAGCCTGCATATGGTTCGACAAGTTTCAAAACAACGTATTCGCTTAGAAACATTGACGATGGTCGTTGTTCATTTTTCCTCAAGTTAGCAAAACCATTCAACACGTACTTGCTAGTAACGTCTGATGCAAGCCAGAATTTGATGCCAAATTTATTTGGTTTATTAGGCATATATTGTATAAACTTGCACCTAGCTTTTGTTGGAAATAATTGTTCGTCAACTGTATCGATTACAGTGTGAGATCATACACTCAGTGATCCTCCTTCCCATCTGATTTACGTTACAGCGCGTTCGAAGGGAAAAAACCGCGTGGCCAGGCTTGGCATAAAGATTCGAATAACAATAACAATAACTTTAGTTATTGAGCAACTGCAACTTATCAAGTATTTGTCGAAATCGACAATTTATCATGAACTTGTGTTATCATGTTATATCAATCCAGAGCTGAACTGGTATTTTCCAAGCAGTCAAAATGACTGCTTTCGACAATATTACCGAGAGTGAAGGAGGGGGGGCAACAACAATGGTTAATTAACCCATTTATATGTTGTTGAAAAAGTCACATAATTATAAGAAGCTGTATCATTATCTAACTAATCAGGTTTTTAATTGAAATTCAAAAGCAGTCAAAGTGACTTGCAATCTAGTGAGGCACAACTTGAGCAAAAACATGAAATCATCTTGAAAAACTGGATTAACGTGTGATTTCTTTAAGATATCTGTGACCAATGGAAGACATTAGTCTCCTGGGATGTTGAAAAACATGTTATCTACATCCAAACTGATTAAATGTGTTTTGATTGGGGTTTGAACCTATTTCATTTTTTGTGTTAATTTAATTGAGTTTTTTATAGAATATTTAGGTGTGAAATTTATTGAAATTTTGAATACAAGCTTCAATTCTTTTGCCAATGCATATACTGGGCTGTCCATGATTGATACTACTGGACTTATTGGGGTACTGTCTTTGTGACTTTTTATAAGGCCGTAAAGTTTTGGAGGTCGGGTTTTTTGATTCATATTTATGAAAGAATTTACTGGATTTGTTAGTATCATCGGTAAAATTTCTTTTAGAGCTGTTCTCAATGTTTTTTGGATATAAAGACCTCAAAAAATTCTAGGGAACACTTCTGAATATCGACATATCGTATACAGAACGATCAATATGGATGATTTTTTTTAAGAAATGAACACCTGCATCAATTTCTCATCAAATTATGTAGAGTGCCGCAACAGATCTCAGTTTTTTTTATAAAAAACTAAGAATGCAGCAGATGCGACGCTGCTTTATAATCATTTCATGTATTCAGTGTTTGAAATCAAATAGTTGGCACTTTGTTTCTTTTGTAAGCACAACTAAAAGGTTCAAGTTTTGTGATTGATTCGACCATAGAAAGACGACATTTGACTAGAGAAGAGATGTTACGAGCCGTTGGCATGCTCAAGCTGGGAGCTCACAACGGGAAGTATCCAGGGTTGTGGGAAGTAGCCCAAGTGACATAAACCGTTTATGGTCGCGTTTCGATGAAACAGGTAGCGTAGAAGAACGCCATACAGGCCGTTTCAGGATTACTTCAGTCGCCCAAGACCGATTTTTGGTTTTACAAGCCAGAAGAGATCGTACTACCACAGCATCTCAATTAGCTCAAGAGCTATCAGAGTTCATAATGTACAAATTTCCGACCAAACTGTGAGAAATCGAATGCGCGAAGATTAACTCCACTCCAGACGTCCTTTAAGAGTTTCACAACTTCTACAACAAGGAAATCGCGCTGTTCGTTTAGCTTGGTGCCAAGAACACGTAAACTGGGATCAAGAGAGGTGGGCCACAGTTCTCTTTAGATTTAGTTATTATCCTGTTTCGGGAAGGATTCGAATATGGAGGGAACCTAGACAGGGAGGCGGATCAGTGATGTTTTGGGGAGGTATACGCCTTGGTGGAAGAACTGACCTCGTTTTCATACAGAACAACCTCACGGGAAATTCTTACGCAAAGGAGATAGTTTTATCTGTAGTGGTACCGTATCTCCAAACAATGGGTCAGAATTCACTCTTCCAACAAGATAATGCCCCTCCTCATCGTGCAAGAGTTGTCTTGAACGTTCTTGAAGAGAATGATATCGATCTTCTACCGTGGCCATCCTGCTCCCCAGATCTGAATCCCATCGAGCATGCGTGGGACACCCTAAAAAGAATTCTCCTGCGTCAAAATGTCTTCCATCATGAACAGGAGCTTCGATTAGCAGTTCGGGGAGCTTGGAATGACTTAGGCCAAAATGTAATAGACAATTTAATATTGAGCATGCCGCGACGATGTCAAAGTGTCATTAATAACAAAGGTGGACCTTCTGGGTACTGAAAAATATAAGTGCTTCCATATCGTTTCGAAAATACTGGTAGGATTTTTTTTTTGTGTTTTACCAAATTTCGTCATTTTCAAATTTCAAATTTTTCTTCATAATAGGTGCTTTAGAGAAGTCAAATATTATTTTGTTTTCTTGAGAATACATTATATAAAATACATCCTAACAAAAACCGAAAGATTTCTATAAATTCGAATCATCAAATTCATATTTTAAAGATATTGGTAAGTGTTCCTAGACTTTTTGAGGTGTTTATATGGTTCTATCTTTGGGTATTTCACTTATGTTCTCTTTTTAAAGAAAGTCTGTGATTTTTATATATATAATGATTTAGGTAAAATGACTATGGTGTTTGATTTGTCTGCTTTGGTTAAAACTAAATCGTTGCTTTGAATTTTTGTTTTAAATTTGTTATGGTATCTGTCATTTTTCGATTTGTGTTTTGGTGATTTTTTGTTAGAATATTGGCAATTTTGGATGATAATAAATGAGACTCATCAAGTTGTTTTCGTGCAATTGCGGATTCCGCGGCCAAGGTTTCTTTCATGTTTTTGGATGAGTGTTGGAGTTGAATTTGTGCTCTTTCTCTAACAAATTGAGTTCAGAAGTTGATAAATAAACATCTGAATAATTTATAACTCTACCACTGAATGATCTTATGGATGCGGTATTTTGAATATTATCTGAATTTTTCGTAAAACGTAAATTTTGTGCTTCTAGGGTTTTTAATTGATTAATTGATTTCTAAATTATTCGTGAATGAGTTTGCTAATGTCATTTCGCACCTTGTCATCATACAAATCGAATTCTATTGAATGGAGTTTGAGAGTTTATTCTGAATGAGTATTATTATAACGTTTTATGACGTCTTGTTTGATAAAATGAAATTTGGCCTCTTCTTTTATCCAAGTTATTTTTGCTATTTTGACTGCTTTCTTCGAAGATATTGTAACGTTTCTAAGTTCTTGAAATTATTTGTGGGTTCAAATCAAACACTTCCACGTTACGAAAACACTAACTAATTTATTTATACGTAGACTGAACAATTATAACACTAAACTAAATGACTAATTTATTAACACAATCGATATTGCTTAATTAATCTCTAACATTTTGTCCAATTATTCGGGCTCTGTATTAAAACTTAATCCTCTGCGCTTCGCGCTCTCATCTTATATACAAGTACGAACTGTTCTTGAACATTTGCGTAACTTCGGCTGTGCTCTAGATCTTCGTTCGAGAACCTTCCGGAAACGGCAATACTGATTTCTTCGTAATACGGCGCGCTGAAACCTTTAAATCTTTCTCGAACACTCCCGAAAGTGCCACGTTAAAATATTGATTTAGATTGCGTTCTGATGTTGATATATTTTGGGGTTACTTTTCTTCTGATGCACTCTTGGTTGAACCATGTATTTTGGCTGCACGATTAACTATCAGGAAGTAACGGCAGAATCAATCAACTATTTGATGGAGAATAAACTATCTGTGAGGAGATTGTCGCAAATATCTGGAGCATGCCAGAGAAGTATTTTCAGGATTCTTCACAAGAATAAATTATATCCATATAAAATTAGACTTGAACACGAGCTGGATGAAGATGAATTCGATCGTCGTTTAGAGTGATCGAATCAATAATGATCTGATGAATCGAGTTTTTTTTTGAATGGAGAGGTGGATCGCCATAACAGTAGATTCAGGAGTAACACTATTCCCTATTACAAGAAGAGAATCATACTCAAAAACCTCAAAAACTTAATGTTTAGGATATAATTTTGGGAAACCATATTGTAGAACCCTCATTTATACAAGATAATTTGAACGGCGAAATCTATTTAAAAATGAGAATGTTATTGATCCCCCTCATAACAGTCATCAACGAATGAGATCTAGATTTATCTAAACATAAGTTATGTATCAACATGATGGAGCATCGTCGCAGTTGCTGTCGTAGTGCAATATTGTCGGGGCAATTGATTTCCAGGTTGTATGATAGGTATTAGAAGCTCTCTAGAATGACCGGCTAGATCACCCGATCTAACGTATCCCGATTTTTTCTTATGGGGCTATCTGAAGTCTGAAGTTTATGTTACGCCTTTCGTTGGAAGAATTATCAGAAATGATTGTTCAAGTATATCAGCAGATAACACAAAGAATGTTGTAAAATGGTTGGCAATCATTCGAATCTCGATTATACCGATGCATGGAAGTCCATGGGGGCCACTTCAAACATTTGCAATAGGAATGTACCTCAATTAAAATACTGAAAAACTGATATGTTTCATTTCATAAAAGATTTTCATGAGAATCAGAGAAGTCCAAGCAGTTTTATCTTTCAATTAATGGCATTTCAAAAAGCAGACAAATACTGAGGATCATTTAACCTTCCCAATGAGGTATGACACAACCCCTTTCTCATTATAAACATTTTTTGGGTTGTAGTTGAAAGGGGTAGGGGAATGATATACAAACTTTTAAATAAGTAGCAAAAAGTTTTCTGATTCAACCAAATCGATCGACATTTTCTCAAAAGGAGATTGAAAGAATTCATGACAATTTGTAATTTTTCCAGACAGTTCTCGAATTCTATTCGTTACAAAGTATTTTACTTAATAAAGTATCAAGGGTTCGTATAGGAAATGAAATCGTCCTTTAAAAAGAGATTACACAACTCCTTTTTCCTGTTCAAAAATTTGAGGTAGAAGCTGACAATGGTAGGGTGGTTGATAGGAGGAGAACGGTATATATTAGAATAATGTTCCCTCCAATCAAAAGTCTATTTGTTTCAGAACATTCTCAAAAATATCAAACTTGCCGAGTTATTCAGGATGGTTCCTTTTCACTGGAATGCACTGTATTTTTTCACCATCGTTCATTTATGGTTAGTTCAACTAAGAAAATTTCATATATATCCTTCAAAAATTTTTAATTTTACTTAATGTTCTGGTTACAATATAAATTTTATGTTAATTAAGCTCTCAGTTTAGACCCTTAGACATCTGGAATCAAGATTATCTCAAAATCATATTTTTATGTAGATACGGTCTCTGCCATCAGGATTACTAGGAAGGCAATAGCCTGAAAGCATATTTTTTTAATTTAATATTTAAATTCAATCACTTGTTCAAACTTCATTTAGATTGAAGCAGATTAAAATTTTTGGAATTGAAATGTCCAGAAAAGTTATCACGCATGTTGATAACAATAATCTTCCAAATAAAAATAAGTCAAGCATAGGAAATAAAGGAAGTAATACTTTTATAACGTTTTGTTGAAAATTATTTACAAGGCGATTATTCCTTTGTTGAAAACACAATGGCATTGAGTTATTTGATTATATGAAAGTGATTGTTTGTAGTCTGGAATTGATGATAATAATAAAAAATAATTTAGTGGATTCCTGTATGAATGAAAAAAGTAAACATAACGAGTTCAAATGATTTCCATCAAGGTGTAATAACAAATATACGAGGCCAGTTTGGTAAGACAGTAGATTTTTAAATGAACGACAAAAAAGCATTCAGTGTTTCATTTTTCAACATAACCTTTTTTAACTCAAAACAAAGGATTCACGACTCTACTTGAATTGACTAGAAATCAAGTCAACATCAAGTCAAGCTTTTGTTTTCACAATTCGCGTCAACCAAAACCTTTTTTTTTTCACAAAAGCTTGAAAATTCAAACTTTTAAAATCGCCAATCTTGAAAGCTTGCGTCCGAACACAATTGCATTAAAACATTGAACTTCCTCTTATATTCAATAAGAGCGATAATAAAGGTTTAAAAAATACTGATTACTTGATCGGGTTAGGCAAAAGTAGCGGAACGGCTAATTATCTCGGTTATTTACTGAGCCATTTTTTTTGAAAATTGGTATTCCTACATTGTGTAGCATAAAGAATTCAGTGTTAATATTTTTTGCTCAATAGTGCTTCCAGTGTAGCCGGAAATGACCACAACATGAGAATTTTGAATATAACACCCTATATGTTTATTTATTTTCTGATTCAGAGGAAAAAACTTTTCCTCCAATGTCGTGTTCATAAAAAATCAAAATGACAATAGTTATTATCACCTAAATCAAATTACTCTCGAATTCATAATCAACATGATAGATTGACAATTATTGTCAAGTATTTGTTGAAGTTTTGATTTTTGCACGAATAAGAGAAATTTCTTAGTTAAAACTATAGCAATTGTTGAAAATTAGTTCCATTCACCTCCTGACAATAATGTAATCGATCATGGACTCATGGACGAAATGGATTTTATATGGTTTCATTTTTTCTGTTTCAGTATCCTACAAACTGGCCTCAGAGAAATATCATGATTCAAGGCTAGTTTATTTATAGAAACCTGAGGATTTTCCACAACTGCTAGTAAAATGTCCAACTTTGTTTCTTCGTCAGTGGCAGAATTAGGGCGTCCTGCTCTGGAAATATCTTTCACTTACCGACTTGTTTCATATCGCTGAATAGTTCTCTATACTGGAGATTTACTAATTTGATGATCTGGGTGAACAGTATTGAACAGACTGCGAACTTATTGGTAAGATCGTTATCTGTCACTGATCTTGAATAACATTATTAGGAATTGAAGTGCAAAAATCTAAACTTCAACTAATACTTGACATTATTTTCCAACCTGACCCGTTGATTATTAATGCAAAAGTAATTTGATTTAGGTGATATGATTTTTATTATTTTAATTTTTTATGAACTCGACATTGAAAGGTAATAATTTTGTTGATTGTTTTTAAAAAGTTTTTTCTGAATCTTAAAATAAATGAACATATAGGGTGTTACATTTGAAATCCACATTTTTTGGTGATTTTCGGCTACACCAGAAACACCAGCGAGCACAAAATATCAACACTGAATACTTTATGTTTAGCAATTGGGAATACCAATTTTCAAATACCAATTTCGTAAGTTTATAATTCAAGAACGGGCTCACCTATCCAAACCAAATATTAAGGCTTTGTTCGGACTATTTAGTAGATGTGAAGTTTGCACAAATCGTTCGAGCGGTTCTTCATTCATCACATTTTTTGTAAGAAATGAATTCAATAAATGGCGGATCATTTTAATGGGGATTTTACTATCAAATTGAAACCCTTTTTAGATGGGGATTGTGCTGTCAAATTGAAACTTTTTTTAGTTTAGACAGTACAAGCATGTTGTTATAGGTTTGTTCCTACAGCGATCAGAAACAGTCACGGACTGTCACGATTGTGCGCAGTGTGTTAAAGTACGTTCCAAGAGCATTTCTGATATTTCTCAAACTCGGCTCAAACTATGAAATGGGTGTTCCAACTGAATCTTCGGGCTAAATTATGACTGTCAGACGAGTTTTCTGACGAAAAGCAAATCAAATGTCGCAAACCTCCGCAATGAGCATTGCAACAAGTTAAATTTGTTCCGTAGTTGAATTTTTCTTCGGGAGGAGTGATAAACTTGTTTATTGTGTTGTAGTTTTGGGGTTTGGTTAGTGTTCATTTTTTGGAATTTTATTGGCGTCGAAATGAGCGATATTTCATCATCTTCAGATGATGAATCTGAGATAAGTGATTCTGAAAGTGATCTGGAAGATCTACTTGAAGAACGGTGGGGACCGAAAAATGAAAATTATTTAGAAGAAATAGTTCCCCTAATGGATTCTGCTGAGTTTATGGAACACTTTCCAGTGAGGAGGGAAGTTGCTGCAGATATTGCTCAACGATTGAGTATCAGTGATTATTTCCATACGCAATCGGACCTAATAGAAAAATCGACCCACAACAACATACACATATTTTTCTGTGGTTTGCAGGACACCAAACTGCAAGCTTTTGTGATGTTGCTGATAGGTTCAATATCAGCATTAGCTGTCTTCATAGAATATTGAAAATGATGATATATTTTTTGAGCAACCTCGATCCATATAAAATTAAATGGCCAAGGACCAAGGAGTAAAATATAAAAAACTAAATACTTACATTCGTGATCCATGACGTTTATTTTTTGTAGTGGCAATTTAATGAAAACGAAAAGTATCTACACAAGCCGATTTCTTTGCTCAATGTTTATTGTTATTTCACAGAATCCGTGTGTTCCAAGAGGAATTCCTTACTAGTTTGAAATAGATAAAAATTTACGCCTGCGCACTGTTACTGTTTGAGAAATGTCAGGAACGCATCAGGAACAGGTCTGTGATTCTCTGTTGGAACAAACCTTATGTAATTCATGCGGTCATTTCATTTTGGACGTGCTTCGATTAAAGCAAATTGTCTGCGATAATTATTGATTTGTATTTTCAAATATATTGCTGAGTGCATTCATACAAACGGTGAGTCTTGAATTGTTCAAATATACTATGTATATGTGTGCATGTACTTTTCTCAGTTTTTTAGCGAGCCGTCGGTGTTTCATATCGTTCATAGGCTTTTTCGTTTGAATTAAATTGTCAAACGCTTTTACACAAACGGTAAATTTTGAACTGTTGAATTGAATTACATGTACGTGAACGTATTGTATGCATACGGGTGTTTAATTTTTTTGTAACTGATGGAAGCACGTCGATTTAAAAATGAATTATTCAATGACATTTTTATATACATAGACGTATGAAGCCATATATATTTCAATACACACTAATACGCACATGTAGAAATACTGACAAACCACTATTAATGTAGCAATTTGTTTTCAATTTGATTTATTTTTTTTAGATGAAGGAAAAATGCCACGAGCTAGACGAGCTAATATAAGTCGGCAGAACACGTAATGCAAATGATGTGGCATTACTAAGAGGACCACAGACTCCAGATGAATGTGCACAAGCTAATGCATCGCAGCGTGAACGTAATAGATCTGTTGACCCTGTAACTATACTGAATCTCGCAAGGCGATCTCGAATACGTCGTGAAATTCTGGCTGAAACGGTGCGTGCTGCTTCAAATTACAACAGTCATATTGATTATAGTATGTACAATGTACATATACATTGGAATGATGGACGCAATATGTTCACATTGCGATGCGGCTTACTTTCCAGGTGAAAAGTCCGGAATGTGTTGTGCTAAGGACAAAATGAGATTGCCAGCATTCTATTCATTTATTTTCGGGACATCTCGGACGTCGAAGCACTTTCTGAGTCATATTCAACAATACAATTCGGCATTTCCGATGAATTATTGAAGATAATTTTATGTCGACGTTTAAGGTAAATATTTCACCAGGAATGTCCCATGTTTATATCAAACTGAATCACAAAATCGTAGTAAGGGCTGATAGAACACCTTTTGGAGATTCAATGCACCGACAATTGATGAGATTGCAATTGTTATTCTTGGTGATCAGTTTCAATCCCGTGATATTGTACCTTATCGCAGAAATGAGCAATTGCAACGTGTTTAGGAACTTCATCGTAGTTACGATTAATTACAATACCCAATATTGAATTGGAAAGGTGACGATGGCTACCATTGAAACATTCGATAGTTTTAAAAATTCTGATCCAACATCTACCTAAAATTGCATACAGATTCAAGGTCAGATTTATCTTCAAGCTGGTTCGTTTTTGCCAAATCGGGAATTGGATCAACATTGTGCAATTGTTTCGAATACAAAATTGCTGCTAAATTATTAGATTTCAATTTATACGTAGCGAAGCACGTTCCGAGCCCCTAGTAATTCCATAGTTCATAAAGCCTTTTCCATTAATCTATCCATAATAAACTTCAATACAGAGATCAATATCATTAAGAATATTGCATCAAAGAATATTCCACTCTCCCACCTGAAAAGTATTGTTAAACGCAAAGAACAAAAACTAATTTCTCAACTAGTGTATTCCATTATAAGAAAATCGAAAAAATGAATATGCACTTCTAACGTGCGTTGAACTCTTTAATAACGTCAGCAATTATCTTTCCAAATTCAATTTAACAACCTCCTTTTCTAGCGCGCCCAACATAAGCAAATTATTAACCAGCGCCAAGCAAAAAATTTATAAATTCTAACGGTCTGGAATATACAAAATCGAATGTAATGAATGCCCAACAGTTGAAGTGAGACCAACAGGTCGAATTTTGGAATATAGATGTACATATTGAATCAACAAATCGTATATTGGTATTAGATCATTCTTAAATTCTCCACAAAAGCAATAATGGAATGCCAATGAATTTGTTGGAAAGTTTGAAAATTAACAATTTCTTGAGAACCCAACAATCAATATTTTCTGTAGTTAACTAAATTGAAATCACTCCCTACTACTCAACATTTAGAATAAGTATAGTCAGCAATCATACTTTCTCATAACTGTGAGCACCAGACACTTGAAAATGACGCAATTATCGAAACAGTTCGAGCGTATTTAGAATAAACATTCTGGATATCAGACAAAAGTATTATTGTATTGAAATGTACTCCCATAAAATAAATCCAGCAATAATTTTATTGATCTTTGTTATATTTGAGTGATAATTTTCTTATAATTCTTATAATTTTTAAAATCGTATGCTAATAGAAATGTTTCGATGTCTTAAAGAAACTGTTTTCAGGTTTTCCAATTGCTATAGTTGTTTCCATACCATAATAATGATTTTCCCTTCAAGATTTCTACAAGAGATATTACCATGTGGATTTTCAGAAATTGATAGCATTTTCTCTGTTCTTCGATTTTTTCTAGAAAAGGTATAGCGTATCGGAGACCATCAAAGTGAACATTGGGAGATTGTCACATTCTCAGTGTCTTCTGCAAACTTTTCTGCACCTTCAATATTGTCTGTCGGTAGGCAGTTATTAATGTGATGTGACAGTTTTGCTCGAAGCTCTTTGCTGTTTCTGTCGCGTACAATCTTCTTTGCTTGATATCTCATTCAGTTCATCAAATGCTCGGGTGCCAATTTGTAATGTTATTTTATTGTCCTAAGTAGTTATGTGAAGAAAAAACTGCAATGGCTCGAACTGAAATTAAAGTTTATTCCTGTTATATACAAATGGAAATTATATAGACAAATAGATAAACAAATAAAAGAACATAATTCATTATCATTTGAATTTGGGAGGCTTTTACTTGGTAAAATTCCATTATCAATAATAAAAACAAGTACTGTGGTTTAAGGAATTTTACTTAATAATTGCAATTCGTAACGCGTTTCACTAGACTGTAGCTTCTTCAGACGAATGAATGTACAGAAAATATAAATATAAATGTTCTTGAGTAATTAAAAGCTTATTGGGTTGCTTCTTCTTAAGTGGTTATTTATGACGGGTATATCCAATAAAATTAAGGAATAGATTGCTCCCCGAAGAGATTCAATAGAGGTGAAGGGCTTAAATCGACTTGTTCATTGATGAGTCTACCTGAGTGTTTGTATTTATCGCTTTCTAAAGTTTCCCAAAGATCTATCTTCCAATATTTATTATCTGTATGCAAAACTTCAAACTGGGTCGAAAGAGTGATTATTTTCTAAGAGATGATTCGCGTAATTTGAATCTGATTTTTTATTTGAGAAACTGCGTTTATGTTCCGATATTCTAATATTAAAATTTCTATGAGTTCTACCAATGTAGAAATTATCACAGTCATTGCAATTCAATCTATAAACACCTGATTTATTGTTTTTACCTGGTTCGGTTTTATTATTTTTTATATATTTGCCTAAATTATTATTAGTTTGAAAGCTATGTTGAAATTTCTTGAGTAGCAATAATTTCAACATAGCTTCAAACTAATAATTACTGAATATATTGAATCTCTTCGGGGAGCAATCTATTCCTTAATTTTATTGGATATACCTGTCATAAATAACCACTTAAGAGTAAGCTACCCAAAAGCTTTTAATTACTCAAGAACATTTATATTTATATTTTCTGTACATTCATTCGTCTGAAAAAGCTACTGTCTAGTGAAACGCGTTACGAATTGCAATTATTAAGTAAAATTCCTTAAAACACAGTACTTGTTTTTTATTATTGATAATTCATTATATTCTTCGTCAATAGCCGATTTTTCCTAAATTTAGTATGTTCGATGTTGGCTTTGACGCCAGTAGATACATTCGACGGGCATTAAGATGTACTCAGTACGTACATCCGGAAAAGAAAGATGGAATACCCCCATTATGGCAGGCAATTCTCAATATAAGAACCTAAGAAGAATGACCAGCTGATTCCCAATATGAGCACGCTGTAATCCTTGAATTTTTGTGAAGGTCTAATGTCTATCCTTTTTCCTCTTCATCTCGCTTATTTTACATCTCCTCGGTTTGTCCTGGGGTCCTACTGGTTGGTTATTCTCCTTCTTTTATGTTGTGGTGCATCTATGCTGGCCTGTTGTTTCCTCTTCCATTGTACTAGGGATGTCCTCTTTCCTGTTGTCCTCGGTTGTAGTTCCATTATTTGGTTGATCTCCTTGTTTTTGTGGTCTTCCATCTGGTCGGTTGTCTTCGTCATTAGTCGTGTGAAGATTTCTTCCAGTGTGTCGATTTCCAGTTCCTTCCTGAGTAGGTCGTTGCTTATGTACCATGGAGCGTTTGTTGCTGTCCTAACGAAGTGCTGCTTGTAGTTTCCTCTTCTTGAATCTGTCCTCTAGATACCAAATTTGTCCTGCATATGTTTTTCCTGTGATGATTATTGCTTTGATTATCTTGATTTTGTTGTTTAATGTGAGTTTGCTTATTCCGTTGAGTAGGGGGTATAGTTTTCCGTGTATTGCTCTTGTTTTCCTTGTAGTTTCCTCGATGTGCCTCTTGTACTTCAGTCAGTCGTCCAGAATTACGCCGAGATATTATGCTTCCATTCTTCCATTCGATTTGTTGTCCTTCTATGGTGATTTCCTTTGGTGTTTCCGGATGTCTTCCCTTCTTGTGGTCGATGTACATTGCTATCGTCTTCTTCGGGTTGGCTTTGAACCTCCATCTTCTAAAATAATTGGTAAGTTGGTCGATATCTTCTTGTAGCCATTTCCTCACTGCTCCTTTGTTCCTGTGGGATGCGTGTATTGCCGTATCGTCTGCAATCTGCGCCATATTCGAGTGCTTCATCTTCGGTATGTCTGCGATGTATATGTTGAATAAAAGTGGTCCTAGTACTGATCTTTGGGGTACGCTGGCTCATATCCTCTTCGCTGTTGGTTTCTGGTCCTGTATCCTGGTTATGAATCTTCTGTTTTGTAGAAATAACATCGTGATGTTAGTAAGCTTCGCTGGGAATCCTGTGGTCTTCATCTCGTAGGTTGGTCATTCGTGCCAAACTTTGTCGAATGCTTTCTCAATGTCCAAAAATGCTGCTTCTGTTGGTGTTGATATGTTCTGTTTGTTCTAGATGTCCTCCGTGATTCTAGCTAGTTGGTGTATTGTCGAATGTCGTCCTCTAAATCCAAATTGTTCTGGGAGTATTTCTTTTTCTTCGGCGAACGCTTTTAGTTGGGTGTAGATGATCCTCTCGATGATCTTGCTTATTGCTGGTGGTAGACTTATCAGACGGTAGCTGCTGGCTTCTGGCTTTATTATTCTCTGTAGTCTAACTAAATTGAAATTACTCCGCTACTACTCAATATTTAAAATAAGTACAGTAAGCAATCATACTTACTTTCTCATAACTGTTAGCAACAGACAATTAAAAATGACAGTTCGAGCGTTTTCAAAATAAACATTGTGGATATCAGACAAAAGTGTTATTGCATTAAAATGAATTCCCATAAAATAAATCCAGCAATAATATTATTAATCTATCTCATAACTGGATGATAATTTTCTTATAATTTTATAATTTTTTATAATCGTATGATAAAAGATATGTTTCGAAGTCTTGAAGAAACTATTTTTAGTTTTTCCAATTGCTATATTTGTTTCCATACCATGTTAATGATTTTCTCTTCGAGATTTCTACAAGAGATGTTACCATATGAATTTTCAGAAATTGATAGCATTTTCTCCGTTCTTCGAGTTTTTCTAGAAAAGGTATAGCGTATCGGAGACCATCAAAGTGAATATTGAGAGATTGTCACATTCTCAGTGTCTTCTGGAACCTTTTGTGCACCTTTAATATTGTCTGTCGGTAAGCAGCTTTTAATGAAATGTGACAGTTTTGCTGGAAACTCTTTGCGGGTCCTGTCACGTCCAATCTTCTTTGCTTAGTCAATAGATATCGGTTGCTATTATCTCATTCAGTTCATCAAATGCTTGGGTGCCAATTTGTAACGTTATTTCATTGTCCTAAGATGTTATGTGAATAAAACACTGAAAGGGTTCGAACTGAAATTGAAGTTTATTCCTGTTATATACAAATTGAAATTAAATAGACAAATAGATTCATAAATAAAAAAACATATTTCACTATATTCTTCGTCGATTTTTCACGAATTAAGTATGATCGATGCTGGTTTTGACGCCAGTAGTAGGTACATTTGACGCGCATTAATATGTACTCAATACGTATATCCGGGAAAGGAAGATGGAATACCCCCATTACGGAAGGCAACTCTCAATATGAGAACTCAAGAGAAATGACCAGATCATTGTTAATATGAGCCTATCAAGTAACTTTTTTTAGACAAAGAGGAGGAAAATCTTCGAAAAGATGCACCCCGGGAACGGGGCCAATGTCGGATTTTCACCGACTAAAAACCTCCTCTTGGAGTTCCAGCTCGTAGGCTATAGTCTCCATTCATAGAGAAAAATGACATAAGAAAAAGAGATTGACCTAAGTCAAATACGCTTTCGCGGACGGAGGGCCTAATCAGTTACCAGGGAACACGGTCTTCTGATGGTATCATACGGTTTGGTTTATAATTGGTTAGAGTAGAGACTGTAGGGTTCTCATGATCTGTTATATTTGCTCTAAGGTTGCGAGCCAATTTGTGAGTAATTTCGGTGAGTTATGGCATACCGAAGTCTTTGAGTACGTCGGAATTCCGAAGGTACCATGGAATGGCGAGTGATGCTCGCAACAGCTTGAAATATGTGGATTCTAATCTTTGGAAACGTTTCTTCGGAGCTGTACCGTAGATTGAAATAGCATATTTCACACATTACTACGGATAATTGCATTCAAGGCAAGAAGTTTGGTTCTATGGTACACTTTCGTACTCCGGAAGAAAGGTTGAAGTTGGACAAAGACAGCTCGGGCTTTATTTTGGACAGCGGATATTTGCTTATTTCATGTGAGCCGTTTGTCGAGGTGAACACCAAGATATTTCACTGAACGTTTACATGGAATATTAGAATTATGTAATTTGAAGTTGGGGGTGTCCTCATTCTTCTAGAGAAGAAGGTAGCTTCAGACTAGGAATACCATTCCAGAAGATTTTGGATCCATGAACAATTGTTTTGCTGCACGATAGAAGGGTAATGCCGTCTGCATATCGGGCTAAAACAATATTCGGGTCGGATGGGATATCCGACGAAAAAATATTAAATAATGTGGGCGAAAGAACAGACCCTTGAGGGACGCCGGCTGAAATAGTTCTTGGGCATGATATGCTGTTACCAGCACGGTCAGAGATGGACCTATTCGTTAGGAACGAAAGCACAATGTTCGTGAGGTATGTGGAAAACCTGAATTTTGTATGTGAGTCCGTCGTGCCAGACGCGGTCAAACACCTGTTTGCCGTCAAGCAAAAGCATTGATGCATACCAAGGTTTGTTGTGACAATCGGTGAGATACTCGCCGACATGAGGGAGCTGGTGTCCAGTGCCGTGATTTTTCCGAATCCCATATTGGAAATTCAGAATTATGGATTGGCTCTCGATATGGAAGTTCATTCGAGCTAGGATGATTTTTTCTAAAATTTTACTGATGGAAGGTAACAGCGAGATGGGCCTGTAGCTCACCAAGTAACTCTCATTTACATCGTGTTTATATGGGTTTATATGGGCGGTAGGAGCCAAAGCGCATGTGTTTAATAGGTCCAAGGAGGGAGGATGATGTTGAAGTTCAAGAATGATAGATATTGTCTTTGCACTATATTCATTTTCATCATTCTTGGACTTGATCGTGGTTCCTTTACATTTATATTGATTATTTGATTTTCTATCTTCATTGTTAGAGCAATTTCATTTCATTGTGAATATCGATTTGAGGCCTCAATTTTTTTTTAATTTTTTACTTTCTAATAATTATTCATTCCGACATACGGCGCATGCGCTTGATATAACAGTAGTGGGGATAGAAGTGTTGTATAGTATAAGTGAAATATAGGAAGACAACTTGTCAGAATGTCGAAAAAAAAATTTTTCTATTCTTCAATATCTGACATTGAAAGTTCATCAACGGTTCTAGAAACAACGAAGCATTTTCGCGAACATAAAAATATTGATGAGTTTAATATTAATATATTCAATCCAAACTCAAACATTACGTTGAATTAAAATTGGACATACAGTCGCTAACTTTTGAATGAGGTACACACTGTTTTTGTTAATGTTTTTGTGTGGGATGATCAGGAACATATCTATCAACATAAAATGAAAATAAACAAACCATAAGTACACTTC
Organism: Cryptolaemus montrouzieri; assembly: GCA_013387265.2. Classification (NCBI taxonomy): domain Eukaryota; kingdom Metazoa; phylum Arthropoda; class Insecta; order Coleoptera; family Coccinellidae; genus Cryptolaemus; species Cryptolaemus montrouzieri. The sequence goes on along the minus strand of JABFTP020000144.1, from coordinate 32,191,737 downwards.
TTTATATATTTAATAGATCTTTAAAAAACCCTCATGATCATATCACATCAATCAGTTATCGTAATCCAGAGGAACTGACTTAAAATATCATTATGGCAATCACAATTCATGTTGAAAACCTTCATTTGTCATTCCTTTGTTGTCTGCGTTGACTGCAGACCTTGTTTTCAACGTTTCGGATTCCTTAGCCCAATCCTGCAGCTCTCCCGATGCAAAGGTCCAGTAGAACAAACAACCGAAGAGATAAATTCCTGCGGTCACGAAAAATACTATTTGCCATTCTCCTTTGGTCTAAAAAAACATTAATAGAAATATATGTTTGTTTAGTTCTCATTATTTTAATGATACGGACGGACTCAAACATCTATGTTGTATACTATTTTATGACCTCTAAACGACAACATTTCAGATTATCAATCTAATTATCAGAAATTCAAATGTATTAGAGAGGAAAATATGTATAAATATCACTTACAGGTGTTGTTACTACATATCCAGACAAAATAGGGCTTACGATTCCAGGAAGAGTTGCGAAAGTATTGCCTATTCCCATCAGAACACTGGCATGCTGTGGTGCAATGTCGAGATGATTAACACTGAAAAAAAAGACTTTACTTCTAAATGTTATATTATTTTTATCTGGACCAAATTTTATTTGATATTGACTACTTCTAGAGAAGAAAGAACCTTCTTGGGCGATTCACAGTGCGTCGATGTTTTTACCGTTTTTGAGATATGGGCAAAAATTGGAGAAAACTGTTATCCAGAGATAGAATGTACACATCTTATTTCAAATGTTAGAAAAAAAATTCATTGAAAAACAATGAAGGATTCGGCTTTCCAAAAAAGTACCGGGTGTCTCACCACATTCACGACTGAATATTAGTCATATTTTATGGCCGATTTGGAAATTTTTTGGCTCTGTATTATGTAGTGCTGTAGTGACTATAAACTAAGAATATTCTAGATCAGGGGTGCTCAAACGGTCGATCACGAGTGCTGTTTGAGTAGATCTCGAGAAGAAAAAAGTTCTAATAAGTAGGTAAGTAAACTACAAAAATTTATTACGTAATAAAATAACACAAAAAAGTAAGAGGCGGCTTTATTAAAGGAACGCGCGGTACTTGTAAAAGAAAAACAGCGTTTTTTCTTGCCAATTTTCTAGAAATTTTGGGCGTCGAGTTTGACGGAAAATTCGAGACTTTCGTTCACGCATATATGAATATTGTGCCTGCAGGAATTGGAGTCATTCTGAATTGTAACTTGAAGGCAATACTATGTCGATACAAAGTTTATTATTAAATAGTACAAAATCAGTGCAGCGAAGAAATCTGAAACGAATCATTTTAATAAAACGGTTCATAAAAATTATTAAAAAGATTTTCCGCAACAGAGTGAATTAAGAAAATGAAAAGTACGTGATTTGATATCTTGTTTGATAAAAGAACAAACCATGTTCACAAGACTAGCCAAACAATCAAAAACTGCTACGATCGTGTCATTTAAAATAACTCATATATTGGCGAAACACAAGAAACCTTTCGGATATGGATCGGTTGTGAAGGAATCATTTATTGAAGCGAGTGTAACTTTATTAGAAGATTTTAAAAATAAATCAGAAATCATGTCTGCTATTAGATAACTTCAGTTATCTCGTCCGACTGTCACAAGGCGTATTGGAAGTCATGAGTCAGGACATGGAAGATGAACTAAAGTATGATATCATGAAATGTACATACTTTTCTTTACAGTTCGACGAATCCACCGATATGACAGACACTGCCTAGCTGTGTATTTTTATTCGGATGGTATTCAATGACATGTTGGCTACGGAAGAATTTTTGACAATCATTCTTCTGAAGGGGAAGACCCGTGGCGAAGATATATCTGACGTTTTCTTCAATTTTGAGACAAACTACAAGCTACCAATATATAAATTAGTGTGCATACAACCGATGGAGCACCAGCAATGACTGGAAAGAAGAACGGTTTTGTGGAATTGTGTCGAGCTAATGAAGATTTCCCTTAATTTTTTCAATTCCATTGCATTAAACATCAACAAGTTTTGTGTTCAAAAGTTTGAAACACGGAGGAAATTATGGCCATTGCAAAAAAAAATTGTGAATTCCGTGCACGCAGTTTGAAGGCGGCTTTTTAAGTTGCAGTTGGAGGATAGGAATTCCGCTGAAGACTGATTTAGTTCTTCACACGGACGTCAGGTGGTTGAGTCGTGAAAAATTTTTAGAAAGGTTTCTAGAATTATTGCCCGAAATAACAGCTTTTCTGGACGAAAGAGGTGATTACACTCAGATGTTGAAAAACGAAAAATGGCGACTGATTTGGCATTTGTGACTGACATCACAATGCACTTAAACACCATTAACTTGGAGCTTCAAGGTAAAGGAAAATCAATTATTGAGAAACGCAAACAAAAGTAAATTGCAACTTATGATAGATCAACTGAGAAGAAAGGATCTGAAACATTTTCCGTCTTTGAAAGCAAGGATTCCTCAGTTGAATTATGAGATTGAATTATCAAATATTTTGGGACAATTCGAAATGCGTTTATGTGATTGCAATAAATTGGCAAATAAAGCTCATTTATGAGTTATCCTTTTTTATGTAAAAACATTGAGGAATCAGCTACTGAAATAGCAAGTCAGGTCAATATGAACTCATGTTCTGTTGAAAATGATTTGGTATAGATTATATCAGATATACATCTCAAAGCTCTTGCATCTGATACAAATTTCTGGTGTTTTTTATCTGAAAAGTATGCTGAAGACATGCCATGCCACGTTTCAACATACAAAGTCACTCCTTAGTTAAGTTTAACACCATATGTAACTATTTTGTTCTGTAACAACTGATAAACTAGCAATTTTGGATAACTATGAGTTTTTCATTGATATTATAAAGAAGAACCTTACTAAACCTAACCCGAACCTTGACTAGAATAATGTTTGTTTAATATCTATATATGCTACGGTACACCCTGCCTAGGTTAGGTTAGGTTAGTACGGTGTTCGTGTATGTACGACAACCCTGCATCACACATACTTGCAGCCTCTCAGAGTCGATCGTAAGTAGTCTAAAAATATTGAGGTAGATCGCCAGCAGTTCAAGTTTGAGCACCCCTGTTCTAGACTATGCAGGGTGTTCTACAATAAAGTTACATACCAACATTATGATTTTTTGAATGGGACACCCAGTATTTCATTTCATTTTTGACTTTGTCAATTTGTCATTATATGAAATATTTGACATTTTCTGAAATTTGAGAACTTCAGATGTACAACTATTGTAGTAGTAATTGTTGTTGCTTGAACATATGGCTCATTTTGTTGATCTATGTTACACAGGCTGTCCGAAAACGATTTATGAGGTTGGGACTCATTCAAATTTCATTCATTTTTTCAAATGGCATGCCCTATATCTAAAGAGTCGAATTGGTAATATATTTTGATACCTTTCAAATGGTACCTATTTTCTTTCTACCTATTTCTAGCGGTTTCGAAGATATTCGAAAATTTAGCTAATTTTTATCGAATTTCAGGAAATATTCCAACTTTTTACTCCAATTTCTATCTGAAACGATTGTTGCCTCAGAAGAAAGAACAGAATTAGATGGAATCATTTCTAGATTTGATTGTCATGAATCGTAACCATCTAACAACTATTAAGTAAGAAAGTTAAAGAAAATTTCGAGTTCATAATATCGCATTATTTCATACTTCAAATCTAATATTAAAACGAGACATTTTCAAAATCAAGGAAGACTTTCTATATCATTTTTTCTATGACATGTTCCAAATGGCATCCATTTTGAACGATACACAAATCTCTTCTATGAGATCTTCTAACGTTACTTAGCATGTCTGGTGTTACCGATCGAAATGCTTCTTTTATCCTCTATTTCATTCGTCAACTATTGTTCAAGGATTTTGAAATACCATTTGGTTCACATACCTCCACACGAAAAATCAAGGCAAGTTAGATCAGGCGAACTTGCAGGCCAATTTTGAAATATACTTCTGCCGATTCAGTTATTAGGAAAGGTGTGTAAAATTCCGCACATTGGTAGTGAAATGGGCAGGAGCTCCGTCCAATTGAAACCACATTCGTTGCCTTACGACGATCGTCACATATTCTCACAATTCTTATAGATAGTCACGAAGAAAACTCGAAAATATATTTCAGTTTAAGGGTTCATCGAAAAAAATGATCCGATGACAGGCGAGCGTATGATTGCGCCGCAAGTATCAACCGCCCATCGATCCTAGGTGTACGGCTGACGGAAGATATGTGGATTATGATCATCGTAATAATGAAAATTGTGCTGATTCACTAGGGAGTTGTTGTGGAAAGTGCACTCATCCGAGAACATAATATTTTCCTCATAATTTTCATTGCTTCGATCATTTCCGACATCCATAAACAGAACTCAAGCCGACGATCAAAATCCCCCTCCGATTGCTCCTGGTGGACCTGAACATGATTCGCATGGTATCCGTGTTTTTTCAAGATTCTGGATACTACTACATCTACTAATTCCCGTTTCATCGGCAATATTTCGCTGACTACTAGTTGGATTTTAAACGACGGTCGCTACAACTGTCATTTCGTTTTCTTCATTTTCTGTCGGTTCGTTTTAATCTTCCACTGACTAGTAGTTGGATTTTAAACGACAATCGCTACTGTCAAATTTTCATTTTGTGTTTTTCATTTTCTGTCAATTCGTTGTTGGACAGTCTATGTTGCCGGTTTGTCATAATGTTTGTAGTAGTTTTTGTACGGAATTTCTGTATGAATGTCTTCGACTCGGGTATCTTTCGTAGTAAACTCTTGACGCTAAAAAACAGATTTGTTGGCACTGGCCGATGACCAAAAATCAAATCACTTGGTTCTTGTTTTGGATAAGTTCTCATTTTAAAATGTATATTACATAACAAAATTGCTTAAAATTGGAATTTTTGAACTGATAGTGAAACAAAAATGAAATTGTGAACAATATGCAGTGAAACGTACTCGAAACTCTCGAAGCCCGTGATATTAAGCAGCAACATTAGAATGATTAGGATTAGGTTGGTACAAGTCGACAAAAATATATGGAATTTCAAGGTACTCGATCATTTCAATTTCTGTTACAAATTAGTGAATCACAGACTCATCACCAGTTAGAATACAGGAAATTTTCGAGGCAATGGTTTTTCTAACTTAACCTTCATAAGTACTATTGTTTTCTCCTTATAATTCAAATTTTGAAGAATACCTGGAATCTGTACTATAGGATGAAATATAGTAATTGAAGGTTAATATTGAATAGGGAATTGAGGCAAAAGATTAACGACTATGTTTTTCCTAATTACCTAGTAGCTTTATGATACCTCGATGGATTTATATAGGATTAAAAGTCAAAGTAATATTGACTGATTTCTTAGATAATAGCAGTGTTGAGACTCGGAATTCTTGTCAAAAGATCAGACGGTAAATGAAGAATATTAACAGAGCGGCGTTTGGGAGAGCAAATTCTTCAGAAAAGGCTAGATTCGTGGAAAAAAACTTATGAATTTTGGACCACGATAATACAGCATCTCACGAGGTTATCATTATAAATGAGGTTTCGACCAAAAACTCAACAAATATCATCGAACAACCACCGTGTTCTCCTGATAGGGCTCATGCCGATTTTGTCTTTTTCCAAAATTCAAATTGCTACTTCGGGGTTGAATCGATAGAAGACATAAAAGAGATTTCGCGGTGAGAACTGAAGTCGATTCCGGAAAAAGCGTTTGGAAAATATTTTGATGATAGGATTATTCGTTGGTGTAAATGTATTATTTGGAAGGTGCCTACTTTAAACGAGATATAATAAATTTGGATGAAAAGTAAATATTTTTTGTTTCATTGACCGATTCCTGGTACTTTTTAGACAGAATGTATATTTTGGCTGTTGGTTCAATCATTTTCCGAAAAATGTATGTCGAAATTTCCTTGAGAATCATATGGATTTTATCTTCGCCTCTACCAATCTGTAGGGAATGTGGTATAATATTCAACAATAACTATAATAACTGTCCGCGGATATGATTAAGTAATCTCAGCACAAAGACGTATCGAACAAAATAAAAAGACAACTGTTAATAATACATCGTATACACGTTAACCCAAAGTTTATGAGACGTACATCTTGAACGCGCATGTGAAACGCTATCTCATTTTATCACTGTATCATCATAAATATTGGCCACTCTTTTCCTCCATTTCCGTGACGTCGGATTATATCCCTTTCTCTCTAGGTGTTTTTTTTCTTTCTCAAGTAACGGCGCGTGTCTAAATGTAACGTGTCTATAAAATTCTAACTTTCAATTCGTATTAATGCATCGAATAGTCGCTTAAGAAGTATCAATTAAAAAAAAAATTTTGACAACTTCCTCTAATACATTACCTGAATCCTGCCCATGCGAATGCTCCCAATCCAACGGCCATAATCAGGCAAATAACAGAAACAGTGGTAGATGTTGCATAAGCAGTTCCCATCATGAACACAGTTTGGGCTATAAAAGCACCGCAGTTGAAAAATTTACGCACTTGGGTAACATTCAGTATGCCTCTAACCAGGAACCAATCAGCCAATTGTCCAGACAAGGCTAGCGTGATAGACATTGCTAAGTAGGGTAGAGCAGCCATGAATCCAGTTTTGGCCAAATCGAAATCAAGTATATCTAGAAAAATGGCATTCAGTTTTCTCTAATAATTAGATGATAGATTAAAATATCTTAATGAATCTAACAAGGCAACTTGTTGCATGCATATTTATATTTTATTAATTGGATTTTCATTCGATTAAGCATATAACTTCCTGCATAATATGAATCTACATGAAATTTTTGATTGAGGCTCTTATCTTCTGTATTTTGAAGAACACTATCTGGTCTCGCCTCCAGTTCTATGTATGTCGTGATTGTGTCGTTTTGCTGTGATACTTTGTTGTTGCTGTGTCTTGTTAAATCACCCTTAACAAAATGCTAGATCATTCTTGCCAACGAAAAATAGTTAACTGCTACTAATACAAGCAGAAGCTAGTAGGATACGTAGCAGATAATTAACAACCATTAGAAATGTAGTCAACTTTGATTGAGGGGAAATACAAACAAATAGTATAGGGCCAAGCCCGTGATGACTCAGATCGTGGCGGGGTGTTTTTACAACATCCTTTGAAAGGTCGTCATAACATGATAAGTAATTATGCAACTACCTCTACTGTTTTGTAAGTAGGTTAAAGGAAGGGCTACTCCTACAAAAAATATAGTACTATGATAATTAATCCGGAATGGATGGTTAAGAAAATCAAAACAAATTAATTGAAGAGGAAAAACCGAACATGATAAATTTTCATAAACTCTCCATTTCCATGCAGGGAGAATGAACTATAAGCAGGTTTATTGGATGAACTAGGAGGACAGTTCTCATACTACCGTAAATTAGGCATTTTCACTCCTTACGAAAAAATATGCTTCATTGATACTTTCTTGCAAAGTCGAGAGTTCTCTTTCTAATCAGTTTACTCTCCATTCGTTACATCCATACAATATTTTGAACCACTTGTACTTTATGCAAAAGCCAGAAAAACTATGAAACTGTAGTTTGATTGCCTATGCATTATAGTCACTTGCTACAACCACCTGATGTGTCTTTCATGACACCATTCAAAATACTTCACGTTAAATCTTGTAAAAACAAGAGTCATAACATCGTTTTACTTAGAGAGGTATTTTTATTGGTAGCTTTACCAGCTAATCCGATTAATGAGCATCGTGAATGCAGTATCATCTAGAACTCACTGTCTTTTTTTTTCATTGGCAGACTGTAGAATCGATACTAGATACCTAAATATCATAAAACATATATACAAGCATGCTTCTTCACAAGTCTCTCTCCATGAATTCATGAAAAAATTCAAGTGAGTGAAGTGAGGCATGGCAACTTATTGGAACACATAATTGAAGGCTAAAATTTGGACGATAGGGGAATTAACGTGGATGCAGAAAATCAGAATTATGTTCGTTTTAGCGGCAACATTGTCATCATATTGAATTGGGTTGAAGATGTAAGAGAGATGTTCCTACAGTTGGTCGGAGAATCCCATAAATTAGTCGAAAACTAAAATGGTGACCAATCTGGTTCTACGCCAGACTATATTCATCGATGGTATACATGTGGAGCAGGTTCCATCATATAAATATTTATGTTATATTATTATTATTATTATATTAAAATATCTGTAAGTAGAGACAATCGAACGCCCTAAATAGACAGACGAATAAAGCTGACGTAGGCAGCATTTGGAAAGCAGAGCAATGTTTTCAAATCTGGTATGGCTCTTTCTCTTAAAGGTAAGGTGTCTATGACTAATGCGTGCTACCAGAAACCAGGAATAACTCATGGGACTGAAACCCTCCCACTAACAAGAAAATCAGCGGTTAAAATATCTGTCGTACAACGAAAAATGGAAAGATCAATGTTGGGCATTACTTTACGTCATAAAATCTCAAACAGCATTATAAGAGAAATAACAATGGTCCAAGATGCAGTTGAAGAAATAGCAACATTTAAATGGAATTGCGCAGAAAAGAAGTAGAGGACATCCACCTACTAGCTGAAAAGATGATATCAAATGAATATGCCGAAATTGGATAAGCAAAGCACATAATCTAAACAAGTAGAAAATTTTGAAGAAAGTCCTAAACACCTCAAAAAAGTCTAGGGAACACTTCCAATATCTTTACAATATGAATTTGATGATTCGAATTTATAGAAATCTTTCGGTTTTGTTAGGATGTATTGTATTTGATGTATTCTCAAGAAAACAAAATAATATTTGACTTCTCCAAAGCACCTATTGTAATAAAAAATTTGAAATTTTAAAATGACGAAATTTGGTAAAACACAAAAAAAATCCTGAACTAATATTTTTGAAACAATATGGAAGCATTTATATTTTTCAGTGCCCAGAAGATCCACCTCTGTTATTAATGACACTTTGGCATCGTCGCGGCATGTTCAATATTAAATTGTCTATTACATTTTGGCCTGAGTCATTCCAAGCCCACTGAACTGCTAATCGAAACTCCTGTTCATGATGGAAGATGTTTTGACGCAGGAGATTTCTTTTTAGGGTGTCCCACACATGCTTGATGGGATTCAGATCTGGGGAGCAGGATGGCCACGGTAGAAGATCGATATCATTCTCTTCAAGAACGTTCAAGACAACTCTTGCTCGATAAGGAGGGGCATTATCTTGTTGGAAGAGTGGATTTTGACCCATTGTTTGGAGATACGGTACCACCACAGGTAAAACTATCTCATTTGCGTAAGAATTTCCCGTGAGGTTGTTCTGTATGAAAACGAGGTCAGTTCTTCCACCAAGGCGTATACCTCCCCAAAACATCACTGATCCGCCTCCCTGTCTAACAACTTCTCGAGCATGCTGGAGACGGTTTTGCTTTCCAGGTTCCCTCCATATTCGAATTCTTCCCGAAGCAGGATAATAACTGAATCTAGATTCATCACTGAAGAGAACTGTGGTCCACCTCTCTTGATCCCAGTTTACGTGTTCTTGGCACCAAGCTAAACAAGCAGCGCGATTTCCATGGGTCAGTTGTGGAACTTTTAAAGGACGACTGGAGTGGAGTTGACCTTCGCGCACTCGATTTCTCACAGTTTGGTCGGAAATTTGTACATTATGAACTCGTGATAGCTCTTGAGCTAATTGAGATGCTGTGGTACTACGATCTCTTCTCGCTTGTAAAACCAAAAATCGGTCTTGGGCGACTGTAGTAATCCTGAAACTACCAGTATGGCGTTCTTCTACGCTACCTGTTTCATTGAAACGTGACCATAAACGGTTTATGATACTTGGGCTACTTCCCAGAACCCTGGATACTTCCCGTTGTGAGCTCCCAGCTTGGAGCATGCCAACGGCTCGTAACATTTCTTCTCTAGTTAAATGTCATCTTTCCATGGTCGAATCACAAAACTTGAATCTTTTATTTGTGCTTACTACAGAAACAAAGTGCCAACTAACTGACTTCAAACACTGAATACATGAAATGATTATAAAGCAGCGTAGCATCTGCTGCATTTTTAGTTTTTCATAAAAAAAACTGAAATCTGTTGCGGCACTCTACATACTTTGGTGAGAAATTGATGCAGGTGTTCATTTCTTTAAAAAAATCATCCATATTGATCGTTCTGGATACGATATATCGATATTCAGAAGTGTTCCCTAGACTTTTTTGAAGTGTTTATGTCCATCAGTAACTTTGTAGTAAGAAAACTCTCTTCCTACAGCGGTATCTGTGCAATTGAAATACCACACCAACTACGAAGGAGGGTTGATAGATGCAAATGTAGTACTCTTGAGGATGAAAATATTGAAAAGAGTGCAGATGAATCAAACGTTGAAGATATTCAGAAGATAAACTAGAAGATATGGCCAATGTACCTTAAAGCGTCCTAGATTTACTACAAAACGATATTAATGTTGAGGAAGTAGAAAAGATGAAACTGATTCGAAGGACACTTCAATTCAAGATAATACCTACGAACCGGAATGATATATTTTAGTTTTAGTATTTTTTAACCTTTCATATTTTATTTCGATATTTAGTTTGTTTTTTTTTGGGGTTTTTTGCTGAAACAGAAGGCTTGGCAATTGCGATCCAGGATCAGGTTGTTTTCACGAGGAATTATAGAAAACACATCATGAAACAAAATATAGATGATTCTTGCCGTAGATGTTTCTGTTCTTCAGAAACAGTTTTTCATATATTATCATCTTGCTCAGTCCTTGCTTCAACAGATTATTTAGAAAGACATAATGCCGTCGCTAATATTATTCATTTTAATCTAGGAATTAAACATGACCTAATTCCCAAAAGAAAAAATTTCAAAAATATGAACCTGAGATTATTTGTGAAAATGACAAATATAAACTTTATTTTGATAAAACAATTCTTTGCAACAGAGCTGTAAAACACAATAGATCAGATATCATTCTTAATGATAAACAAAATCAAATAACATATATAATTGATATTGCTATACCCGACACACATAATATACAAAATAAATACAATGAAAAAATTTCTAAATATATGATGCTTGGCGACGAGATTAAAAAATGTGGAAAAGAAGAAAATATTTATTCTACCGATTATTATTTCCACAACAGGTGTTATTCCTAGAAATCTTCACAAAAGTATTGAGATTTTGGGTCTGAAGAAAATTTGTTTCAACAGTTACAAAAGATAACAGTTATCAAATCTTGTGATATTCTTCGTAGGTTTCTTTCCGAAAATAATAATGAGGTAGAGTCATAGGTTTTCTCTTTAGTTTATACTGCTCAGAATCTCATTTCATATTTTATTTATTTGTTTATATAAATGTAATATAATTAACTGACAATTTTGTCATATTTATATTCAGAGCAGTATTGTATTCGATCGTTCACCACTTCACACAAAGGAAACTATTAATGAGTAACATTCAGTGTTACTTGACTAAGGTCCGTACACTGGATTTTTCCGGGGAGAAAGCCTCTGACACTACTCGTTGGTACATTGATATCATTGTCTGATGATGCTATAGTATGTATATATTCTGGTAGATTGATATATTCTCATAACATTCAACGTTATCCTAATATATAATTATTCCAGGATATGTTTTGATTATAATCATTGCCTGGCAATGGTATTAATTACCGGGTGGTGGATTTATATTTTTCATGAAATCAGTTTGATTGCATGAACAGATATATGGGCAACAATATATATATATATATATATATATATATATATATATATATATATATATATATATATATATATATATATATATATATATATATATATATATATATATATATATATATATATATATAGGTAAAGGTAAGACCACCTGGGCCGGTTAGTGCGTAAGCATGTACCGATTTTGAGGAATGTTATCCTTAAACGAAAAAAGAATTTGACAAAGATATACATAACCATCGAAGGTCAGATAACTTGTAATCCAAAGTTGTTGCAGTTATCATTGCACGGTCTAGGTGAGTGATTCCACTATAAACTGTATAAACTGTAGGTCCCTAGAAAAAATTATAGTCACTCCGATTGATTAAGGATAAGTGATAGTGAAAACAGATGCTACTATAAACTAACCTAACTAGCCAAAAAGGAAAATGATTTCACAAAGGCAAAATGTCCATTTTTCTATGCAGAGAGAACGAGACGTGAGAAATCTTATTGTTATTATTGGGTAAACCAGTTGGAGAAGTTCGACTATACCTTATAAAGCATTTCCATATTTCACGACCATTTATGATATTTCATTGCTATTTTCTTACACACCCAAGAGTTCACTCTTTACCTATTTGATTACCACAAGTTTTTTCCAACACCTTCATAATATTTCCAACGTTATTCTTCAAATATATTGCATACGGTTTGAATATTTGAACTCAACTTGATCTTTACTTACCCTTCATATATTTGGGAAGTTGCGTCAGTAATGTATAAAAACCCCAATTTTCACTGAAATGTGCCACCACTATAGACCATACAGGCATTGAAGTCACAATACTTCTCCACGGATATTTGATATTTTTTTCGTTTGTGTCACCTAACGACTGTGTGATATATCTGAGCTCTTCATCTGATATTAAAGGGTCTTCGGAAGGTTTTTCTGCTATTAACACCACCCAGAGAGAATACCAGAATAGACCAAATATTCCTGTAAAACATATTCAATTGATGAAACAGTTATATAAACACCTCAAAAAAGTCTAGGGAACACTTCTGAATATCGATATATCGTATCTAGAACGATCAATATGGATGATTTTTTTAAAGAAATGAACACCTGCATCAATTTCTCACCAAATTATGTAGAGTGTCGCAACAGATTTAATTTTTTTTTATAAAAAACTAAAAATGCAACAGATGCGACGCTCCTCTATAATCATTTCATGTATTCAGTGTTTGAAATCAGTTAGTTGGCACTTTGTTTCTGTAGTAAGCACAAATAAAAGATTTAAGTTTTGTGATTCGACCATGGAAAAACGACATTTGACTAGAGAAGAGATGTTACGAGCCGTTGGCATGCTCCAAGCTGGGAGCTCAAAACGGGAAGTATCCAGGGTTCTGGGAAGTAGCCCAAGTATCATAAACCGTTTATGGTCACGTTTCAATGAAACAGGTAGCGTAGAAGAATGCCATACAGGTCGTTTCAGGATTACTACAGTCGCCCAAGACCGATATTTGGTTTTACAAGCCAGAAGAGATAGTTCTACCACATCATCTCAATTAGCTCTAGAGATATCACGAGTTCATAGTGTAAAAATTTCCGACCAAACTGTGAGAAATCGACTGCACGAAGGTCAACTCCACTCCAGACGTCCTTTAAGAGTTCCACAACTGACCCATGGAAATCGCGCTGCTTGTTTAGCTTGGTGCCAAGAACACGTAAACTGGGATCAAGAGAGGTGGGCCACAGTTCTCTTCAGTGATGAATCTAGATTCAGTTATTATCCTGCTTCGGGAAGAATTCGAATATGGAGGGAACCTGGAAAGCAAAACCGTCTCCAGCATGCTCGAGAAGTTGTTAGACAGGGAGGCGTATCAGTGATGTTTTGGGGAAGTATACGCCTTGGTGGAAGAACTGACCTCGTTTTCATACAGAACAACTTCACGAGAAATTCTTACGCAAATGAGATAGTTTTACCTGTAGTGGTACCATATCTACAAACAATGGGTCAAAATCCACTCTTTCAACGAGATAATGCCCCTCCTCATCGTGCAAGAGTTGTCTTGAACGTTCTTGAAGAGAAAGATATCGATGTTCTACCGTGGCCATCCTGCTCCACAGATCTGAATCCCATCGAGCATATGTGGGACGCCCTAAAAAGAAATCTCCTGCGTCAAAACGTCTTCCATCATGAACAGGAGCTTCGATTAGCAGTTCAGGGGGCTTAGAATGACTTAGGCCAAAATGTAATAGACAATTTAATATTAAGCATACCGCGACGATGCCAAAGTGTCACTAATAACCGAGGTGGACCTTCTGGGTACTGAAAAATATAAGTGCTTCCATATCGTTTCGAAAATATTAGTCCATGATTTTTTTTTGTGTTTTACCAAATTTCGTCATTTTCAAATTTCAATTTTTTTTTTATAATAGGTGGTTTGGAGAACTCAAATATTATTTTGTTTTCTTGAGAATACATTATATACAATACATCCTAACAAAAATCGAAAGATTTCTATAAATTCGAATCATAAAATTCATATTTTAAAGATATTGGTGAGTGTTCCCTAGACCTTTTTGAGGTGTTTATTCCAGATATTCATGATTAAAGTTCATCATTGTGAAAATGGACCGCAATACGCACTTAAAGTAGCGCCATAAAGTGGAAATTAACCTACAATGTAACTCACCAAACACATAAAATATACTCGGCCATCCGAAGAGTTCGGCAAGAATAGCACATGCTGGCATAGAAACAACAGTTCCTGCATAGCTACCTGTAAAAGCTAAAGTTGCTAATCGACTTCTTTCTAAAGGAGGTGCCCAATGGGACCACACGGCATGTATGCATGGGTATGTCACACCCTGCAACATATGATATTTTTCATTAGTTAACTAAGAATTGATAATCATAATTATTACAATAACTTTACTTGAGGATTGAAGCTACCGAATTATGGTGCCGATAGTTTTGAATCATTAGTAGCCTCACTTGTTTTCACATAGTTCAATCAATAGGCATTTAAATCCTCAAAATTCTTAACAGAAACAAGAGAATAGTCCCATAGAAGAAAATATTCTGATAAATTTTTCGAAAAGCCGTTTTTCATCTCGATGAAAATTCCTGGAGTAACAGTTTAATTAATTTTAAGTCTTCAAAATTGAGTTTCATAAAATCATTTTTTTCGGTCTCGCTTTCCTTAAATATTCAACCAAATTTCCTTCTTCCATAATGGCTGTTACAGAACTTGATTGCTGGCATTTCAACACGAATTCATGGAAAACATATCTTTCTTCAGCAGTAAACGATAGTAGAGAAATATTTTCGTTTTAAGATCGTGTAAGTATGCCAATAATCGATTTCCGTAACAACTATTATCAAAAAACGTATTTTTTGGTTTGTCTTGAATCATATTTACAGCAAGTAACAAGATAGATATTTTAAATCCTATAATTAAAATTCAAAATTTTTTCTATAGGCTTTAGTTTCTATGCTATTTGCCATATAAAGAACATAATGGATTCATTGGAAACAAACTTTCTAAAAAATAAATAAATAAACTGAAACTGAAATTGAACGCAACAATTCGATAAATTTTCATGACTTAACCATCGCAAAACTCAATGATAATCTAACTCACAGCATATAAAGAAAGGAAACATTTACAGACTCCACAATCCCAATACATTTTTTGATGTACATTACACATAAATTAGCGCTTATCATTAGAGGCTTTTCCATTACCCTATCCTTAACGGACCTTAATTTAGCAACCTCATACAAGCAAAATACTATTCAATACCAAACAAAAATTAATTAATTCAAACAGTCTGGAATATACAGAATTGAATGCAATTTATACCCAACAGCTTACGTAGTTCGAACATGTCAAAATTTTGAATCTAGATTCAGAGAACACCTCTTCTCAGGAACAAATTAATTTGAACATATTAAATCTACAAATCATATAAATACATTACATAATTTAAAAATTACCCACAAATGCCTTAAAAAGACAAATTAACAAACTTTGTAAAAACTCTGAATTCAGCACTCCTAATAGCCAATTAGAATTAACTCACCATCCCCCTCATGTATATCAAAAATAATCATTGTGGAAATCAGGCAAAAATCTGAGGGGAGATGTTCTTCGAATGTTGTTCAAAAACAATAAAACGAAAAGTGATCCCAAATTACATCCAATTCAAATTGAGTATCAATAGTGAAACCAGCTTCACAATCAAACTAAAAATTAAACTACGGTGGAAGAAATCAAAAGGTTTTACGAAATACGAGACAACACAAAACTATACATCAAATCAGTCTGAGATGAATTACTTCATCTTCTAATATCGAATTCGATTGATTAGAATACTAGATGTAAATGCAAGCTAGCAAAATATCAGGTGAAACATATGATTATCTTCTCAAAAAACTAATAACAGTAGAAACCAAGAAACCAACACTTCCAATTGCTCAACCCCCAATATCAAACACATAAAATTCAAATATACACTTCCAATACACATTTTCTTTACAAATCAGTTCAACAAAGATTAGATCGCTCAGCTGAATAAAGGACTTCAATTTACCCCTTATATTAACAAAGTGAGACAAAATGAGGAATTAATGGGAGATCAAGCTGAACTAAACAGCCAACGACACAAAAAAAATATAGTTCACAAACGCAAAATCAGTATAATCATTAAGAAATCACTTATTTCAATCGAATTACCGATAGAAGATAATTCTCATTGCTAAAGAAAATAATATTGTGTACTTCGACAAAAACAAATACCAACAAAAAAAGCGATAAATCATCGATATCTTGGACATAACAGAAATTTCAAGAGAAGTCACCAAACAATTCATTGAAGAAATCAAACAAGAATAGGAACAATCGAATTATCTAGCACATTCAGAATGAGACAAGAAGAAACTTATTCCAATGAACCCTCATGCTCCAAAAACGTAAATTTTAATCAGAATACACAAAGAAGAGAACCCCACTAGGCGAGTTGTATCCTACATAAACACATCTGCAGGTAAATTCGCAAGCTTTTTAGACCACAAATTCATGGAACTCGCCAGCTTTCATCCGCAATGCACCATTTTAAGTTCTGTAAACCTGATAGATAAACTTTCACACTTAACAATTTTATTTTCAAATTTGTCTCTTTTGATATAAAAGGATGTACCCAAATATTCCAACAGATGAATGTCTGCTTCTAATAAAGAAATCCTCAAATGTAATTATACTTCACCACACATTTTAGATGAATTTTGTAATCTTTCAGAGACCTGTTTGCCACAAAATTATTTCTAATTTGAATCAAAATTTTTCAAAGGAATCTCGGGACTCCCCTTGGGATCCTCACTCACGCCCTTATTAGAAGATATTTTCATGAAAAATCTCAAAAAATCTATGATGTATAATAAGTTTGCACTAAAACATATTATTTCTCGGTGCGGATACGCTGAAGATATTCGTGTTGGATTTCAAAGCTCAAATAGGCGAAAAGAACACATTTAACAATTTTTAAATAGAATTCATAATAAACTAACCTTCACTGCTGAAATTGAACACAACAATTCGATAAATTTTCAAGACTTAACCATCACAAAACTCAATAATAATCTAATTCACAGCATATAAAGAAAAGAAACATTTACAGACTCTACAATCTCAATATATTATTCGATGTACATTACACATAAATTAGCGCTTATTATTAGAGGCTTTTCCATTCCTATGTTAAGATTTTGAATATAGATTCAAAGAACATCTCTTCTCAGGAACAAATCCGCAGTTTTTGAACATATTAAATCTACAAATCATATAAATACATTACATAATTTAAAAATTACCCACAAATGCCTTAAAGGGACAACAATGAATCTGTTGTAAATTAACAAACTTTATAAAAACTCTGAATTTAGCACTCCTAATAGCGAATTAGAATTAACCCCCCCCCCCCTCCATTACTCTAGGTATGGTTAGCACATTCTTTCTCATAACTGTTAGCTTAGATACTTAAAAATTACGTAACTGTTGAAACCGGTCGTGTATATCAAAAATAATCATTGTGGAAATCAGGCAAAAGTGTTTTATTATATTTATATTGAAAGGAATTTCTATGAAATTAATCCATCAACAATAATCATTTTCTAAAAATCTTTTCATCTATACGGCCATACATTTTATTTTATGCTAAGAATTTTGTGAAATTATACATAAGTACGTTACATATTGATTGGATTGAGACGCCCTGGCGAGATGAACGATTTAATCTCAACCTGAAGAAAACTAATATTACCAAATTTGTAGCATCTGGCGCTCTGTTGTAATGAGTTGCTTAGTTTCTCAAGACGCGCATAGAGTTCACCTGAACCTTGCGACGACTTACTTACTTATTGTTCTTCTATAATTACCACACTGATATTTTGTACATCAATTTACCTCAAAAACTCCCTCTAAAATCCTCAAAAATATTAACGCAAACATCCCCATGTTAGCCGCCAGTGGTGTCATCAGAGTCAAGACTGCGGTAGCTGCCACACCTAATCCATACAATTTTTTTCCACCCATTCTCATTGCAAACCATCCACCTACGAGCTGCGTTGTAATATATCCGTAAAAGAAAGAACTGAGAATATATCCTTGTACTACGGAGTCCCAAGGAAATTCTTGCTCCTAAAAGGAAACAGGAGAGCTAAATCGTTTTTTATCGTAGAATATTTCCGTGTTTGCTAACTAGAAACCCTTATAAGGTTATTGCTTATTTGTCTTATAATCTTACCAAGGTCACAGTTCCATTTTCGTATACTACTGTTTTATTCTCAGTCATTGCGACTATTGCTATACTTAGATTGACTCTTAAAGCATAAATAGTAAAAAAACCAAAAAATGCCATGGTTGCCACAACATATCTTCTCATTTTCCAAAACTTCCATCCTGGACTTACAATGCAAGAACTGAAAGAAAAATTTGTTGTGAAGATTATAATAATGATATTTTCTTTAAGTATATTGATATTGCACTGTATGACATAAACTAAGTAACTGTTGACAAAGCTACTTCATAGTGGTATATCGATTTTTTACTCGGTTCAAAGTGTAATTGATATTAGTATTTTTATAATTTTTGTTTTTTTGGAATATAATATGAATCGTAAACAGTCTTGTTGTGTGTTCAGTGTTATTCTAGATAAAATAAGATTATTATAAGAACCAATGCATATCAAAACTAAATAACAATAAATAATATTATTTGAAACGTGTATTTGGATGGATGCGCAAAATGATCAAACAAACAATACATAGGTAATATTATTTCAAACGTATATTTTGATGGATGCGCAAAATGATCAAACTAATTTTTCTAGACCTTGCATACAATAGTATAGCTCGAGCTCATTGAAGCTTATCAAAACTATATAATGTTACGGAAAAGTGACTGAAATTTCTACATTCATAATGATTATACTTGTATTGTACTATGATTCAATTATTACAATTTATGTTAACGAGTAGAGCTTTCAGATTTTGTGCTGTTCTCTAACCCTATTGTAAGCTTTTTCAATTCGCAAGTGAGCATCACCCAACATGAGATTTTGAATTTCATATTCTAGTAATTTCAGATCGAAGTGTAATAAGTTATAATAAGTGGAATAAAAAAACTCACACCGCCATCTACTGAAAACTTATGGAACTCAAAAGAATATTTAACTGTGAAGCTGGAGGCTTAAGACAGATGTACAGTAAAATGATGAACTCATTAATTTTCTGGATCAACTGATAGAGGATACAAAGCAGCATAATCGAGTGACAATAGCCTGAGCAATAAAGATACAGCAAGAATCCTAATGCGCACTATTAGATGAAGTCTTGCACAACAGTGGTGCTACTCCAACGTTCAACAGAGGTGAAGCAAATTCTATTGTCAGCAGAAATCTAATCTAACTGAGGGAAGCTAGTTTCGGGCACCGATGGATAACAACACGCCAGTGACCAATATTCTGAGAAATAACGACTGCTGAAATTCTGAGAGGAGCAGCGCGCTTTTGTGAAAAATAAAATCATTTGACCAAGTTGCTCTTTCACTAGCCTTAGATAGTGAGAACGATGACTGGAAATCTTGAAGAAAAGATCGAGGATAAAATGTTAAAGTTGTCTAGGTCCAGTTGCCCAGAAAAAGAAAAATATGTCAGCCTTATTATAGACGCCAAAACTTCTCCACTAGTGACGAAGAACAATAAAGGTAGATCGAATACCACAAATAGCTATCAAAGTAAAGATGGAAAGAGGGAGTAGTTCTGAGCCTGGTAGAGGTGGTCCCGTGGGGAAGGCATTAGGAGGTGGCTATGATCCGCTTGGAAAACCAATCAATGTTCACGGCTTGTACAAAAGATCGTTTATGCGTTGTTTCCTCAACAAAAAGATATCAACAAAACGGTGGTGTGGTGGAAACTGGATAAAATCCCGCCCATCACACAGGTGAAACTGATGAAAGCGATATTAAAGTGGAGAATAAATAAGTGTCAGGAGTAGATGAAATACTAAACAGCTATCAAATCATCACCGGCATTATTCTTTGAAGTCTATATAAATGTCTTTCAAAAGGAACTTCACCTCGGAAATGGAAGCAACAGATATTAGTATTACTCCCTAAGGGAAAAAAGCCTTAGGGTTCACTTCTATAAAAATGCTAAGAGAGCATTTTTCACTTCATAATTAAGCCCTCGAATACAAATTTAAAACTGTTTCTAACTTTATGGAAATGAAAGAATTCCATGAAACATTTTTTTCAAAATTCAGAAAACACCCTTTTTTGTTTTTGTAATCAAGATCTTTTAAACACAAATCTTCTTGTCACAAACTTCAGCAATGGGGAAAACCCCTAAAAACCTTTCTACCCCTATATCACACCTTCGAGAAAGGTTTCTCCAAAAAAAACCAAAGAAATTTTCATGAGAAAGAAAATAAATTCTTACTTCTTTTTCTGTATCCTAATGGGTAGAATTTGGAACTTCTCATAATTCTCGTTTATTTAATCTTACCGAAATATTCGCTATGCCAATTACATGAAAAAATGTTCAATGCAAAATTTGATCACCAACAAATTTGCAATTGAACCTGTTTCAAAAATATACGTTTAAATAAGAATGAATATTGCACACAAGTGTTTTTTTTATCCGCCTAGTTAAGTCGAGATTGCTACTGCTATTATTATGGCAGTTTGTGGATGATAGTGCCTAAAATGCAAGACCTACTATCGGAAACTTATAACTTATAACACTTATAAAAAGTTACGGTGTGTATGCATATAATTCATGCACACACACTCATTAAAAAAAATTGAAAATGATACTGGAAAATACTAAATAGTCATTAAAATAATGAATGAATAAAATATTCAAATGCCGTATCATTCCTCGAAAACAATTGGCTTCGAAGATATTCCAATTTAACACGTTCCTTTCCACTGTTTGTCTTGCTGCTCTCTGGACCTGTAAAGTGCACACATGAATAGGATTCGGTTTCTTGAAGACTTCAGAGATTCTTGAAAGAACACACTTTCTAGACTGGCGGTTCCTTGATGTAAATGCCACCTTCGAATTGCTGGGTCCCGCCAAAAGAACTAAAAAGAACGATTGGGGGATCGTAAGGATGCGTATAAAGCTTGGAACAGTTATGTGGGCGATTCATTCGTTTAACGCGTTTGAAGCTTCTGGGGAGTTGCAGTCTTCCTAGACATAAAGGGTGCCTCCACTATATCGTTTCGTGGGGTTGCAAAAACTAATTGGGCATGAGATATTAGTGCGGAGTAGATTAGTAATATGCTAAATTCCAGGGTAATCAACGCTTCTCTGAAAGAGGAAGTAGTCAGCTTCATGGTCAGTAGAGGCTGCCTTCAGGGAGTAGTCCTATCCCCTTTGCTGCGGTTCCTACTGGTTAATAACCACTGGAAATTATTAGAGCACTGAACGCATACTTCCAAATTTATGCTGACAGGTTCCAGCAATCTAAGGGTGGTATGACGGTGAAAAACATCCCCACAAAATCTTTATGGTACCTACTATTCACCATGAAGGGGATAATATTCGTATCTCTCCTATACTGAGTGAAGTGTAACTACCAGTATGCAGATCACTAGGGCGTTACACTTCACACCTACTGCAGCAATTGAACTGATATTGGACCTAGAATGCTTTACCTGGTGATGAGATTAGATAGATTCAATAGCTTAGTATATAACACTATACAGTCTGGAATTGAAGCCAACGAGATGCCGAGTATGATATCGGACATAACAATATCCACAAACATGGAGCTCACATTTCAGATTACCATTCCTAGCAGACAGGAATGGGCCATCTTGAGGATCCCTGTTGGTTCACAGACGGTCCAGAACTGATGTATACGTTCCATGAATTGCCGAAGAACAGTCCATTTATCTTGGCAGGTTTGCGACTGTTTTTGAGACAAAATATTCGCCGTTGATCGCTGTGCTTGCTTTTTTCTTGCGGAGGATTGACATGTAAGTCAATAAGAATCATTATGTATAGCCATGCTACACTGAAGATATTTGTATCAGATAACGACACGTCGCTTAGTGTGCAGAAAAACAGTTCAATCCATGTCGGCTTGGGAGAGGGTAACAGGCATCACGTGATACAGGTCTCCGCCCACTGAAGCATAGAGGGAAAGAGAATATTGCCTTGGGAATTACTGGGCCGGAGCATGTGTCCAGAATTCCTCCGGATACCGCAAGGATGGGCCTGAGCCTCATACATTTTCGGTGTATTAACAGTGAACCCTTTAAGGCAGGTTTAAGAGGTTTACCTGCCATATTAAGGGGCACCGTCGCTTCAGAATTCACCTAAATAAGTTAGGATGGATCGAGTTCCCTCACACCGACTGAGGGAGAAAAAGAAGAATCAATAAAACACGTCATGTGCAAAAGCACTGCTGGGGACAGGATCAGGCTTGAGGATCTCATAAAGTAGAACTGAAGCAGCTTATTAAACTCCCATTTACTAAGATTTTTACTTTTGGAAAAAGGCTACAGCTTGTGTTGTTGTTGTGCCACAACACCATTGGCGAGACTGCCACTAAGCACACATTCTTTCTATTTTTAAACTTCAATCAGTTTACTTATCTCAGAAGGAAATTCAACGATACTATGCTAGACACCATTCCGAGAGACAATTAAGAATACTGATGAAATTGAAGAGAAGTAATGCAGTGACATCACAAGAAATTTCAGCACTGGGATAGAGATCTGTTTACGAAGCAGCTGGAAATATCTGGCATTATCTCTTACAAAGAATTGCAACGAATCAAAGAGCTAAGTTGAATAAAGTAATCGATAATTGAAAATAAACATTATTCTTTCAAGAGCTAATATCTGCCCACCACAATAAACTGTCTTTGTTACTTCTATGACATTATCGTTCGAAGAATGATAAATATTATTTTGAAACATCATTAAATTTTTTCTTAATGGGAGCTATCTCCATTTTAATATATCATTGATATTCATTATTACTTAGCTCAATCTTTCATTCTGTTTCATTCATTTCTACGTCTATGGTAAGGTATTCATTATGTGGAAAAGAACCTGTATTGTGTACTGTACAAAACACTACTGTACAAATTGAGATGAGAATATTTTTATAAAATTAATTAGACAAACACTAATTTCGTTCTAGTTAGATGTTATATTTATAATAGTATTTAATTAAATTTTATCCAGAATAATTTTACACTTTTAATTAATTCCGTTCTACGCCTATGGTTACATTTGTTCGATAGAGAAAATAATATGCGGTTAGGTATACTATCCTGAACAAAATATTCTGAAGACATATGCCACTCGAATCGGGATAAAATTATTTTCATGGTATCAGAAACAGAAATAAAGTGAAAACTAGTTGTGTTCAACATACCTATTCTTCTCCATATGTCCTTCCAGGTCATGTTTACTTTCACTCATTGCACTATAATTTGTGAATAAGACACCGAAACCATTATTCCAACAGAAACTTAATGCTACAGTGAGAAATTCTGCTCAATCCGTTAGCTGCTATAGGTGAGGCGAACATCGGAGAGATACCTATTATAAACTATTATAATGCCTTGTCCTTACACAGATTGACTTTCCAATCATTTCTTTACTTTCTGGTGCACATAAAACAGTATATAAAACGTACGACACGAAAAGAATTACATCAATGAAATATGAATACTTTTGTAACTGAACAGAATAAATGATTTTACGATGAAGATGATAAGGAACAATCAAACAATGTGTAATTATTTCGTTACTGGAAATGACTGTGTCCGTAATTTGTATGGTTTAGTTGATCCCTTGTACTAGAGAATTGAGCCACGATTTCTAAACATAGGAATCGATTTTAATGGGAAAAAAGTGAAGCCGTTAGTCCTGTGTCATAATGAATGGAACGATAATGATTCAATAGAGTTTGTTTGTTAGTCCAAGTAAAAGAAGGCAATAAACATTACTCAAAAACCAGTGTGAACAGCAAAATTAACATCACACAAAAGTAGGTTTTCATTTTAGAAATTTTTTAGGATTATCAAAAGTTTTCCGTAAAGAGTTGGTTATCTAATAGATTATTATGAGCTGACATTAATTCATCTTCAATATGAAAGAAACTTGTCATTTTAAGTGAAATTCAGTTGAATTTTTCTGTTGTTGCTATATTTGAGCTACTAGTGTTCTTGATTTTTCAAAAAACAAACAAAATAAAAGTTCTATTACAAGCGAAAAATAACTACCAAGAAGAATGTCGAGTTTTGAATGTATACCTTTCTTCCTCAAATTCACAGTTTAATTCTTCATATATCACAACAATATAGTGGAATATCTAGCGGTGTTTTTTAACCATATGGATACATACAACGCCTCTCGCCGTTTTCCCGATAAGATAATGAAGTTTTCCAATCCTTTGCGCTGAAAGCTGCGGCATGTACTCATAGTTCGAGAAAGAAACCAAGAAGCGCATGTTCTGAAAAAACAATTAAATGAATGAATTGAATAAAAAAATTTAATAAATTTCATTTTTTACTATTTTTTCAATCTTTAAACGAGAACATGCAAATCATGTTAATATTTAACTACTGTATGTATTAGTTTTAAGATATTTTTATTTATTACTTATCAACTGGCTAAAGACTTCGATGTGGTAGCCGGAAAACCAATGTTTACATAGAATATTTCAATATAGGGGAGAGTGTAGATCATTTGCAACGATAGTCCCGATGCGTCATAATCGTCAAGGACGGAAGTGTCATAATCTAATCAACAAAGTGGGACGATGATTATTCATAAATTTGAATTTATTTATTTATCGTTATTTTCGAGAACCCGGAGTTAATGTTCCCTATACTATTAATAAGTTATTCGTTAGGTTTTCAAAATGGCATACGTTAATGTGAAAGACTGGAACGTGGACCAAGTGACGGATTGGGTCAAAGGTATTTATCCCTTTCATTATCATCTTATTATTTTACCAGATACTGTGTTCAGCAAGTATAAACATGAAAGAACTTGCTAGACATTCTCTATGAAAAATTCTTCATACATTAGAGAATGTTGTACTCGTTTAAATATTAATATTATATTTTTCTGCTAATATTAAATGTGACTTAATAAACGGAATTTATGTTCTTATATTTTTTCATTCATAAGAAAATATTATTCAGTCTTGATTTAGTTGCATTTACTCAATCATTTACAATTTTTGTAATTCATGATTCAACATTCAATAATTCTAAGAATGGATTACACCTCAAGGTTGAATATGTTTTAGTTTCCTTAAATGGTTCTTAATTTCTATTAGAAACTCATTACCTATTTCCATGTTATTTAGATGAACAATTTATCGAAAAATTAAAATATGATAAACCATGATCAGAGATTTTGAGTAATGTTTTCTAATTGTAACCATCCTATTTTTATATACCCCAAGTAGCTTGCAAAAGGTTCTATATGAAGAGTTTCCTTATTGAAATTACATGGTAATAAATTTTATTTCTTATCAATTTCTGAAATTGTGGGTATTCACTTGAATCGCAAATATTTGAATATTAATATATGAAGTAACAAGTGAGGCTTTTATACTCTATCAATTTCTGTCATTAGGTAACAGAAATGTAACTCCAGTAAATAATCGAAAAGCATTTCCTCTTAACTGTACTGATAGCAAATTGTTTATGATTAATTCTCAGACAACTCCTATCTTAATCATTTTGAGTTGCATAGACTTAATGTTGGCTTATTTCATTTGTGATTTTTACTACGTGAATAAGAAAAAATTCTACATCATTCATTTGTAATAGTAGAAGAGAATACTTTCTTTCCTTCATGCATTCAGAAAATAGTGGTATGGTTCTTTATACTCTCTCAGAATAGAGAGAAGAATATTGAATTCCTTAATAGTGAAACACTATAGATTCCCATTTATTGTAGGTTTAGATAGCTCTGTGTCTCACTACACAACATCATTTTTGAATAATGGTGTTACTGGTGGACAGTTACTTAATTTGAGAGCTGATGACTTGGAACATTTGGGAATCAAGATTTTGGGACATCAAGAGATCATTTTGGAGGCTGTAGAACATTTAAGACACTTTGTGAGTAACTATAGAATTTAAACCAAATGGTTCCACTTGTGTGGTAGTATTGTATCCTAGGTCAATTATATTGTTGGTGTTAAATTGTCTAAATCATGATTTATGACCACACATTTAGAAGTACACAATAAGAATCAAAAAATGATCAACAGATCAACCATAAAGAGTCATGGGGGTGAGATTGATGCTAATGACTTTACTTATTTCAAGCTATGGTTTCCTTAGAAAGTAGTGCTACGATATAACTGCCGAAATATAGGGAGAAGTCACGTCACTGAAATGTTCTTTATACAAATTAGTAATGCTAGTTTCATAGAGAGTGTTGACCATGAGCAGAATGTCATTTTGAGGAGAATAATCTGTTAACCTTGCCAGGTCTTTATTTGTTTAGAATTCTTTTGTTTGTACATAAAGGTGAACATCTCTTTATTTCTCACAGAAACGTAAATACAGGAACTAGACAAATTATTCATTTCGATTATCCAACACATAGGCTGTTCCTGTTTGAAAGATCGGTTTTGTATTCTGAGAATGAGAGCTTTTAATGCACTTCCTAGAGAGATGAGAGCTGTAAGTGATTATAATTCTTTTAGAAAAATTTTATACAGATATCTTTTAGATCGTGAAGTATACTCCATAGGTGATTTCTTTGGATCATCTTTTTCAACATGTTGGTGTATATAGTATTTTGTGTTTTTAATAGTACCTACATAATTGTATAGCAATTGAAGTTTTTGCATCTGTGAGCACCATGTTTGAGCAATCTCTGTGAAATCTTCTGTTCTTTTTGGGGTTTTACAGAGGTTTTAATAACTTGTTTATGTTTATTGTTATCAACAATAATTTCTGAATAAACAACTCTATCTATCTGTCACAAAGCGTTACGGCTATTTATATGATATCCACATGACGGTGTTGAAAGGTTGCTTAACGTTTTTTTTTCATTGAGCAGTAAGCGTTATGATACTACTATTTGATTTTGTTGAATTGTCAGAAAAGATGAAATATTTTTTGATTTTATAAGGTATATTAAAAGTAAAGATTGGAAAATCCGAATTGTTGCGAAATTTATGAAATTGCATTGGGAAATATCGCCTGGTTTTGTAATTATTGCAAATTTTTTCATGTAAATTGTTATAAAGAAATCTAGGACTCCATTTACAAATCTTGACTCTCTGAGTAATATATTCAGTAAAAAAATCGAAATACCTAACGCACGTTAAATCCAAGCTCCCCTTATCCAGGTATTAACTCTTTGTACAGCTAATCGAACATATTCAGTCATTGACATATCTAGGAGCTAGGATTTAACCATCTCAGGTGTACTAATATTGTTGAGGTGTTACATGGCTCCTCCTAGTGTAGTGTAGTATAAGTAGACGATGAGTTCGCTAATATAATCCTGTGAAAACCTTTCTTAGGAATAATTTAATAATTGTACACATTTTCATGACTTCATGTATTCTGGAATACACAACAAACATTTACATTTATATATAAGATAAACGACGTCAAATTCCGAAAATTAAAGTGAAAGTTTATTTTATTCCAGCATTATGAGTTGGATAAGGAAAATCTACAAACATTGGCTTTGAAGTTATCTTGTGCTGCAAATTCTCTATATCGCGAGTTGTTAACAGTAGAAGATGATTGTAGACCATTTAAATCACAAACTTTGTCTGATGTTCATAGTATTATATCAGCAATCAAGCCCCTGGTGTTCTGGTTAGATAGGTAAGACATAAGATGATATAAATACCATATAGAGAACATTTAATATGTATATTTTTAATTTTGAATCGATTGTAGTTAACTTTCAAAAACCAATTCTTTCTAAAAATTAAAATGTTCAGTTTCCTGTCTAGGTGATATATTCTTATTACTTTGCAGAGCTCCTTTTGCTGGTGATAAGGACTATATGGACTGTAAAATACAAATGCTACAACTAGCTTTCGAAATGGCCACAAATGCACATAGAGACATATTCTCGGAAAAACCTGTTGTAACCATCAGGCGTATCTGCGAGAGACTCACAAAAATGGCAGATCATATCATTCAAGTAGGTTTAATTTCAATTAATGATATTATTGATGGATTTATTTTATGGAAATTTATTATAATATGAATAAAATGAAACACTTTTGTCTGGTTTCCACAATATTAATATTCAATACACAGGACCAGTTTTGACAGTTACATCAGTTTCAAGTGTCTAGAGCTAACAGTAATGAGCACGAATGTGCTAACTATACCTATTTTAAATGTTGAGAGTTGGGGAGTGATTTACTTCTTCTTGACTATTGTGACTGATGAATTTTGGGTTCTTACAAAGTTTGTTAATTTCCAAACTTTTCAACAGATTAATTATAATCCCTTTGTTGTATATTATCTAATGTAATTATGTGATTTGTAGATTTCATATGTTCAAAAACTGCGGATTTGTTATCTGAGTAGAGATTTTCTTTGAATCTAGATTCAAAATTTCGACCAGCTTGTCTATGTAAACTGTTGGGAATTCAATTCTCTATATTGCAGACTGTTTAAATTTATAGTTTTTTGTTTAGCATTGCATAGTAATTTGATTATGTTGGGACCATCGGAAATGAAGGTTGTTATATCAAATCTGGAATTGTAAATTTGATATGCATATTTTGCCACACTTCTTCGTCAAGTCGATCCTGGTAAATAAAGTTTCCCCTTTATCCTTCTCCATATTCATCTCAATTCCGCAAGTCGCAATATAAATATTTAAAATTTTAAGATGCCAAACTTAGTCAGTGGAAGATATAATAAACGCCACATGATTTAGTTGTTATTCTTGAAATTAGATGTCGTGAAGAAAATCATGAAACTCAGTAGTTCTGGTCAAATACAGGGTGGGGCGTGGCTAACTCCAACTTTTCAAAGAATCACTGCACAGGAACAAGAGGTGCTAGATTGGTGGCGCTGGTTTCGTTTAGAAGGGCGGATCGTGTATTTGGTGCAGTATTAAACATGTCTTGGTCGGGTGAAGAGCTCGCGTTTGTTGTTGAGACCTTTATCAAAACAAGTGAATCTGTTATCGCGACTCAACGTGCCTTCCGCACGAAGTATCGTTTGAACTCTTTCCAGAGTGTTCCCGACCGGGAAACAACCTTGGCTTGGATGCTAAAATTCGGAGCAACAGGATCTACACTAAATGTAAAGAGTCACCGTCAGAACCCCTGAAAACATCGCTAGAGTGAGAGTGTCAATTGAGCAGTCTCCATCGCGTTCAGCACGCAAACATTCTTCTGTCTTCAGATTTCGGCTCGAACAGTGAGACGAATTTTGCATACTGATCTCGGGTTACACCCATACAAGATCATGGTTGCACAGGAATTGTTCCCGACGGATTGGGGAAGGCATGTGGACTGTTGTCAGGCAATCCTTCAACATGTGCTTCCCACTGGGATATTATGGACGAGCGACGAAGCTCATTTTCATCTTTCAGGGTTCGTGAATGAGCAAATTTTTCTCTACTGGGCACGAAAAGAGAGCTTCACCAAAGACCCCTTCACAGCCCAAAAGTCACGGTTTGGTGTGCAGTATCGAAAGTAGGCGTCATTGGGTCTTACTTTGTTGAAGAGGGTGGCGTAACAGTTACCGTGAACTCTGACCGGTACTGTGGCATGCTTGAGAATTTTTTGCGCCCGAAAATCGAGGAATTGGGTGAAACCTACGACCAACAGAACTTCTGGTTCCAGAAGTCCACTGATCATTGTTGAGCTGAAAACCGCCATTGAAGAAGAAATTAAGCAGACAACCCCTGTCACTCTTGTGAAATTTCCATGAAAGGCTAAACATGTGTGTTGCCCGCCAGGGCCATCATTTGGACGATATCATTTTTAAAACTTAACTGAAAAAAACGACATTATATAACCTTTCTGTCGAAATAAATTTTTTTTTTCGTACAGTGTTTTTACCAACCCATTGAAAAGTGAGAGTCAGCCGCGCCCCACTCTTATTAATTGGCCATTATGATGGAAATTACACAAATAATGACCCGGAACAACAATACAACAACGTTGTTTAGGGTTAACAAAATTACATAAAAAAAATAATGTAATGATACGTAACGTTTTCGTTGCAAATGAATAATTGTTCGTAGCTCCCTTGTTAAGTCACAGGGCAGGGTCGATATAGGCTTTCGCATAGGTTTTGAGAGAAGAAAAGGAGTGTTCTGACCTTGTGTTGGTGGTAAGCTTGATTTCTTTCCTACAAACGTGTGGTTGGGCTTCAAATTTATAAATTCTCTGCGATCCAACTTCAAATGGAATGATAAGGTTCTTTTTCAGCAACTGCAGTGTCTTAAAAACCAGGAGCAATAAACGGGAAACAGGAAAAGGCCTCGAGGTGGTGTGTGAGCTTTGGTCGGCTTTCTTGTGCCCGATTCGATAAAATGTCAATTTATTCGTAAAAACACTACTAACTTGTTAATACGATTTTTGCACAATTCGCTTGAATTGAATATAACCCGATTAATTCGAAAAACAGTATTTCAATCTACATTGAATGCTTTCAAGCCAAATACTCTATCAAAAATGAATTAAAATGAGATCTCCAAGAATGCATCTGGTTTTGTAAGCACAAAAAAATCTAGTCGTTTACAATACTGCGGGCACCATCTGAACAAGAGAACTTAGGTGTTTCATATGGTTGTTGATAAAACTAATGTGAAAGAAAACTGTAGTTATATTCATCTGATCGAAAATGAATATTAATAATTAATTAACATTATTCAAAGATGGCACTCAATGTACCTATATTGAATAAAGCTTAAACAATATGAATGTCGTACCGAGACAATTTATTTTCTGGTTTTTCTATAATGGAATGCAGTCATTAAGAAATTTGTTTTTGTTCTTTGCATTTACTAATACTGTTCATGTGGGAGACTGAAATATTCTCGATGGAATTTCCTTATTGATATTGATTTTTGTATTAAAGTCTGTTACGGGTAGGGAATGGAAAGGATCTATGAGTAATTGAATTATAAGCTGCTTATCTATGTGTAATATGGTTGAAAGAATCATTGGGATTATTGTGTCTGTAAACGTTTCTATTCTATATATGAATGTAAGATAATTATTTAGTTTAATGATGGTTATGTCTAGGAAATCGATTGTTGCGTTTAATTTCAGCATTGAAGGTTATTTTACTATGCATTTTATTTAGAAAATGAAAAAGTCGTCTATTTGAGCCTTGAAAATCCACAAGAATATAATGATGATATCCTAGAGCCTTTTCCATTCATCTATCCATAACAGACTTTTATACAGAAGTTAATATCATTTAGAGAATTGCATCAAATAATACTATTTCAGTCTCTCTCATAATATTATACTAGAGTATTTTTAAGCGCAAAGAACAAAAAAAATACGCATGGCTAACTTACATTGACCCTCTCAATTATAATATTAGCAATTATCGTTCCAAATTTAATTTAACAACCTCCTTTTCCAGTGTTCCCAACATATGCCAATTACTATTCAATGCTAAACAAAAAACTAATAATTTCAAACAGTCTGCAATATACTAACGAATGCAGTGAAAGCAAAACAATTCACGTAGGAAAAACAAATCGAAATTTTGAATCCATATTGAGAGAACATCTCTCCTCTTATCACAAACCGCAGTTTTTGAACATATTAAATCAAATCATCACATAATAATATTGAATAATTCAAAAATTCTACAAAAATGCAATAAAGGGATGATAAGGAATCTGCTGGAAAATTTGGAAATCAACATACCTTGTAAACACCCAAAATTTACAACACTCAATAGTCAACTAGAATTAAATCAGTCTTCATTACTCTACACGTAAAATAAGTATAGATTGCACATTCGAAGTAAATGTCGAAACCGGTCATGTGTATTGATAATAAACATTGTAGAATTAATTCAAATTAGTTTATAGATTTTGATGAATTGTATTTTCCAGGATATTACAGATCCCATGATTCTTCAGCCTGCCTCTCTAGACTTAGCTACATTGAAGAAAAAAGAACAAGAACTGGGTTTCTTCATTTTGGCCAGTAACCATGCAATACATCAAATTGCTGATATTAAATATGGTTCGCCGGCGCATGGAAGCTCTAAAATTGAGGAAGGGGATGAAATTGTTCAAGTATGAAATGAATTTCATATAATGCTTAATACATATGTATTTATTACATGAATTCTTTTCAATTTCAGGTCAACTATTTGACAGTTGTTGGATGGCAAAGAAAGAATGTAATGATTCTCTTACAAGAATCGCCTCCTGAAATTGTACTCACCTTGAAAAAGAGGCCTAGACATACAAAAGTTTATGGACAGATCTATATGAAACCCTATAGATTACCAAGTAAAAAAAGGGGGCAACCATACTCAAGGTGGAATGAAAACTTACCTTCCCCTGTACTGCTTCCAATGCCTGACCTTCTTCCCATAAGAATTACAAGGTAAGTCAAATAAATTTATAACTTATTCTTGTTGTTATGGTTGATTTTACGAATCATTAGTTCTAGAAATTATCTTAAAATATTTTCAGGCCCTCTCCTGTGAACGATCCTGTAGATTTAGAAGCTGAGATAAGCGAAAGTGATAGTGATATTGGATCTTCACCAGATAGCCCTCTAGATAGCGGTAGTAGAATGTATCCATTGAAACCAAGACCTATTTTGCAAAGACGAAATACTTTCACTGGGGGAACCAGTACTAGTAGTTTACCATTTTTTTCATTCGAACAGGTAATTAATTGAATTCTCTAATCGAATTTCGCATAATCTAATATTTCATATTATAGTGTCGGGAATTGCTGAAAAATCAGGCTGGTCTTCGTCACTCCAGCTCAAACCAAATCAACAATTCTAATTTTGAAGAAGATTCGAAGTGTCTTCGCGATAAGAGCGCTTCCTGTAGTGTTGGCTTAGAGCTGAGTCCCCGTCCAACAACTGTTATCGGCATATCATCCAAGAAACCATCATTCAAAAAATCCAAGTCTTCCACTAAGAAACATGTGAACTTCGATGATAAGAAGATAGAGATTAATTCACCAAAAACATTAAAACCTCCCGAAAGTAATTTGAATGAAGAAAAGAGTCTCAGTTTGAATAGTTTGACAGGGGTTTCGGAAGCTACTGTAGCTTTTATTGATGAAGGGAGAGAATTGACGGACAGATCTAGTATGACCAGTGGTTGGCAAAGAGAAATTGTGGAAGAATTGATTGATACAATCAAGTCCAAGCCACAAAATATAGCTCCGCCACCACCACCTCCTCCTGTAGAACAAGAAGAACCTGAGGTAGATGAATTGGAAGTGAAAAATTTAACAGAGAAAACATCACAATCCATGAAAGATATAGTTTTGAGTGAGGTCAGTCCAAATTCATTTAAATAAGTTATAGCTAATTCTTATCTTCACTTCTACTTTGATCATATTTTATTTATTTTGGTAATGAATTTGTTTCAATTTATATTCGAGTTTTTCTCTTGAAGTTATGCTAAATTTGAAATTGAAGCTAGAATTTATAAAAATAAATTTTTGTGGCTGCTTTTTGGCATAAAATTGATCCTGTAACCTACTCGAAATACATTTCAGCAAATATCTTTTTTTTTTATTAAATCTTAACATGCTGTATATTATACAATTACATTATTTTTATAATACTATGTTCCTCTAGGTTAAGGTGAACGTCCATGATATCATAAAGAAATTAGATAAACAATCTGCGCAGAATTCCCATAATTTCAATCAAGCAAAACCAAAAGTTTTACCAAGAACTCATATCAAGAAAATCTCAGAAAGTTTGATGAAACCAGATAAGAAACCCGTAGTCCCACCAAGAAGTATAACGACTGTGATAACAACTACAAAACTCAGAGGAAGACTCGATAAAAGTCATAGCACTCCAGCCTATGACCTTACTGATGAAGTACAGGCCCCTTGCGAAGCTTTGGAAAAATGTATAGAAAAGTGTGAGACTATAATTTTAGGTTAGTCAATTTATATGTTTAATTTTATCTGTTTTGAAAGTGGTGGAAAATATTGTTTTTTTTTCAGACAATGAAGATAGAAATGTGACAATCAAAAAAGAAATAGAAACTGTTGTAGAAGCGGTTAAGTTGAGCGAGTTTGAAACTTTGAAGGAAACTGAGACTACAAGCGAAATCACAAGAAGTTATGAGAAAACAGAAAAAATTAAAATTACTGAAGTTAGAACCATAAAGAAAGCTCCTTCAAAGGAAATTTTGAGTGAGGAACCTAAATCTGTGATTGATGATAATTTGACCAATTTGGAACTTGGAATACCAACTGTAGAGGATGTTACTCTATCAGTGCCCTCAACAGATGTACCCTTGAATGAGTCAAAGGAGTTAGCAGTTACGAGGGAAAAACCAATTCATTTGAAATTGGAGCACAGGGAAGTTCTACCTCCAAAGCCTCCTCCTAGGTAGGATATGTTACATACAATGAAAAACATTTAAATAAATGAGAATCTGTTTAATTTGACAGGAATTTCGGTATTGACGCGAACAAACCTGCCTACCCGGCCGATTCTCCGAAACCGCAAAATCTTTTAGATCTAGCCAAGCAAGTGCAAACTCCGATAGGTACTCCTCCACGCACACCTTCCAGGATTTTCGAATTCCCGGAAACGAAAACTCCACAGCACATATCTAAGGATAATCAGACAGAAACGTTTAAAAATGACGCCAGGATATACGCCGAAGAGAAGTTGACGAAACACTTCGAACCAAAGAACGTGTCGACACCGATCGCCAAAAGCAGGATAGATTTGCCAGAACACGAGCCACCCTCATATAAAAATAGTTCGATGTTGGAGATCCACAAGAATGAGAAAGTGTCGCCTACTAATTCGATAGTGAAGGCGATGATTTATTCGAATAAGAGCAGACCAAAAAGGAAGAACCTTGTAGCAAGTAAGTTTGATGATTGAATTTTAAGAGCAAAAATAAACTAAACATTGTTACTAAAAATCCTAGGCGCTTATGCATACTCTATTATATTTATAAGGAAACAAAAAAATGATTGATGTGATTACTAATCAGAGGTACTGATATTACAAAAATATATGTTGAGGGAGGCGTTGGCCCTAAATGGTATATATAGGCTGTGTAATTTTGCATTTACATAAAAACCCTAGTGAAAATTATAGATAATAATTGATAATAGAAAAGATTTCAATCATGCAGAAACTAGATTGTGTCATTCAAAAGGAAATTCCGATTATCGAAGATTTTTGTATATGAATTAGTCGCCTGAAACGACAGATTAGAATTTCATTTATATACAGTGTGGAAAAAAAAAGAGTTTGGACTTATCCTAACACTTAGGTAGTCTGTAGTTTTAGGTAAAATGCTCGAAACCATCGATTTTTTTTTTCGTTACCTCCTTTTCTGATTAAATTTATTCACTCTTTTGAAGATACTTGTTGAACATATTACGTCATCGACATTTTTTAAATGACTACGTGATGTAATACATCAATGAAATGCTTTTCTTTTATTCGTACATACCTCAATTTTTTTCGATCTAATCGTACCGATCACAGGAGAAATTGATTGAAGCAGTACTGGGAGATTTTCAAGGAAAAAAGAGTAAATGAGTGAAAAACTAGAAACTAAAGGCATAAATAATAGATATTGGAATAAGATCACAAATCTATGGGCCTGAAAGCATGTGAAAGCTTAATATTCAGGGTGCTTTAACGAAAACTAAACAGAGGCTATATCTACCAATATATTCATTTCTGATCAAAACGCAAAAACAGGTCAATTTTTGTTTCAAGGGGGACATCTTTTGGGGTTCAATGTTAGCCTGAAATATCAACCTCCTTAGCGGGGGTTGCAATCCTAGAACATTTTGAATAGGGAAGATGGGTCGAGTGATGACTCAAAAGAAAGGTGGTATCTTTGTCTACATTGCCTTGAATGAATTTCCATTTTTAATCGAAAACTGTAAAAGATACAGGGTGAGCAACTGAAAGATAGGGAAGACTATTTCCTGAGACAATTCAAGTTTCAGTGAGGTAAAATGGAACAGATCCATGCTGATCAATGGCAGTCTGCATCAAGTACCATGCTCATCTCGAATTTCAACCCCTGGAGCAGGGGCGACAACCCTTGAAAATGTGGAAGAGGGTAGATGGGTCGAGTGATAACTCGAAAGAAAGGTATTATCTTTGTCTGCATTCCTGTGAAAGAATTTTCATATTTGATTGAAAACTGTAGAAGATACAGAGTGAGCCACCGAAAAAATAGAGAAAACTATCGCCCCAAGACTATTGGAGTATTAGTTCGAAAAACTGGAATAGATTCATTTAGATCAAAGATGACAGCCTTTGACCTGGAATGAATCTGTTCCATTTTTTTGCACTAATACTTGAATAGCTCAGGGCGATAGATAATCTCCTCTATATTTCAGTAGCTCACTCTCTATCTTCTACAGTTTTCAATCAAAAATGAAAATTTGTTTACGGGGATGCAGACAAAGATAATACCTTTCTTTCGAGGTATCACTTGACCCATCTACCCTCTTTCAAATTTTCAAGGGTGGTCACTCCTGCTCTAAGGGTTGAAATTCGAGATGAGGATGGTTCTTGATGATGACTGCCATTGATCAGCATGGATCTGTTCCATTTTACTTCACTGAAACTTGAATAGTCTCAAGGAAATAGTCGTCCCTATCTTTCAGTTGCTCACCCTGTATCTTTTACAGTTTTCAATTAAAAATGGAAATTCGTTCAAGGCGATGTAGACAAAGATACCACCTTTCTTTTGAGTTATCACTCGACCCATCTTCCCTATTCATAATGTGCAAGGATTGTAACCCCCGCTTAGGGGGTTGATATTTCAGGCACGTTTTGTACCCCAAAAGATGTCCCCCTTGAAACAAAAATTGACCCGTTTTTGCGTTTTCATCAGAAATGAATATCTTTGTAGATATAGCCTTTGTTTAGTTTTCGTTGAAGCACCCATATATACTTGCGTGATGTGAGGGTCCATCAATGAATTATTCCCGAATAAGACGTCTAACAGGATATTGTCATCTTCCTTCGATCTTCCACCTTCAGATAAAGAACCTCACACACTATTCACTGAAAATTAATTGCCTTCTATCAAAGTTCACTAAATTTTGGTGAAAAGTAATCCTTTGTCTACTGATCTCAAACTGACATCAAAATATCAACCTAGTTCGATTAGTTTTTCAGATACAGTCTGTTTCATTTAGACTCATCTCGAAGTGGGTTCCTGCTGATTTCACGTATTGCGTTCACAAGTTAATTTCAGTGCTTTGTAACGCTATAATATAATTAATTTCTACTTGTAAACTTTGCATTTACCATAAAACACTATTTCTCATCTTACAATATAATGGGTGAAACAAAAAAAACGTAAACTTGGTAGTGAAATACAATAGTTTTGAATGAACGAACAGATACGTAGTGAAAATTATCACTGTCATAGTTCATGGTATACACAACATGACTGAAAATATCTTCGCATATATTGCGTGTCCCACATAGCATGTTCAATGATATATGAAAAACCTTTAAATACATTTATGTTGATTATTCAAATGAAAAACTAATGTTTACATAATCTTTTAGGCTACATAGTTGATTCTTGTTCTGTATGAATAATGATTCTAATGCCATTTAATTTCAAACTCATAAAGTTTTCTCTATGAAGGAGTCTTGAATAGAATCAATTATGTGCTCCCATTAGGTACTATCGCTGTCTGTGTCCATGTAGAGATAGTTTATTCGTTCTTAGTACCTTGCACATCCCAAGAACCACAAGACCGCATGAGCCCACAACTCAAAAACCCTAAGACCGCATGAGGGCACATCCCATACTGTTTTTGCAACCGTTAGCAAGTGCAATCATATGCTAATATGTTTTCATGTTTTTATTTTCGTTGTCTCGATTCATCTCATAAGATATCCACAATTGATATTTCATCTTGTGACTCACGAAAAACGCTATAAATCACTTGAAATTCCGTTTGGAGCAATCTTTCAGAACTGCATGAAGCATAGACAAATTGAAGAGTTCTATTCTATAACGAGGTTAAATATTAGAATTTTGACAATATTTTCTATTAGGCTGATGTGGAATCAATGTAGAATATGAATCAAAGATGCTTCCCGGCTTTTGTTCGTTTGAATATTTAAAACTACCCAACGGATTTTAAAGCAATTTTCATCAGTAGGCAGAGTGATTAAAGAGGAAGGTTAACATGTATAATGAAGAATAGTGTGTAGACAGTAGATTTCATTCAATTTTCTATCAGTTCGATTTCACAAATTATTGTTTTTACTTTTTCAACAATTTGAATATGTTGTTTATGCGTTCTGAATTGAAATCGCTTTAAATAAAACATGATTTTTGATATACTGATTTATTTTTGTAATTAATTCCATCTGAACATTCTGTTTCGAACAACAATAAAATCAGTGTTTGCAGTCTTGACGTCGAGCTACTAGGAATAATTCCAATATTTCTTGATTTTCAAAATGAAGGTTACTTCTTGCGGCTCTAGCTTGTCGCTACCGAAGTGTGTATGTCTTTGACGGGCAATTGCAATGCAACTGCAAAGAATATATTCGGCAGTTTCATCGCCCTCTTTACACATTCTGCATGTTGCGGTTTCCGATCTGCTTATTTTACTGAGATGGTATCTTAGTGGGCATTGTCCATTAATGAGGCCTGTTATAGTCTTCAGCTCGTCCCTAGAGAGGTTGAGAAGCTGTTTTGTCTTCTTTGGCGAATAGTTAATGAACTTTTTCGCTTGACATTGGCCTGAAGTTTTCCTCCAGTATTCTATTTTGCTAGATTCTTCCCACCGTTCCAGTTCCTGTCGTCTATGCGGTTGCTTAGACCGCAGAACTGTTCGAGTCCGATGAGTGGGATTCCAGCAGCTGAACTAGCCAGTTCGTCAGCGGCTTCATTTCCTTGTATGCTTAAGTGGCCAGGCACCCACCACAGGAAAAGTTTGTTCCCCTCAGTAAGTTGCTTCAAGGATTGATGGCATTCCCAGACAGAGATGCTCCGATAACTGTAAGAGTTTAGAGCTTCAATCACTGCCTGACTGTCCGTTAAAATATTGGCAGCACAGGTTTACAGCAAGTGTTTCTGCTTGCATGATTGTAGAAGTAGAGCCCAGAGGCACTGATGACGTATACTTGGGTCCATATATGCCAACTCCTGTTCCATCAATCGTTTTTGATCCGTCTGTGTACCAGATGGAAGATTTTCGGACTAATTGATTTATTTTTCCCTTTACGATGGTGCTGTTTTCTATCGCCACTTCGAAGGGTGTATGAAAATCAAACTTAAGCGGCATTATATCCGATGGTTGTAATAAGATTTCTGGAGCTATGTAACTCAGAATCCCCAGGTGTCTCTTCAGATCTCCAGGTAATAGTTTTTTTTGTATCTTGGAGCCGTAATGCCGCCATCAGCCCCTCCTTTTTCAATTTTATATTAAGAGGAGGGAGATTTAGGATAACCTCCAGGGCAGTAGTCAGTGTGCTTCTCATAACCTCTGTTATGCCCACGAATAAGATAGATATATTATGTGTATATTTTTGAAAAGGGAAAAAAATTCTTCATGTTAGACATCTACAGTTTACATTCAAGTAATGAAAGTTTGCATTAAACTTGAAAACTGAAAAAAAAGAATTCTGCACGTCACAGCATTGTAATCAAAAAAGTGCCTGTGTAATGTAAAAATTCTTTGACTCAACTTCAATGAAATATTGGAAATGTGAGAATTTCGAAATAACTCCATAAGCGAAGAGCACTGAGAGTAAGGTTCATTTTTTTCTTACTTCAATATTTCTCCTAGCTACTTTTGAAAAATATTGAAATTGACTCACCATGTACAGCATAAAATAGCTAATTTCATTTGTTAGTACATATTCTGATAGAAATCGCATAAGGAATATATAGATGCTTCAAAAGATTGTTTAAGTTCTGTGTATAAATTAGTAATATGAGAAACATTCGATCAGTGTATTTTCCCAGCATCATGATAAATTTTACTTCTCTACCATATAATCTGATAAACAGACTAGCAGAAATATTTAAGGAAATGTGTACTTGAAATCCAAACAAAAAATTAAATGCAATCAGAATAGTGGTATTTATGATGATTATGATGTTTATACAATTTATATTTATAAACTCCATGCAATATATGCAAGAATGTTCAGATATCCACAAATTCTGACTAATAATTTTTTTCAGAACGTAGAAAGGTTACAGTAAACGATTTGAACCCACCAGATATTCAGGGATGGTTGTACCAGAGGTTGAGGGAGAAACACACGCAGCATGTGAGCTGGGAGAAAAGATGGTTTGTTTTATTGGGCAACTGTTTATATGGTTACAAGATGAAAGAAGATCCAAGAGCGGCTTGTTTGATATTTCTATCGGGATTTACTGTCGCT
This sequence comes from Cryptolaemus montrouzieri, assembly GCA_013387265.2. Taxonomy (NCBI): domain Eukaryota; kingdom Metazoa; phylum Arthropoda; class Insecta; order Coleoptera; family Coccinellidae; genus Cryptolaemus; species Cryptolaemus montrouzieri. The sequence goes on along the minus strand of JABFTP020000144.1, from coordinate 32,150,784 downwards.
GTAGCAAGCGAAGTGAGTAGTACTTTACATTTTCAGACTTTTTAAAATAGTTAAAAATCATTGTTGAAGAATTTTGAATCGTTGTCCTAAGATATTTCAACTTTATTGTGCGCATATTTGACGACATTATGTTTGGCTTTGAAGCTACTATAACTACATGAATATGTCATTTAAATTTTTGAGTATATATTTCAGTCTTAGCCTCTTCAATACACAAATACATTCCACAAATACATTCCAACTCGTTTCGTTATAGAGTACCAATTTTGAGGCTCACTAGGTTTAAGATCAATATCAGTAAATCCATATTTACATTATAAAAGTAGAAAGTAACTCTTTGTGTCTGTTACGCTGTCTGGACTAAACCATTGAAGGGATTTCAATAGAACTTGATGCGGGGGTACATCGAACTTCAGAGACAGGCCTAGGTTTTTTCAGAAATGCATTTGTATGTGAAATAGTAGTTAAAAGCTTGGATAGAAATACTTTAGGTGTTAAATGGGATTGAAAAGATTGCGACATTGGGATTGAAAGGTTCTATGAGATTGTCCTCAGTTTCAAACTCTAAGATAAGGAGAATTGGGTTTTAAATCTTAATAACAAAAGAGCACGAATTGTATCTCCGAATATTTGAGAAACCCCTGAATCTGAGAAATAGGGGTTGAAATGTGGAGACGAGATTATTTCAATTTAGGATCTTAATTACAAAAGAAAAATGAGTGTTTGAGTAGTATTGGACAACAACGAATGTAATAATCTGAACTCATATTAAAACTGTGTAAGGTATGTTTAAAAAGGGTGAATATCAGTTAGGTTAGGTATGTGACGCACTATCGCCCGCCGCATATTGTCCTTGCCAGCGTAGGGGCTGTCAAAACTTCTGAAGCGAACGTGTGCGGTGGCGGTGAGAGTGTAGAAAACTAACTATTCTTATCCCATGTCAGAGCAGACGCCGTAGCCGGATTTATGCGATATCTTAAATTTAGCGCTGCAACGGATTCTCGTCCTTCACGGCTTTTTTATGACATATTTACCTACTACCCGGCGAACTTCGTACCGCCTAATAGTCCATTCTTTAATTTTTTAATACTTATTCTGCTATTCGGGACGTCGGGCCAACTAGTTAATTATGTCATTATGTTAAAAAATAAAACTTATAAATCACCTAAAGTTTTAATAGTAAAAGAATAAAGATTACGTCAGATTTTTTATTATGATACCTATTTATTTATTTTCGCTTATTGTAAAATAAGTTTTATTATTATTGTACTACTATATGATTAGCTGGCTCGTAAACAAACAGAGCAAATGGTTTTACAACACGGGAACAGGCAATATGCAATTGACCATTCGAGAAGCATGGGTTTTCTAAATTAATACTAGAAACACTTAACGATTGCTCTGGGATTTGTTTACGGTGATAGCGAAAGCAAGCCTTACTGGAAACTGTAGTCGTTTAACGTTCAATGGTACGTCAGTCAGAGTCATTGGGATGGGGGGTATCAGAACGTCTTCTCCTTTGTATTTTCCTTTCAATATGATTGCTTCTATGATAATATTCAGTAATTTTTTTATCGGTACTCATATGCCGTTACAAAGTCGCGGTTGGTTAATAATTCACAACATTATAACTACAGCTGCAACCTTTAATTCTAGATTGAGAGGCGACAGTTCTGGCAAATCGAGTGAGTTTATAAATTCCGGTGGGTAGTTCACAACTATCATCTTCATTAGTTGCCGTATCAGCTGATTTATATGTCTTGATTCCGCCAGGAACGTTATCTTGAATTTAGAAAATTATTTCATTAAGATCAATGTTTTTGGTTGCCAGTGTAGCTCGTTCGCTCAACCAATCAAGGAATAAGTAATTTTGAGTCACATTTGAAACACTTTTTGAATGAGCTTTCGACTGAGTTAACTCTCAGGAAAGGTGATGCAGCCAATCAACACGTCTATAGGAAATTTGCCATTGCCAATATCAAAGAGTTGTTCAGAGAATATGTCTCCAGATTGATCATTTTTCTACATGACACGTTACCACAAATTGGAGGACTTTAAACATGCATTCAGTTCATCAGCTGGCGTTGAACGTGAAATCACTGGCATTGATTGCCGAAAATCTGCTAATAAAATCATTGCTCCACCAATTTGGTTTCGGTTGTTCCGTAGATCTTTCAAGCTTCTATCTAAAGCCTCTAAAGATTTTTCATGCACCATCGTGCTTTCATGTACATTATTAGTTAGCATTGATGCAAAACCTTTGACATTGCAGAATTCGTAGAAATGTTGCAGGTTGGAGTTTTGTTGCTTTTCATATTTAATGGCAATTTTAGAGCTGAATGGGCTGTTCGACCGCATTAAAGACAGTTGTTCAACATCTGATGAAGCAAAAGCAAGAGCAATTTCATTTTTTGAAAGAACTGTAACAAATTGCTGAATTTGTCCTTTAGGAGGCATGCCAAGTATAAATAGTCACAAACCCAAAACGCTTTTTATTTTGATAGAAATTTGTGGCTTTCGGATTTACTAATGTTGAAGATGGTCTTCAAAACGTTTACATTTCAAGTGACATTTTATCACAGACAAATTGTGTTTGAGTGATGTTAGGTTAGGTTAGATATAGAAAAGTTTCTCGCTTGTCTGCATCTTTTAACAATGTGCTCGGGAACTTAGCCCATTTACACAGCTGGACCCACAGTTTATAGTGGATTCCGAACCACTCTCCTAGACCGTGCAATGATAACTGCCACCACAAAGATTACAAGTTATCTGGTCGTCGGAAGTTTATGCCCTCTTTAGGCGACTCTTTCAAATTCAGTACTTTTTTGTTCAAGGACAACATCCATATCCTGACGCCGGATTCGAACCAGGAGCCTCGACTAAGCAGTTCCAATATGATTGCGCACTAACCGTGCTGCTACCGAGGCGGTTATATAGAAAAGTATTGTTTTTAGACTTTTTCACGCAATTTTTTAAAATTTTCTCTGCGTAAGAACCATGCCTATACTTCAAGGAATATTAAAAACAAAGAATTATCGAAATCGGTTCAGCTGTTTTCGAGATTTGCGCTTAGCAACACATTCATTTTTATATTATAGATAATGTCACAAAAAGAATCAAAAAATATGCCGGCAACTGCACTGTCAAGTAAATAATACAAAATTTCAATATTTAAAATTTCTTTTTTGGTAGGTTAGTAATTTTCAACACATGTTTCTTTCGGATATGTAGGGACATATGCCAACAAAATTCGATCTTTTTTTTAGACGCACATGTTCCTCTCTTAAGAAATAAATTGGGGTTTTGCAGGAAACCCCCATATTGATAATAGCAGTGGTTGATCAATTTTTGCGAGTAACGTTTGTTTTTGAAAATAATAATTAATGTAATAATGCAATGCGAATCTCGAAATTTGACCCCGGCGGAATGTGCTGAAGCAGTGGTGTTAGATGACCTAGGTTAGATAAATTAGCACTGAAACGATACGACAACGTCTCAGGTTTGACTCCTCGTGTAGCAACTCAAGAGCCAGCTCTAACCGCAGTATATCGAAGATACCGATTGAATTCTGCCAGGGAACATCTCAGTTGATTAGAAGCTGACTGGGGGAGAGTTTTGTTTCACAGATGAGTCGAGAATTAGTGTTTTTCATTTCGATAGACGTTCGAAATGAGAGATGTCTAGTGTATCTTTTTACCTACTTATGGTTTCAATAGAGATTTAATAATGGTGTGAAGATGAATTTCTCAATATCATCAAATGTGTCTGGAGCATTCATAATAGAAGATTAAAATGCCAGAAAAGCCAGTCAGGTATCGTGAATGAGGTTCAGAACAGACTGCTCGAAATTTGGAATGAAAATGATCAAAATGCTATAAGATCATTGATTTTGAGTATGAATCGTAAATGTCATGCAGTCATCCTCGCGAGGAGTGTAAATATTCGGTAATAACAGGTTTTTGGGGATTCGAATTTTTCCATGAATTTTACATTTTTGTTTACTAGTTTCATTCTACTTTCTATGAGTACCATTTTCATTCCTTAGTGCGGATGGATTACTGGAAAAATAATTCTTTAATATATCTAAACTTCTCGATTAAGTTTGAATTTTCGATTTTGTACGTTAATTTCTTGGCGCAGTCTAGGACCAAATATCGTCCTTCCATTATACAAGAATTGAACGGTATATAATAAAAATTTATCTAATTTTTTTATTTTATTTTCCCCAGCTGCAAATCTCACCGTTAACGAACGTATAGATGGTAACTCAAGAACAAATGAAACTTAGTAGGTATTTTATTGAAAATTCGAATATCGAAATAACATTTGCTGAACCCTCTATCGTTGCTGAAGATGGACGAATGTAGTCCAAAACTGTTCCAATCATAAAGAGAAAATCAATAGAAAGGAATAGTCAGAACTTGTAATTGCTTCATACCTAATCCTAAATTTGTATGTAGTATTTAGTTCTTTCTTATGTTTATTCTTAATGTTAATATCAGTCGATTTCGAAATGATGGTATTTCGTGGGATATTTCACTAAATTCATCAAACTTTTTTCAGTGACTTGTTTGTAAGAAGAAATTCAAATATGAATATTATGAAACAATTGTCTCTTCTAGGTGAAATCCAGGTCTAATGCCTTTAAAGTCTACCATACCGGCACCGTATTCTATTTTTCGGCTGAAGATTCCGACACTCTTCAATGTTGGATCGAACTGATAACCACGGCAACTTTGATAGCGGATACTTCTAAGACTAATGACGGTGTTCTATTCTCAGAAACCGATGATTCGGACACTGAAAAATCTAAGAACACTCCTGATAAACAAAGTAATGATTCACTTAAGAAGTTCGGGTCCCTCAAGAAATTTTCTTCGAAGAAAAACTCCAACACCACCCAGGACGGTAGTACCAGTTTAGATAGAAAATGGTTCTTCAATAAATCGAGCGGACAATCCAAGAATGCCTTGCCGGTACCAACTGCTCACTTCAGGTCGTACAGGAAGATCAGAACCAGCGAATCCCAAACAGGAAGCGTCACAACTGGGAATTTCACTTCGCATGTTCCATTTTTTGTACCGCCGATGGAGAAGCAGCACATGAAAAATATTAGCGTGCCCAATTTAACAGTGGATCACGTACCGAGCGTTGTGGTATCGGATGCAATCAGTAAATTGCCTATGGTAAGCTTCAAAATGAATAGTTTCATTTCATTTGATCTGCTTTTTACCGAATTTATATTAAGCGTGATAGATGGTTTGATCTTAACAAAACTATTGCAATTTGTCTATATATTGGTGATTTGTAATCTTTATTGAGGACTATTATTTTAATGATATTAAATCAGAAAATAAAACCCACATGCACTAAAGAAGATAATGGGGACGTTCAAGGTTTGTATAATTGTCAATGAATTAACTCATATAACATTCAAATCATTAACATGTTTAGATCATCTATATAGTAATGTTGAGAGGGGAACTATGAGGCAGCTGCATCTATCAGCTAACACTGCACAAAGCTTCTCTTTTGAAATAAAAACTCCTATGGTTAATTAATTCATAACTGTAAATATTCGCCAATACAGCACAAAAAGAATGGATGAAATTACTGATGCCATATCAAACAAACTACAAACCAATCTATGATCTTCAACTGTCCGTGGTATTTGGAACTGATTCTCAGATCACTTCAAGATATGTGTATGTGTCAATCCATGTATCATGGTGAAAAAAATCTTAGAAAATAGTTCGTCTATATCTAATGCTTTTTCTGAGTACTACTACTAGTGTTTATGAAGATCCGCATAAACCTGTTCTTTACCAAAGTAGATATAAATCTTCTTCATCGATTACATTTAACACGATAGATCTGACGGATGTCAAAGCTAAAATCGAGGGACTGAATGTGACGAAGGGTCTGGAGTCCATCCCACCAATTTTTTTAAAATCTTGTTCCGCTAGTTTGGCGACTCCACTTCAAATTATTTTCTACAAATCTTTAGTACAAGGTGTCTTTCCAGATAAGTGGAAGGCGGCAAAGATCGTACCTATTTTCGAAAGTGGTAGGAAAATGCAGTAAGTAATTACCGACCTGTCTCTATTCTAAGTTAATTCGGTAAAATTTTTGAAGCAATAGTAACTGATGAATGTTTTCATTCATCCAGTTCCAAGTTGATTCAATCTCAACATGGGGTTTTCAAAGGTAGGTCAGTATTAAATAATTTAACTCCTTACATTCATTTCAAAAGTAGTAGTTTCGATGATGGTATTCAAGTTGATGCCGTCTACACAGACATGGCTAAGGCCTTTGATAAGGTACATCATGCAACTTTGTTGAGAGTTCCTCAAGGGTCATATCTGGGTCCCCTTTTATTTTCAATTTACATTAATGATATTTCGGAATGTTTTCTTTATTCAAAGCATGATTTATATGCCGACGATCTTAGAGTGTACAGTGCTATTCGGTCCTATGATGATATTTTGCGGTTTCAGAGTGATCTCGACAGACTTTTCTCTTTTAATCAGAGTAGGTATTTTCAATTAAATATTGATAAGTGTAAGCATAAAATGTTGGATTTCGTTCTAATAATTACTAAAAGTTTCAGTGATCCGAGGTCTTTGAAAATGTTATATTTCTCGTTGCTGAGGAGTAATTTTGAATATGCTGTACCTGTTTTGTCCCCTCACTATTGCAAATATTTTGACAGAATTGAACGAGTCCAGAGAAAGTTTCAACTTCAGATTTCTCAATCCTAACCATGATTATCAATTAAGTTTGCGTCATCACAAAATTTTAATCCTGGAGCAGAGGAGAGTCCTTTTCGACACTGTATTTCTTTATCGAATTTTAAATCATTTTTTTAGTTGTGTGTGCGTGTGCGTGTGCGCGTGCGCATGTGCGTGTGGGTGTGGGTGTGCATGTGGGTGTGGGTGTGAGTGTAAGTGTGGGTGTGGGTGTGGGTGTGCGTGTGCGTGTGTGTGTGTGTGTGTGTGTGTGTGTGTGTGTGTGTGTGTGTGTGTGTGTGTGCGTGTGCGTGTGGGTGTGCGTGTGTTGTTTATATCTGATTAGATATCCTAAAAATGATTTATTATTCCAACTTTCAATCATTGCTTGTATATGGTATAATTTTTTTAGGGCAACAGTTCTTCCTCAAAGCACTCATTCATAATACAGAAACACGCTTTGCGAACCTTGCTTCACATGAAGTATAGAATTTAGTGTAGACCAATGTTTGAAAAAATTAAAATCTTGAACCTTCGCGGGCTTTATATATTTTGAGTGTCTGATATTTCTGCATGAGCATGGCGAATTTGTAAAATCTGAAATCTTACTTTTATGAGGAGAATGTTTCCGTACTTCTCTCCAGTTCACTTATTGGCACTAACACTAAATAACCACTAATATATGCGTTTTTAACTATTTAGTAACTTACCAAGAAATTGCCAACTTATTTCAGGTAGGAATCTTTTCAGAAAATACAATCATGGAAGGCGAGCCCTATTCGGTATAAGAATTTAGGACTAGTGTTCAGGAAGTAGTTAAATTATTATTGTATGTGATTACTCATGACCTACTGACATGATTTATTTCTATTTATACTATTTGGTAACAATTTGAATTTAATATATTTGAGTATGAATATGAATGATTACATGTGCGGAAAAAACAAAGCTGTTTCATGTTTTTCTATGTTTTCAAACCAAAGCCCTGCTACCTTGTAATTCAAGAATACTCATAAAATTTCTATTCAACACACTTACAATATAATAAGACTCCTAAATACAGTTCGGTTGTTTCAAACCTAGTTGAATATATACCATTTTGATGTATTAATGTCATTACTTGTTAAGATCACATCTCAAGATGAAATTAAATACTCTAAATTTTTGATAATTTTTTTTTCAGAAAAATAAACCATTGAATTACATTCATGCAAGCAATCCCAGTTTGTGCAATACTCATGATTTCAATGTTCCACAACCTAACATCAAGAAATCCTATAAGCCTAGCAACGATAACTTGGCAGGCTTTGTTACACTGGAAGAATTGATGATTCGACAAACGGAAGAACGAAAACTGAATCCTCATGCTGCTCTCGAGGATATGACGCCCATCAATTTCAATTTGATTAAACCTGACGTTGTTTATGGTAAGTATAAGATTACTTGAGAGTATTGTTCAATTTATTTAGCTTAAATAATATTCGCCTTCTGCTTGAAGAGAATTCTACGAAACAGTAAATATTCCAACTTGTTGTACAAAGATCATGTAATTTACGACTTCATTCCTGCTAAAACGCCTGCAGAAGGTCATTCACTATTTTATTTTTACATTATTTAGTTAGCAATATGTTTCAATCTCTTGATAATCAAGAGAAATGGCTGACTGCTTAATATTGAGTTTTCAATAAGTTGCTGTTACATCACTATTAGAAGTTCCTCCCACAAGAGGAATTGACATAATGGTTGTAACTCTATTCAAACAATATTCTATTCCCTCTGCTACAGATCCTATTCGTCAATAACCTGCTGGCGGTCATCTCACTGTGGAGCGTTGTTTTTAAAGATGTTGTGGATGATCTAGTTATAACTGTTGAAGAAAAGTCGAAGGCAACGATCTTAAATTACTTTCAGGAGGGAACTGAACACTTAGGACGAGTGGTTTATCAGAGAAAATATGCCTGTAAACCCTCATAACTTGTTTATAGTACCCTTCCCTGGTGGTGTCGTCAGTGAAGTCCCACAGGGTTCTGTTCTTGGACCAACTCTTTTTCTCATTTTCCTAACTGATTCGATACAGGCTGTGGGAGCTGCCGAACTGTTGTTGTTTGCTGACGACACCAGCATGCTCAGAAGAAACCAGGACGAGAATGCGTTAATTTCTTTTATAAATGTGACACACGAACTTCTTTTGGAATGGTTCAGCCTGAATGAATTCAGTGTGAATCTTAATAAGACGGCTAAGATGTTCTTTACTCACAGAGTTACGTCCCTTCAAAATACACCGTCTGTCAAATTTCTTGGGATCACGCTAGACCCAACCTTGAGCTGGGAAGCTCACACTGGCAGCTTTGCTGGGGTTTTATGCCGTAATATCTTAATAAGAAATCTCGTCAATCTGTTGCCTGGAGAGGGCATTCGTGTAGCTTATTTCTCTCTCATCGAGTCGCATATGGCGTATTGTCTGACAAGCTGGGAGCATAGCTCACACTCCAAGCGTATTTTCGCGCTACAGAGAAAAGTCATCCGGATAATGACCGGTAAAGGCTATAGAGATGACGTGAGGGGAACTTTTTCAGAACTTCAGATTCTTACTCTGCCATCTTTGTACATTTTCAAATGCCTTTTGTCCGGTATTTCATGTGGCGGACAAATTATCAACACTGATAAGCACAATTATAATACCAGACATTGTATGATTTACACATTGAATTTCTGAGATTAGAATCGAGTAGGTATAGCTCTAATTACTATAGTAAGATCTATCTCAGTAAACTACCGCTCGAAGTCAGGGCATTACCATATGTCACATTCAAGTCAGTAATGAAAAAGTGACTCTTATGCAACCCGTTTTATACCACTTCTGAATTCATTAATACCCAGCTTTCAGTGGATAGACTCATGTGTTTCTGATACCTCCTTTCTTCATTCTATATTATTCATTTTATGTCCATACATTTTTTATAATGTATTTCTATGTCATTGCATAGTATTCTTCATATACCCTATACATGTACGTTTTAATATGTCTTTTGTGGTTTGCTATTTTATGTCTCGTATTTCCATGATTTTAAGATATTTCTTAGTACATTGTTTTACATTAATTATCTAATTTTCATATGACAAGTGTAAACAATTTAAATTTTTAAAGGCGTGCACTAAATCAATCTCAATCTCAAATCTCTTTTTCGGCGGAATTTTCCCCGAATAGAACGTGGCGCGCTTTTCTCCCTATTTTTCGGGGTGCCCTAGCGCAGCCTCATCACGTTGCTCGGACGAGAATCGACCTTGTTTGGGCGAATATAGCCCCGATCTCCGGAAAAATTGTCCGCCTTCCCAAAAAAAATTTCTCCGCCGACACAATCGCCTCCCTATATCACAAGCTTTCCCCAATCGAATTGTCTCATTTGTCTTTGCCCATTCCTTACGATTTTAGTATAGTTTAATCATCATCTCTGTCAGATAATTTCATTAAGTATTAATTCTATTTCAGGAGAAGTTCCGATTCGTTGCAAAGACAAAAAAGAAGATAAAGAAATCATCTATGAAGAAAAAGCATCTCATAAAAAACATCTGATCAAGGGAGATAAATCTTCTAATGCAAATATATACCAGTCGATAAATCCTCTGGAAGATAGTCCAGAGTCTAGCAGCGAATCTGGTAGTTCTTGCTTTGGCAAGCGACTTGGATCTCTGAAGAAAAACCAGAAATCTAATGTTGAATTTGACAACAAAACAGCAACATATCCGAAAATAACTAAGGGATTAGATAAAAAAATGAACAGTTCTCTTCCAAGGATGCATAAACTACAAGAAAAATATAAGGAAGATGACAGAGGCGCCCAATATTTTTCTGACAGAAATTTGTCATCTGCAAAGCTTGGAGAAAGGTCGTATGAGATGATATATTGCCCGGAGACAGTAACAGAAACAGTACAGTTTGCTCAGAACCGGTCCCTAGGCAGTAAGTAATGATTCCTAATTCTACTCACTTCGGAGCTCATTTAAGAGGCAAGCACGGAAGGCTTAATGTGTTTTGAATGCTTATCAAAAATTTGACTCGCATCAAAATAATCATGTAGTCTTCCAGTTTTTCGTAACTCTCTTTGATTCGAATACATGTTTTGTTACAGACGTTGACATTTCTAAAAAATCGAAAATCAAGAAACAACACAGCTTCTCATCTTCCGAAAAGAAGTTTAGAGCCGAGAAATCTATCTTTTTCGATTCACCCAAGTCCAATAAAATTTCTGATTCTTCAGTGACCAAAATTAAACTGAAGTCTGCTATGCAATATACACCAATGGCCTTACCGTTAGCTCAAGATCCCAAATCGAGGCCTAAATTTGCTTTCGAGTTGAATCTGGATGAAAAATCTTCAAAATCATCGGGTAAACTCAAGCAGATATTCGGAAAACAGCAGAACGATCAAAAGAAGGAGAAAACTTTTCTGGGATCCCCTAAATTACACCGAGCTATATTCAGAAAAAATAATACTGCTTTGGATTCCACTTGGCCTGTAGCAACTCAGGTATATTATTATTATTATTTTTGAATAATAATTATTCAAGTTGAACAGGAAATTAAACATTTAAAACAATTCAATTAAGGAAATAAAACTAAAATTCAATTTTTCTAATATTAACTCTGTTTTTATCAACATATAATTATAAGAAGAAAATTGTTTCCTTTAGCAATAGGTTCAATTTTATAGAAACTAGTTCATGTGTATGAAAATGAAAGCTTTTAAGTTGTGTAACTTTTAAGAAATGTAGAAATTCAATAGCGGAGCACTTATTTTTCTTGAATAATTTAGAAGTATTTTTCAGTTGAGTTGGAAAAATGACTTTATTGTTTATTTCTTTTCAGCATATAGTACTTCATGATAGTTCCTATCTCATACCAAATATACCACCAGTGGTTTCAGAGCCTGCTTTACCGCCGCCATTACCTTCTGCTCCACACCCTGATTATCCTGGTTTAGAGTATCCGCCAGTATTCGAACCCGAAACTTATTCATTGGCCGATCCAGAAAGTAGCTTATCTATATTAAGGAAACAGGGAAGAGGAAATTGATCTTGGTAGAACCCCTAAAGCAATATATATAATTGTATTACTCAATTAGACAATACTGTAGTTAATAGAGGAAGAGAAATGTTCGAGTCTGTGATCTAAAGATGATGATTTTCAAGGTATAAGAATGAAAATTTAAATTTATATAAATATAATCGAAAAGATTAATTATTATAAGGAAATAACCACTATCAAGTTCAATCAGTATGTGATTTAGATTTGTTCCAGTTATGAAAGTTCGAAAAGTATTTCGTCTAATACTTGCCATAAGTGATGTACTTTGTTGACATTTTAATCATAATATTATGTATTGAAATAAATTTCTATTTTATTTATATATATTCTGCCAGCTAGAGTATTATTATTATTATTATTGTGCCTTTGTTGAATAAATGATTGATTTTTGAGTTTTCTTATTTCATAATTTTAATTTTTTCAATAAATTTCAATTCAATAATAAAGATTCAAATGTCACTTATTCTAATTTCTTATTAGGTTTTTTATTATAGGAAAGTCGGCATGAACTCAGTAATTTAACATAGAGTTACTAAATAAAACTAGAAAAAGTTATACAATTTTCGGTTTTGTATGAAAATACACCCTGGATGTAGAAAATAAGTGCACATGTGATATATTCTCACAAAGGAAAATTATTTAAAGAAATCAAAGTTACCTATTGTTCATATTTAAAAAAACCCAAGTTTGGCTTATAACTCAAAAACCGTTGGAGAAAAAACAAATTCCGAACATTGTTTCATTCTACGTAAAAATGTGATTCTAGAATGTCAAAACCCGTTTTACATTATTTTGAAAAACAATCGAGAAAATAGCACTTGACTGATTCCGAAAATCTGGAAAAAAAGCTAGCTTGAATCTGTTTGCGGCAATGAATTCCACACACAAAAAGAGCAAGGGGCAGGAGAGGTCGTTTTCCTCAATTTCAATGTTTCACATAACTGCAGTATCAAAACGTCGAAATCTGCCCACCTGTACATATTTAATATAAATATGAAATTAGTGATATTCTATCTTCTACGCATAAATTGGGATGGTGAGATTCGATTCAAGAAATATGAAAATTAATATATGATCTCAACTTAGTATTTCAACCAAGGGCGTACCCAGAAATTCAGCAAGAGGGGGGCAGGTACATGATTGTAATGAAAATTAGCCGAAACTTAAGCGCGAAAAGCTGCGGGGGCTTTCGCCCCCGTATAATGTGCCGCAGGCGAACATTTTGAATAAATAAGGTTAAACTCATTTCTGTCGAGTGAAAATTATTCCTATTATCATATTTTATTTGATCTATCAGAAATTCAGTGGAAGTATTCTCACACAAAAGAACAGATTTACATAGAAACTCATTAAATAATAGTTGCTTCACAACACAAGATAAAATTCATAGCATCAACTCACCAAAACCTTTCTTCAAATGGAACTTCATTAGGTCTTAATCAATTAACACATATTAAGTATATATAATGTCTTTTCAAAACTCAAGTTATTTTGGAAAAATGATACAAAACGGTTTTACGACCGGAAGAGTATACCTCCTGTTGTTCGAGGGTCACACCAGAACCTAAAAATTCCTAATGTGTTTCTATGCCAGCATTTTATGATTTTGTACCAGATGTTGCAGAAACCCATTATGATAAGACAAGTTTAGTAAATTTTCGTGGAATGGTGACTTTCGATTTCATTGTCTACTTATGGTGTGAAGTTTACTTTGAACCGTTCATTCCGATTTCTTCGCAAAACCTCCTTTATTGTGCCAGGGCAATCCAGGAGGGGCAGTTGCCCCACGCTGGGTACGCCCATGATTTCAACTAAAACATTGAGAGAAATATCATGAATGTAATTGTTTTTATCGCATATAGTTAATGAGATGATTCTGAAACGAACAGTGGGTGATTTTCAAAATTAATGAATGTTCGACCTTCCAAATTACATATATTATCATGTACAATTTTGGAGATCGTATATGCTCGCATGATAAACATATGAATTATTTGTTTTAACAAGTGTGTTTAAATAGAAAATGAAAATCGGAGAGTCGTAAGTATATATCTGTTTTGAAGAAAATTTTACATTTATATTTGTTTTATTTCGTTTACGCAATAAATTAAACGAAAAAATTTTATGATTACTGCATTGAAGCGTGCAGCAGTACAGTATTGCACGTTGTACGGAATGCAAAAATTGAGTTGAGGGTTATAGTCCGCCGTCTTTATGTTTGATTGTGGAGAGAAATAGTTGCATCATCGCAACTTTCCGGCAGTACCTCTACTGCCATTATCAAGCAGTGTGAACAGACACACTATAAGCAACGGGCACCATATATCTAGCACTACAAGCTCACGAATGTATTCGAGATCACAATCACAACACAAGTATGTCTCGAACGCATTCGTGAGTTTGTAGCGCTATCTGGTACACGCTTGCTTCTAGTGTGTGTTAGTTCACGCGGTTTTGATGATAGCAGCAGAAATGTTGCGATAAAGCAACTGGTTCCTCTAAGAACCAAACACAAAGACGGTAGACTAAAAACCTGGAGAACAACCTAATAATACAGAGTCAGTGAATAATACAATTAAAATTAATATTGTAACGATATCCAATCGTCCCTGAAGCCGACCCTGTCACCGCCCGGCGGACTGACGAGTACGCGGCACTTTTGGGAGACTTCGATAAAGATTTGAAGGTTTCAGCGCGCCGTATTACGAATAAATCAGTGCTGCTGTTTCCGGAAGGTTCTCGAACGAAGATCTGGAACAGAGCCGAAGTTATGCAAATGTTCTAGAACAATTCGTACTTGTATATAAGAAGAGAGCTCGAAGCGCAGAGGGGGAAGTTTGAATACAGAGCGCGAATAAGTGAACAAAGTGTTAGAGAAATATTAGGCAGTATCGATTGTGTTATATACATTAGTCATTTAGTTAGTGTTATAATTGTTGAGTCTACGTGTAAATAAATTAGTTAGTGTTTTTGTAACGTTGAAGTGTTTGATTTGAACCCACAAATAATTTCAAGAATTAAGAAACGTTACAATTGGTGTGGGGTATAAGTGAATAGAAAAAAAAACTGTTTATGCCTGTTACCCATTTGCAACTGAGAACTATGGAGACGGAAGCATGGAAATTCCTTCAGCAATTCCTGATGGACCGAATGACGGAATTCAAGTAAGTTGAAGGAAACGGTGGAGGAAAACTCGAACAAATTAGAAGAAAAGATGTTGGAAAATTCGAAAGAATTGGAGAAAAAATGCAGGATAATTCAAATAAATTAGAGAAAAATTTGAACAACGTGAAAGATGATTTGAATGAGGTAAAAGGAAAAATGGATGGAAATCTGAACAAGGTTAGAGAAAAGATGGAAGAAATGGAAGGAAATTGGAATTTGGTTAAGGAAAATCTGAATGAAATGAGAGATAATATACAGGAAAAGATCAATGAAAAATCGAGTGGCTTATTCGAACATCTAGATGAAAAGGAAGCAAAACTAAAAAGTTTAGAGCTATCATATAGAGTGAAAATAAATACATAACCAATTTTGTCGAAAGTGGAATATGATGTTGAAGCTCCAAAAATGAAAATAAAACCTCCTACTTTAGACGGAAAAATTCTTTGGTCGACGTACCAGAAACAATTTGAGGAGGCAGCCACAGCCAATGGATGGAATGAGCAGGAAAAAGCAACGTCTTAGATTGTAGCTCTACGGGGAGAAGCACTGAAAATTTTGCAGACAATATCAGTAAGCCAGCAGGTATGCTACGACACGTTAACATCCAAGTTACAAATGAGGTACGGGGATACTAATGTACAACAAGTATATCACGTTCAAATCAAGCATCGTAGCCAGAAATCTACAGAGAGCTTGCAAGAATTCGAGGCTGATATAGCGAGATTAGTAGGATTGGTCTACCTTACTGCTCCTGATACCTTCTTGGAGCAATTAGCTGTTCAGACGTTCGTAGATGGCATCAGAGATGGTAAAACTCAGCAGGCCTTGAGATTGGCTAGACCAAAAACAATTGATGATGCTCTGGCCCAAGCACTTGAGTTTGAAGCTGCAAAACAGACGTCGAATAGAGGAGGTAGCCGTGCTATAAGAAATATAACTGAGGTGGAAGAAACTATAAAACAGGTGATTTTTCGGCTCCTAGATCAAAGAAGACGAAAGAAATCAAATGCTGGAACTGCGATGAGACTGGTCATATAAGAGAGCAATGCAAAAAGCCTCGTAAGGAGCATCGAGCAGGAACTAGCCACAAGAATGCAGATGCACTATCACGAAAACTCTGTCCCTTAAACTGCAGTCACAGCTCTCGGTTGGACGAAAAGATTAGCCTAATGAGGACAAGGGTTGTTGATGAGAATTGGTTGCCAGCGGAACTAAGGAAGAAACAAGAAATAGACCCTGAATTGAGTGTAGTTTTACAATGGAAAAGAGATAATGAACGACCGAAATAGGAAGCTCACTCCAGGATGAGTAGAAACTTCAAGGCTAATTGGGCGCAATGAAAAACACTGTTAATGGAAGATGGTTTGCTAAAGCGACGCTTGGAAAACGAATCTGGAGATTGTGAAGCTACTTCGTCGAAGTCTCGGTAACAGGGGTCACTAATACGCCCTTATCTTCCAAGGTTGCCTCTCGAGCGCCATTCTTGTATTTTATAGTAGCAAGAACCCACTTCTGGACTTAGAGTTTCAAAGCTTCAAAGTCTAAGGCCGGGGTAACTACTCTAGCCGGAGAAAGTTAATCCAAAGTTCGTAGTAAGGATAATTCAAAATAAACACTAGATACGTAGTCATATCAAGTAAAATAACTCTTTATTCAACTCAAAATTATATCCAACATTATTCTTGAAATAAATCAGGAAAATCAAACAAACTTTATTCATATATCAGGAACAATGCTCCAGAGAAAGAACATGAACCCTACTTAGAAATATTTGAATTCCATACAGGTGCATCATTTATTGAATGGAAATCGAAATAAATCTCTCGTAAAAGATACCATATACACTAGACTCCCGAGTGTGAATTTTATATAGTAAGAATATGAACTTAATGTTACTACCAGGATAGCCTCAAGGTGCAAAGTGAAATTAAATTTAATTCTGGAAAACTCTGGAGTTTTGAAAGATGACGGATATCCGAAAAATCGAGAAAACGGCAGGCGGAATACATGATTTGTAGAACTTACTGGTAACGTGCGTGAGTTATAAGGAATTGCAGAATCAGATTGAAAAGTAGGTAAAAATGATTGAAGCAGGTGAAACAAAATTTGCATGAAAGTAAAGGAAATGATCCAGACCAGTTAACGATAAATCGCTAAAGTGAGAAAAATGATGTACAAGCAGATATGAGTGATAGCAATTGGAAAAGCAGGAGAACAGAAACTGTTTGTTCGAATGAATTAATGTGATATTATCAAACAAACCAGGAAGTACGGAGCTACTCTGAATCATACCTCACGAAAGGTCTTCCTGGTACCATGAACACTTTGGGGTAAGAGACGGGCCTTACTCAGGATACAGCAACTGCGTAAGCTGTCCACGCGCCCCGCGGTATTCAGTGTGCGAGAGTCCAGAGTAAGAGAATGACAAACCGCCGGCACAAGTAATTTCCCTACACCACTCTCGACATCTCCTAAGTATGATAAAAGTATGAGACGTTCTCTACACTAGGACACAGCAACTATGTAGGGCGTCTACATACCTCGATTAGGAAAACCTCTATTGAAATATAGGGGCTGCTTCATGCTCAGAATACAGCAACTGCGCAGGGCATCCACCTATTTTCAACTATGACCAGCAACTACTCGGGAGCGGATTATCATACTTAGAGCCCAACGGGCGGACCACACCAGGAACACTCCGCTCGGTATAACACACTGCAGTTCAGCACAACGGTGGTCTCTGGAATTCACACACAGTTTCACTGGAAGCTGGTTCTCACCTTAAAGATCTGGTTGGACTGGAACTGGAGTCAGGTCTGGAAGTCGGTAACGGAGCACGCACTGTACTGTCCTGTAACTACTGAAACACGCTTATTTATATGATTCCGGGAGTCGAAAAAAATGAAACATTCCGCTGACTTGCGTAAACTCGATAGTCTCCCACTTCTTACTCGATACTGTCTTGATCATGTCAACTAACTAGACGTTACTTTTTCTTGTTTTCTATTGGCTGTTTCTGTCTGGTCTCTCGGTAGAGTTTTAACGTTTTTGTTTCTGATAACCGGTCTTTTGGAATATCGATGAAGTAATAAGAAAATAGTACAAAACGGAAAACGGTTTGTTACATCCCCCTCTTTCTTTGACAAAAAAAAATAAAATAGATTTTTTCCGCTACCTTTTCTCAAAAAGAACAAATTAATATTAATGGTATCTTTTAGCAAAAGATTAATGTGAAATAAATATATGTTCATGCTAAATGAAAATACAACTGAAATATAAAAAAAAACTAAATTGAATAAATTCCTGGATTTGGTGCTGCGTCGGTGATATTTTAGGCTCCCCTGCTTATCCTTTGGAATCTGGCACTCCCATCCTCGGCAATATAAATAAGGTTACATTTAATTCCTATGTCGCGACGTCTACTCGGAACTGGGGTGGCAGCAGAGTTACTGCGAGTCCTTTGGAGGTGGTGATTTGGTTTTGGTTAGCGGCAACATTTCGTCGACATAACTCCGATCTTCCCACATCGAGAGCAGAAAAGTCGTCTCCTTCAAAAGCACCTGGACCGGTCATGCCCTGGATATCCACAATTCCATTAGAGCTCCAACTGAGTAACGGGTAGATCCGTCTGGGGTTGGTAGTCCCCCATCGGACGCCTCCCCGGGTGGCGGATAGGGGAACGCTTCCCAGATATGGGTGGAACCGGAAAAATAAAATATTCGGGGCGGACCAAAACTAGCAACTGGTGAACGGCAGCAGGCTCATAAGTACCTAATGGTGGTGTGTGAGGATGGACCTCTGTAACAGCGCTATTTTGGAGAATGGAAGGCGCAGCTGCAACAGCTTCAACGACTTCCACACTGCGGTGATGAAAGGAAACGGAACTCCTACAGCACTATTCTTTTCAATAAAACCCAAATGGCTAAAGAAAATGAAAGTATGGCCCTCAGTCCGGGGCAACCCTTAAGTGGGAAGAGGGTGCTAAGAATCCCCCGTACACAACAAACTATCCAAAATATCAGATCTACAACAAGACGACTAGAATTGCGACAGAATATCCGTAGTCTTTGTATGGGTGGTAAACTGGCCAATGTAGAAGCAGAAATGCAACGCTTACGAATCAACATCCTAGGTCTAAGCGAGGTACGATGGCTAGGTTCCGGTAAATCGAAGACAAAGCATGGGTTAATTTATTACTCTGGAGGCGATGATCCCAAACACCAATATGGCGTGGCCACACTCATTTCTACTGAATTGGAACCATCTGTAATAGACTTTTTTCCTTTGAACGACCGCGTCATGGTTCTTAAGCTTGCAACAACTCATCATGTTTTGAATTTCATTCAATGTTACGCTCTAACAAATGACAAATCGGACGACGAAGTTGAAGAATTTTATGCCGGCCTGGAGAAAGCAATGAAATTAACAAAGAAGGATGAAATAACAATTGTGCTTGGGGACTTTAACGCTAAAGTAGGAGCAAGAGCTGAAGGCAACATCACTGGCCACTTTGGACTCGGTGTAAGAAACGAAAGGGGTGATCGACTTGTGCAGTTCTGTACTGAACACAACTTATCAATCACCAATACTTTCTTCAAATCACATCCCCGACGGCTGATTCGAAACCAAATAGATTTCATTCTCATCCTATCCGAATTGCGAAAATTTGTGAAATCTACCAAAACATTTCCTGGTGCTGACGTTTCCAGTGATCACAACCCGGTTGTAATGAACCTACAAATGCACCGTTTTATACCAGTTAAGCGGCCAGAAAAAATTAAACATATCAACGTGAAGAGATTAGACGATAGTGAAATAAGGGCAAAAGTAAGTCAACGACTTGAAGAAAGACTGGAAGCTGCTGAAACATCTGAAACAACTGACGTTGAGCGCCAGTGGAGTGGTTTGAGAGAAGCGCTTACAGTCACCCAAGAAACCGACATAGGACTAACCACCACAAAAAGAAAACAACCTTGGATGACTGACGAAATTCTTCAAATGATGCACGATAGAAGAGAACTGAAAACAAGAAACATCGAACGATATAGAGAACTGAACAAAATAATTCGACGAAAATGTAGGAAGGCCAAAGAGCAATGGCTAATTAACCAATGCACAGAAATTGAAAATCTCCAAAAAGAGCATGATCTATTCAACATGCACAAAACGATCAGGGAGATAACAGGAAGACAACACAAAGCTAACAGTGGAATGTTAAAGGGGGCCAACAACGAGTTACTGATCGGGGTCGAAGAAAAGCTGAAACGATGGAAGGACTATATTGAAGAACTTTTTGGGGAAGATCGAACGGAAAGCCCGCAACCTAAAGAATTTAATGAAAATAGTCCTTGCATTTCATCGAAAGAAGTTATACGAGCAATAAAGCTTCAAAAAAATGGTAAAGCTATTGGCCCTGACGGAATCTATGCAGAGACGCTTAAGCTAATGACACAGCAAGAAGGGGCTGGCCTTAACCTCTTAACAGCACTGTTTAATAACATCTATAGAGCCGGTAAAATCCCAGCAGACTGGCTCAAATCTGTGTTTGTCACCCTGCCCAAAAAGACCAATGCGACAAATTGTGATGACTACAGAATGATTAGCCTAATGTTGCATGTTCTGAAAACTTTTCTACGAATTAAACATACTCGAATCTACACCAAATGCGAGCGAGAAATCGATCCAGTTCAGTTCGGTTTCAGAAATGGCCTAGGAACGCGTGAGGCTCTCTTTTCTCTTAATGTACTCACCCAAAGATGTAGAGACATGAATGTCGATGTTTACGCCTGCTTTGTTGACTATCGGAAGGCTTTTGACTGCGTTTCACATAAAAAATGGCGGAAATTCTAAAAAATACCGGGGTTCATGCAGAAGACTTACGCATTATTACAAACCTTTATTGGCACCAAACTGCACAAGTGAGAGTTAATGGGCTAACATCTGAACAGATAGCAATACGGAAAGGTGTACGTCAAGGCTGTGTGCTGTCGCCTCTAATGTTTAACATTTACTCAGAAGCAATATTCAAGGAAGCACTTGAAAACATAGACACAGGCATTAAAATAAATGGAAAACTACTTAGTAATATCCGCTACGCAGACGACATCGTGGTACTAGCTAACAACCTTCAAAACTTGCAGAGAGCCATGAACCTTATTGTAGAGCATAGCCAACGCTTTGGACTATCTGTTAACGTTAACAAAACTAAAAGTATGGTGTTTTCTAAGCAAGCAGGGGAGGCTGTAGTACGCATTAACAACCAACCTGTGGAACAAGTGCATTCGTTTCGGTATTTAGGAGCCACGGTGAACGACCAAAGTGACCCGGAAATAGAGATCAAATCACGAATCGAACAAGCCCGTAAAACTTTCGTTGGCATGAGAGACCTTATCGTCAACCGCGGACTTAATCTTCAGCTTCGTATGCGACTACTTCGTTGTTATGTTTTTCCTGTCCTTACTTATGGATGTGAAAGTTGGACTTTTAATCCAGAAATGGAGAGACGCATAGACGCTTTCGAAATGTATCTATACCGTAGAATATTGCGTATCTCTTGGATGGAAAGACGGACAAACATCGACGTCGTAAATACAATGGGAAAATCACGAGAGTTGATGAGAACCATCAAAGAAAGAAAGCTCCAGTACATCGGGCACATCAGGCGCGGCAAAAAATATGAGATCCTTCGCCTGATTATTGAGGAGAAGTCCAAGGAAAAAGATCAGTTGGAGGACGCCAGAACTCATGGCTGATAGATCTACGGAGGTGGTTTGGAAGAACGTCCACTGAAATTTTTAGAGCTGCAGTGTCGAAAACAATTATTGCCAATTGGATCGCCAACCTTCGTTTGGAGACGGCGTCATAAGAAGAAGAAGAAGAAGAAGATTGGAGGAGTAAGTTTAAGATTTGTTCGATGATGGTGTGTTACGGTAGGTTTGACCTCAGCGGTATCGAAGGCAAACTCGCCTGGTTGAAGGGTTGTAGTAGCGGTCTCACAACCTATCGGACAAACTTGGATAACGGAACGCAATTTCAGGTCAGGTTACCTGGTTTGATCGGACATAGTCTGCAAAAAAAAAGAGAAAAAAGGCGGTAATTTGATTTTTGGACATGTTTCAAGTCTTTGACGAGAACTTGTCTGGATCTTTCCCCGTGGTATTATGCTTCAGATCATATAGGAATAGTGATACTATTCGAGCAACGGTATAAGGTCCTGAATATTTTGGTGCTAATTCTGCAGCAAAATCTCTATTTGCTTTTGATAAAGGATGTTCCCGCTTCATGACGATGTCGCCTAGCCTCCACTCTCGCCTTTCGTAAATTATAATAGTGTGTTAGTCTCTCGAAAGCGTGAGCCAGTTTTACTCTCACAAACTAGTGAATTTCCTTCATTCTTGATAACCGACTGGAGTGAGAATCAATTGCTAATTGTGAGTCCTCTTCAGCTACAGGCGGATCGTCGGTACGGTAAAAGGCAACCGGAGTTTCCAATTCACGACCAAAATTCAAGAAAGCGGGAGTATAGCCGGTAGACTCATGTCTCGAGGTATTCGTGGCGTACACTGAGGTAGGTCATCATCCCAGGTACGATAACTCCCTTCGCAGAATTGTGCTATCATTGTTTTGATTGTCCGATTGGCTCGTTCAACGGGGTTACACTGCGGCGTGTAGGGCGGTGTCAGGTGGTGTCAGGCGGTGCTTGATGCATAGGTCTTTCAGGAGCAAGGTGAAAATATCACTGGTAAATTGGGTGCCATTATCACTGATGATAGTCGCCGGACAGCCGAATCGGGAGATAATTTCTTCTCGTAGCGCTTGAGAAACGGACTTAGCGGTTTAGTAGCCAGCCATTTAGTGAATCGGTCTTCAAATACCACCAAGAAATTATTTCCCTTTGCCGATCGTGGTAACGGGCCTACTAGATCGACGCTCACCGTTTGCCATGGACGGTGGGCAGGACATTTTTTCAGGCACTTGTTTATGTGAAGTTTTATAACGCTGGCAACTAGCGCAATTTCGGATGTATTTGCTGATGTCTCTGAACATTCCTGGCCAATAATATCTGAGCGGCATTCTAGCGGCTGTTTTAGCTATCCCTAAGTGTTCAGAGGTGTTTTTATCATGGTTTTCCCTCAAGGCATTCGTTCTCAGAGGTTGGGACACACACAATTTCCATGGGCCGGAAAATTGTTTTTCGGTTAGGTCGCTATAATCCCAAGAATGTCGGTATAAGCGACCGTCGCGAATGCACTAGTCGGGAAATTCCTCTGGATTTGCATTTACTGCATCGTATTTTTGGCGGTACCATCGGCAGTTTGGTTCAACGGGCCGGTCAGGTAATATAGCAGAATTTTCGGTTACTTCGGGTTCTCTTAACGGTTGTCAGGACAACGCATAAGCTACTTTGTTCAAAACTCCTCGGCGATATTTGATCTCAAAGTCGAAATGTTAAATGTTGTAAGAATATGCTCCAGCGGGCTAGGCGTCCGGTTGGACTTTTGATCAAGTGAAAACATCGAAGACCTTGGTGATCGGTCGCATTTTCTCTATTCCCCAAAAGATGGCTAGACATTCTTTTTTCGTAATGGAATAATTTTTTTCAGCAGAATTCAACGTTCTGCTTGCGTAGGCCACAATGCGGTCGGCACTCTGTTGTTTCTGAATCAGGAATGTTCCTAAGCCGTAATCTGAGGCATCCGTCTGAAGCTCAAAGGGTATGCTGAAGTCAGGACAGACTAGAACCGGAGCTCTAGTGAGTTGGTTTTTCAATTCCACAAACGCTCTCCCTTGTTCCTCGGTCCAATGCCATCGGAAGTTCTTCTTCAGCAGTTTGGTAAGTGGACTGGAGATCTGAGAAAACGACGGTATAAATCGGCGGTACCAAGAACATATACCCAGGAAACTGCGTAGTGATCAGAGGTTATGCGGTTCGGGTAATTCTGATATGGCTCGAACTTTGTCTGGATCGGTATGAATATCCCTAGAAGTAACTACGTGACCAAGATACTTCAGGGAGGTTTTACAAAATTTGCATTTATCGGGATTTAACTGCAATTTGGCCTGGCGAAGTCGTTGAAATACCTCAAGCAGATTCTCCATGTGCTCGTCGAAACTTCTCCCGAGAACTATAATATCATCCAAATATGCAAATGCCTTTGGCTCCATCTCTGGCCAGATTATTCGATCGAGAAGTCGTTGAAATGTAGCTGGTGCAGAATGAAGTCCAAATGGCATAACCTTAAACTGAACCAACCCCCTGTTGGGAACGGTAAACGCAGTAATCGGTCGGCTTGTTACGGCGAGCGGTATCTGTCAATAGCCCTGTTTCAAGTCAATACTGGAGATGTACCTGGCTTCTCTAAGTTTATCTAAGATGGCAGAGATGTATTGTAATGGATACGCATCTTTGTGACTGATTTCATTAACTCGGCGGAAATCAATGCAAAAACGCGGTTTTCCATTTTTTCTGAACCATTACTACTGAACTACTCCATGGACTATTTGAGGTTTCTATAATCTCATAATTAAAGATTTGCTGCATTCTTGGGTTTTGAGCAGCTTGATCTCATGTTCGATCAACGGAGTCGTTCCCTTCATATTGAAAAACAGCGATAATTCATTTCGTAAGAACTCGTCTAATTCTTGTTTCTGTCTCGAAGTAAGCTCCAATGATCCGGTTACCGATTGTTCGATTGCAGAGATGAGATTATCTAACGGCGTAGTATAATGGATCATAGTAAGCGAAATTTCGTTGAGTTGAATTTCTCCTTTGGAGGGGTTTTAGAACAAAGTCATAAGTGGATAGGATATCCATAACAATGATCAAGTCAGAACTCAGATATGAAAATCTTGAGTGAATGATAGTGCCACTCGTTCGACGTTGAGTCGATACCCCTTTTCAACATAGATAGTCGAGCCATCAGCTAAGCGGAAGCTAGTAAGACTACTTTTTGTGCTTTCAAAGCCTAAGGCATCGCATAGATGGGTTATTTTGTCTCCAATATATGACTGGCATGGACCGGTGTCAATTAACACTTGGAATGGCTCACCAAAAATGAGAACTGGAATATGCGGTTTGCTATCGGCAGGAGAAATATTACGGGCATAACTTTCTTGGGTCCGGCAGTACCTCTGATTTTGCTGGTCCCTATTTAGTTTCCCTGATGAGGACAGGAGCAGTCTCTTGGTAACACGCCCTTTTTCACACATCGAGAACAGAACAATAGAGCACGTTCCTGGCACTGACCTCGTACATATCCAGGTTTGGAGCAACGCCAGAAAATAGAATTACGATTGAACCCCGTACTAGTTGTCTGCATGGGAGTATGGTTAGTTGGTATTCGATAGCTATTGTTTTGTTGGCCGTGGGTTTTAGCAGGAAACGGGCGGTGATTTGGAGATCGTCATTCATTGTTTTGAAGCTGGTAATCTTGTCGGGAGGGAGGGTCGGCATTAATCTAGCCGTGGTTGAACCATAGTTTATGGGAGGCTTCATCTCTTCTTGAAGCTTCTCAATGGTTTTGATGCTTTGAAGGAAGGATGATATATTTGTCAGGTTGTGTTTCCACAACAACTGGCGGTATTCTGGTAACAGGTTACGGTGTAAAATTTCAATTCCTTCCTCTCGTCAAATCCTCCATGTCGTCTGATTAACGTTTGTAAATCGGTGACATAGCTCATGATTGGTTCATCTTTATGGTGAAGTTTATGTGTTATTCTATATTCCAACTCGAATTTGTCGTCTACTGGGAAGAATGAAATTCGGAAAAAAGTTTCTAAACTCGACCAATCCTCTGAGCCCTCTGCTCGCTGAAATTTTCCTGGATAATATTGAAAAAACTATCCAAGAACATCCGTTATTCAAACACTTAATTTATTGGCTTAGATATGTCAACGATATCATTTGTTGTTTCACTGGCACAAACAGACGATTAGAGTCATTCAAAACATTCATTAACAAAATTCACGATAAAATTAAATTTACGTTAGAGATAGAAACAGAATACTCCATTAACTTTCTGGATTTAACTATTACTAAAATTAACGGCAAACATGATTTTTCTATTTTCATAAGCCATCACATACAGATATTACTATTCACAGCTCATCTACACATCCTTATCCACATAAATTAGCAGCTTACAATAGTATGGTACATAGACTCATTAATATCCCAATGTCACAAAATAATTTCATAAAAGAGCTGAATATAATTAAACAAATAGCAGTCAATAACGGTTACAGTCCAACTATGATTGAGAACATGATTTCACGCAAAAAATTTCAAATAGTAATCCAGGAAGTATTTCCAAGAATAAAAAGTTCTAGCTTATAATAGTAATCCTAGTCTAAAATTAAAATCATTCCTCTCGCATTATAATTTCAATATAGCATTCCGAACTGATGATTCTTTAGGCCGACTCTCAAAAACTGCAAATCTAAAATTGATAAAAGTAATAAATCCGGTGTTCATAAACTGTCTTGCGGGGATTGTAATTAAATTTATATTGGTAGAAGTTTCAGAAATTTCAAAGTTAGATTATCCGAGCACAAACGTAGTTTTAATTATCATAAATCAGATTCCCATTATTCTAATCACTTACTCGAAGAAAACCATAACTTTAATGATAATTTCAAAATTTCACACAATGAAAATAATAGACAAAAACTAAATCTATTGGAAATTTTAGAGATCAACAAAGAAAAGAATTCAGGTAGGTTACTCAATAGTCCATTAGATCTAAATCCTTCTCCTCTACTCAATCGTTTCAATTCATAAAGTAAGCAACTCTGATAGGTTTTCCTACATACCTCTTGTACCTATTGTAATATTAAGTAGGAAATAAGACTAATATATAAGGAATAACTCTGTTCATTGGTTTGTATCTATCTGATGAAGCCAGTGTTTTGAAACCGGTCATAGTTTTGTTAATATAGTGAAAATCTAAATACTTTAGTTTTATTTCATTGAAAATATCTTACAATAGTGCTTACCTTTTTTACAGACAAATTTGAACCAAAAATGCGATTTCTGAAAAAATTGCTCGGAATAATAGTGTCTGCTTCGTCTCCTGTGCCCTTCATAAAATTTTCTCTAAAATGTTAAAATATTCCAACTTATTTTAAGTTTTCGTTCATGTTAAGGTATTTTGTTATTTTATTATCATCCATTTATAAGAAAACGTGTTTCATGCAATGCTGTATTAGTTTCAATTTTATTAATAAAAGAATATGTCGTAGGTACGAATAGCAGAACACCTGGTAATGCGTTTGTTTGTTGTTATTTTCGAACAATCTGCTCGGGAACTCAGCCCATTTACACAGTGGACCTACAGCTTATAGTGGATTCCGAACCATTCTCGTAGACCGTGCAATGACAACTGCCACCACAAGGATTACAAGTTATCTGGTCTTCGGACATGTATGCCTCCTTTAGGCGATTCTTTTCAAGTATCACTTTTTTGTTCAAGCACAACATTCATAACTTGAACCCGGATTCGAACCACGCACCTCGGCTATGCATATTCCTACATGGGTAGATAGATAGATATTATTATTTGAGTGAGGGCTGCCTAGCAGCCCGGCCACTGCAACCCAGTAGCCTATTATGGCACACTCTGTTCTAAATTTCATCCACGAACTCCATCCTTCTCGTAAAGGATACAAGTTTCGTGGGTGAGAGCTTAATAAGCTCAGTCAGCTTCAGTTTGCAAGATACAAGCTCTTCCACCATGACCCTGTCCCCAGCTGGGCACTCGCACATAACATGTTCCATTGATTCTATAATTTTCTCCACATAGACTACATGAAGGATCCTCAATCAATCCTAATTTATTTAGGTGTTTCCTGAGGCGACAGTGCCCCGTTAGTATGGCAGTTAAAGCTCATAGTTCCAATCTAGAGAGTTTGAGCCAGGCCTTGGCTTTTGCATTGGAAGGTCCACTGATGGCACATCGAGCGTGTCTAAAACCTGGGAGGCTCATCCAATGCTCACGTACCCTCAAGTCCAGCCATCGGTTGTTTTCCATCCTTGCAGTTTCCAGGGGAATTTTGAGCTAGGGCTCCGGTCCTATGAACTCCAGGTTAGTTCCTCGAGCGGCCAATGAGTCCGCCTTGTCATTTCCCCTCAATGCCCGATTGACCAGGAACCCATATTAGACGGAGCCTGCTCCGCTCTCCTAGTTTGGCAAGGGTGGAGCGATATACCTGCACTATAAGTGACGTACAGGTATCGGATGCCAATGATTTTAGTGCAGCTTAGCTATCGGTGAGGATTTTAATTGAACTATTTGATAATCCCCCGCAAACAAGATGTCAGTACAATTTCTGCTTGAAGGACAGATCGACTGTGCTTTGGCGGCACTTCGACCTAAGACACTAGCTCCAACACCTTTTTCAGTTTTTGGGCCTTCCGTGTACCAATGGGGACCCTCAAGTAGACGGTCCTTGGAACTGATCCATTCCTGTCAATCGGAATGATGATCTGGAATGGCCTCTCCATATTGGTTCTAGGTGTTGCTATGTCCGACCTCATACTCAGCACTTCATTGTCCTCGATTTTAGACTGTAAGGCGCCTGGCACAAAGCCGAAGTTACATGCTTCATTACGGGAAAGATGATGAAATTTGTAGAAAGCCATTCTAGCCACTCGTCTTATCACCAGATGAAGAAGAGCAAGGTCCAATATCTGTTCCATGGCCACAGTAGGTGTAGAGCAAAAGGCTCCAGTAATCATCATGTAGGCTGTTCTCTGTAATTTAGAGAGCTTGAGTTGGCATTGCTTTTTAAGACTGCACTCCCACCAAGCAATGCAGCCGTACGTAATACGTGGTCTTAGTTGCTTAGGGGCAAGACCTCACTTTTTTCCACATGACGTTTGACATGCTCATAGGGAATGTCTAGCCTTGTGTTGTGTTTTCCAGGTGCGAGTTCCACGTGAGTTTGCTATCCAGGATAATCCTCAGATATTCTGCCTCTCCCACAACCGGAATAAACACCCAGGGTAAATGGTACCATAAAGGTTCTGCAGGGGTTTATGCTGAGTTTCTCTAATTCACAGCACCCCTAAATTCCAGACATAGCCAGCCTCCTGAACTCTTTCGGAAACATCGCTATCATCTTCGACAGACAGAATGACTATATCATCAGCGTATGCTTGTACATAAACATTCAGTGCGCCGAATATTGCCAGAAGGTCATCAACTAGCAGGAACCACAACAGTGGGGATAGTACTCCTCCCTGTGGGTAGCCCCTGCCAGCCACAAATGTGACTACTTCCCCTTTCAGTGAAGTGTTGATCACTCTGGCATTTAGCATGTTACTAATTCATTTCGCAATAATATTTGGTACTCGTGGCAGCCCCACGCAAGCAGCCAGTGGGGGCCGCATTAGACGCACCTGCAATATTCTGACATTCCTACATACTTGCTCACTAAACGTGCAGCTACCGAGGCGGTTAACTTCAAACGTCAGGTAACATTTAACAAGTGTCATATTCAGAAAAAATGGTCTATCAAACTCCTCGTTTCTATTATGTTTGTTTTGGGATATTTACATAACAACCTAAATGATCAAAGAAAGCATCATGTATCCTAAAAATCAAGTCTAAATATCAAATAGCCCCGGTCTCCCCTATAACTTTTATTTATTATTTTTTTATGATTTTTATTCTAGCTTTATCAATAAATTTGTGATTTCTGATTGTGTACTTCATTTAATAAACAACTTCTTGTGCTTGTATCGGAAAATCGAATTCACCTATTCTGGGTGATTCATCAGTGGCGCGGTGCTCTGTAACTCGTACACTCTTGAAGATTTCATTTTTGTTCGAACGGTATTGTATTTAGAAAGTAAGAATCTACTTTAGCAATTTATTTTACAGTAAACAGGGTGTCCCAATTTACTATAAAAAAATCTTTGATGGTTTTTTCAGTTTGGAAGACCACTTTTTTGTTCAAGATTGAGGAGTGGCCTAAACTTTGCTATAATGTCTCTAAGTAATAAGTTCTTTTGGTGAGTAGTTTCGTCACAATATTTTTTTTCCGTAAAAATTCATGAGAATAGGCTTTCACATCATCGCATGTTCCTTTGGCCTGAAAGGATGAATACTTTTTTCCTTTTGTTTTCTTAGTGCCCAAAGAAAGCTTTATCGATGAATTGAAATAGTGACTCAAAAAATTATTGAATATTGTTGTTTTGAAAATATCATATCTTGATTTCTTCAAATGAAACACCCTGTATTTTATTATTCATGTCATCGAATAAAATATTGTGCTATATTTTTGCAAAAGTAACCTTATCTCTATCTTCGATCATTTTCGAAATATTCGTTTATTCGTAAAAATTTTTGATGAAAATTCTACAAACCGTATCAGACTGTAATGATTCAAGTAGTAAAAATTAAACCTAAACAAGATAATTCTTTTAACGAATGATAAAATCAAGATGAATAAAACGTAAATCGAGGTATGTGTTGACATTTTTTTTTATTTGTGTCTTCTGTCAGGTGTCCGGACATATCATATGCAGCATTTCACATGGTGAGCTTATCAGTGTTTCGTTTTGTTAAAGCCAGGTTTGAACCGAATTTTCTCAATTAACTGCGATGAAGTGCTCCAAAGAAGAAATAGTTGATATGATTTTTATTCTGGGTGAGTGTGATAGAAATTCTTTGTCGGCAAGTAGAGTTTATGCACAAAGGTTTCCTGATAAGAGGCATCCTGATGCAAGATGCTTCGAAAATCTTCTAATTAGATTCACCGAAATGGGTAATATCGCTTACAAAAATCATGAAAAACCAAGAACTGCTATAGCTGAAGAGAACCGTTGTCAGTTTTGTTTATAGTGACAGAGGACCCAGATAAAAGCGAAAGGGAGATTTCTCAGTTAACAGATATGAGTCAACCTTCCATCCAGAGAATCTTGAAAGTGAATTTCATGCATATCATGTATAGCTGTACCAGGAACTGAACTATTAAGACTATGAAAATCGAATACATTTTTGTGCAAATATGGTTAGCAGAGTTCTTTTCTCGGACGATGCAACTTTCCACAAGAATGGGCTTGTTAACAGGTTCAATATTTTCATTATTACACCACGGGAAATCCACACCTCATGAGACAAATAGATCACCAGCATCGTTGGTCCTTGAATGTATGGGCCGCTATATTAGATGGATATCTAATTGGGACGCGCTTTTTCGACGAGCACCTCAGTAGTGAAATGTATCTAAATTTTCTGCAAAATCATCTACCTGTTACTTGCCGATGTACCAGAGCATATAAGACAAGTTTTGTGGTTTCAACAGGATGGAGCACCGGCACATTACTCACATCAGGTTAGGGAGCATTTGAATCATGTATTTCCAAACAAATGGACAGGACGTGGTGGTCCTGTTAGATGGCCAGCTAGATCTCCGAACCTTACAAGTCTAGATTTTTTCTTGTGGGGTTATATTAAGGGCATCGTTTACCATATTCCTCCTATAACACAATTGGACATGAGACAGAGAATAGTCGACACCTTTCAGTCAGTTAATCCGCAAATGTTATCAAGAGTTCAACGGTCTTTCCTCAAAAGGATTGAGTTGTGTCTACAAAGAAACTGGCAACATTTCGAACACTTATTGAAATAGTTCAACACCTTGTAGATCGTCTCACCAAAAACCAATCTATTACGTATTTCATACACGACTACCTTAAAATATCTCCATTTCTCTGATCAAGTATAATGATATGTACTCATAAACTCTTCTTTCGCAACCTCTGATTTTATTATTTCAGTTTATTTTTTTTTATTTCAAAAATGGTCGGAGATGAAGCTGAGGTTGCTTCTGCAGAAATATGGCACAATATTTTATGCGTTGACATCAATAATAAAATACAGGATGTTCCATTTGTGAAAATCAAGACGTGATATTTTTAAAATTACAATATTCAATAATTTTTTTGAGTCACTCCTGTATAAAATGAGGATAATCTATTTCAATTCATCAATAAAGCTATCCTTGGGCAATAAGAAAACGAAAGGAAAAAAGTATTCATCCTCTCTGGCCGAAGGAGTATGCGATGATGTGAGAGCCTATTTTCATGAATTTTTACGGAAGAAAACATATTGTAACGAAACTACTCACCAAAAAACCTTATAACTTCAAGACATTATAGCAGAGTTTTGGACGATCTTGAATCTTCAACAACAAAGTGGTCTTCAAATCTGAAAAATCCTCCTAAGATTTTTTTATAGAAAATTGGGACACCCTGTTTACTTCAAAATAAATTGCTGAAGTAGATTTCTACTTTCTAAATACAATACCGTTCGAACAAAAATGAAATCTTCAAGAGTGTACGAGTTACAGAGCACCTCGCCTCTGGTGAATCACCCAATATATTTTTGTCCCCCTTTACCTAGGAGGGAATATGCTAGTCTCCTTCAAAATAATTTTGAATTGTAAACCGTAAAGAACTGCAAAGCTCACAGATTTAAACTGGTATTGTTTAACAGACAGATATCGTGCGGTAAAGGATTATTATAATATTGATCATGAATTTTTCTTGCTTATAAGTGGAAACGATCAATCAGGGATATCCTATTTTTCACAAACAAAAAGAGATACTGAGATTGTACGCATTTGTTTTCAAGAAATTTTGAATAAAAATGTGATGTTTTTCCAATTCCTACCAAAATCATTTAAAGTAGAACGATTAAAGAATTTCGTTATTATTATCACTCATAGATAATAAGTCGATGAACTTTAGTTTACATTTTTGAAAGGAAGTGTGGTTGTTGTCGAATGCTAATATTCTTTATACTTACGCATATTGTATATTGCAATATATTCAAATGAAATGAACATCTGAAAATTTGATTTAATACGTTCTCTGTTAAAATTAAAAATTAAAATTATTGATTGGAGGTAAGAGTTTATTTTATTATTTTCATTTTTTTCTTTTATGTTCTTTTCATTAAATTACACAAAAAATGTGAGAATGTCTGTCATAAATTTAATCCATGACATGTTTCATATATTGTGCATGTATATTTATTAATTGTAGGCAGAGTTGGTGCATGAGCCAGTCATTTATAGGCAAGGGCGACGCTGTACGAAATAAAAAATTTGAGCAGCTTGAATAGTAGTGTCAATAGAAGAGCTCCATCAATAAAATGGATCAAATTCCATCAACAGTAGTTTATTTTCTACTAATCTCTGTGGTCATCGCTGGATGTACTTGGTTTTTCCAATATATGTCAATAAAAAGAAGACATCTCCAGCTTTTAGGAAAAATCACCAAGGTTCCTGGACTTCCTATCATTGGAAATGCTCTGTCTTTATTCGGAACTACATCCGGTAAGAAATAATCTTTTTTTTATTCATATATGCCATTCGTGCTCTGAAATGTTTTTACTACTAAGAAATAATTTAAATTATTAGATCACCATTACTGCGATTATCGGGATTTACATAAATCAGTCGTGTTCGTTTATTATTAGAGAGTGATTTGGAAATTTCAACTGACTGTAGGTGATTCAGTTTTCAAATTTTTGGGTCAGTGTGTGGAATTGTCAACTTTTCAATAAATAATAATGAAAAGAGTGGCCATTTTGGAAGTAGTGGTTAGCTAATGCTGATTCTTGTTTATTTTTTAATGAATCAAGTTTGATGTTCTCTGTATCAAATTTTGAAGAAAGGATCAATTTCGTTATTGGTGGAATGATGAGAATGTTTTTATGAGGTCCAAGTGCAATTATGAATTTAGATTTGGAAAGGTAATTTGTGACTTAACTTATTTGTCTAAAATATGTTAAAGATATAAATTGTTTGGATTTCTTGATATCCACTAACACTGCAAAATATATATATATATATATATATATATATATATATATATATATATATATATATATATATATATATATATATATATATATATATATATATATATATATATATATATATAGGGTTTTACCCCGACGAGTTGCCCATATATCTGTTCATGAAAAATTATAAATCCACCACCCGGTAATTAATACCATTGCCAGGCAATGATTATAATCAAAACATATCCTGGAGTAATTATATTATTAGGATAACGTTAAATGTTATGAGAATATATCAATCTACCAGAATATATACATACTATAGCATAATCAGACAATGATATCAATGTACCAACGAGTAGTGTCAGAGGCTTTCTCCCCGGAAAAATCCAGTGTACGGACCTTAGTCAAGTAACACTGAATGTTACTCATTAATAGTTTCCTTTGTGTGAAGTGGTGAACGATCGAATAGAATACTGCTCTGAATATAAATATGACAAAATTGTCAGTTAATTATATTACATTTATATAAACAAATAAATAAAATATAAAATGAGATTCTGAGCAGTATAAACTAAAGAGAAAACCTATGACTCTACCTCATTATTATTTTCGGAAAGAAACCTACGAAGAATATTACAAGATTTGATGAGTGTTATCTTTTGTAACTGTTCAAACAAATTTTTCTTCAGACCCAAAATCTCAATACTTTTGTGAAGATTTCTAGGAATAACGCCTGTTGTAGAAATAATAATCGGTAGAATAAATATTTTCTTCATTTTCCACATTTTTTAATCTCGTCGCCAAGCATCATACATTTTGAAATTTTTTCATTGTATTTATTTTGTATATTATGTGTGTCGGGTATAGCAATATCAATTATATATGTTATTTGATTCTGTTTATCATTAAGAACGATATCTGGTCTATTGTGTTTTACAGCTCTGTTGCAAAGAATTGTTTTATCAAAATAAAGTTTATATTTGTCATTTTCACAAATAATCTCAGGTTCATATTTGTGAAATTTTTTCCTTTGGGAATTAGGTCATGTTTAATTCCTAGATTGAAGTGAATAATATTAGCGACGGCATATTGTCTTTCTAAATAATCTGTTGAAGCAAGGACTGAGCAAGATGATAATATATGAAAACTGTTTCTGAAGAACAGAAACATCTACGGCAAGAATCATCTATATTTTGTTTGATGATATGTTTTCCATAATTCCTCGTGAAAACAACCTGATCCTGGATCGCAATTGCCAAGCCTTCTGTTTCAGCAAACAATTCTCCTGATACTAACCATTTATTCGATGCAGTTTCATCAATATAATCATTTTTCAATTCTTTAGGTGCTTTCCGTGTAATTCCTTCTGCATCCAACTTTCTCTTTTAGAATTATCATCAAATATATCAAAATCTACCTTTTGCATTGTCAAGTTCAGAGGTGTAAGATTATAATCTGAAGCAACAACAATATCATGTAATTTAGACGTTCTCTGTTTATCATGAAAATGGGAACGTAGATGAAAAATCTGTTTACTATGAAGATTATTCAAATCAATTAATCCACGACCTCCAAGATGTCTAGGTAGAGTAACTCTCTGAACAGCTGACTTTGGGTGGTGCTTATGATATTTACAGAGCATTTTCCTCGTTTGACATTGTAATTCATTTAGATCAGTTTTAGACCATTTAATAATTCCAAAAGAAGATGTAAGAATAGGAACAGCATAGGAGTTGATAGCTCTGAAAAGGTTTTTACTAGTTAAATAACTCTTGATGATAATTCTAAGTCTTTTGTAATATGAACTTCTAATATTTTCTTTAGTGCTGCTATGGTTAATTGTCTTCTCTTGAGAAAATCCAAGATATTTATATGTATCTCCTTGATGCATTGGCTCGATCTCGATATTAGAAATCTTTATATAATCAGAGGTGATCTTTCCTTTTTCAATAGAAAGATTTTTACATTTTGAAAGCCCAAATTTCATATGAATATCATTGGAATAGTTGAAAGTAATCTCAAGTAGACTTTTTAAATGAGATCTGGTTCCGGCATATAATTTAATATCATCTAAATAAATTAAGTGACTTAATTTGAATTCAGTTAATAGACTCTTTATTTTGAAGCCGAAAGTAGTAGCATTCAATTCATGAGATAATGGATTGAGGCAATGACAAAACCAAAGAGCATTTAAAGAATCACCTTGAAAAATGCCTCTTTTGATTGGAATTACTTCGGATTTTAACGATTGTTTTGAAATATTTAAATGAAGATTGGTTCTCCAATTTTTCATTACAAATTCAAGAAAATGACAAAGTGTCTTATCAATTTTATAAATTTCCATAATTTCTTGAAGCCATGAATGGGGAGAACTATCAAAAGCCTTTTGGTAATCAATGAAGGCTGTATGAATATTTCTCTTCTTAGTTTGAGCTTGATTCAAAGCAACAGAATCAATTACAAGTTGCTCTTTATTACCAAGGTGTTTTTTTCTACATCCTTTTTGATGTTCGGAAAGAATATTATAATTCTCCAAATGTGCATAAATTTTTTGGTAATACATGCAGTTAGAATTTTATATATTGTTGGAAGGCAAGTAATTGGTCTATATTGAGACGGATCAATAGTATTATCACTTTTCGGTTTTAAATAAGTAATTCCTTGTGTGAAAAATAAAGGAGTAGCTGAGGGTTCTTTATTATAAATGAAAAATATTCAGCCAATTTTTCATGAACGCAAGAGAATTTCTTGAACCAAAAGTTATGAATACCATCAACACCTGGAGATTTCCAATTTTTTGTGTGTTTAATAACTGATGTTATATCTTCGTTTGAAAATTTTTCAAATTGCATGCATTCTATTTTAGAAAATCGAGACCTTTCATTTAAAATCCAACTTGCATTGGAATTGTGTTGCCTTGGCACTGCCCAAATTGAAGACCAATAATCAGTTAAAATATCAATTTTAGGAACTCCATTTCCAGAAATATTTTCATTTGAACCTGAAATAAATTTGTAAAAATGTTTTTCATTATTTTTGAATAGTTTGTTTTGGAATTTTCTATCTGAATTTATTTTATATTCACGTAGTCTAATGGAGTATACTGAAAGTTTTTGTTATAAAGTATCGATGTATTCTATCAATTGTCCATTACTTATCTCATTATTTTTATGGGTTTTATATTTGAGGAATATTTTTCCAATATGTGCCATAAGTTTTTTGATCGATTACCTCTGGAATATTGAGTCAATCTTCCTAAATCACATCTGATAGAAGAAATTTTACCTTCTAACCTTTTTTGCCATGAAGGTTTTTCTTGATATTATAATTAGATCCAAAATTTTCTAATTTGTATCCAGAATGTTTAACTACTGTAATAGCGGCACAATATATAATCAGATGAAGTGTATAGATATTCATTACTTTAACAAGTTGCTTTGGAAGAATATTCTCATTAAGCTCGTTTATACAATCGAAAATTTTCTTTGAATAATGAATTTTAGGAAGTTTAGGTCTTAAAGTTGGGTCAATATTTTCAAATAAATTCATTTGATTGAGAAATAAATTTTCTATATCTTCGTTATAATTATTTTTAGATGAATTTTCTGATTTATTTTCGATGTTTTTCATGAATGGGACTAGGTTTTCATCTGAAATTTCAAAATTTAAATGTTCTTCTTGTTGAATGTTGTTTTTAATTGATTTTAATTCTGATTCAGATATAAAGTTTCTATTTTCAATATACCGTCTTTGATTCGCAATGCTTTGTTCTGAAATACAGCAGTTGGGGAATTTTCTTTGAACACTTTATATAGTTTAGACATGTACCCTTTTTATTTGTTCCATTATTTGTTATTTTGTAATAACAAAACATAATGAATTTATTCATTTCATAAGTCCATTTCATGCGTATATATATATATATATATATATATATATATATATATATATATATATATATATATATATATATATATATATATATATATATATATATATATAGGTGTTACCTCATAGGCCGTGAGTTTGCGAGTACATAAACAGAAAATTTTGGTTGTCTAAAAGTTCACTAAGTTTTTCTGTTAAATGTAACAAAATTCTGTATAAGTCAACCGAAAATCACATGAGTGTGAAACCCCTAGTGTAAAATTCTTATTTGGTACATTCGTTTTTGGTATATTTTTGTTAGTTGGCGGCCATCTCTTACCTTATCTTATATGTAAGATGATTTTATTGAAGTTATTTTCAAAAATGAAATAAATGAATTTCTCTGAAATTGCTCCTTTCGAGAGACGTCACAAGTTTTGTCCAACTCCTAAGAATAATAATGTAAAAGGATTATTAGCAGTCGGCCTAAGAAACTCAGATAACAATAATTTCACTAAAGTCAAAATCGCCTAAACCACCACCAATTGAAACCGGACAATACCATAAACCCAAACATCAAATAATCAAACAGAAAAGAGCAGAAAATATGAAAAAATGGCATCATCATCATCATAAAAGCAGACAAATCAAATACCTCTGTCTTAATCCTATGCCCCACATACAAAAAGAAAAAAGGAAATAAACGATTCTTTGAAAAATGAGTAAAACATGATCCACGCTCCTTTTCCAAAATTTCCTATAAACTTTTCTAAAAGAAATCTCCTTATTTTCCATTATATATATATATATATATATATATATATATATATATATATATATATATATATATATATATATATATATATATATATATATATATATATATCTTCCGATGCCTTGCCTCCAAGCCTCTCTGTCTACCCAAAGGTCTTCATCTATTTCCCGTTCTATCAGTTCTTTATCTATCCTTTCTTTCCAACTCAATCTGGCTTTGATCTTTCATTCTTTGTACATGTCCGTACCATCTCAACTGCTTTGTTCGTATCTCATCATCCAGTGTATGTTTGGTTTTCATGATTTCTCTTATTCTGGTGTTTGGGACTCGTTCTCTTCTCGACTTCCGCGCAGCCAGTCTTCAATAATCCATTTCGGTGACCAGTAGTGGATTCTCGGTAGTCTTTAT
The DNA here is from genome assembly GCA_013387265.2 of Cryptolaemus montrouzieri. Lineage (NCBI taxonomy): Eukaryota > Metazoa > Arthropoda > Insecta > Coleoptera > Coccinellidae > Cryptolaemus > Cryptolaemus montrouzieri. Next base: position 32,111,938 of record JABFTP020000144.1, on the reverse strand, counting down.
GACAGGCCATATTTCACTGCTATACGTAACAATACTTTGTTATTATCGTATTGTATATTCTATGCTTGTTAGTTTTGGAAATTTGCTGATCTCATAACACACCATATAGTTGCGCGATGGCTATTCTCTCTCGGGTATTCCTGTTCTTGATAGCTTTGTCCAATTAACCGTCATCTGTGAGTTCAACTCGGTGTATTTGTCGCAGTATTTAATCGGCTATCCGTCTTCTAACGAGTTGTTCTGTTTTCTTTCGCCAATGTTCATTTATTGCGTGTTACCAATGTTTACCTCCAGACCCCATTTTAAATATTCCTCGATCAGCTTCCTTGTCATGTATTCTAGGTTATCATGGTCTTGCGCTATGACCACTTGATCATCTGCAAAGCATAGTGTGTATGAGCTATTATTTTCAAGTGGAATTCCTATATTGTTCATCCCCCTTTTCGATGTCTTCAACGCCTGCTAGAGATATATTTTGAATAGGGTTGGTGACAGACAACACCCTTGATTCAGCCCTTTCCCTACGTCGACACCCTTGCTAGATGATCTGCCTATTTTAATCTTGATATTAGATTCTCTGTACAGTTTTTTCACAGCTGCTATAAGGTTTGCGTTGACGTTAGTTTCCTGCTTGGCTTTCCATGATTTTTTATGTGGAATACTATCATATGCCTTTTTGTGGTCTACATAGTCTACATATAGGATATAGGTATAATTCCTGGTCAACTGCTTTTTTCCTCTCTCTCATCTGTGTAATGCAAAAGAGGTGGTCTACTGTTCGATCTGCCTGCTCGAAACCCAGCTTGTTCTTTGGCCTCCATGTCATCGTATTCCTTCTCTATTCTAATTTTTAATAGCCTTCCGTATATTTTACTTATAGTACTGGTAACTGCTATACCTCTGTAATTATCGCAAGTGCTTTTGCTACCTTTTTTGTAGATCGGGGATATGAAGGATATTTTGAATTCTTTGGGGATTTCTGCTTTGTTTATGCAGCTTTGAAACAATTTCATTTAACGTTCATACAGTTCATCTGTTCCATATTTTATAAGATCCGCTGTTACGTTACCTGGTCCAGCTGCCTTTCCTTTTTTGGGATGTGCATATATCTTTAACCTCTTTATGAATAATTCTTATTGGAGATCCGATTATTTTTATGTTGTCAGTGTTTTCGTCCTCGTTCAATTCCTGTCTGTTTTCTGTTAATATTTGGCCAAAATGCTCGTCCCACGCTTCTAACGTAATTGGTGATATTAGTTCCTTCTTTCTTTCTGTTCGTAACGCTCTTATAATTCTCCATCTTTCTGTGTGTTTTCTTCCTCCGATGTGGGCATTGAGCACTTGACATCTGTGCTGCCATGTCTCGTTTTTCTTCATATTTATCATTCTTCTCACTTTTCGTTGTTGTTCTTTGTAACCATTCGATTCGTTGTATCTTTGGGTGTTTAAGTACTTATGATGAAGTTCTTTCTTAGTCTCGATTTCCTTATCTATTTCCTCACCCCACCAGTATGGGTTTTTTCTGAAATCCTAAAGCTTCTTTTGCTGCGGCATGAAGGCATTCTTTGATTTACGTATAATGGTCTTCGTTGTTATTGAATTGATTGTCCTCCGATTTCCCATTCAGCCTTCTTCTGTATAGATCTTTCACGCTCTTTTGATCCAAGCTCGTTAAGTAATATCTATCTTCCTCTGGTGTGTCTCTTTGCTCCTTTACCTCAGTTTTTATTGCTTCCCAAGTTCTCGGGATAACAACTTTAGCTTTGACTAGATGGTGGTACCTGCCACAAGTGGCACCTCTGTATGCTCTCACATCATGGATCACTAAGGATGTATTTTGTCGTACTATCAGGTAGTCTATTATGGATTGATTCATTAATATGAAACCGGCTGCACCAAAACGCTATGGACTCATAAAATACCATAAATAAAACACTTCGATTTGTACTGTTGTCTCATATACCAGCGCCCCAACATACAGACTGTCAAAATAAAATAAAACTCACTTGAACTTTCAAATAAAGTGCAGAATATCTCTGTTCCTTCAAAGTCATTTTTGTTATACTTTGACGTATATGACATGTTTTCAAACATACCTAGTACTGAATGCCCGACTCTAGTCTCCAAAATTTAAGACAGCGCTCGAGTCAACCCGTTTGTTGATAGTGATTTAATCGTTTTTTTAAACTTATACTTCAACCAGAATTATCTTCAATTTAATATAATATAATTTTCGAGCAAACCGGGGGTCTGGATATGGGTTACCCCTTAGTCTACTCCTAGCAGAAATTTTCATGAATAACATAGAAAATATAATTTTAAAATCACTTAATGCGTCTTATATAATATTTAAGTATCGATATGTTGACGATATTTTGTGTGTTTTAATGGTTCTTCAAGGCAATTAGACAGTTTTTAAACTAATCAAATCAAAATATATTAATGTTAGCATACAAAGTACATACATTCGTCAAAGTTTGTTATTGTGCTGGGTCGTAAACAAGAAGAAGCATCACAGAAAATAACATAAAACTAAAAATTAAAATATGATACACACATTACAATACAAATAGCTACATAACATATTTCACAAATTTAAAATGGCATTATGGTCATATTCCAGAAACTCGCTTACACTGTAAAAAGCAGAGTAGATGCCTCTCAATTCTTTTCTTTGAAATATTTAAAAGGTAATTCTCTTATTGAGTGGGAAACCAGTTGAAGAGCTTAATGGCAATAAAGCCAGAAGAGCGATGGCTTTTCTGTAGTTATGTTTATAACGGGTGTCATGAGAGTGAATATTCAGGTGTGCTTGATATGGACTTTCATTTCGTTTCATATATAGGGCATTTTGGAGAATGAAAACAGATGGAAGAGTAAGTATCTCAAGTCTTTCGAACCCATATGACCCTCCTCTGTAAAGCAAACACTTCAGATACATGTGGCGATCCTCCCATATAATTATTGCATAGCATATCAAACAAAGAAAAATATGCAGTCCTCAAGACATACTCCGTTTTTCCTCAACAAAAAGACGCCACTACACAATTTTCCACAGACACTCTGAACATAAGAATCCCACTTCATTTTATGGTCCAATAGAATCCCAAGAAATTTAACCCCCTCAGCATTCTTGTCCCCATGCCCCACAATTAGGTTATGGTCTGCGTCTTTTCCTGGTTCAGCAGAAGTCTATTTGATTGGAACCACTTTTCCACTTTTGTTCGCGCCAAACTGATTTTCTGCTCGACCATCCCCACCGATTTTACTTCGATATAGACAGTAGTATGATCAGCATAAAGGATATAGCCCTCTGCGCTAATTGATATGGAAAGGTCATTCATAAAGATTAGGAAGAGAAGAGGACCCAATATAGATCCTCAAGGAACCCCTTTATTCAAATATGCCATGTCAGACGATTTATCCTCCTTTTTCAAAATTTGGCATCGATCCTTTAAATATGACTCCAATAGTTGCAGACTGCCATTACTGAAGTTATAGTTTTCGAGCATCTGTAGTAAGATAATATGAGTGACGCAGTCAAACGCTTTACTAAGATCGCAGTAGTCAGCAGAGTCTAGCTTAAGCTTTTCAAAAGCTTCCAGAATCTTGTCAACCAAATCAAGAACAGCCATGGATGTGCTACGGCCAGGTCTGAAACCGAACTGGTCACTACATAGTAAACTATTTGTTTTTAAGAAGGTCATGATCTGAGTAGCTAGGGCCTCTTCGAAGATTTTTAATACAATGGATAACAAGGAGATGGGCCTGTGATTTTCAAGCACTGTAGGGTCACCTTTTATCAATATAGGAACAACCAGGGCTACCTATATTGAGGTTTATAAGTTCTGTAAGTGGGGAAATTATAGGATTTCTTCAAGACTTCACAATTCCATCGGTCATTCCATATATGTCCGAACCTATCTTATTTTTCATTTGGTTTATTATATCTCGTACCTCTAGCAAAGGTACCTCTCTGAATTCAAACTCTGTTGTAGGTGGAGGGAGCCCTTTTAAATATTGTAAACGGTCGTCCTTGGTCTTAGGTATCTTGTCTATCAGTTTATCAGCAACCTGCGCGAAGAAGTTGCTAAAGTACTGAGGTAATAGGCAATTTTCTTCAGTTTTTTCTTTCCTCTTCTTTGATTTATAATGTTCCACATGCATTTTGTTTGATTTCTGGCGGTATTTATTGCATTGTCATTTGCTACTTTCGTCGCATATTTTATGACTTGCTTATATTGTGAACCTTCTGTAATTTTCCAAGTCCTCAGCTCTATGGTATTGTTTACTCACCTCTGATAGATATTTTAGTTATTCTTTCATAAGTGTCAAGGATTCATCAAACCATGGGTTCGTTTTGGGTTTGCTCAATCTCTTCAGATAGTTTTTTTCAGGGAAATGTTTTAGTAGGGCTTGTTAAAGCACAAAAATAAACATTTCAAACCTCTCCTCGATATTCATATCTATATTGTCCACAAAAATCCAATTTACGATCTCAATTTTATTATAAAGTTTTATCAATCCCTCCTGTGTTATTGGGCGAAATATTTTTCTTACTGGGGGATTGTTGTCAATGTTGTGCTCGATATGAATGAGTTGTCCTAGGTGATCAGATATCCCAAAATCTACCAACTCTGATACAAAGGAGTCGTGATTGAAGTTTGCGAAGATATTATCTATACTGGCTCTTTCCCGGGTTGCTGCCGTTATTAGGAGTGTAAACCCGTATGTTTCGAGCAAGTAGTCCAGCTCGGAGGCCTCACTGTGTCCCGTATCAAATGGGACGTTGAAGTCTTCGGCTAGAATTGTGTTTTTGTTTCGACTTCTTTGACAAATATTCTCGACCACTTCGATAAACGTAGCGAAACTTCCTGTCGGTGGCCTGTATATACAGACTTTCAACATGTTCAGTTGTACAAGTTCCAATCTTTCATCTGAAAAACAAATTTGAACTAGAAAAAGGAATCAATAATCAAGACAAATTTTTAGATTTAACTGTTTTAGACAAAACAATCTTCATACTTTCGATATATATTGTAAACCTACCTATACGGACATTTGCATTCCTTCTGATTCCTCTCATCCTGTTCAACATGGATTAGCTACCTTCAATTATATGATTCAAAGAGCTTCCACATTACCTCTCTCCATTATGAATTACAATAAAGAAATTTCATTATTTAAAACTATTTCGATTCTGGTTGGCTGAGAAACTTCAACTAACTCTACTGGGAGCGTTGTCTTCCAATATATTTATTCAATGCTTATTATTACAATACACTGTTTGAATCGAAATATTAGGTTAGGTTAGACATCTAACCACAAAATATAAAAATATATAAATTTTGAGAGTGATTCCTTGGCTTAAACAAAATGTATATAAAAATGGACAAAATCCATCAAACCATGTTCATTCACCTTTGAAACATTATAAATTTCATTAAACTCTTCAATGAAATAAAATTCGGAATTATTCATTTTGCCAGATCGAATGTACGATCGAGCTTGAATAGCGCTCCCGTGTTTCCGGTCTTTTTCTCCAAAACGTAGGTCTCAAAAATCATCCCAAATTCAAAAATTAAGTCGTAGAGTAACGATTTCTCTTTGTGGACCCGATATCGAGATATGTTGGAATCGTTCGTCACCCGAATCCTTTCTTCCCGTAACCCCGTGTAAGTAGGACCGATGAAAGAAAAAACCCTTATTTTGACAGGTCGACGTTCGTTAATTTCTTTAATTTCTGGCCCTCAGAGATTCTCGGGATGAGAAAAATAGAGCGAAATTTTTCAGAAGTCCGCTCGTAGCCCTTCGTTGAATCGAAATTTTTCAGTTTTCCCAGAGTTTTCGAAACTCGAGGTTTGCCTTTGTCCAGGTTTTAGAACGATATATATATATATATATATATATATATATATATATATATATATATATATATATATATATATATATATATATATATATATATATATATATATATATATATATATATATATATATATATATATATATATATATATATATATATATTCTGAGGTACTTCATTTTAGTCGCCTGTAATCTGCTTTTTTCCTGTTTACTAAACACCTATGACTCACTTCTGTATGTTAAGATTGGTCTAAATATACATCGGAAAAACTTCATTCTAGTTTGCTTCGAGATTCCTTTTCTGTTGATGAACCCTTTATTCATTGCGTAATATACTTCGTTTGTCTTCTCTATTCTTCGATTCAGTTCTGAATTTTGTGTGCCACTTTCATCGATTATAGTTTCCAGGTATTTGTACTTTTTCACTTATACTATGGTTCCATTTTCAATCTTAATACTTATGTCTTTCGGTTCTCCCGATACCGTCAATACTTTCGTCTTACATTTATTCATTAGCATGCTGTTTTTCTGCAAGGTCATCTTCCATACGTTAAGATTGTCCTGCAAGTCTTCCTCACTTTTAGCGATTATTGCCACATTATCCGCGAAAATACATTCAGAAATGTTCACACTTTCAAGTTTCCTGTATCCCACATGTGTTTACTCGATTCTTTCTTGAGTTTGTCTGAGGATTTCGTCCATGAATGTTATAAAGAGCAGAGGATTCAATCATCCCCCTTGTCGTAATCCCTCTTGAGGCGAAAAAATTCTAGATCTCATATTCTTTATGATCACACAATTAACCGTTTTCTTATATAAACTCTTGGCTACCGCAATCAATTTAATGTTTACCCTTCTTTTCCCCAATATTTCTCATATTATCTTCCTCTTCACTTTCTCAAATGCTTTCTCCAGGTCTATAAATGCTAGGTACAATGTTCTGTCGCTAGGCAATGTCCTTCTGATAAGTTCTTTCAGAGTCAAAATGTGGTCTTGTGTGCTCTTGCCTCCTCTGAATCCGCTTTGTGATTCTAGTAATGTCGGTTCGATAATAGCCCTCAATCTCATTTCTAAAAATTTTTCGTATAACTTCACCACTGTGCTTATCCGTTCTTCTTTCCAAACTTTCTCAACTATAGTCAGCAACAGTTCTACTCCCCCGTTTCCTATGTTTTCAATCATCTCAGCTGTTATTTTGTCTTCTCCCGGTGTTTTTCCATTTTTTAGAGTTGCAATTGCCTTGATTAGTTCATTCCTTGTAATTTCCTCTTCTGTTTCCTCATCCTGTGGTTTTTTTCCTGTGAGTGTGTTCCTGTCTCCTCTCCGTCATTTCGTTCATCCAATAAGTGATCGAAATATTCCTTTCATCTATCCATAATTGGCCCTTCTCTGTTAATAGTTTTCGGGATTGCAGTTGAATCTTGTCTTCTCTCCTCTCTCTGCTCCCTCAGTGCTCTAAAGAATAGTTTTGTTTACCTTTGCTATCATTTTCTAACTTATTTCCAAATGCCAAGTTTTCTGATTTGCTTCTTATACCAAATTATTCACTTTTTTCCTCTGCTCTTTGTACATTTCCCATTTTATTTCTATTCTATCATTAAGGTATCCTTGCCAGTAGCTCTTCTTCTTTTTGATTTCGGCTTTTATCTCAATTGACCACCATGCGGTTTGTTTCATAGTCTTATTACGTCTTGTTGTGCCACATACTGTTTCTGCTGCCTCGGTAACACAATTCTTGAATTCTTTCCATAATAGTCTGATATCAGCATCTTCAATTTTCTGTTCTTTCTCTCGTACAGCCGTCGATAATATCTCCTGGTACTTTCTTGCCGCTCCTTCGTTTTTCACCCTATATGATATGATGCTTGTATGTTTTCTTGGCTTGCAGTTTTTGTTTGTCTTTTCTGTCCCCATAGTTTCTTCTATCATCTATGCCATCAGTAGATAGTGGTCACTATTTATTTGATGTCCCCGTTTCACACGTACATCTTTTATATTTCTTTATTTTTCTTTTTCGACAAGTATGTAGTTGCAATTGATTTTTCGCCCCTGCCCTGCTCCTCTCTTGTATATTGGTGTATAGTTCTATGTTCAAAGAAGGTGTTCGCAATTATGAGATCATGCTCGTTAAAAAATTCTAACAGTCGCTTGCCGTTGTTGTTTCGAACTTCTTCTCCATATCTTCTCAGTACTTTGGCTTATAAATTGTTCTTCTTGCCCACTCTTTCATTGAAACCCCGGATATATATATATATATATATATATATATATATATATATATATATATATATATATATATATATATATATATATATATATATATTTCCTTTGGCTGTTTCTGTCAGTTCTTCCTAGAATCTATTTTTCTCTGACTTTTCATTGTCATTCGGTCCATAAATAATCGTTTTAGCTAAGGCTTCATACCTCAGTTCTATCCTCATTGTCCTCTCAGATATCGCTTCCCAATTGGTAAGATGATCTTCAATGTCTTTATGCAGTATACATCTACTTTCACCTGTGGCTCTCTCATCTCCCTGTACACCACTCCATAGTAGTACTTGTTCGTTTCCAAATACTATTTCTCATTCTTATTTTTGTAATATATTTGATTAAAATTAAGATTCGGTTACCTAATAAAATTTAATTGTTGTTAAAAACACGTTCGGTAATTTGGTATCGTTATTTTCTACTAAATATCAAAATTGAAGTACTGTATTCCTCTAAAAATATAAAATTTTTATGTTCTTCAGGCGTTTCAAAAAGGAATTATTTTGTCATTATTTTATTTGTTTATTTAAAAGTATTTTTGTTATAAGCAAATTAGTATTTTCCATTTACTTTTTCAATACTCAATTCTCTGATAGAAGAAGCTGTCTTGTTTTTTTTGTAAAATTTTTTTATGATTTTTTCTTTAACTTTTGATATTATTATGCCTTGAAACATGTCATTTTCATCCGCTCTTTTATAATTACAATAACTTTCGCACTATTGCAGATATAAATGAAAAAATTAATAAGGTAATCCTGATTAGATTAGCACCCTATTGCCCTGGGATCGGGAAACCGACCCCGAAGGCGGAAGAACTTCTTATAAGTCAACGGCATTGGAATGTAGAAGGCAAGGAGAAACCACTACATTAAAGATCCTCGAGATATCTCTAGTACAATTATCATGGCTGAAAATCAGGAAGTAACAGCCCTCAGTCCCCGGCAGGTCTTCAGTGATCAGAGGGTGCTAAGAATCACCGGGTCAGCTATGAAGATTAGTACGTGGAATGTTCAAAGTATGTACCAACCTGGAAAAATGCACAATATTATACAAGAAATGGACAGACTAAAAATTAATATCCTAGGTGTTAGTGAAGCTAGATGGCCTAGCTCAGGGCTACTTACAACAAACAACAAAACAGTCTATTACTCTGGAAACAAAGACAATCAACATATATATGGAGTAGCTATCATACTAGACAAAACATCCAGCAAAGCAGTCGTAGAATTTGTCCCAATTTCTGAGAGAGTGATGATAATACAACTGGAAACGACCCATACGAAATTAAATTTAATACAATTGTATGTTCCAACAACACAGGCAACAGATGAAGAACTGAATACCTTTTACCAACAGCTTCAAGAAGCTCTAAAAATAGTAAATAATAGAGAAATTACAGTTTTAATGGGTGATTTCAACTCGAATATTGGCAGCGGAAGAAGTGGGGGAGTGGTTGGAGATTATGGATTAGGAGAACGAAATGAGAGAGGAGACCGCCTTGAGGAATTTTGTCAAGAGAAGAAGCTAATCATTACCAACACATTCTTCAAACTGCCGAAGAGAAGACTTTATACATGGCGCGCTCCTTTAGATGGACTTAATGATAAGATCGTTAGAAATCAAATTGATTTCATTCTCGTTAATGAGAGATACAGGAATGCCATTCAGTCGGTAAAAGCATATCCTGGTGCCGACGTTTTTTTGGACCTCAATCCGTTAGTTGCCACTCTGAAGCTGAAACTGAAAATTCTTAAAGAACCAAAAGCTATACCAAAGATCAACACAACAAAACTACAAGTGCCAAGCATTAGAGAACAAGTCCAGAACAGAATCTATGAAAACTTAAATAGAATACAAATAGATCACGAAAATATTAACGAAGAATGGGAGGAATTAAAAAGAAATATAATTAACCCTTGTACAGAGATTCTAACTGAAGATAAAGAGAAGAAACAGGAGTGGATGACTGAAGAAATATTAAAAATGATGAACGAGAGAAGACTTTATAAAAGTCAGAACACTCAAAAGACAAACAACTACAAAAGGAAATTAGAGTAAAGATTCGTCAAGCAAAAGAAAAGTATTACGAGGACAGATGCAAAGAAATTGAGGACTTAGACAGAAAATATGACATGTTCAACCAACACAAAAAAGTGAAAGAGCTTGCAGGCACACAGAGAAAGAATCAAAGCACTATTCTTGTGGACAAAGAGGGTAAGATCTTAATGAATACAGCAGATAAACTACAAACATGGAAGGAATACACAGAAGAATTATTTATGGATAACAGAACTGAACCAGAAGAAATTAACACATACTGTGAAGAGATAGGCCCAGATATTACTAAAGAAGAGGTGAAACATGCATTAAAGAACATGAAAAATGGGAAAAGCCCCGGACCAGATCAATTGGCAACTGATATACTCAAATTAATTGACGACAATCATATCGGTCTCTTAGTCAATATATTCAATAAAGTATACAGAACTGGAAATATTCCAAGAGAATGGTTAGTATCTACTTTCATCTGCTTACCAAAAAAACCACATGCTAGAGAATGTAGTGATCATCGTACAATCAGTCTGATGTCACACACTCTCAAACTGCTCCTCAAGGTTATCCATAATCGAATATACCATAAACTTGACATGGATATAAGCGATACTCAATTTGGATTCAGAAGGGGATTGGGAACCCGCGAAGCCCTTTTCGCATTCAACGTGTTGACTCAAAGGTGTCTCGATGTCAACAAAGTGGTCTATGCGTGTTTCATAGACTATAATAAAGCCTTTGACAAGGTTCGTCAGGATCAACTGATAGACATCCTTAAAACATCTAGATAGTAGAGACGTACAGATCATCACTAATCTCTATTATAAGCAAAAAGCTATAATATGCATGGACAACCACACATCAGAAGGATACAACGAGGGGTAAGACAGGGATGCGTTCTATCGCCGACACTCTTCAATGCATATGCTGAAGAAATACTTAAGAAAGCTCTGGAGAACGAAGAATGTGGGATAACAGTTGGTGGAACACGGGTAAACAACATAAGATATGCGGACGACACAGTAATCTTAGCGGAGAGTATCGAAGCTCTGCAGAGACTAATGACCAGAGTATCTACTTACAGTGAGGAATATGGGTTATCACTAAACATAAAAAGACAAAATTCATGGTAATCTCAAAGAACAATCCAGTAAATGTTAGTCTAACTATAAACGGCAGAAATGTAGAAAGAGTGGAGCAATATACTTACCTTGGAGCAATGGTGAACAGCACAAATGAATACACACAAGAAATAAGAATAAGAATAGAAAAAGCCCGAGCCAACTTCATGAAAATGGACGAAGTTTTTCGTAGTAAAGATCTAAGTATGGCATTAAAACATCGTTTAGCTAAATGTTATGTTTTCTCTACTCTCCTTTATGGAGCGGAAGCATGGACAGTGAATGCCGCAATTCTTAAAAAGATTGAAGCATTTGAAATGTGGGTGTATAGGAGGATTCTTCGAATATCATGGATGGATCGAGTAACAAATGCAGAAGTTCAGAGACGCATAGGCAGGGAAAGAGAGGTTGATAACACACTCAAGAAACGTAAATTGGAATATCTGGGCCATATTATGAAAGGTGAAAAATATAAATTCCTACAGGTGATTATCCAAGGCAAAATACAGGGAAAACGAAGTATAGGAAAGAGAAGAATCTCATGGCTGAGGAACCTGAGAGAGTGGTTTGGATGCACTGCGAACCAACTTTATAAATCGGCCGCTTCTAAAGTAAAAATAGCGATGATGATTGCCAACCTTCCACTCGGAGATGGCACTTGAAGAAGAAGAAGATTAGTTTCAGGCAATGATCACAGATAAAATTTAAATCACAATCTCCTTAAGTTAAAAAGGCTGGAAGAGTTTATTTGTAATACATAATTGTCAATAATTAAATGAATAATAGAGCTATAACTTAATCTAGGCTGAAAGTGTCGATTAATTATTAATTAGCAAAAAACTTGAAACAAAATAGTCATATCTGCTATGAATCAAAAAAAATTTCTTCGTTTATTAAGCACTATCTTATGTTCATTCTCAGAAATCTTCGACTTATTTGTGAAATACTTCTTCGAATATGGTCCAAATTTTTTGCTATGGTTTGGGAATATTCCAGTAGTTATTATTGGAAAACCAGAAGATCTTGAGAGAACTATGCAGAGCCAAAGTTGTCTTAGCAAAGGCTACTTTTATGAGTTTACCAAACTAGTCGTAGGTGAGGGACTTTTTTCTGCTCCAGGTAAGAAAGCACAGCATGAAGCCACACATGCTTTTCAACCACTATGGTATACATACCAAATATTTGTACCTCATATCGTTTTTTTTATTTATACCTTGACTGTTTCAGTTCATAAATGGAGAAAAACCAGGAAAATTATACAGCCAACGTTCAATTCCAAAATTTTGAATTATTTTCTTCCCATATTTGCTGAAACTAGTGGCATTTTCGTGAATGAAATCCTACTCAGATACGTCAACAGAAAAGATATTGATTGGTTTCCTTTATTCTCTTCGGTTCATTTGGATACAATAAGTCGTAAGTTTTGCATATCACGAAGAAGAGCAAAACTAATCATTTAATATTATAGAAACAGCAATGGGAATGAACACTGATGCACAAAGGCGAAAAACTAATTTCGTGGATCACCTAAATACGTAAGCAGAAAATTATCTACTTCTGTTAATTTTGAACTACTTCGTTTAGTATTGCTTTATAAATGGGTAGCTGTATATTTTGAGAATAATTTTGGTGAGTATCAGTAACCTGTCACTATAAGTTGAAAGAATTAAAGGCAAATTTTGAAGAAGTATGCATGAAATGGTTTCTTGAGGTGAACAGTGACATAAGTGACGATGCCTGTGAAAGAGATAAATTTATAGAAAGTGAACATGAAACAAACAGTGAGCAAGAAGTGAGGACGATGGAGGGGAGATCATTCGTACGGAATTTACTGAAGAAGAGAACGCTGAAAGGGGTTAGTCGTGTGATTAATATTAGGGAAAGAATAGGTTCAAATGGGACAAGAAACAAGCGTTCCGGAATGTTCGTACATTTGCTCACAATATCATCACTCCATCTATTCGATCTAGTTTAGGGAAGTCAAATATACCTGTCTACTTTTTCAATGAATTGTTAACTTCAGATCTGAGCGACAGTCTCGAATAAACAACAATGAAAAAAACCTTCGGTGTTTCGTCCGAAATATATGAAATATGGCAGAGCTGAACTGTCTGACCTAGACGACATAGAATTACGTGCAACCATCTGGGTAGCTGCATGGTTAGTGAGCAAGTATGTAGGATATTTTTCTTGAACGAAAAAGTGCTGAATTTGAAAAAGTCGCCTAAGGAGGGACAAACTTCCGAAGACCAGATAACTTGTAATCCTTGTGGTATTAGTTATCATTGATTGGTCTAAGAGAGTGGATCGGGGCCACTATAAGTTGTAAGTCCATCTGTGTTAATGGGATAAGCTACCTCGGACATTGTTGAAAGATGAACAAACAAACAGAGTAACGTACATTTCTGGGGTTACTTCTTTATTCCTCAATCTGTAAATCAAATTACGAAGATGGACGAGGTCTATTTGTAAAGAATGGAAAAGGTAGACCGATTTTCAAGGCAATGTCGCAAAAACGTCTTTAACCATACTGGTCATTCTAAGATTTGATGCTTCAGACTGGGAGCAAAGCTCAGAGGAAAATCTCGCTGATACAATCCAAGAACTATTCGATTTATTCATCCGTAATTAAAAAAATGTCTATGAAGTTGGTAAAAACGTATCTCTTACAAGACAAAAAACTAAGCAAGCCATTCAAAGCAGTGATAAGAGTAGTCAAATATTTATATAACAGCAATAGAGGAGTTAGGGGAGACAATTGGTTAAGCTCGGTGGAATTGGTTACTCATCCAAGAAAAAATAATTTGTCGGTACTTTGAGTAAAGATGAAAGAGAAATTCCAAGAGAATTTTTTCCAGAAAATAATTGTTGTGTGTTGGTAAAACTGTGTATGGATTCATAAAAGACAACCTCCTTTTGCGTGCAGCAAACGAAGATAAAGCTGTTATCTTTATTTCATCAATGCATTATAGTGTTAAACAAGATGAGGAAAATGGATTACCGGAAATAAATTCTGCCACTGGATTCAAGGCAGCAAAGGATAGAGTTATACTGCTTCTATATTCTAATATATCAGGAGATTTTGTCATTGAACCACTGATGCTTCGAAGATCGTTAAATCCTTGTGCTTAAAAAAATCAAAACAAGAACGACCTGCCAGTAGCGTGCTAATAAGAAAGCGCAATTTTTTTTGTGCAATTAAACTGTTTCCAGAATGATCCGCAGGTACAGGGAGATTGGTAGTCATGAAAGGAGACCAGGGCATGGACCACCTCGAGCAACAACGGTGATCTGTTTTTAAGAATTTACTTGTTGAGACCATGGTTCGCTACTGATTGGCTTCTTCAAATGCAGTTTCGACAGAACAATCTGAGGACTCACAGCTCGAAGCCCAACTCGAAATGAGAGATATGCTCAGTGCAACCTTTACCTACCTATGGTTTTGGTCGAGGTTCAATAATGGTATGGATCGGAATTTCTGAGCGCCTGCACTGGTCTGGTTATCATAAATGATAAAACTCTCAACATTACAATCATTTCAGAAGAACACCATTTTTCACAAATATGAGTGAAACTTTTTTTTAAAGTATGATTACGCCAGACCGCACCAATCTCATATCGTTAGAAACAACCTTCAAGATCATGAAATGGAGTATCCTGCTCAAAGTCCTAACCGCAATCCCATCTAATATATCTGGGACATTACCAATAGAACATTCAGGAGCAAAACCTGCCAGCTACCGTGAATGAGGTTCGGATGGATCAGAAAACTATAAGGTCATTGATTATGAGTATGAATCGTAGATACCATGCAGTGATTCTCGCCAAGACTGAAAATATCCAGTATTAATAGGTTTTCTGGGAACTTGAATTTTTTCAAGAGTTTTACATTTGTGTTCATTAGTTTTATTTCATTTTCTTTGGGTAATATTTTCATTTCGATTGTTCGCAAGCATTCCTTAGTGCTGGTGGATTACTAAAAAAGTTTCTTCACTTCTCGATTGTGTGCGATAATTTCATGGCGCAGTATATTTTTGACATGATATGTGTAAAGTATAAGGGGATATTCAGTTAAGTTAATGATCTGATATAGGTGATCTATAGGTGATATAGATAATTAAACTCGTCAGAGTGGTACACCACCCAAAGATATCCAAACCTATCCACCTTAACTACGAGGTGCGTTTCAAACTGAACGCAACTCTTTCAAAATAACCACTTGCAATGGTAGCCACCTCAACGAGAATAACTGTCTTGGAGGCACAAAAACAATGCATGAACCCTTAAGTACACATAGATTGACTGTTATGTTTTTAGTACTCAGAAGTTTAGACAAAAACTATTCAATTGAAAACTTTCCATGTTTCGGATGAATAACGGAAATATAATATAGGGTGTCTATCTCAAACGAACCCTCCTGAATAATTCTTATCCACTAGTGATTTCGGTGGGACAGTTTTTGACGTATATTTAAGTCTTAAACAAGAACCCCCCACGAAAAGGTGCATTAACCCTCAAAAGTGAATAAAGCAAAGGGGTTGACCGGTAGCCCATTTGAAAGCCTTTCGAAGCCTTTTCACAACGGTGTGTGAGAAAAGTAATTTTGACGAACCTTCTCTGCAAAATAACATTTTTCAAACGCGCCACTTCAAACATTTTGGCTATTTTAAGGGTTATTGAGAAAAGGCAAAATAAAAGGATTTTGATGAGGAAAGATTAGTTTGATATAGTGTCTTTTGAAGCCGTTTTTACAAATTACAACTCCAGAAGATTTTATTGTATGATTACAATGAAATGAAATAATTCCATATTGAATGTCTAAATTATTCTCCATTTACTTTCCTACAATGAACAATCTTGACTGAGGACCGTCTCTAACATAGTTCAGCATATTTGAAGTTATATCACGACGCTCATCAATAGTTCGCTAGCCTAGATTCCAACTAAAGAAAAACTAGAGGGATCAGGTCAGGAGATTAGGCAGGCCACTCCATAGTTCCTCCTCTTCCAAACCAAGAATAGGGTATTAGAAAGAGAGGAATTAGCAAACAGGTGCGGCGTAGTGAGAATAAGCTCCGTGATCCAAATCACCATCATTTAATTAATGAATTCATTTAATTTTGTACAGATGGACTTGGTTTTAGAAAAAGTCTAAAAACATCAGATTGGCTAACTGCGGCAGCTGCAGATTTGTCGTATCTATTACCGAACCTGTCTCCACAATTTTGATATCAATTCCATTACGTACTTATGACAATGGTTTTAGTTACCATAAATATCCTTGCATAAATTCAATTTTGGTAATGAAAGCTTCCTGTTCAACACATTCTTGCACTGTATAAACCATTCTTCTAAAAACAAAAACTCAAGTCAAAACAATGAATAGTTTGCCTTTGAGGTTCAAGTAGTTTGTAAAAGGGGTTATCCAATGACATTACAACAAAAGTTTCTTTCCTTATAGTCTCAAACCCCAAGGTAACTACACAAAATTGATGTGTTTTTCATTTTCCCAATAAACTTGAAAATAGCCAAATTATTCAAGCTGACTGTTTTGAGCTAAAAGATAATTACTTTTAGCGAAAAAGATTCGTCCAATTATTTTTTATACTTGGTTGTCAAGAGGCTTCGAAGATCTTTCAAATGAGGCATCGCCCATTCTCGTTTTCCTATTAAATTTTGAGGGATTCGAAGTGTTCTCTCTGCGGAGGTTGCTTTATGAAGCCTGAAATAAGCATCAAATGAAGTTATTCGACATTTTTCGGAAAATTCACTACGGAATAAAAAATATATAGGATGGTTTGTTTTGAGATTGAACTCGCAGTAATACAGTTAAACCGATTATAACGACATCGTTTACAAGTACCAATCGGTTACTACGACCAGATCGTAAGTTCCAGCCGAATCTCTAATAAACTATTCAGTAAACATACCATCTATAACAACATCGGATATAGCGATATATCGCTTACAACAACGAAACTTTATCGATATTCATCGACTTAAGCGACCAACTGCTTACCTGTCCCAACAAAACAAAACGATACGAAGGATTTTAGATTTTTTTCTTGAGCATTGAAGGAATATTTGGGCGTATCACTACCTACGTACTTTCTCCCATCCCATCCGAACCTATTCCCGCTCATTTGACTTTGCATATTTCACGCTTAATTTTTAGTGCGCTAATTGACTACGTGAGTGACAGCTTGATTTATAAGTTTTAAATTTGATTAGACCTGTATTTATGCGTTAACATGTCGCAAAAAGAAAGGAAAGTGTTAACTGAAGAAGAATCTCATATAATATGGAGACTAAAAAATGACGCGTCAAATTATGAAATTGCAAGAGAATAAGGAGTTTCACAGTATAGAACATCAACGATTTGGAAGAATAGAGATAAAATAACTCTTCTCGAAAACTCTTCAAAACTCAAAAGACAAGTGATCATAAAGTTATAAAAGATGCTTTATTAATATGGTTCAAATATCAGAGGGCAAACAATGTCCTAAGAAGTGGTTCGATTCTGCAACAAAAAGCCAACAACTTTGCTCGTCTGTTAGGTAAGAAAAATTTTGATTGTTCGTCGTCTTGGGTAAAACGTTCTCGTGCTTGTCATAATTTGTGACAGGAAAAGTTTGTAGTGAAGCGAGTGGCGTTCCTAAAGGAGTGACTGAAGACTGGCTCTTTCATAAGTGGCTTGCGTTGTGCGAATTATACACACCAGAGGAAATCTTTAATGCTGATGAAACAGGATTGTTTCACAATTTAACCCCTGACAAAACACTTAAATTCAAAGCTGAAGAATGCAAGGACGGAAAGTTGTCCAAATCAAGAATTACAGTATTGGTGATAGCAAAAGATAAGAAATCACGTTGCTCTAAGAACATTCTCTTTTCGCTTGTAACTTATAGAAATAACACTAGGTCCTGGATGACATTGCAAATTCTCGAAAAATGGCTGCGTAGCTGGTAAGCAGAGTAGAAGTCTAGAGGAAACAAAATTGTTCTCCTAGTAGACAACTGTCCTGCTCACCCTATAGTCCCCAACCTGAAATAAATAAAGCTTGTGTTTTTACTGCCTAATATCACTTCTGTTTTACAATTCATGGACCAAGGAGTGATAAAAGCTTTAAAAACAACACAGGAAACCTTAAGTGCTACAAATGATACAAAATATTGAAAACGGTGAAGATCTTAGTGTTCTTTATGATATCGGAAGCTCGGAAAGAGGCCACTACAGCCAAGTGATTTTCTAATGCAGGTTTCTAAGATCTCTCTGCGGAGGACGACGATGATATTCCACTAGCGACAATGATACGATCTCCTTCAGATGAAGATGACAAAGTACCACTCGCTCAATTGGTTGCTCAGCAAAGATCTATTATACAGAACTAAGAATTGAGCACAGATCAGACCCTAATGAGAAATAAAAACTCAGTGCTTCGACATAGGAAACAATATAGCCGTCTCTGCATAGAAATTAGCGCTACGCGTGCCATTATGGGAAACTAAACCGAAAGGTGTCTTATTTGAATTATAGATTTCCGACGATCGAAATTAAATTGACTGAAATGGGGCATATGAACTAGTCTAATCGATGCAGAGTATTTCTGCCTCAAATAGACTCTTCCAAAAATGAGAAGTTAATGAGTATTTTCTCACAATAACACTTTTATTTTAAAATAACAAAAATCTCCTAAACCATATATACAGAAAATATTTCCAAAAATAAAATAAATTCTTAACACATGTGAATCAAAAATATAAATCACATATCACAGAAAACAGGTACATTTTAACATTCAAAATAGAAAGAAAACCTGAAATACTGTTGTCAGCCATAATATTGTTCCTCCATTGCTACCATTGGTCCCCCGTTGGAGGTAAACTGTCTTCACTGCCATCTTCATGGCAGTTACCCCATACAGCTTCTGAAAATAGAAAAAAACGCAGTAATAACTGTGTCAAGAAGTTTCTATTTAAATGAATTTGGGATCACTGAAAATTGTTGAATATGGTAAAAATAGGCAATTTCATTACTAATCTTGGAAACTAGGGTTGCATTAATATTCCTGATGGGTTCAATTGATAGGTTCATAGTAGAAATATAAACCAAATATATAAATAAGGTTCCGCACGCAGAACCTTAAGTAAAAAGCCCAATCTTAAAAAGCAATATATACTCTGAGTAAAAAGAACTCAGAAAATTGAACGAGTAATAACAATGTGTATATCACAGAATAAACATGAATTATAGATAACAAAGGGAATGTAAGGTGAGGACCCAAAAAATTCAATTATTTGGTCACAGATCAATTTCTTTCCCCATGAGTGTAAAGAGTGAATGCAGAAAAATAAATAATATCACATACTAGAAAACATGTTTGTAAATTATGAAAGGATATAAAAGCCCAGACAAAACAACATGTATAGTTTCCCCGATTGTATAAGATCGATGGTAAATAAATAACACGCACATAGTAGGGTGTAGATTACCCGCTCTTTAAAATCACAATAAACACCTATAATTGAACCCATCAAAGATTGCTGTCCTACTTGTTTCTGAACTTTTTGGATTTGCTTTCAGTCCCAGAAGTAACAGATTCCTTCTTTTTATCCTTAATGAATTGAAAAATTAGAAGACTAGTAGCCCTTTCAAAAATTTCATCTTTCACCGAATGTAATTGACAAAAATCGAATTGAGAGAAATGAGATTTGTAAATATCTTTGAATCTCAAAGGAAGATTTTCCTGATGTCCCTGATTATTCAGGAAAAAGTAAGTTAATTGTGAATGTCTTCTTAGAATTGAGAAACTTTCACTGAAGGATACAAAAACTTAGACTTATTATCACAAAATTCCTTGAATGTAATAACGATGTGCTGTTGTTGAGGCACTTCGCAAAAAAGTTTTCGTTACATCTTTTTGGATTTCCATTAATTATGTGTGTGATGTTAAGCCATTTATGTTTTTAAAGCGGCAATAAACTGGTGGCAAGTAGGGTTTGTGTTCCTTACACCATGTTGTCTAATAATACAAAATAAATTTTCTAAAGGATCCTGGTTGAAAGACCGTAATAAAAAAAAACAAGGGAATATCTAAACTTGAGTCCAGGACACCAGCAACGGAAACACCTGTGAAGAAAATGATTTTGGAAGAAAAAACCGCAAAAACAAAAGGGTTAAGCGGGAAAACTTTGACATTGACAGTCATTTGACAATTCATTTAGCGACGATTGAAGTTTGATCGACAGAGTTTGACACTTGACGTGGTTAAATTAGTGCCATCTATATCTATTATGGGAGGACTAGATAGACTGGTGAGGGGTCGTGAGGGGGTGTTGAATGTTTTGGTCGGTAACTTGACCTTCTTACTAGGGTCTGTTCTGTGGAATTGAGATAGAGGAATTTATTGGAATGGATGACAGCGTCGGCGTGTGCGCTTCAACTACGGAGGAATAAGTTCTTGCAGAAGCTGAAAGTAACAATCATAACAATGACGAAGGAAATGAAGACCTGCAATACCCTGAAAAACAGTTTAAGTTAACAACAGCTTCCGAGGCTCTTAACGCTATAACAGTTTTGCAGAAATTTGTTGCCTTTAACGTCCAATTTAATACTAATGATACTCATACCTTAGAAGCATGAAACGTAAAATGCAAAACATATTTGAGAATGGGCTTAAAAAGCGGACTAAGTGTAGTCTTATAACTTGTACCGTACGCAGCTAAGTACATTTTGTACTACAATTATTTTTCAATAAACATTTTCATTTCTTTTCGACATTTTATTTGATATTAAGTTCACATACATAACCTATACCAATACTAGGTAGATACCCATGATAATATAACTACTTGTGTATATGTATTGCTTATAACAACTATCGGACATAACGTCGGAAACTTAACGTTCCGTTCAATATCGATATATCAGGTTTTGACTGTATTTGATATCATCAAGAGAGTAAATAAAGATGAAAACTTTCTTTGTGATATTGTGGCAGGTAATTAAATGAATGTTTGCTTGAAAGGAAAATGCAAATGCCAACGAAAAGGTTTGTACCGCCGCCCAGAGGCAAACATCGAAGAAAAAATTTGGAAATTCTACTTAACATGTTATCTAACCATGTAAGTCTCTGTATATCGAGTAAACGAGCGCTTATTTCGAATAAATAAACTGCTCTTAAAAAAATCTTCCACAATGCAACTAGGAACAAAAGATTCATATGAGATTATTAAACCAAAATCATTTTCGTGATACAACAAAAAATTTATAGATTTTTTCCTATATCAGTGTTTACTTACTTGTTGCTAAAGTTCATGTTTCTACATCAACAAAAAGTACCTCTTAGGAGTTGATTGCCTTGCGAGTGTCAAAATATGCAATAAAATGTGAGAAAAACTTATGTAGTTTTTGGTTGCACTGACTGAAGAGTTATATTATTACTAGCTTTTATTTAACTTGCAGTGTATGCATTCTTACCGTGTCCACTCAAGTATCTAACCATAGATCGCTCTAGGCCCCTCCGAATAAGCGTGTTACCGTGTTAACCACGCTTTCTTAATCACAGATCGCCTAGTAGGCCTTCGACCAAGCTAGGCACAGAACGTACTCTGAGCTTACCTGGACCGAGGGTTTAAATATCCGTGCATTTCGGAGACTCCCGGTCTTTCTCTTCAACGACCTCTTCGAATTCACACTGTCTTAGAAAACCGGCTGTAGCACGCGTTGCCACGAGCCGGCTTTCCGTACCCACGCCACCAAATATATTGCCAAACCGCCGTTGTTTACCAACGAATTACGTGTTTTTATTTCATTTTAAATTCACGTTTACAAAGAGTGTTTGTATTAACCATCAGTGTTTCCATCGTGTGTGTGAATCCATCCCGGTAGCTAGTGGAGCCCAATGTGTGCATTAGGGCATTGTTTTCTCCGTTGAGAAAAAGATCCCATCCCGACTGTGTTAGCCGATAAATATTGATACGAGAATCCAAGTGAAGAATTCCGCTACTTTCGCACACGAGGTGAATTCGACGCACGTGGTAGGACCAACGCGAACAATAGCAACGACGCACGTGGATGATGTCCAGTAAGCTCACCGACCGTAGAATCCACCAAGGTAGAAGCCGTCAAGGAAGCATCCGGTTCTTGGACCGACGACAACACCAAGCGGCGCCCAAAAAGAAAAAATGAAAAAAAAAATCCCCCCCTGAAGCAATGCCACCATGATGTCCGGACGTTCTGAACGCGACGATGAGTGTGTGAATGTAGTGTTTTAAGACGACCAGAGCGCGAATAAACCTACCCGCAGGCGCAGCTCTCCAACGCATGAAAAACTCATCATGTGTCTCAGGTTTTTTTATTTGTTTGCTTTTCTTTCAGCACTGCCCTTCTCCTTTTCAGGCAACTTTTTAATCTCTTAAGTTCATGTAACTAACAAATGAAGATACGAAGTAGATGCGTTGCAACCCCTCCCAAAGAACTGTTATTGTAAATATCTTAGATTTAAATATTTTGAATAGAGCTTTCCACCACGCTCTCATAATGTAAGTAGCTAGACCATACGACTCGCTCACGTGAGACAAGGTTTTCTGTGGTTTCCCTTGTCATCATCGCGTTGATGCCAAATGGCGCGTAAGATAGTAAGACGGCCACAGACACACTGCACATAGGGTCGTATTAGATTTAAGTGGGATAACTCGATAAAACTTTTTTTTTGATGGTATGATGTACACGTATGCACATGTCTTTAATAAAGTTACAACATGGTTTGATTACCCGGTATGGCAATATGGAGGCGCCTAACTGCTATCTTCAGAGGGGGGCCGTGTTACCGTGTTCACTACGGTATCTAACCATAGATCGCTTTAGGCCCCTCCGAATAAGAGTGTTACCATGTTAACCACGTTTCCTTAATCACAGATCGCCTAGTAGGCCTTCGACCAAGCTAGGCACAGAACGTACTCTGAGCCTACCTGGACCGAGGGTTTAAATATCCGTGCATTTCGGAGACTCCCGGTCTTTCTCTTCAACGACCTCTTCGAATTCACACTGTCTTAGAAAACCGGCTGCAGCACGCGAGGCCACGAGCCGGCTTTCCGTAACCACGCCACCGACCATATTGCCAAACCGCCGTTGTTCACCAATGAACCACGTGTTTTCATTTCATTTTAAATTTACGTTTACAAAGAGAGTTTGTATTAACAATCAGTGTTTCCATCGTGTCTGTGACCCCATCCCGGTAGCAGTATGTTTGTATGTTCGGGTGAAATCTTACAACTCAATTTCAAGGCACTTGCCCTCAACCGATTTTGCTGAAATTTTGTATACACGTAGACGTCATTCTGAATCGAACATGGCAGCGTACCCAATTGATTTTAATGCACTCCTCTAATATGGGTATCAAATGAAAGGGCTTGCAAAGAATAACTAGAAAATAATGTGACGTCACTCTTAATCCAATATGGTGGAACACCCAAAATTGCGGAAAATTTTCTTTTATATATATTAACCTTTACACTAAAACTTTCACTGTTAACTTATAACGTCATTTGAAATTTAACACATTTGCTACAATTTATATGTTATAATATGAAAGCTGGTCGCGAGATATAGATACCCGTATCTACTTGATGCCTATTAAAATTTCAAAACTAAGAAAGTGAATACGAGTACTTATATCTCGCGACAAGCTTTTATATTATAACATATAAATTGTGTCAAATGTGTTAAATTTGAAATGACATTATAAGTTTACAGTAAAAGTTTATTTTCTTTTTTTGCGCATTTAAATGAAAGCTTGTTTCTAAAGAGTTCTTTACTTTGATTTTTTTTTCATAGCTCCAAGGTATTGCAGTCTTGAAAAGTTGCCTAGATCGATCTCAACTCGATACATTCACCCGTTCCTATGAAAGGGCGAATAAGTTGCCGCAGTAGAACAAATTGTCGTGTAACTACAAATTCACAATTTCGCTTTTTTTGTACTTGAGCTACAAGATATTGCTTTTCGCCAAGTTTCATGTATCTTGTTCTACGGAAAATAACTAATTGGTTGTGATACACTTGCGAGCAGCAAATTCAACATAAGAAGCCGTATTCTTCTTCTATTCTATTATTTTGAAAAACCCTCGTTTGCTTTGAAAATCTATACGTATTACAGCAAATTAATAATTATAAATATAATATAATAAAATAAGTTCAAACATGCATTTCTTTCAGTTTTTTGTATGAAGGATATTGTTTTTCTAGGGCACTGCGTATTACATTCTTTCGGATGACAAACGTTTTTCTTCATCCAGATATCATTTTCAAATTCACGAGATTTTCAGCAGAAGTAAACACAGCTGTAAAATTTATGAAGAAATTCACGAATGAGGTAAGATTAAATTTAAATGTATAAGTTGAAAGAATTTATAAATAACAAATTTTATATTCATTCATAAAATACTCATAGGAGAAAATTCGAATTTGATAATTTCAAATGAATTAGTTTTATGATGGATTAAAATAATATTGAATAAATTTGAAGGTATTGACTGAAAAAAGGAAAAATTCAAGAGAGATTTAGAAAATAGACCTGATGACCTATCTTTTGGAGATGGTAAGAATTTTGTATTATTTTAATTCTTTATGAAATTTTTACATTACCTGCATTTCAATGAACTAAAATTATGGCATAAAAAAAGTTTTGTCTTCGAAATAACTAGCTCGTGGCAAGTAAGGGATAAACGAGGTTTGCAAATAGAGTAGCAACGTCGCTTTCGATCCGGCAAACAGTGAGATGAGAGGTGTTAAGTAGTTGTCAATTGCACGTGATACGTGCAAGTGGGATTAATTTTGAAAAGCGGTGTGCTATCAAGTTTTCCTTCAAACTTTAACATAATGCAGCAGAAACATTTGAGAAACGAGAAACTTCAGCAGACCTCTGTCAAGGACCAAGTTTTTTACGTGGTTTAAGACATTTTCAGAAGGAAGATAAACGAAAGAAAATGAATCGTCAAGCGGAAGGGCTTCAAGTGCAACAACCGATGAAAATGTTAACATCAATGTTCAGGATATTGTGCTTTTGGATCGACGGTTGACAGTCAGAATGATCTCGAATTAGCTGAATTTCAATGACCCCTCCGTTGGTATTAAGACAAGACGACAAGACAAATTTGAAGAGAAGACAAATTTGGCAAGAATGGTTCCCTATCCCAGAACCAAATGGATTTCAAAATGGAAAAAGGCTTTCGGGATCGATTGAAAATAATCTCCGTTTTCTGGATTGTGTAATTAGTGGTCGTGAGCGTTGGTTGATTTTGAACGACCCAGAAACCAAACGCCAGATAATCGAGTGATCCTCGGAAACCTCGCCAAAGCCCAAAAAATCATGAATGAGCAAGTCAAAGTTTAAACGCCTGCTGATTTGTTTTTTTGATAACTACGGAATCTTCCACAAAGGGTTTGTGGCACAAAGCTGATCGTATAATCAACACTTTCAACGAGAGGTCTTTGAAATACTTCGAAACAGAGTCTTTCTTGTGCGATCAAACATCAAATACAAATTGGTGTTTCGATGACGATACAAAATGTCACACTGCAAAATCTCAATAATGTAGTTTTTAGCCGGTAAAAATATTGCTGTGACCCAATTACCTCTTCATTCACCAGATTTGAGTCCGTCAGGATACCATAGTAATGTTGTACTAATACAGTAACTATCATTCGAAATCTATTATTGATTATGAAAAACACATATACCTGCTCTCACGGTTAAGCTTTTGCGGATGTGAAAATTCATCACAGCCACCTAAACGAGAAAGAATGAAATGATTCGAGCACTCGAATCACAAACAAGTTAAGTAACTTCTTAAAATATCATTCGATTATTTTCATAAACAAGAAAGTTAAAAGGTGACATTGTTCTAATGAGTATTTTGATGCTTCATTTATTTCATCTAAATTCATTATCAAAGAAGATGAAGTAAAATATATTTTATACCTTACTCAATTTTTTTCACACGATAAACGACCGGTTTCGACCGCCAGGTCATTTTCAAGTGGTCAACTACAGGAAATGATGTAACTTACATAAATACTAGCCTATTTTGATATTAAGTAGTGGAAGGGTATAAATGTTTAGCTGCCTATCGAGGGTGGTTTCACTAGGGTTTTCACAAAGTTTACTGATTTCCAAACATTCCGACAGATTCATTTTCTTTCTTTTGTCGCAATTATAAGGAATTTTGATATTATCTAATGTTGTGATGAATGAATGGAAAAAGAGAAAACTGATTCCAATGAGTGCACAATCTCCAAAGTTATACGGATTAATAAAACGGCACAAAGAGGAAAAGTGTGCTAGACCAGTAGTAACATATACAGAGATATCCATTGAGACCGTCCGTTAAAAACTTTTTAAGTTCCAATTAAAATATCAAGTTGAAATTTTATACGCGGCCATAACTAGCGATTTCCAATTGAAGTAAAACATTTTCGAAGTGATACCATTTCCGGTTGTACCGGAAGTGGGTCATAACTTTGTTATTTCAACAGGCAATTTACCTTTTTTATTATACATCTAGAACAGACATTTGAGCAAGGCATAAAATACCCAAGTTGTTGAAACTTATCTGCCAAAACTTTTGACAGATTTAATTTTTTTGTTATTAACTCGATTTTTGAGGAACATTTAAAAAAATTGTAGTTCGTAGATCTTTTGCACTACAGACATAATTTTTGCTTGGGTGGATAGAAGAAGGATCAAGGAATTTTTGAAGCAGTCTACACATGTCAAATATTTATTGCATTGTTTTGTATGATCTTTTCAATTTGGCCTTTTTCAAACACCAATAACTCAATTTTTTCAAATGGCACATGCCAATTTTTATATCGCCATCAGATGAAGCGTCAAATTTCAGATGGAAATGTATCAGCATGTATTATACCCATCTTTTATAGTTCCGAAATAATTTGGAAATATATTGAATTTTGATGATTTTGCAAGAACAAACAGAGAATGCTTTGAAATATTTGAATCAAGTAGCTGAACTGGCTACGCTCACCTGACAGGTGCCTGAAATTAATGTACCTGTCACTTTGTTCATTCGGATTTGATATTTCATCAAGAATTGTTGGTAATTTGAAGCGAAAATTTTTGAAAAACACCAGATTGATAATAAAATGACTGATTATCAAACGAGGATATGTTTAACCTCTTTTTATTTCATGGCGAATGTCGAAAAGTGGTGGATAGAACTTGCAGGCAATTCAATAACCAATTTCCTAATTTGGCACCTATGGGTAAAACACAATTTCGAAGGATTAGAAGCAATTTTCTGCAATTTGGACGAACAAAATACATAGAAACTAGAAGAAAACCAATTCTCTAGCACGACGACAATCAAATTAATACTCTAGCGCATTTTCGTGCCGATTGACATGCGTTCATTAAGTCAGCATCAATGGATATTGGATTGAGTTATACTTCCTTTCAAAGGATCCTTGAGAAACATAACATGCACCCGTATTCTTTTATCAGACTACAAAAATTGAAACCAACCGACCTTCCCAAGCTGCTAAATTTCTGTGAAAATATATTGATTCGGCTTGAAGAAGATGAGACAATTCTGCAAAAAATTATATGGTCTGATTGAAGCCAAGTTCAAAGAAAGTGGAATAACCAACAGGAGAAATCGACATTTTTGGGCCACAGAAAATCCACATTTCGTTAAGGTTATTGATTTCCAAAACAAATTCAGCGTGAACGTTTTAGCAATTTTAATGAATAATTTGTTGGCTTATCACATTTATGAGGATGATCTTAATGGATAAAGATACCTGGAAATTTTGAGAGGAACGTTAGCAAATTTTTTAGATGGAAAACCCCTTAACATTCTGAGGAATTGCTATTACCAAATGGATGGTGCACCGGCACATAAAACAAGAGCTGTAGATCGGCAGCTAACCGAAATGTTTGAGATTAGATGGTGGGTTAATCAAAGACCAAATTTATGGCCACCAAGAGTGAAGTTGTAAGTAAGAAGTAAAGAAGAATTATTAGAGCGCATTCATAATGCTTTTCGTAATATTGATCCTGAGGACAACTCATCATGTTCGTATACGAGCTGTCAAGTGTATCGAGCCAAATAGGGCCCATATTGAACTTCTATTCAGATCGTAAATTAGTTTTCTCCTATGATGTTTGCTATCATTTATTCGTATTAATGTAATTATCTTCGATGATTGGTTTTCGCTTAGTTCCTACAGTTTTTATTCATCCAAATTGTAGAAAATTGCTTCTAATGCTTCGAAATTTTATTTTACTCATAGACCGTAAATCTGGAAATTGGTTATTGAATTGCCTGCAATTTCTACCCACTACTCTTTGACATTCTAAAATGAATTAAAAAAAGATTAGATATATTTTCGTTTGAGTAAACAGTGGTTTTATTCCAAATGTGTTGTATTTTTTGGATATTTTCATTCTGAAATTAAGGACAATTCTTGTTGAAATATCAAATTCGAATGAACGAAGTGACAAGCACATCAATTTTAGGCACCTGTCAGGTGAGCGTAGCCAGTTCAGCTACTTGATTCAAATAGTTCAAAGCATTCTCTGTTAGTTCTTGCAAAATCATCTAAATTCAATATATTGCCAAATTATTTCGGAACTATAAAAGATAAAAATTGGCACGTGCAATTTGAAAAAATTGAGTTATTGCTGTTTGAAAAAGGCCAAATTGAAAAAATCATACAAAACAACACAATAAACATTTGACATGTGTAGATTGCTAAAAAAATTTCTTGATCATTCTTTCATCCACCCAAGCAAAAATTGTGCCTGTAGTGAAAAAGATATACGAGCTACAATTTTTTTAAATGTTCCTCAAAAATCGAGTTTATAACAAAAATAATTAAATCAGAAGTTTTGACAGATAACTGCCAACAACTTGGTTATTTTATGCCTTGCTCAAATGTCGGTTCTAGATGTATAATAAAAAAGGTAGATTGCCATTTGAAATAACAAAGTGATGACCCACTTCCGGTGTAACCGGAAATTGTATCACTTCGAAAATATTTCACTACAATTGAAAATCGCTAGGTATGGCCGCGTATAAAATTTCAGCTTGATATTGTAATTGGAACTTAAAAAGTTTTTAACGGACGGTCCTGGTGGATATTCCTGTATAATACCTTCAAGTAAACAAGAAAGTTGTTGAATCAAAAATTTATTGATCTCTCAAAATTCCATTCCAAACCCACCATTTTGAACTGTATTGGTCGTGAACACAATCTTTCTAGGCTGGAGATTACACAAAATCTCAAATTTGATATAAAGAACACATATCCAAATATTCCAACAGATGAAAACCTTATGATAGTCAGGGAAGTATAACCGAAAATAAAACGCAACTATACTTTGCCCATGAGTTTTGTAATCTTCTGGAAACCTGCCTATCTCAAAATTAGTTTCAATTTCAATCAAAATTTTACCAACGAACATCAGGAGTTTCCGTAAGATAGCCTCTTAGCCCCCTTTCAACCGATAAATTCATGGATAACTCAGAAAGAACAGTAATATTAAATAGACACTTAGGGAAAAACATAGTGTTCTGGTACAGATATGTAGATGATATTTTGGTAGGTTTTCAGGGCTCAAACCAGCAAATTGATAAAATTCGTGCAATTCCTGAATGAAGGTAGGACTTCCCATTTGAGCGTTTCCAAGTTGGTTTTAACGGGTTGGGCAACGTGAGGTCGTGCGTTGTCATGCTGTAGAATTACTTTTCCGTATCTCTGCTCGTATTGTGGCCGTTTTTCGCGCAGTGCTTTACTCAATCGCATCAATTGAGTACGATACCGTTCCCCAGTGATGATTTTGTTCGGTATCAACAGCTCATAATAAATAACAACGACTTGGTCCCACCAAATACACAGCATATTTTTCGCAGCGTGAATATTCGGCCGGGGCGATGACGTAGAAGCATGACCGGGCAGTCCCCATGATTTTTTTTTCTTTGGATTGCTGTAATGAATCCGATTTTCATCACCCGTTACGATGCGATGAAGAAAACCCTTTCTTTTTTGCCGCTGGAGCAGTTGTTCACAGGCGAAAAAACGACGCCCAACGTCTCTTGGCTTCAAATCATGATGAACCCAAGTTCCTTGCTTTTGAATCATTCCGAGCGTATGCAATCCCTTGAAAATGGCAGGTAAATCTTAAGGCTGAAGCAATTTCTTCTTGCGTTTGCCACGCATCATCATCGAGCAATGCCTTCAATTGAGCGTCATCGAAGATTTTTGGCCTTTCTTCACAGGGACAGTAGTCCACATCGAAATCATTGTTTTTGAAGCGCAGAATCAATCCAGGCACGTTGTTTCACTTAGAGCAGCATCTCGCTAAACTTTTTGGAGATCTCTATGAGCTTCAGCCGCCGTTTTCTTTGAATGAAACAAGAAAATCAACACTTTCCGCAAATAACGATTATTTGACACAAAATCAGACATTTTCTTACAACTAAAAGTATATGACGCTAAAATAAAATCACTAATGTGTCACAGTAGTTTGTTTGCCATATGTCTAAGCTTTGTTCAAGACGTTCTTGATATGTAAAAATCGACCAGCACTTACTGCTGGAGCCATCTATTGACAAACAGCGAGAACTTAGTTGCGCACCTAATAACAATTTTATTTATAGCATCTACAGAAAATAAACCTGCACAGCCTCAGCTATTCCCATGGACTCATTCAATTACAAACTAGCAGCTTATAATTCAATGGTCCAAAGGGTCTCTTCCATTCCACTGTCTTCGACAGACCTCAATATTGAAATAAATACTATCAGAAGAATTGCCTTAAATAAGAAAATTTCTCCAGTTCTCATAGAAAAAATTATCCAACACAATTATTATATTCTATCAAAGATGCTTGCTTGAAAAAATACGCTAGTTTCCACCACGCTGGTCCTCTATCCAATAACTTGAGCAACTATTCTTCCAAATTCAAAATAACCACCTCTTCCTCAAGTGGTTTGAACCTGAATAAATTATTATTCAATGCTAAACAAAAAACAGACAGATTAAAAAAATCAGGAGATTACAAAATTTTTCGCAAAGATTGTACAGTAGCTTATGTTGGGTAAACAAGTAAGAATTTCGTAACCAGATTTGAAGAACATTTATACTCTGACAATAATTCTCCTATATGTAATTGTAATATGAAAATTCTTCAGAATTGCGACAAAGGGAAGAAAATGAATCTGTTGGAATGTTTGAAAATCAATAAACTTCATAAGAAGCTAAGTGAAAGCACCCATAATAGTCATCTAGACATAAATACCTTTTCACTACTTAATATCAAATTAGTCTAGTACCACTTGAGAATGACCTGACGGTCGTGTTTGTAAAAATGAAATTGTGGAGTGTATAAAATATATTCTACTTCATCTTTGCTGGTACCTGTTCGCTGGTTCACCTGGTATAGGTTCTCGAATGAAAGAAAAATCTATAAAGCAGGCGTAACATGATCATGTAATATATGTATTTAATTGAATTATTTTCATCCCCTAGAAACTCCCAGAAAATTACTATTGTTCGGTTTTGAAGAAATAATTTCTCTAATAAATTTCAAATTCCATCAAGGTCTTTTCGAGATTTCCCAGAAATTCCTTCAAAAATACATTGCGCCAAGAAATCAACACACTGCGCTGTTTTGGAAGGCGACTAATACTGATAACGTCAGCTGTTGATCGATTTTTCCGAGTAACTTTTGATCTTCTTTAAAATTTTGAGTTTCAGTATAGTACAACGCAAATCAGCTGTGCTGAAGCAATGATGTTAGGTGACTTGGGTTGGGTTTTGTATAAAATCGCAGAAATAAGTAATTATTCACGCAAATTATACAACTCTATTGGATGAAAAAGCACACAAACTCCGCTACTTTAGATATTTGGTTGACGAAGTAATGTTACATGTTTAGTATAATTCCTCAATTCTCACCTTGAGCATAATTCATAAAAAATTATATTTGACCATTACGAATCAGTTCTGTTGTAGATACAAAAATTGCTAGAATTACTCAGGCGATCTTAAAACAATACAGTCAATCATAAAAAGGGGAAGGGATATAGGGATTGAGATCATTGGAATTAGGCTTGGGGTTTCCCATTAGAATGTTTCCAGAATGATCTGTAGGTACAAGAAGACTAGCAGTCATGAGAGCAAGGACGACCTCCAACAACAATGGCGATTCATTACGTTCTTTAAGAATTTCTTTGTTGACACAACGGTTTGCTACTGCTAGGCACCTTATAAAGCAGCTTCGACACAACAGTGGAGTGCCAATAAGTACTGAAACGACACGACCACGTCTCAGGGAATGTAGTTTAAGGCTTCGTGTCGCAGTTCGAGACCCAGTTCTAACCTTAGCACATCCAAGAGCCCCTTCGAGTTTTGCTAGGGAACATGTGAAGTGGTTGGAAGCTAACTGGGAAAGAGTTTTGTTGACAGAAGACTCGAGATTTTGTCTTTTCTATTACGATCGACGTTCTCTAGTGAACAGACATCGAAATGAGATATATACCCAGAACTTTTATTTGCCTGGTTTGAGAGGAGGTTCAATGATGGTGTGGGAAGGAATTTATTTGAATGCCCGAACTGATCGGATCTAACTACACCAAACAATATTTACACTTTGTTTAAGTTATGTACAGCATATTCCATTCCAAACGAGCAACCTTGTTTATTTCTCAGCCCGTGTTGATTGAGGAAATTTGACAAAACACGTCAAATGACTTTGTTGCGTCTGACCCAAACTAATAGATAGAGCAAAGGGGTGCAGCGAGACTTCTTACGAAAGCATTTCAAAGCCACGTACATAACGATGTATACAAAAGTAATTTTCAAGAAATTTTTTCGGAAAACATAATTTTTCATCTTCAACAAGGATATATTTTCAAGATTATTGGAAAAAAGGAAAATGAAACAATATTCATTTTGAAAGGACGCAAAACATTTGTGTTCGTTTAATTTTTCGTTCGTGAGCTGTGTTAGCCTTAATTACCGAATCAAAATTGTGCCCGACTTTTGGGTGAGGATATTCAACCAAAACCACCACGTATGTTTACACGAACATATGTGATGATTGAGAAAATTTGACGAAACACGTCAAATGATTTTGTTTGGTCTGACTCTAACTAAAAGGCAATTCTAGAGAATACTGGTGCTTCAATTTTGATGAAAATACTTAGCCAAAGAGGAAAAATTCCTTCAATTCATAAGTGTTTCTAATATAGAGAATATAATCAAAAATTAGCGTCAGCATGAAACGTCTGTTAAAATTGTTTATTGTAGAACCTTCAAAGCGAAAAGTATTTCTGGAGTTTCTTTTGGAGCTGGATCATAAAGGAAATAAATTCACAGATCAAGAGCTTATAGATGAGGTTATGACATTTTTTGTTGGAGTAAGTCGAAATATTGAACTCATTTGCTTTTACGCTAGAGCTGCTGATGATAATATGGATATTTTTTAGGGAACAGACACAAGTGCAGTTACATCTTGCTTCTTTTTATCGATGATGGGAATGCATCAGGATATACAGGTGAGCCTACATTTGAAGGGTATTATATTAATGTACACAGATATGGAAATTGCGCTTTTAGGAACCTTTTTAATTTCTATTCTATAATGAATTATACAGGGGTATCCACCGGGACCGTCCGTTAAAAACTTTTCAAGTTCCAATTACAATATCAAGCTGAAATTTTAAACGCGGTTACAACTAGCGGTTTCCAATTGGAGTGAAATATTTTCGAAGTGATACCATTTCCGGTTATACCGTGAGTGGGTCATCACTTTGTTATTTCAAATGGCAATCTACCTTTTTTATTATACATCTAAAACCGACATTTAAGCAAGGCATAAAATACCCAAGTTGTTGGCACTTATCTGTCAAAACTTTTGACAGATTCAATTATTTTTGTTATAATCTCGATTTTTGGGGAACATTTAAAAAAATTGTAGCTCCTAGATCTTTTTAACTACAGACACAATTTTCACTTGGGTGGATAGAAGAAGGATCAAGGAATTTTTCAAGCAATCTACACATGTCAAATGTTCATTGCGTAGTTTTGTATGATTTTTTCAATTCGGCCTTTTTCAAACAGCAATAACTCAATTTCTTCAAATTGCAAGTGCCAATTTTTATATCGCCATCAGATGAAGCGTCAAATTTCAGATGGAATTGTATAATCATGTACTATACCTATCTCTTATAGTTCCGAAATAATTTGGGATTATATTGAATTTTGATGATTTTGCAAGAACTAACAGAGAATGCTTTGAAATATTTGAATCAAGTAGCTGAACTGGCTACGCTCACCTGACAGGTGCGTAAAATTAATGTACTTGTCACTTCGTTCATTCGAATTTGATATTTCAACAAGAATTGTCGTTATTTCAGATCGAAAATATCCAAAAAATACAACACATTTGGAATAAAACCACTGGTTATTCAAACGAAAATATATTTAATCTTTTTTTAATTCATTTTAGAATGTCGAAAAGTAGTGGGTAGAAATTGCAGGCAATTCAATAACCTATTCCCAAATTAACCGTCTATGAGTAAAACAAAATTTCGAAGGATTAGAAGCAATTTTCTGCAATTAGGATGAATAAAAATTGTAGGAACTAAGCGAAAACCAATCATAAAGATAATTAATTCAATACGAATGAATGATAGCAAACATCATAGGTAAAAACTAATGAACGATTTGAATAATTGTTCAATATGGGCCCCATTTTGCTCGATACACTTGATAGCTCGTATAAGAACATGACGAGTTGCCCTCCTAGTTTCCTCATGATCAATATTACGAAAAGCATTATGAATGCGCTCTAGTAACTCTTCTTTACTTCTTACGGGAATAAAATACACTTCACTCTTGATTTTGCCCCATAAATAAAAATCAAGGGGCGTCAGGTTCGGAGAACGCAGAGAGGCCATAAATTTGGTCCTTGATTACCCCACCATCTATCCTCGAACATTTCTGTTAGCTGCCGATCTACAGCTCGTGTTTTATGTGCTGGTGCACCATCCATTTGGTAATAGCATTCCCTCAGAATTTGAGGGGTAATCCATCTAAAAAATTGGCTAATGTTCTTCTCAAAATATCCAGGTATCTTTGTTCATTAAGATTTTACTCATAAATGTGATAAGCCAACAAATCATTCATTGAAATTGCAAAAACGTTCACGCTGAAGCTATTTTGGAAAACAATAACCTCAATGAAATGTGGTTTTTCTGTGGCCCAAAAATGTCGATTTCTCCTGCTGGTTATTCCACTTCCATTGAACTTGGCTTCATCAGACCATATAATTTTTTGGAGAATTGTCTCATCTTCTTGAAGCCGAATTAATAAATTTTCACAGAAATTGAGCCGCTTGGGAAGGTCAGTTGGTTTCAGTTTTTGTAGTCTGATAAACGAATACGAGTGCATGTTATGTTTCTTAAGGATCCTTCGAATGGAAGTATAACTCAATTCAATATCCATTGATGCTGACTTAATGGACGCATGTGGATTGGCACTAAAATATGCTAGCGTATTAATTTGATTGTCGTCGTCCTTGAGAATTGGTTTTTTTTTAGTTTCTATGTATTTTGTTCCTCCAAATTGAAGAAAATTGCTTCTAATCCTCCCAAATTTTGTTTTACCCATAGGCGCCAAATTTGGAAATTGGTTATTTAATTGCCTGCAAGTTCTATCCACCACTTTTTGACATTCGCCATGAATTAAAAAGAGATTAAACATATCCTCGTTCGAATAATCAGCCATTTTATCATCAATCTGGTGTTTTGCAAAAATTTTCATTTCAAATTACCAACAATTTTTGTTGAAATAACAAAATCGAATGAACGAAGTGACAACTACATTAAGATTAACTAAGAGATGATTCGCGTAATTTGAATCTGAATTCAGATTGGAATTACGCGAATCATCTCCTAGAAAATAATCATTCTTTCGACCCACAGTTTGAAATTTTGCATACAGATAATAAATATTAGAAGGTAGATCTTTGGGAAACTTTAGAAATCAATGAATACAAACACTCAGGTAGACTCATCAATGAACAAGTCGATTTAAGCCCTTCACCTCTATTGAATCTTTTCGGGGAGCAATCTATTCCTTAATTTTATTGTATATACCTGTCATAAATAACCACTTAAGAAGAAGCAACCCAATAAGCTTTTAATTACTCAAGAACATTTATAGTTATATTCTCATTTATATTTTTCTGTATATTCATTCGTCTGAAGAAGCTACGGTGTAGTGAAATGCGTTACGAATCGCAATTATTAAGTGAAATTACTTAAAACACAGTACTTGTTTTTTATTATTGATGCAAATGTTAATTTTGGGCACCTGTCAGGTGAGCGTAGCCAGTTCAGCTACTTGATTCAAATATTTCGAAGCATTCTCTGTTAGTGCTTGCAAAATCATCAAAATTCAATATATTCCCAAATTATTTCGGAACTATAAGAGATGGGTAAAGTACATGCTGAGAAAATTCCATCTGAAATTTGACGCTTCACGTGCCAAATTGAGTTATGACTGTTTGAAAAATGCTAAATTGAAAAAATCATACAAAACAACGCAATAAACATTTGACAAGAGTAGACTTTTTAAAAAATTCCTTGATCCTTCTTCTATCCATCCAAGCAAAAATTGTGTCTGTAGTGCAAAAGATCTACGAGCTACCATTTTTTTAAATGTTCCTAAAAAATCGAGTTTATAACAAAAATAATAAAATCTGTCAAAAGTTTTGACAGATAGGTGCCAACAACTTGGGTACTTTATGCCTTGCTCAAATGTCGGTTTTAGTTGTATAATAAAAAAGGTAGATTGCCATTTGAAATAACAAAGTGATGACCCACTTCCGGTATAACCGGAAATGGTATCACTTCGAAAATATTTCACTCCAATTGGAAATCGCTAGTTATGGTTGCGTATAAGATTTCAGCTTGATATTGTAATTGGAACTCAACAAGTTTTTAACGGACGGTCCCGGTGGATATCCCTGTATATTAGGGGAGAGTCGGGTGGCCTCGGCCTCAAATTCTTCATGAGCCCATTTCTTGTACTTGTGACACTGAATCTAGTCTTCATGGAAGGTTTCCCCACAAATGATGCATTCTGTATCATGATTTGTTTCTTCCCTAATTAAACTCTGGATATTCTTCCTCGATCTCATTTGACTGATTGCTGCTTTTGTTCTATCAGTTGCAGCCTTGGATTAATTGGTTACAGCCTTGTTTGCTACGAGTGCATCTTTAAATGGAGAGGATGTCAGAATCTCATTTTTTTGGGTTTTTCGAGAATGGGCTGCAAGACGCTTCCTTGAGGCGTTAGGGAAAGGGGACAATTCTTGAAGCAATGCATTCAAACTAGAAGATGGAACTGGGTCTGCACTATTCTTTGCAGTAGGTGGCGGCGTGCTGTCACTTGTTGATGGTTGTGATGCCTGAGTAGTGGTCGACTGCTGGGCGTAACTGGTGGATGTTTGCTGGGTAGAAATAGTTGATGGCTGTTGGATGGCTGCGGATTGAAACTTGTGGATGATTTCGATCTTATGCTAGTTGATGGTTGCTCAGTCTCATCCAAAACTGGTTCCTGTTCGATATTGGTCATTGATGATGACAAAAAATCTAAATCAGTAAAAATCTCCCAATTGAATGATAAATTCCGGTACATTTGAACCCATTTTGTGCTATTATTAGTCTAGCTACCTGAGTGAAAGCTGATTTGACAAGGGAAGCGATGTCATAATCTGAAATTCTCGTTCCTGGGTTTGCAGCAGGCTTGAACGGCTTGAAAAATACCTGGTCTAACGGTTGCACTTTGTGAGTTGTGTAGTAGCATACGGATGTGATCAGCACGAGCAAACTCATCACTGCCAACTATGTATGGCTCCCATATCCATCGAGAGTCAAAAGAACAGGATGTTCCTTTGAAGGCTGTGCTTGCTGTTTGTAGTGGTGGAGCCACTTCAGGAATATCACACCATTCATCCATTCACTTACATGTGTAATAGCTCTGCTTTCCGGTGGAGCTCTAATCATCAATCGACCATCTTTATCCATCCGTTTTCTCGGGAAGATGAAAAGAGGAGGTACAAAGTGACCAGTCACACTCATAGCAAAGATCAAGGTGATGTTTCGTCCCCTCTCACCAGATGTCAACTTGCCTACTTGCTTTTTTCCTTCAGTAAAAAAAACTTTCTCCCTTTTTGCACCGTCGAGACTCTCGTTTCATGAGCATTGTAAATTTTCAAAGCTGAAAAACTATATTTTTTCTGAAGCTGGAACAGCTGATCATAAAAATGATCTAGTTGACGTTTATTGAACCCAACGGCTCTCGCGATATTGACTGACTCTGCAGTTCTTAGAGCAATACCGGGGAATCTTTTCGAAAAGCTGTAGTAAAAATCTTTTCCGGCCATTTTTTTCCTACGAGTGAAAATATTTCTCCTTCCTGCAGAATCTCCATATATACATAAAATTGGAAATCAAAACATTATCCGAATGCATATTTTCACCTGAATCATCATAACCTTTTTCGAAATATATTCAAGAAGTATAGCTTATATCCATTTTCTTCAATTTGTAGCAAAGAGTATTTGAAGAAATATTAGAAGTCATAGGACCCGAAAAATCAGCCGATGTAGAAGATCTAACGAAACTACAATTGTTGGAAAGATGTCTGAAAGAAACCTTGAGAATTTTTCCACCAGCGCCATTTATTGCTAGGGAAGTAAAAGATAAAGAAGTTAAGTTAAGTAGGTTGAATTTTTGAATATGTTATGTTCAATTAACTAAATAGGCCTTTTTCAGCTGACTATGTTCTTCCGGTAGGAACTGTGTTACTTTTTTCTATTTTTTACACCCATCGTTGCCCAGATTATTGGGAAAATCCATTGAAATTTGATCCAGACAGATTTTTGCCTGAAGTTTTTTCGAAAAAGCATCCATATTCCTTTATTCCCTTCTCAGGAGGATTGAGGAATTGCGTTGGTAAATATCTCCAAATAATTATTTTAAAGACACTAAATCGCATATTATCTTTAATGTTTCAAGTTCAAAACAATGTAACAAGGAATAAATTCATAACAACAATGCGCCAAGAAATTAATGCACTAAATTGAGAGAAAATAAACTTTGACGAAAGCTAGACAAAAATCTTAAGATGAAAATAGTAATCAAAGAAATTCAAATGAAACTAATAATGAAAAATGAGAAACAGCTGAAAAAACAAAGTCATACAAAAACCTGTTCATACCAGACATTTCCACCTTAGGTGAGAATTACTGCAATACTACAACTTATAGTCAAAATCAATGACCTTCGTTCCAAATTTTGATCAGTTGGTTCCGAACCTCATTCACGATAGCCGGCTGGTTTTGCTAGCTTCTTAATTCTTTATCAAGAATGATCCTGACTTGTTCGACGGGATTGAGGTCTGGTTTTCACTAAGGCCACTTCTTCAAAGTCATTTAGTGATCTTGAAGGTAGTTCCTGAAGATATGAGCTTGGTGAGGTCTGGTATTATCATGGCACAACATTCTCTTCTGAAATCTCTGTAACGTGCTTTTACGGTTCCATCATCAACGATAAACAGATCAGTGCGGGCGTTCAAAGAAATTCCTACCCACACCATTATTGCATCTCCATCAAAATAAAAGGTAGATCAAAAGTTGCACTGAGTATATCTCTCATTCCAAAGTCTGTATACAAGGGAACGTCGATGAGAATGAAATAGACAAAATCTCTACTATCTTTAAACTAAACTTCTTGACTTCAGATACTAACCGATTCACACGATCGCTAGCAAAATTCAATGTATTGCAATTAGAGCTCGGCTTTGAACTGTGACATGAGGCCTCAAACCAAATTCCCTGAAACGTGTCGTATCGTTTCTGTGCTAATTTACACTCCACAGTACTGCTAATTTAAACTCTATTGTCTCGTATTTAACCCTTAAATGCATGATTTTCGAATTTGTAAAAAGAAAAATATTTTAGTGTAGATATTTGCCGATATATGCTAGGAAAAATAATTAAAGAAAAACCCAAGAAAAAAATGAAGATTTTAATGAAGAAAAACTATATGTTGCTGTTTGGTTACATCATGCATTAAATGATGAAATTTAAGACTGGAATGCAGCGAAACAATTGTTTTCTGTCATATGGCAAAGAGCAACCAGACACTTTGTCGGTGTGCACTCGGTGCGGCAAAATTCTATACAACCAGGGAGTCTCTATCTATTGTTCTTGTCCCATCTTCTCTCGTTATGGTCAACACCATCCGTTCTTACATCTTTTACATGTACAGGATTCCCTGGTTTACGACGAGCTTTTTTCGCTTCCAATTCTCTTTCAATGTTACTGCTAAATGGTCTTCCTTTCTTCTTAACGCTTCTTTAATAGTTACATAAAGCCTCTGCTAACTCAGCTCCATAGTCAACTGAAGTCATCTTTTTGGTTTGATTGCTATTATAGGCTTTTTATATAAAACCCATAAGTTGATGACCGCCCTCTGTCAATCAAATGAGAGAAAATTCTAATGTACCATTTTCTGTTCTTTATTCTAATCCTATATCTTACCAAAAAGCTATCCATTAAGTCGACGCCCCCCATATAGGGGTTATAGTCCTTGATAATTTTGGGGCAAGGTATAGTAATTATTTTCTTCTGTTTCTTGTCGTACCTAATGACTGTCTCGGATAGTTCCGCTCATATGTATGCAGATGTCAATGTTACTAGTTTGTTGTCTTTTCAGATCGTTACAAATATGCCTACATCTTCATAATCTGCTCTTCATATGATCCCCGAGGTACAGAATCTTTCATGAAATCCCTCTGGGCTGGCAGTTTACTATTCTTACCGAACCGATTCTTTTGGATAGTACCCAGAGCATAAATATCCTACATATCAAGGTAATGCAGCAAAGGAATTGAGGTTTAAAAGTTTTCGAAGTAAATTATGTGGTTTACACGCCGAGGAACTAAACGACACAATCTTATGATGGTACTTCCTACCACTCCCAGATCTGGTTCACCTGGAGCTTGAGCAAAATCTTGCTGGCTAACGAGAGCCTGTGCTTGAATGGAGCAACTTGCAAACGATAAGTTTAGATGGTCTTATTTTGTGAAGACGATTATGATGGGGAAGGTTTAAAGGTTTATGCTCTGAGTTGTCGTTGATATGGATTACAGATTTTATTTTTTCAAATCTATTTACCATCATAGTTTGCATTATTTGAGTAAAGCCATATTTTACCTGTAGGATCTAACACTGGGATAATGAAACACCGACATGAATATGGTAATGCCTAAATATTGCCGTATTTCTGTAGTAGTTACAAGAGCAGTGGTAACACCTTGGCCAATATTTAAATTGGTTTTATGCGTTATCATTTATGAATTTCGATAAAAATTGGTATAGAGTTTCTAGGTCCGCTTATTCTGGGAGTAGCTCAGTACTTCCTAGAAAGGCAATGCCATCTTCATTCCATGGCAAATTACGTTTTTTCCAAATGAGTTCTCTGCTACGTGATCTCCAAGCTGCAATTCCAAGAATATCCGGTACTGTTAGAGTGGGCGAAGATCCTTGAGGTTCTACAGGCTAGGCCTCAGCAGCTTCGTCAGATTCAAGAGGAGGATATTCGCCGACTTCTTCATTCTCGGGAGGTTCATTATCCAAATCAGCTAAAATATCTTGTATATTTGGATAATATTCGATATCATCTTCATCACCTTTATCTTCTTCATCTTCAGAGACTTTACCGTTTTCTAAAACCTTGAGCATATCTTCGATTTCTTTATCGAACAGCCATTGCGTCATACTAAAAAGCAAAAACAAAAAAGTTAATCCAAACCAGCACCACATAACCATACCTACCACTTTCATAAATGCACATACGGAAAACGCATAATGAAGCCATTTGGCAACATTACAAAAAACAAACAATAAATGAAATTACAGAGAAATTCGAAGACAAACATATGATATATCAATAAATTACCTTATTTTCAACTGGATAACTATTTTTTGAAACTTTGAAAAATAGTTTATTTATATCAAATGCAAAACGAAAAACTTGTACCCTCCAATGCAGTAACTTTTACTTTTATTCAATTGTAATGACGTATGACAGATAAACTACCTCCAAATTTCAAGATTGGTTTCTTTTCTGATATTCTATGATAGTTGTAGTCTACGATCTATGCCTACATATTATGATACGTTCAAATTCGTAAAGCTGTTTTTCTCTCCAATGAAAATACATTTTGCACTAGCGAACCGTTGTCCCCACGATGAAGAAAAAAAATTTAAATAAGTAGGTAACTAAACTACAAGAATTTATTACGTAATAAAATAACACTCTGCTAGCGGCAAGATGCGGCTTTATCAAGGCAATGTGCGGTACTTGTCAAAGAAAAGACACGTTCTTTATTCTTGCCGCTTTTCTAGAAATTTCGGGCGGCGCGTTTGACGGAACATTCGTGACTTTCGCTCACACCGATATAAATGTTTCACCTGCAGGAATTCAAGTCATTCTGAATTGTAACTTGAAGGCAATACTACGTCGATACAAAGTTTATTATTAAATAGTACAACATGAGTGCAGCGAAGAAATCTAAAACTTATCATTCCAATAACGATCGGAAGGAAGAATTTTTTTTTGTATGGTGAAGGATAAGTGCATTTATCTTATTTGTCGTGCGTCAGTTGTAATACTTAAGCATGGTAACGTAGAGAGGCATCATAAAATCATTCATAAAAACTATGAAAATGATTTTCCGCCACAGAGTGAATTAAGAAAACGAAAAGTACGTGATTTGATATCTTGTTCGAAAAAAGAACAAATGATGTTCACAAGACCAGCCAAACAATCAAAAGCTGCTACGATCGCGTAATTCGAAGTTTATCATATATTGGCGAAACACAAGAAACTATTTGAAGATGGATTGGTTGTGAAGGAAGCATTTATTGAAACGGGTGAGACTTTATTTGGAGATTTTAAAAACAAAACAGAAACCATGTCTGCTATAAGAGAACTTCAGTTTCGTCGGACTGTCACAAGGCGTATTGAAGTGATGAGCCAGGACATGGCAGATAAACTAAAACATGATATCATGAAATGTAAATACTTTTCTTTACAGTTCGACGAATCCACCGATATGACAGACACTGCCCAGCGGTGTATTTTTATTCGGATGGTATTCAGTGACATGTTGGCTGAGGAAGAATTTTTGACAATCATTTCTCTGAAGAAGAAGACCCGTGGCGAAGATATATACGACGTTCTCTTCAATTTTGTAAAAAACTACAAGCTATCAATATATAAATAAGTGTGCATTACAACCGATGGAGCACCAGCAATGTCTGGAAAAAAACGGTTTTGTGGCATTGTGTAGAGCTAATGACGATTTCATTTGATTTTTTTCATTCCATTGCATTATACATCCACAATTTCTTTCATTCAAAAGTTTCGAACATGGAGGAAATTATGGGCATTGCAACAAAAATTGTGAATTCCATTCGTGCACGTAGCTTGCAACGGCTCTTTAAGTTGCATTTGGCAGATAGGGAGTCAGCTGAACACACTGATTTAGTTCTTCACACGGACGTTAGGTGGTTGAGTCGCGCAAAATTCCTAGAAAGGTTTCAAGAATTATTGCCCCAAATAACAGCTACTCGAAAGAGGTGATGACACTCAGATGTTTAAAAACGAAAATTGGCTGACTCATTTGGCATTTTTGACTTACATCACAATGCACTTAAACACCAATAA
The DNA here is from genome assembly GCA_013387265.2 of Cryptolaemus montrouzieri. Lineage (NCBI taxonomy): Eukaryota > Metazoa > Arthropoda > Insecta > Coleoptera > Coccinellidae > Cryptolaemus > Cryptolaemus montrouzieri. The sequence continues at coordinate 32,067,798 of JABFTP020000144.1, read as the reverse complement.
CTTGGAGCTTCAAGGTAAAGGAAAAACTATTATTGAGCAGTAAACCAATTCAAAAGTGTATTGCTTACTTATGATAGATCAACTGAAAAGAAAGGATCTGAAGCATTTTGCGTCTTTGAAAGCAAGGATTCTTCAGTTGAATTATGATACGTATGAGGTTGAATTATCAAATATTTTGGGATAATTGGAAATGAGTTTTTATGATTGCAGTAAATTGGCAAATATAGCATATATACTTTTTCATGTAAAAACGTTGAGGAATCAGCTACTGAAATAGCAAGTCAGTTTAATATGAATTCATGTTCTGTTGAAGATGAATTGGTGCAGATTATATCAGATATACATCTCGAAGCTACAGCATCTGATGCAAATTTCTGGTGATTTATATCTGAAGATAAATATCCGAATCTAAGGCAAATATCCCTTCAACTGACGGCAATGTTTGGGTCAACTTATTTGTGCGAGTCTGCATTTTCTGAAATGAAGATAATTAAGTCAAAATATCGCAATCGGTTAACTGACGATCATATGTCATCATTCTTGTGATTAGCACTCAGTGGTTACGTACCATCTTATGAAAAGTATGCAGTGCCACACTTCAACATCCAAAGTATTTCAATTACCCGATTTTCATGAGCTTGCCATTGTACACGTTTCCATCAATTTTATTCAAATTTGCCATGATGTAACATACTATCAACAAAGTTAAACCAATAAAAGTACACGACTTAATACAGATTTTATATTAAGAATAGCTGTGTGAAACTTCTGAAATATGTTATTTTTTGTTGAAAGAACGATGAAAGTCACTGGAACACGTGTGGTCTGCACTGTTGGATAGCATTCTCATAATTCCTAATATCTCTTACTTTTTCTGATAGTGTACTAAGGTTAGGAATCTATGCCACCTCGCTCTTAGTACTTAGTATATGGATTTTGATATTTCATCTAATCTATAACTGAAGTGTGTTGAATTTTTAGGTATCAGATATTCATACATGAATTTGAAGAATCTATTGAGTATGATCCTGAGAAAATATAAAGTTTATTGTGACTACAAAAGCATTGAGGAAATAGAACTGGAGAATTGCATTGTCGTCAAACCTATTCATGGATTCAAGATTCACTTTGAAGAAAGAAGGTGAAAAATAGTAACTTTGAAGAAAAAAATAAATTGCTTTCCTTATTAATAAATTAATAATACTTCCTGGGAAAATATTCTACATTATAAAGAATTTCATTTCATTTTATTTAATTTCGGAAACCTGACATATATGAAGGTAAATAATGATGTATATCACTCACTTGCAGTATATTGATTTGCGAAAGATGTTTTTCAGACAATAAGTTTGTTTCACTTGTTACAACATTTTCAATACAGATATATTCATAAATATTCGATATATCTAGTCGTTCTTTCGGTATGATGCCGAAACTAATTTGTGAACCAATCCGGAATTCTCTAGCCTAATCTATAGTTCTAGAGACAATCAGTGGCGTAGCTACCATAAGTGGCACCCGGGGCGGATTTTATAGGTATCACCCTAAAACTCAATCGAAACTGCTAAAATAAAAAAAAGTTATAATCATTTACGTTTTATTAAAATACGAGTACCTATTTCAAATATTTGTATATTATGTGAAACAAATTACAAAATTAAAATTTCTTCCTTCTAGCTTTGACACTAGCGAACTCCGAAATCACGTCTTCAAAATTTATATTTCGTGTTGCTTCATGTTCTATCGTTAAAATAGCAGGATTGTTTAATCTGGTGTCAGTCATTGTAGACCGCAAATAATTTTTAATTAGTTTTAATTTGCTGAAACTTCTCTCACATGAAGCAACTGATGCACATATTGTTATAAATAACTTTAGTGCGACCGTTAGATTCGGAAGAGATTCTCTAAAATCCCATTCCACAATAAATTTCAAAAAGTCCAGTGTCACCCAATCAGAGACAGTAATATTAGCCGCTGTTGAATGTCTTCTCAATCTTGGTATTTCTAAAAGGAGTTCTGTTTCTGATACTTTATCCAAAAGTTTAGTAAATTTTGATATAGCAAAATTAAACTGTTCAGTGTTTACCAAAAGCAAGGTCTTTGACTCAAACTGTGAAGCTACGTCTTCAATGGACTTTACTCTTGTTTCGAGTTCAATATTGAATCTGTCAATACATTCTAACATGTCCTTTTGAAGTTCCGCTCTATCTAAGTGTAAGTCCAGCATCGGTGGACGATGCTACCTCACCGGGCATGCGTTTCTTGCGACGAATTTGTCGTTCCATCGAAAAATATTTCATCAACACATAAACCTTTACTTTGTAATGCAATCTGAGCATTGTTCATTTCCCTTAGCACATCATTTCAAAAGAGGAGAAAACAAAGAAATGAGAAATTGCACACAGCAGGCATAAGATTTTGTGCAGCACCTTTAGTTTCTAACTTTACGTCTTGGTCACATAGTTCCTCAATTGCAGATATTATTCCATCAAAATTTTCAGCCAATACTTTTACTGCTCTATAATGAGCACTCCAGTGCGTTGTTGAAAGTATATTAACAGATGCTTTGCTGTGATTGAGGAGCACTTCCCAACGGCTTGTGGAAGATGAAAAAAGTTAAATATTGTTTCCACTGCTCCGAAAAATGTAACACAAGTCACATTTTGTGCGAACGAATGTTGGCCGCATAAATTAATTGATTTATATTTATACAACCAATAAAAAAATAAAAATTGCTTTATTGTTTTTTCTTTTATAATAACTTGCACTCCTTCGTGTAAACCACTTATAACTGCAGCATTATCATAACCTTGAGAACGACACATCATAATATCTAAGCCATCGTTTTCAAGCTTTTTTAGTATTTCAGCGCTTAAATCTGCTGCTTTTTTTCCATGTAAAGGAAAGAATCCTAAGAATACTTCTTTGGCTTCTGCTTTTCTATTATTAATTTCTACATAACGAATCACTTCAGACATTTGATCGACATGTGAAACGTCAGGTGTGCTATCAAACATGATTCCGAAATATTTGGCCGATTTAATTTCCTTCTAATTTTCGATTTTTCCTGCTCCAAATATGTTCTTTGAGTACTGCATCATACTTTGACAGCAGTTTAACTAGTTCTAAGAAATTACCTTTATTAGACGACTCTTGGGTTTCATCATGTCCACGAAATGCTACGCTAAACAATATTATATCTAATAATCTAGATAAAATATTTTTCCACTTCTGTTTTTCCGTATTCATTAATTGCAAGGTGGCATCATCTATTGTGGTATGAGATTTTAATCTTATTTCCAAAGTTTTCCACTTTTAGAAATTTTCTAAATGTTCACATGAAGTTTCATGGTCCAATTTTAAGATTTAGTTTCCACTACTTCTGAAAATCAGTTGTAAATGTTGTTTGTATATTACTGATATGTCGTTTCGAAACCTCAAGTTCAAATATCAACGTACTGAAGTCGAGTCTTCACTGAGCAGTAAGCCCAAGCTTACTGGTCAGTGAAAACTTTTACCTAACCGTGGTGCCATAGCAGAAGCTTAGTAGCAGTGATGCCAGATATACCATAATTATGGAATTGAATCTCAATTTTTACCCTCAATCATTAGTAATGAGCAAACCATAATCAATAATTGTACCATGAGATGGTTGTTGACACCGAACGAGAATAAATACACATAGGGCAGCTATTATTAGGAAATTTCTGTTTACAATGTGTCAACTTCAATAATAAGTTAACACTGCCTTAATTCTAGTTGCGTTACATAAATATTTATCAATCTCTAGTCAGCTCACATGAAGTTAATACGTAGGCCATGGAAATTCAATGTCTGCGTTTACCGAAAAGAGATTAGTATCAGTAGTTGGTCCCAGCATTTCTATAATATCAGTACTGTCATTGATATGTTGTTTCAAAACCATAAATTTAAATTTCAAACGAAATTGTAGGTTGTGTTTATAATGTTCACTCCGTTTGCCATTTTGCTCAAGTTTTGTCTGAAGAACCATATTGCATTTATCAATTTTATTTTTCGATTCTCTACGGTAAAATGCGTGGTAAACGTTCTGCAAATTTTATTCTGAGAAACAAAACATTTTAATTAATGTTGTTCACAAGTACCTACGCTTCCATGAGTTTTTCTTCTGACATATGCTCGTCTTGTCAACTGCCAATTGAAAAAGAAAATTTTCATGATTCCTTACCCAATGTTTTCCATTTCTGCTCAATTTCTAGTGCTCACCTACCTTTGCCTTCATTTCCTTTCAGATACAAAAATTATACCGATAATCAGTGGGCATGACAAAGAAAAAAACAAAATAAGCTGATTACTTTTGTACAACTCTGATACTGAATTCACAGTGCTAGTAGACTCATCGTTAATTTCTTATGAAGTGTTTGATGCAGTTCAAAGATGAATTTAACATAGAGCTGACATCTTATTTTTTTTTGATAGTGCATATAACATAATGATTATCACGTGGGCGCAAAAATTTGTTGTCAAAAATGACAAAAATAGTAATAAATTATCTCTAAATATATTTGAGAATGCACCTCAGATGCATTTACGAAAATAGCTCAAATTTGGTGGAAGTAAATATATTGAGGGTGCGAAAAGCATTACTAGCAATAATAATTTGTGTGCATCGGAGTTTAACAATGTTAACAAAACATCTACTCTATTTATAGCAAGTTGGGACAAATGTTCTCTTATATAAAAGAGGCCGTTTTTTCATAACCCTTGTCAAGATTACATATTATTTTACCGATTTTCATTTTTAAAGAGAGGCAACAACGCTTCGAGCTATGTGTTACTCAATTCTTCCGGAAACACCCTGCTTTCTCTACAGAGGGCTAATAAAGAATGCTGTGTGAATATTAACGATCCAATGGAGAGGTATTCGAAAAATGAAGAAAATCGGAAGCATGCAGTGTACACGCAAAAATGACGAGTAGTTAATATCGAATGTGAGTCATGTAAAATATTTGTATGCCACATTCATAGAATTGAAAAAGAACACATATTTTGGTCTTTTCAGTTTCAATGACTAATTTTTTAGAATTTTGTTTTGTTTCTCTGCTCTGAATGTTTTATTTTAGAATTGCCAGTCCCTTTTCAATTACAAAATAAAACTTTGTTTTTTATTTAGATTTTTAACAAATGAGGAGTTATAGTAGGTAGTAGGTATATATTTTTGTTACATCCTTAACTAACTCTACATGCATGCAATTTGGGGTCTCAAAAAAATGCATAGGCATCTACGTTGATTTTAAGGCATGAGCATTCAAGGGTTAAGGGCTACGACTTATTAAACAAATTCAATTTTCTGTTTTCAAGCATGTCTTAGTAAAGATGGACATAAAAAATAAAGGTTATTTTGGCTGAATTGTGTTTTATTTGTGTTAATTTCTGAGGGAACACTGTGACTGTTGTGCTTGGTTTCAACATATTACAAGAGGTAAGTATAAAGAGAACTAATAGGCACATAAACCACTTCAATACGTTGACTTCTGTGAAAGTTCATATTCAGCGAAAGGTCGCCTGGACCATCTCCTATAAGATAGATTAAACAAGTTAACAAACTTACACAAGCAACGGAAAATATTTATGAGTCTAGAGATGATTCGCAATTTACATTTGTAGAGTTTAAAACTGTACTCAATGATGAAATAATCATTACCAAATATAACAGAATTATTCAACTGACGTAATAATGAAAGTAGTGGGATCATTCACTATAACAACTTTTCGCAATGAACAGCCCAATTTATTATCCAAAAATTAGTATGAGAATAGAAAAAATAGAAAAAGCACTCCTCGAGATGAAGTTTAGATTTAATGCCGGTACCAATACTTTTGTCACATGCACTTCAATATTCTGCAACTTCAACAGTGGTTGTGCAATGTTGTTTAATGGTCAATGCATAGCAAATGCATGCCTCAATGCCACATCATATCCATCAGAAGACAATTGATATGACTCTGAAATGTTTGAAAATATGACAATTGATATCAGTGATAACGAGGAGAGTTGAGGATGAGAATGAGTTTGAAACTGCAAGCCAGTTTGAAGAAGACGAGGATGAAGAATATGAAGAATCATAATAATAATAACCATAATAATAATTGAAAAAATTGCAATAAAAACAAAAACATCAGTTTCAATAGAAACAACATTTAATAAAAACTTAAGTAAAAAAACGGTGAAACAGATTGGGATTCAGGATTTACCTTGAGCAAAGGTACGTATGGCTAAGCGCTCCACACTCTGCGTCCTCTATCGCAGAAACGATTCGATATATAATAGAAGGTTGTAGATGAAATTAGCAGAGAATTCACTTCCTCTATAAGGAATGTTAACTTGAGAGCAGACAGAGAAAACGAGACATTCGACACGTTGGCATATGTGACGTTTGAGACAACATCTATCATTCTAAAATAAAGGTCTGTACAAAAATTCAGCTATACCATAAGATTTCGAGATAAAATGCCTAGATTACTAGACATTTCGTTGTACTGAATCCTTTCTAACTCGTAACAAATGGTTAATCCTTCCCATTATATCCATATTATTGAGATAAAGACACAATGTTTTCAGTTTAGTAAACTAGTTTTATTAAATATTGAGTGCCTTTATAAATATGACTGAACATTTTTTGAAATGATCTAATCTTATGATTTATATCTTCTATCAGAGGAAATGGAGAGTACATTTGCCGGTCTTTCCTTATTTCTGGTGTCACACTTGATTCTTTGGTTGAGTTTACAAACGTATACATATAAGACGAAGGTTTTTTACCGATTGTGTGAATTTTGTGAAAATTTCCACTTTGTAATTCCCAACGTTCACCTTTTTCCAGTCTTATTATCTCTTGATCTATGTTTTCACCTTCTTCAGTCTCATACAAAACGGTTCCTTCAAGTACTGTGAGTGAGACATTTCGCAATTCGTAGCTCACGTAATTTTCCAGATACAAACCTGAAAATGGCAATTGCAAGAATATATGATACAAAAAAAATTATTGAAAAACTTACCAGGAAAATCACTAATGAATATTACTTCTGAAAAATTTGACCAAGAGTGAACATGTTTGGAAATTTCTCCAATTTTTTCTCTGAAGGTGCTGTATTCCGATAGAAGTGGCAAGAGCCATTCAACGTCTTCAAAAACTGACCATTTTGCTTTCAGTAGATCATAATTTGGATCGAACATTCTTTGTTGCATTCTACCGTTCATGGAACACCAAACATCTATATAGATCGAGATGTTTGAAAATATTTTCGAAGAGTTACTACCTACGAAAAAACACCATTACATGTTATATCTGCAAACTGGAATACTTCACTGTGCACGAATAGTTGGAGGTATTATAAATAATATTACTATCTTTTGCCAATTTGTCATTTTCGATTCTTTTATATAAAATTTGTATCTAGTCGACTTCTTTCAATAATAAAAAAAAGTAATGTGTTTTTAGGAATATACTGAATAATTTTGATTCGTAACGCGTTTCACTACACCCTAGCTTCTTCAGGCGAATGAATGTACAGAAATTATGACTTAGGGAGGTGATTCTGGAAACTTTCTTAGTTCCCCTGGTAGTAACTTCATCTTCTATAGTTCGTTTGGAATGGTTAGGTTCAATATTACTAAACGTTGTGAGGGTATAATTTAACCAAAACAATCGTAGTATTCATAGTTTTATTGTTTATAATTAAGAATTGCACTTAAAATAATCTGACTAACATTTTACATGTATTAATTTGTTATGTTTTAATATCTTTATGGTACATATCAGTCATATTCTCCATCATTCTCACCTAGATTATTTTCAACGTTTGCAGTTAGTTAGCTAAAAATGTTGTTCTAAAATGGCATATGCTCTTCTACAATGAAATCTTGAACTTCTTTTAAATCGTCTATTTTCTTCATTGATGGGCACTTTCAAATCATATGCTTTGGTTGATGGAAGTGAAACAGAAGTTTTTTCTTTATTAATGAGAATGAATGTTTAATCAATCCATCAATATATTCCTCGGTTATGATAGTTCCTTTTCGATCTGAATCATACTGAAAACTCATGTATGTCGAAAGTGCAAATGACCTTTTCTGGTCCATTGGGACCTTTCATATAAGATTCAGTTGACGAACATGTTTTTTGTACAAATTTGGCCACCATTTCATAAATTCTAAAACATCTTCAGTTTTTAGCTCTATGACTACAAAGCTGGATCAAATCAGTGTATTCTCCTGGGACGTAAATACGATCGTGCTTTCGAACATTTTATTTTATGACTCCGAAATCACGGTCATCTGGTCAAAAGGAATAACCACGTATGGGAAAATACTGATACACTTTTTCAAATCTTTTAGAGTCAGTCACAACCAACATAAATCTCAACAATGTATTATTTTTATTTTGACCAGGGCAGCCGTCGGAAAAAGAATATAAATACTTAATATTATGTTTTACATGAGCAAACATCATTGGCTCCTTTGTTAGCAATGCCTTCGTGACACATAAAATGTCGATTTGCTTGTTTATGAATTCTTAATACCAAAATAGTGAGCCCATAGTTGTCGTAAAGAAAAAATGCATGAAAAATGAAAAAATCGAATGTTATCGCTGCAACATCATCCCGTTCCTTACAAAGATTTTCAACTGATGAAATTTTGTTGTAAAACTTCTTGGCACGTCTTTTATGAATCATTAACTGAGCTTTTACTGAACGTTTCGCATTTTCTGATAAATTTGATTGTTTTATTTTTGTTGATAGTTCTTCGAGCTATACATGTGTCGACTCGTGGTCCACCTAATTTGAGGGAAAATTTTTCATTAAAGTACTATAAGTAAAATCTGTACCTTACATCGAGATCTGTTTATTTTTCATAAAACATTAAAAGCATTTTTTGTCATCCAATCGTGCATCAAGATAATCAATGTCTTTCCCTGCATAATATGTGTTTTTCCTAGGAAAGCAGAGGATGCGTTAGTCTATTTTTTGGCATATTTCAGCAAGCACTGTATTAGCTTTCGGGTGACATCCTCTCTTATCTATAGGACTCTACCCTTCATTAAGCAAATCACAAAGTCTGCCAACTCTGGCTTCAGTAACTCCATATAGGCTGATAAATGGTTTTTTGCAGACCTTAACTTCATCAGCTTGTTTTAAAACATAGAATTGAAAAGTATTTTGCTTCTGTGTAGCATTTTCTTTTCGGGGACGCCTCTGTTTTATATCTAACTCATCAATAAGTGTTTGAAGAAATATATCCTGCTCATTTTCTGTTGAAAAAAAGATAATTTTTTAAATGCAAAAGTCCATGTCATCTTGGTTGAAATTCGCAAAACAGTCATTCTTACATCTGCAATAATTAAGCGATATATTTGGTTTATACAGGGTGCTTCAACGGGAACTAAACAGAGGTTATATCTACAAAGATATTCATTTCTGATCAAAACGCTACAATAAGACAATTTTTGTTTCACGGGGGACATATTTTGGGGTACAAAACTTGCCTAAGCGGGGGTTGCAATCCTTGAACATTTTGAGTACAGAAGATGGGTTGACTGATGACTCAAAAGAAATGTGGTATCTTTGCCTGCATCGCCTTGAACGAATTTCCATTTTTAATTGAAAACTGTAAAAGATACAGGGTGAGCAACTGAAAGATAGGGAAGACTATTTCCCTGAGACTATTCAAGTTTCAGTGAAGTAAAATGGAACAGATCCATGCTGATCAATGTCAGTCATCATCAAGTACCATCCTCATCTCGAATTTCAACCCCTACAGCAGGGGTGACCACCCTTGAAAATTTGGAAGAGGGTAGATGGGTCGAGTGATACCTCGAAAGAAAGGTATTATCTTTGTCTGCATCTTCGTGAACGAATTTTCATTTTTGATTGAAAACTGTAGAATATACAGAGTGAGCTACTGAGAAATAGAGGAGACTATTTATCGCCCTGAGCTATTCAAGTATTAGTGCAGAAAATGGAACAGATTCATTCCAGATCAGAGGCTATCATCTTCAGAAACACCATTCACATCTCAAATTTCAATCCCTAGAGCGGGGTACTTGAATAGCGAACGTCTAATGATAACGCTATGTGTGGTCGACGCCTCAAAAGTTGAGTCTGATAGATTTTTCAATCTACTAGTAACAAAAAAGTATTGGACAAAGGTTTCAACAATTTGACGAAAGAAAGTCACAATTGAGTGATGAAAAGCCATATTTCAATATCCAAAGATATTGTAGATATCGCAAACGGTGTAAAGTTTAACAAAATATTGTGTACTTGTACTTGTACTTCAAGAAAAAATAATTCATTTAAATACATCTTCTAATTATCACTATAATATTTGGTACTGCAGATTTTTCGCGCCGCAGATATTTTGTATATTATTATTTAAAGAATTATTAACTTCACCCATAGTTGAGGTAAAGTGAATCACATCTCATATTTCATAAAAATTTAAATTATATAAGTTGCAATGAATTAAGTGTTTTCGTCTTTGAAAATTAGAATAACAAAAAAATTTAAACTTCGGATAATATTGCAGATATTATTGAAAATACATTTCTTTATCACAAGATTCACTTTTCTCCTCTGTAGGCATGTTTTGAGCAGCAACTCGCATACTTGTACTAAAACCCAAAACATGGTAAGAAGTATTGCTTACTTCAATATATCATTGTCTTGACAAGCTGTTGCATGTAGTAACAGCTTCCCAACAGTTCGTTTAATGAGTTTTCAAAATCTCACTCAAATACACTGAATCGGCATGCAGATCTACTATCGTGGTCTTCGGAAAAACATGGGAACTGAAAATTATACCTGTGATCTATTCTATCCCATATGAATCACTTTCCCCCTATAGATGATAATGATTCGAGAATATTATACTATTTACCTGCCAAATTTCTTTTTACGCATTGGGCGTACTGTAAGCTCATATCTGCATGTTTTGTCCACCGATCGTTTAAAGTCCACGCCGTAGAGTCAAGGAAATGCTCTTGACCCGTGTCGTTTTCTACTACTTTCACAACAACTAGTATGGTATCCCAACCGTGGATCATCATATCCCAAGAATATCCGTAAAGTCCTTTTGTCCAGTTATTATAGCCCTAGAATTCAAAAATAGCGACTTCACACATAGCTACAAGCTCATCAAATAATCTTCTTTGATCTCGTTATTCTCGGGTCTACCTTCCCAAATCATCGTCTATAAAGTTTACAATACTTTGTTGCGTTAATAATGTTTTCGAAATAAATTGATTTTACCTTTGTGATAGAATGCGAGAATGGTAAAACCGTTTGTAGGACACAATGACCAAGAAGAAGACACACAACCATTCTATGCTTCCATGTTATATTCTGTTTGGTATCAGTTTTCTCCTTTGAGCAAACAACATTTTTACCATTTTCAGTAGTTTTTATACAATTCATTAGTTTTTGGGGCCAGTTTTCTTCACAAAACAATGGCATGGTGGCCAGACAAACGTAAGGAAACATTCCTGAAATTATTTGAACTGGATTATTTTCTTTTCCTTTTAAATTTGCAATCTTACCTATACTAAACATTCTGGAGTTCATAAGATGAAAGAGTGCACAGAAAACCATGGCAATCGATCTTGTATATTCTATTAACATCCAGAAACCAATGGTAAGATCAAGCAAGAATCCAAACCAATGTATTATAAGGTAGTCAATTTGATCTGGCGTTAGAAATATCCTGAAAGAATTACAAATTAGAATCAGTACATATAAATTGGATTAACGGAAAGAAATTAGTAATTGTGAAATTTGATGGTAATTGCAAGAGGCGGAACAAGGTATGAGTTTGATAAAGTATAGAGTGTCCCATTTTGGATGTTCTAGCCTCTCGAGACCCCCGGTATCAGTAGAGATACCTTTCGTTAAATTTTTTTTTCAGCGCTATCTATCGGATGAATTGTGTTGATTAATAGAATTCGTGTACTTTCTTTTGTTTTCTCACGCGTTACTTCACTTGCTAGCTGCCAAAATTAAACAGTTTAAGGTCAGTGCAAGTGTGAACATTTTTCATTGACTGACATGGCGTATTATTGGAAAAGTAAATATAATTTTTTGTTATAATCTTTGTGTTTTTTTGTTCAAATCTTATAGTTTTGATTGTAATTTAACATTTCGAGTTAACATTTCGTAATCAAGTCTTACTATTCATTGAAATGTCGAAGTTTTTCTCCTAGTATCATACGTGATACCTTGGGCATCCCTCACTATTTTTGGAATATTTTTCAGGTCCTCTATCTGATAGAGACATAGAACGGGCTATCAATTACGATGAGTAAGATATGGAGGAAGAAAACAGTGTTGGTGAAAATGATCTTCAGCATGCCGAGAGAGGTTCCCAGCGAAGAAGCTCCACTCGAAAATGAGGCGGAATGGAATGAATCGGACGACGAACCCCTTTCATCTTTTGGCATACTTCCTCAACCATCTAGGAACCTAAGCTCATGATGAAAACACACCGAAATCTTCGATTTCACTCCAGACGAAGGTGATATGGGCGTTTCATTCGACTCTAATGTAACTGTCAAAAGTTGCTCAGATTATTTTGCTCATTATATTGACAACGGTTTGTTTGAAATAATTGCCGATTGTACAAATGTTCACAGCGAATTAAGGACAGGAAAATCATTGAATACGACTCCTAAGGAACCCAGACAATTCGTTGGAATTTCAATGGCCATGAGTGTGCCACGAATTAGGATGTATTGGGCATTGGAAACAAAAGTATACTACATACCGAACACTACGACTCGTAATCGCTATTTTCAACTAAGGACAAATTTAAAAGTTGTGGACGATGGATTAATTTCACAAAATGACAGACAAAACTACAAATTTTGAGAAATACGTCCCATTATTCCAGCGATAGAAGAAGACTGCTGTGAAAATGAAAGAGATAAGCGAGTCTCCATCGATGAGAAAATTATTCCTTTCACTGGTAAAGGTAAACAAAAGCAGTTCGTAAAATGCAAACCAAATCAGGATGGTATAAAAGTTTTTCTTATGGCTAATATTAATGGTATTACACTTGATTTGTATTTATATCAAGGCAAAGGCACAACAATTGAATCAGCTTTGTACCCAACACCTGACAAATTGGATCTCGGTGGGCGTTTTGTGCTCAAACTTGTGGATACTTTACCCCCAGGTTCTTCAATTTTTATAGACCGTTATTTCATATCTATTTCACTTCTTGACAATTTATTGAAAAGAAGAATCAAGGCAACTGGAATATTAATGAAAAACCGGGTGCCTGAATATCAACGGTCAAATGCAAAAAAAAAATAATCCAAGCATTCCTGACAGTCCTGTTTCCACAGTAATCGAAAGATCTTCCACTTCAACTAGAAAACACAGCCTCGTTGAGCCTTTACCTTACGCTGCCAAAAGAGTGAAAGAAGTGAAACATTTGCCAGTTTGTGCTAAGGAAGCTCAAAATAACAGATCAAAATGTCGTAACAAAAGTTGCAGGAACTTGACATTCGTGAAATGTTCTGAATGTAAAATATTTCCTTGTTTTAATGTTTATAGAAATTGCATTTTTGATTATCATACTTCCCAATAGATTTTCAACGAAAAATTTTGATTTTTTTTGTCATTCTTTGATGTGAATTTAAATTCAAATTATACAAATATAATCTCGTTTTGAAGTAATGTAAACCCAAGGTATTACCTACGATACCATCCCTTATATCAATTGGGGAAGGGGAGGAATTTTTTACGTGGGTTTCAGTATCAATGAGTGGTACTTATCATTGAAAGGTAACAACCACAGATTTGGAGTAAATACTTTAATCTTGGGTCTCAAGAGGCTAGTACAGCAGATATGTGATCCCAGCTATCTTCTATTATTTTCGAATTGTTCTGGATTTCCCGATTTTCCGGGATTTCGATTTATGACAATCTCTCAGTTACTGTCGAAGTGAAAACTATAATCAATTTTCGAAAACAGATCATTTCTTGCGTAGATTGCAGGAACATAATCAATTTTTTCTGTTTTTTGTTGAATTCTTATATAAATTTGTGTTCACCATCGGTGAATTTCTGAATAAAAGTTTTCCAACATTCTCTAGTTTCATCTAGTGTGCTGGTGCGAGTGTACACAAAACATCCCAAATGTTATCAATTCTATGTTCACAACAACAAGTATCAAAATGAATCTATTTTTCAATTCACATTGTTGATTCTCAAATAATAAGTAGTGATTTTTTTGATTGAGGGATGAGTTTCGAAAGCATTCGACATGCAAGAATACTATGTTCTAAGTGGGTATATCATGAAGAAGTGGATATGATGATGACAGGAGTCAACCCCACAAGTCTACATTAAAGAGATTCGAATAGAATATCATAAGCACTGGTTCTTTCAAAGCACTCGGCGATTGGCGTTATAATAAACTCGATAATGAAGAAGTTAACAACGAGAATTCCACTGAACTCCAAATTGAAAGATCGAGAGTATTGTTTATTGCCTTCCTCTCTGGAATACAGCTGAGCAAGCTACTCCTTCAGCTCAGAATTCTCTTTTTTCAATTGATCAATTTCTGTTCGAATTTAGCAATCATTGCTTCAAAGTCAGACATCTTGGCCCCTTAGAATTTTAAGGCTTCGCCCAGTTTATCGTATTTAGCATTTATAGATTTAATGTACTCTTCGATTTCCAGAAGCATTCCGTTCTGTGGACTCGATTTGTCTACCACAGAACCCTTGACATCCTCACCCATTATGACATGCTTAATATTCGAGCGACAGCTAGAATTTTGCATTGGTACCAGGAAAAGTCAATAGTCTCGAACTCTTCCAGTATATCACATGGACTAATGAATTGAGAGTAAACAGTGACGGATTATTCAATCGCAATAAAGAACATAACTAGTCAGATAGTTATTCTAATCAGGAAGTGACTCTTTAAGGATGATTCGGCTTCAATGTTTGGTTTTGATGTTCAATGATCCACCGTGCTTCGGCGTAAGTTATTTACATACAAGAAAGCTCAAAATTTTCGAACAAGTGATTTGGTGATAAATAGATAGCAGCGAAAGGGCCTGGTGATGGCCTCCTCAACGATATATGACATGCGATTTGATTTTGATTGCTCAGGGGAGATTTTCATTGTGTAAAATAGGACATTTTGTAGAATATAAGTCTAGATATTTCCACGTTTGATTGAGTTTGATTTAGATAAAAAGCTTGAGCATCTACTTCGCAAAAGTAGCAATCATCAAAATGAATCTTAGGCTCCATCTTCATCATAGGAACTCCAAAGTCAAATCCAGGACATTCTCCAATGATATTTCTTCTTTATTTTTTCTAATATACCAACACAACTATAACAAAATAAATCACTACTATATTTGCACTTTCTTCGCGACCAACTCATTTTAGAAGGCAAGTCAAATATATCAGAATGAACAATTAGTAAATAAAAGAAAGTATTAAAACATGACAACTTATCCAGATTTACGTTAAAGTACTTAAAATGTGAAATAACTGAAATCGCAGATGTTTTGCGGGTATGGCGCCTGAGAATGGGGATCACGTGATGTTTGTACGCGCGAGAAAGATGCGAAGAAGTCAAGTTATGCCTCGACTAAATAAGTTTTTTTTTAAGGAGCGGATAATCGTCTGGAATGTAAGATATGCAAAAATCATTGAAAGAAGTATAGATTTAATACTTCCATCATGAAATTTTGGCACTGGTACTTGTAGTTTCCTACTACAAAACCAAATGGTTAACTTATAGTATGGGTCATATGAAGGGGCCGTCATGGATATTGATACCTGGACGAATGGTTCTCCTCCCTCCTAACTATATCCTCTGCTTGTTCTATTGAAAGATATCTCTAATAGAGCGAAGGGTTCATTCGACAGATCGCTCACTACCAGCATTTCCACGCCAAGTCGGTTACGACTAAGACGTGACCATATCGGGCATGTGGTGGGCAAATGAATTGGTGCTTCGACTCCAATTCCTCACCATTTTACCTTAGGAGTATTCTCCAGTCCAATATTGCACATGTAATATCTAAATTTGCCATGCCCGTCACTATCTGTACCAAGAGTTAGTTCCATTGATTCAAGTGCCAACATTGCCTAGATTTTTCTAGTTGATGTATCTAGCATTGTTTCAAACATTCAAGCAGATGTCCCTATGTGGTTTCGCTAACCAGTCCTTCTGCTTTGTCTGACCAACACAGGCTGAGATCTCAATCACGGGTTCTGGTCCTATTAGAGTATTCTTAGGCCCTGGACAGGCCATCCTATACTCAATCTCAGTTTCTCTGATCTCGGTCTGATCCGTAACCCGGAAGAGGCGGATATGGTTGTTTACCGCCAGTTGTCTCAGTGCCAGAGCGCACCGACTCTCAGAAAAAACTGTGATCCACTCATTAATTGTACTCAATTCTACTAGCCTTTGAATCGCCATGATTTCCGTCCGCAAAGTGGTTGTATGTTTATCCAATGGGATGTGGAAACCCCCTTCGAGCCATCCGTGTACCAGATGTTCCCCCTCCACCTTACAAGGAACCCTTCCGTTCCTCTGACTCTTGTCTGGATGAGATTTCAACCTCGATTTCATGACTGAAGTGGTATCTCGGCGTGGTTCTATCCGAGTTTATCTAGGGGAGGTGGTCGCTGTTAATAGCCTCAGGAAGAAGGTATTATGTTTTGAAATGACCACTAGCGTGTCCCCCATCCTTAGTTTATAAGCTCTGCTAATAATTGCGAGGTGCAATGGTTCGTCCCCTAAAAGTGCACCTAATGCCGTAGTAAGTAGTGTGTTTTTTAGTACCCACCATATTCTCATCATTTCTCACATCTACTCTCTAGCGAGCTTCGCTGTCTGTTTTTCCACCTAGTCCACTAGACTCGCGAGGCGTAGCTGAATCTGGGTAACAGAACCACATTAGCACGTGTATCTTCAAGCCCCACGTGCCGCTGAAGATCCTCCTATCTGGGCACTTGAAAACATAAAAATCTGCAATGATATTCAAGACATCAAAAAAGAAGTTTTTTGTAGAGCTATGTTAACGAATGATGAAAACCTGTTCTTCCACTTAGTCAACGACACAGATGCTATGATAGCATTATACAGGGTGCTTATACGAAAACTAAACAGAGGCTATATCTACCAAGATCTTCATTTCTGATTAAAACGAAAAAATAGGTCAATTTTTGTTTCAACGGGGATATCTTTTGGGGTACAAAACTTGCCTGAAATAGCAACCCCCCTAAGCGGGAGTTGCATTTCTTGAACATTTTGAATAGGGAAGATGGTTCGAGTGATGACTCAAAAGAAAGGTGGTATCTTTGTCTACATCGCCTGGAACAAATTCATGCTGATCAATGGCAGTTATCATCAAGTACCATCCTCATCTCGAATTCCAACCCTCAGAGCAGGGGTGACCACCCTTGAAAATTTGGAAGAGGGTAGATGGGTCGAGTGATACCTCGAAAGAAAGGTATTATCTTTGTCTGCATCTCCATGAACGAATTTTCATTTTTGAAACTGTAGAAGATACAGAGTGAGCTACTGAAAAATAGAGGAGACCATTTATCGCCCTGAGCTATTCAAGTATTAGTGCAAAAAAATGGAACACATTCATTCCAGATTAAAAGCTGTCATCTTCGATCTGAATGAATCAATTCTACTTTTTCGCACTAATACTCCAATAGTCTTGGACCGATAGTCTTCTCTATTTTTCAGTGGCTCACTCTGTATCTTTTACAGTTTTCAATCAAAAATGAAAATTATTTCACAGGAATGCAGACAAAGATAATACCTTCTTTTCGAGTTATCGCTCGACCCATCTACCCTCTTCCAAATTTTCAAGGGATGTCACTCCTGCTCCTGGAGTTGAAATTTGAGATGAGGATGGTACTTGATGATGACTGCTATTGATCAGCATGGATGTGTTCCATTTTACCTCACTGAAACTTGACTAGTCTCAGGGAAATAGTCTTCCCTATGTTTCAGTTGCTCACCCTCTATCTTTTACAGTTTTCAATTAAAAATAGAAATTCATTCAAGGAAATGTGAACAAAGATACCACATTTCTTTTGAGTCATCACTCGACCCATCTTCCCTATTCAAAATGTTCAAGGATTGTAACCTCCGCTTAGGGGGTTAATATTTCAGGCAAGTATTGTACCCCAAAAGATGTCCCTCTTGAAACAAAAATTGATATGTTTTTGCGTTTCGATCAGAAATGAATATCTTGGTAGATATAGCTTCTGTTTAGTTTTCGTTGAAGCTCCCTGTATAAATTCCACTTTGAATTATTCCTATTCCCTATGCTTGGCAACATGTGACTCTTTTGTATTCGTGACAAATTTGAAACTTTGGGTGAACGAAGGGAAGGACATATAACTTTCTATTGTAATTGTATTGATAATAACAGACGTCTCGATTAAATATGTTACCCTCAGTTGGAACTTCGTTAAAAAATAATGTATTTCTTCGCACAATATTTTCTCTACTAAAAAATGTTGTTTATGAATATATAGAAGACAAAAGTAGAAATAGTACACTCAATTCTTATGCAGAATGTATTGTAATATATCCAAATGACAACGTGTATTTTCTAGATAAAGAGCATACCTGAAAGGAAAAAAAACCCAATGGCTACCCATGTCATTCATAGCATAACCCTCTAGCCATTCCCAGTCAGTTTTCTTCACTCCCGCAAGAAAGTATAGCATGAAGAATTGGAACTTCAGGATGAAATAATTCCAATAAGGAACAGGTTTATTCCTAATTTTCTGATTGAAGAATCCATCTAGAGAACTGAAAAATTATTCAGCAAATTTGATGAACAAATTAGCGGTTAGACTTGATACTAAAGGCGTCCACGGAAGACTAACTTGGTTGTCAATCATGTTGCCAACTTGCGAGAAGGTGTTCCTCATTTGTAGGTTGGAGGTTATTTCAACGATCGGTTAAGATAAAAATGATTTTATTTTCGGTGAGCGAAGCCCCATGTTGGCAATCCTAATGGAAGCTCTGTAGGGAAGTTGACAGCACGGCTGACAACGTCACTAAGTAACTAGCTTTTTTGATAAAAATCGCTTCTTGCTTTGCGAACTTTTTCTACAGAAGAACTTGATGGCAAGATTACATGTTAATCGTCTGAGTAAACTATTTATTAACAAGTTGGTAACATCTGACCAGTTAGTCGTCTGTGGACACTTCAAGTTGATATATCTTGTTCTATATATGTCCTTGAGAGTGAATTAAATGTCAATATGAATTTTTTAATTAAATAAAACAAAGATGTTCAAATTTTCACTGTATTCACAAACTAGTGACGCTTTTCAACACATTGTAGCTTCATCATATAAGTAGTACATTTAAGAGCATGATGTGCCTTATGTATAACATTAATGAAAGCAGATAATTAGCTCTAAAGGAGGAAAATCCAGATAGGGTTGCTACCTTGAAGGAACGAAAGGGTTCAGTAATGTTGATGAATTGAGGTTTAATTGACTATTGCTGGAATGTTTCTGTTTATTGATTATCAATCTATTATTTTCTGTCAGTAAAATATCAAAATTATCAAAGGCATAGTTTTCTTTTAGTAGATGATTTCCGGAGTACGAATCTGAATTTTGTTTTCGAAAACGCAAACTTGACAAACAAAAAAAACATATATGAGGGGGGAATGAATCTAGGAAGGTACTCAACTTCTTATATCTAAACGAATAAATGCAGTGTTTCCACAGTAGATTAATATGACTTATTTTCTCAATGTTTTCCATGAAAATTTTGGTTAGTAAAGGACTAAGACATTCTTCAGCCGTTGTTGTTCATGTTAATTTTATCATTGAAGTTAAAATAACTTTGTCTTAAATAAACTTCTTAAAGAAGCATGAGCTCTGATTGTATTATAGGATTCAAAATATTTATGTGCAGACTTCAGTTAATCAACTTCAATGCATCCAAGGTGGATCACTTAGGTAGAGATTAACTACATCCCAAGACATATAAGTTGAGTGTTATATGACTGTACAGTAGGATGAATGATTCGACTAGATCTGAAGAGTTCTATCATGAAACAACTGATTTGATAAACTAACCTCTTTTACCGAGTTTTAGTGGCTGCGGATTATCAACTGAAAGGTTGTATTTTTAATTGTTCTGTATTAAAGATTTGTCATTCTCTAAGGCGTGGTTAGTATTGGATTGAAATTTATTTGTGGGAGGTTTCTTGATTTCTTGATAATTTCCAGATTCAATGGAATTTCCTGTTTTAAGTATATACTACTGAATATGGAAATTATCAAGAGATCAAGAAGGATCCCATTAAAAAATTTGAATCCAATATTAAACTTGCCTTAGAGAATGCCAAATCTCCGAAAACGAACAATCAACAATGCAACTTTCAGTTGATAATCCCCAGTCACCAAGACTTCATGTTCTCATCAAACTCTTTAAAAAAAAAATTTTTTATTATACTCCAGTCCCAGCAACCAAACTCTTACGCTATACTGATAGATATAATTGAGGAATCAAGTTATTTCAGTCTAAAATCTTCACTTGAGAAGTCTTCATATCTAATACAAAAAATTCAACATACTGCACTACCATAAAATGCTAAATTTATGTCCTGCAATGTTGTTAATCTCTGCCTAGTGTTCCTACTCGCGATCTATTGAAATTGATTTTCCGAAACTCTGCATAATAATTATGTGAATACCAGCATTCAATCATAATTTTTGCATCCCTTTGAAGTTATTTGAGAATAATGACGAAATTTACTCAAGTTACAACGGCTTAATGATGGGTAATCCTCCCAGTCCTGTACTACCCGAAATTTTTATAGATAACTTTGAGAAAATAATTCTAGAACATTCGCTATCGAAGCACTGCATTTATTGGTTTAGATGTTTGTATTGCCTAATCTGTTGTTTTACATGTAGTAATAGACAACTGGATTCTCTTAGTACCTTCATGAATTTAATTCACTTTGGAAACGAACACTGAGAATTACGTTAATGTTTAAATTTAACTATGAGCAAAATTGATCGCAGACAGGATATTTTCTATTTTCCATGAAACCATTACATAGAGATATTACCATTCATAATTCTTCCGCACATTCACTTCAACACAATTAGCTGCCTGTAACAGTATGATACTAACCGCGATATCAATTATTTCTTGAAAGACCTCAATATTATAAAACAAACAACGAACAGTTGTTGTGAAGCTGTGATGAAATTTATATCGATAGAACTTGGGAAATTTCACTATTAGGTTATCAGAGCACAAACGCAATTTTGGCAAACAAAAATCAGATTCTCATTATGCACCTTATGTGCTAAAAAACCGTACTTTCAATAATAAATTTTATATTCTACATAACGAGAATACTATATCGAATGTTATGGAAATATATGAATAGAAAATTGCTGAAAATTACTCAATAGTCAATAACCTGAGTTCGTCACCATTACTTGATCTTTTCAGTTCTTAAAAGAAGCAACACTGTTTGGATTTTTCTCCTATTGACTAAGTACATGCTTTTACCAATCGTAGTTATGAGCCACATCATCAGTTTAAATGACTTATCTGATGAAGCCATTGTCTGGTGCAAGGTATCACAATTTTGTGAGTATAGTGAAAACTTGATTTATACCAATTTTCCTCAAGTAACCACCTGCTCAATCAAATTATTACTTTTATTTATATCGAACTTACTAATGCAGCAAAAGAAAGCACAAATAAAATAAAGAAAACTTACACATAGAATAGAAATATACCAGTACCAGTAATGATTAGCAGATGATCCAAGTAGAAGAACTGTAACTATTCCGTATAGATAAGTATGGTTGTTCCAAAACGATTTGTCCAATAAAAATATATACCAATATGGTATACCAAACATCAGAATAGAGGTGCGGAAATGAAACCCAAACATGATTCCAAGGGTACCTAGAAGTAAATGTAAACATTGTCTTTTCAGCTGAAAAATTTTGTTAGTCCATTTAAAGACATATGACGTATGTTGAAAGTTCCTAACAGTTGGATATCAATCATCATATATCCATTTGACAAACCAGTGTCTGACTGATTTCAGCTTGAACTTTTAGCAATGTAAATTAAAAATATTGAATCTTTGTAAAAATATTGAATCTTTGTTTTCGCATGTCAGATATCTGGTTTCTGAAACGAAGGTCTCTAACGAGAGTTGAAAAGAGAGTGCATTGATAGGTAGCGTCAGTAAAGCCAGCGTTATGGCCCTTCCTGCGACTTCAAGTTTTATATGGAATCACTGGTTATTTCACATTATTGATTGTTTTTAAACATGGATCTTTGACTAGTTGTGAAGAATAAAGTTTTTTGTTGTAAAAAAACTGGATAGTATAAGAAGAAATGTTGAATTATTACTACATGTTCGGGATATTATACTCAGTCATCACTGAGATTTGAAACTGTGAATTTCAAAATTCAAAAGAGCCTATAATGATAATTGAAAATGCCTCACGGTGGATTGTCCGAAGTGCAGAGGGGTCGAACGATTGCTCTCGTTGAAGAAGGGGTGACACAGGGGGATACAGTGGCCACAATTAGGGTATCACAGGGGGTGATTTCAAAAACCGACGCCCGATACGTGGAGCTATAATCTCTGCAAAATAGGCCTAGAAGAAGTCGTAGGAAGATCACTTCTGAAGAATAAGGCCACTATTTGTGCCAAATTTTAAGGAGAGATCCTAGTGGGTCGCACCCCATACTCCAAAGGCAATTTCAGGAAGTAATAGGCATTAGTGTATCAGTCGAAATGATACGTCAAAGACTACGTTCAATGGGTTCATACAGCAGAAAGCCCTTAAGAGTTCCAGAGCTAACCAGATAATAAAAAAATTAATCACTTAATTGGTGTGTCGAGCATCAAAATTGGGATATTGAGAATTGGCGAAATATCCTTTCTACGGATGGGACCGGAATTGGTGTTTGATCAGATGCCGCCGGACTTCGGTTTAAGGGGTCGTGGAAGATAAGCTAGACAAATTCCGAAACACCAAGGGAGCAGTGAGATGTTTTGGGGTGGCAAAACAGATTCGATTTCGTCTTCTGTGAATGTAACGGCTATAAATTACGTGGATCTAGTGCTGGATCTAGTGAGACTCTGGTCAGGTGCCCACGGTGACAATTTCACTTTTATGCAAGATAATGCTCCTGCGTATACCAGCAATCTCGCTCGACATTATCTTGAAACAGAGGAAATCGCTATTTTGGACTGGCCAGCTTGCTCTCTAGAAGTAAACCCTATTAAACATTTATAGAATAATATCAAAGTGTTAATTAGATCGCGCCAGGATAATCCAAGAACCCCACAACAGCTCATCTAAGCCGCCACAGAAAAGTGGGAGAATATCACCACGGAGGAGATCAAAAAATCCTAATCCAAAGCATGCCTAGACGGATTCAGGTTTGTATCAAGGCAAGAAGAGGTAATACAAGCTACTGAGGTCGAGAAAAAAACACCAACTCTTTGGAAACAATTTTCAATTTTTTACTACATGCGGAAAGAGTATCTTATTTTTTTTTATTTATTTATTTATTTCTTTTTTCAATTGAAATATCTCAGAAAGAAACAATTCTGATAATTTTCAAAATACCTGAGGTGATATTCGAAACATCGGGTGATTCCATATAAATTTGGTTATGTGTATATACTCTCGTTTATACTAGAAGTCGTATACAGTGCGTTCCAATGAAAACGAATCACCCAGAATGTTTTAACTGATTCGATTTTTATGTGAATTTTTTTTTCTCACCTTATTAATATTTTACCAGCTATCTCCACCCCAAAATTTCGGATGCTTGACAGATGGTCCGGTCTTTATAGAGGGAAAGATTTTTCAGATGAGACATGATGTTTTCTCTTAGGAAAAAATTATTCGTAGGTAAATTAGTTCCCTAGTTGGGCCCCAGAGGGGAACTAGCTCGAAGGGCTAATGGTGGCAATACGACTAACTACGGTCCTCAGGCAGATGAACGGAGTCCACCAAAATCCGATGAGAGAAGGCAATTCGTTGTTGAGTTCTGCAACATGAGAGGAATAGGACACACCAACATGGATGTGAGAGAAGTATACAAGAGCATATAAGACACACACTTATGCCCTAGATCTAACGGATAATTAAATAATGCCAACAGCAGACACTATGTACTTCTGCTTCAGTGGCTATGAATTGTAATCAAGGCTTCGGTTTAAGCTAGGGCTTTATGTTTTTGCCACATCAGATATTGCTTTGGACCTGACCTTTTTATATAACGAATCCAATGTTTCTATGTTGTCTATATTGATCTCCTTATGATAACAATTACCCCAGATCGTTTCAGTATCCAGATGACAAGGTAGACACGATCCAAATACAGCTTCAGTTGAGGTGATCATAGTGGAAGACTTCAACGTACACAACATTAACTTGCCCCAACACTCAAATAGGACCGACTACGCAGGAAGGCAAGTGGAAGCCTTGACGATCAGCCATTAATTTACACAACTTGTTGATGAGATGACAAGAACTTCTGACAAAAAATCCGATTTTCCAATAGTCTCCATCTCGTTCTTGTTCCAGATCCAGACGATTTCCGCTTATTGGTCTCAGCGCCCTTAGTTAAATCCGACCCCAAACTTGTTCGTGCCACTGGTAACTTCGTTTTACCACGAAATACAGATCCAACACCTTCCAGGAAGATAAAGCATTGAAACTGAGTGAGCTGGGAGGAGATACGCGAGTTTTTTCATCTTTCTCCTTAAAAAATGTATGTTTTTCAGATCCTGACATCAATGTCTTCACAGAGTTCCTCACTGAAGTTGTCCTTGTTGGTATATAGACTTCCACATTTCAAACTCCACGAAAAAAAATATCTGCACAAAAGCTTTAGTTCAATAAAAACTGTCAAAAAGCTGCCACAGTTGAAAACAGAGCTTTGAAGAACAGGAAGAAGAAGACAGTCAGTAACAATTTTTTCAAGTTTCTTTCCTACCTTTGATTAGAGATAATGGTTCTATCGCATCGTCGCCTAGAGTGAAGGCGGATTTCTTTGCATAAGTGTTTTCGCAAAATTAATTTTTAGATACAATTGCAGTGTCATTGAGTATCCCACATGACTAATCGAACAAGTCTGAAGTAGAGTTGAAAGTGCGTAGTATAAGGCGCGTTCTTCAACAACTAAATTGTATGAAAGCAGTGGGTTTTGAGGGAATATCATCAACTGTTCTGAAGAAACGCGCTCTAGAGTTAGCACATATATCATCTGTCTCAGATTTTACATGACAGACATGCGTTTCCAGTGTATTGAATAGTTGCGAGAGTAGAACTCATTTCAAAGAGAGGAAAGAAATGCCTTTCCCAAAACTAACGTCTAATTGCATTGTGGCCCATTATGTCGAAAATCATGGAAAGAGTGAGCTCATAAAATATCTCGAGTTACAAAGTATCATCACTGTGATCTATAATACGGTTTTGGACAACGATCAACTGGTGACCGCTTTGCATACGCATTTGTGGAAATTAACAATTGAAACGCATAGTGATTCAAGAGCTGTTGCTCTTGATATTTCAAAGGTCTTCGACAGGATCTGGCACGGAGCCTGAACTTATCGCATAACGACTTCTTGAAAGATTGCGTGGATGGATCAGTAGCTTTCTTTCAGTTGATCGATTCGGGTGGTAGTTGATGGGGTAACGAGTGGATATTTTCAGGTTAATGCAGGTGTACCCCAGGGCTCTATACTCTCGACAACACTTCTTCTGTTGCAAATTATTGATCCGCTCCACTCTACTGAAAACAGAATATTTGGGTTTTTGGACAACAGTATGTTGTCCTGGTGTCCTCATTTTCTATTCAGCGTACAGCTGAGGAGTCACACCAACAAAGATAATAACAAAGCATGTTACTGAATTCAGAAATGGCGAAGATATCAGAGTGGGGTCGGTTGAATTTGCGAACAAGACGCAATTAACAACGTTCATCAGAAAAGTACTACTTATACCGGACATCGACTGAAACCTAGCTATTTCATATAACATGTTGTACTTTTTGGTTTTTTTATTGAAGAGCAATCATTTTCAAACATCTTTTGTTAAGATTCATCTTATCTTAAATCAACCACCGTCGAGCTGTGATTCTTTTACATTTTTTTTATTTGAGAAAAATATCTATTTTAGTTAAGTTAGAAGAATGTTAATTTTGAATTTTTTGATGGTATTTTATATACAGTGTGCTCAAAAATTGTCAAAATTGTTTTTTCAAATACTACTATTCATTTTTTTTATTAGAACCATGTTTTAAATTAGTATTGATTGGTATTAGGATTCCCTATACCTAAAATGACTTGTTTCCATTTCATTTGCAATGTTATCTCGAACCAGCAGTTCCTTCGAAAAACCAAACCATTAAGCTGTGGAACATAGAACCAGACAGAGTAGCTTCAATTCCGATGTCAGTTTCTATGTTATGTTATTCAAAAATAGCAATAATACTAATTTTGTTTGTGTATAGTTTTTTCGTCAAATGAAATATGTTTATGTATATTTTGTCTTCCATAAATGTTAGAAATTCTGTTTAACGATTAATTTCGCCAAAATGACATATTTATCATTTCAAGTGAACTAACGCTATTCATTTCTGTATTTCCTAATTACAAAATTTGATTATAATTTTCTAAGTTGTTTTCTGCAAATTGATCGTAAATTGGACTACTTTTCGTTAAATGTTCTGCAAGTTCGGCTTCTTATTTGTAGACATGCAAGTTCGGCTTCTTATTTGTAGACATTGAACAGGAATGGAAAACAAATTTATGATATCCTCGTTTGAGAATTTATTTGTAATTTTATTTAAGAAAAACTACTTTACACAAACAAAATTAATGTAATTGCATTTTGCAATAATTTTCAAACGTCACACAGATACCTTACATAACCTAACATAGAACATAGAAAATGGAATCGGAATTAAATCCACTCCGTTTCTTTGTTCCACGATTTAATGATTTGATTTTCCGAAGGAACTGCAGGGTTAAGATGAAATCACGAATAAAATAAAAAAGAGCTATTATTGGTATAGGGAAATGTAATACCAATCAATATTAATTTAAAATACTGTTGTAATAAAGTGAAAAATCATGCTCGTGTTTGAGAAAAATAATATTCTTTTGACAATTGTGTTTTATGGTCTTGACGAGTGATTTCCGAGCACCCTGTATATAAAATACCAACGAAAAATACGTTGCTCTCAAGAATAACACTTTCTTCGTTAAACTAAAGGAAAAGTTATAAATCCAACTCAAATCGGAGTAGATTTTGTTGGGAAAAGTAGATGACACTATAATTCTGAACATTTTGATAAAAAAATTATAGCTTGTGTGTGTGTTTGTCATTCCTTTAACCTCCCTTATTTCTGCCGTTCGGCCAATGACACGCCGGGGAATTCTGTCACCTCACTAACCCGGGAATTTTGCCGAACCCCTCTCGTGTCGAGGGAAGGAATCTTTAATGTCCAACACATCTCTGTTAGACAAGACCGACGGCTTTACATCTCCTTCGAAAGCTGGATACTCAAGCGATCCCAAGAATCCGAAAAATCGCACCGACTTTGTGGGGATTGAACCCAGGTAACTTAGCGGAGGAGACGAGCATTATTTTCTCTACGCCACCGAGCCGGCCAATTATAGATTAGTTGTGGTTGATTTTAGATAGATCGTTTCTCAACAGAAAATGCTCAAAAATGGATGCCCTTAAATAAAAATAATTGAAAAGTGCACCTTGTTATTTTGAATGGCTTAATTGAAGTCGATGTCCGGTACAACCGGAATAGTTACCGCTCTGAAAACAATTTCAAACTGTAGATCAATATCCATACTGTAACTCCAAAATTTGAAATTGATCGATAAACCCGTTTCCCAGATACTTCCAATGGGCGCTTTAGTGCGGATACTCTGTATGAGATCCTATTAGCTGAGATGAAAGCGCTAGTGTTCTCAAATTCTCATCTCAAATCGTTAGAGGCCTTCGTAATGATATTGGTTAGACTTTTGA
This sequence comes from Cryptolaemus montrouzieri, assembly GCA_013387265.2. Lineage (NCBI taxonomy): Eukaryota > Metazoa > Arthropoda > Insecta > Coleoptera > Coccinellidae > Cryptolaemus > Cryptolaemus montrouzieri. The sequence goes on along the minus strand of JABFTP020000144.1, from coordinate 32,039,686 downwards.
AATCATCCTAATAATGATTGACGTGGGTTAAATAAGATCTCACGAACTTTAATTGATTACATAATTCAATCGAAAAATATTTATGTAAAACACTTATGTTCTTTTATACTTAACATGTCCTTTCCAATGAACAACATTCAGAAGAGAATTAAGATTCCTTATAGATAGAATATTGTTAAATTCGCCTACCTAACCACATTATGCCATACAGAATGGACATCAGTTCATAATTGAGAGGCTTGATCCCATCGATTAATGGAAAATGACAGTCTTGAGGATTGCCATATCTGGTGAGAATGTCAGAACCTCCTCTCTCTTCTGGAAGATCCAGCATCATCAAGAAACCTAGGAATGAAAATACCTTTTTCATGGTTATATGTTGATATCTAAAGGGTGTATTAACTCAAACGAGGCACCCATATACGTATACTTGAGGCTTTAGTGAAGAACCCTCTAAGAGGGAGCGCTTAAAGCCCTCAAAAATAAAAAGGGCAAAGGGGTCGAGCGACAGGTCATTTGAAAGCTCTTTGAGAGCTCTTTAGAATGGCCTATGAGAAAAATATTTTTATCTAAAACGAACCACCTTGAATATTTTGACTATTTTCAGTATTTTTGAAAAAGGTAGAACAAATCAACTTTCGTTTTGAAGGGAAATAATTCGAGAGTAGTGAGCAGCTGTATGCATTTAGCTACAGATTTAATTAACTTGGCGTTTTAACGATAAAGAACTAGTTTTGGAGAAGTGTCTTTTCAAAATCTTTGTTACAAACTATCTTAAAGAGAGTTCGTTGTTTTATTTAACTGCAATTTTATCTCATTCGTTAAGACAAATTTTCATGAACTATTGTAATGATATCCAATCGTCCCTGAAGCCGACTCTGTCACTGCCCAGTGGAATGTCGAATTGCGATGTACGTTCGAGAGAATAAGAGAAAGATCTAAAAGTTCCAACGCGCCGATTTACTGAGAAACCAGTGTTACCGTTTACAGAAGGCTCTAGAACGAAGATCTAGAAGAAAGCCGAATCTACGCGAATGTTCTGGATAATTCGAGTTTGTATATAAAAAGAGCCATCGCGAAGCACGGAGAATCTAGTTCGACTAAAGGGCGCGAATAAGTGGACAAAGTGTGGGAAATAAATTAAGCAGTATTGATTGTGTTATATAAATTAGTTATAGAAATTAATCGTTAAGTTGAGTGTTTTAAATTGTTCAGTTTACGTGTAAATAAACTAGTTAGTGTTTTTGTAACGTTTAAATGTTCAATTTAAACCGACCAATGATTTCAAGAACTAATAAACGTTGCAATTGGTGTCTGGTGTGGGGTTTTGGTGAATAGAAAAAAACTCTAGTAAGTTTATGCCTGTAACCCCTTTGCAACAGAGAACTATGAGGACGAAAGCGTTGAAATTCCTTCAGCAAGGCCTGATGGGCCTCAATGAGGGGGAAAAGATGCAGGATGATTCAAATTGATTGGAGAAAAACTCGAACATACTGGAGAAAAATTACAATAGACTAGAGGAGAAATTAAGTGGCTTATTCGAACATCTAGATGGAAAGGGAGGAAAACTAAAAAGTTTGGAGCAATCATATACAGTGAAAATTAATGATAAGCCAATTTTGTAGAAAGTGGAACATGATGCTGAAGCTCAAAAATGGGAATAAAACTTCCTACTTTCGACGGGGCGGTTTCTTGCTCGACGTACCAGAAACAATTTGAGGCGGCAGCCACTGCAAATGGGTGCAGGTAGCAGGAAGAAGCAACGTCTTTAATTGTAGCTCTACGTGGAGAAGCACTGAACATTCTGCAGACAATACCAGCAGGGATACCCATATACAACAAGTAACACGCTTAGATCAAGCATCGTAGCCAGAAATCTACAGAGAGCTTGCAAGAATTTGAGGCTGATATAGCGAGATCAGTAGGATTAGCTTACCCTACTGCTCCTGATACCTTCTTGAAGCAGTTAGCTGTTCAGACGTTCGTAGATGGCATCAGAGATGGTGAAACTCAAGAAGCCTTGAGATTGGCTAGGCCAAAAAAATGATGATGCTCTGGCCCGAGCACTTGAGTTTGAACTGTAAAACAGGCATCGAATAGAGAGGTAGCCGTGCCATAAGAAACACCGCTGGGGAGGAAGAAACTAAAGAACAGGTGATTCTTCAGCTCCTAGATCAAAGGAAGAAGAAAGAAATCAGATGCTGGAAGTGCGATGAGATTGGTCATATGAGAAGGCAATGCAAAAAGACTCGTAGGGAGCATCGAGCAGGAACAAGCCACAATAACGCAGATACCCTATCGCGAAGACCCTGTCCAGTGAACTGCAGTCACTGCTCTCGGTTGGACGAAAAGATAAGCCTCATGAGGACAACTGTTGTTTATGAGAATTGGTTGCCAGCAGAACTGAGGCAGAAACAGGAAACAGACCCTTAATTGAATGTAGTTTTGCAATCTAAAAGAGATAATGAACGACCGAAATGAGAAGCTGTCGCCAGGATGAGTAGAAACATCAACGCTTATTGGGCGCAATGAGGAACACTGTTAATGGAAGATGGTCGACGCTTGGAAAACGAATCTGGAGATGATGAGCGGCTTCAGTTAGTTTTGACAAGAAGCAGAGTGAAGGCAGTTTTGGAAAAGTTACATAATGAAGCATCAGGAGGACATTTCGGCATCAAGAAGACTCTCGAGAAGGTCCAAGCTAGATTTTATTGGGTGAATTCGAAGGCAGATGACCGAGAGTATTGCAGGAAGTGTACGACTTGCGCTTCGGCAAAAGCACCTTATGGAAAAGGCAAGGCCCCAATGACCCCAAGAAACGTTACACTATGTTTAAATAAAAAAAAAATGAAAGCATTTAGTTTGACTAAATTTTTTGTTCTTAGAAGTTTATCTGATGATGCTTTTGTTCGATCATGTGATACATTTTAATTTAATCATTGAGTTATTTACTTTGCTGATCTGTTTAAAATTGAAAAAAAAATTATGTGGAACACCTTGCAACGTGTTGCGGTCTTTATCATAAAAATTGTATCGAGTGACTAAGAGGATATTTAACTAACCATCTTGATCGCAATGATCGCCTTAAGTACGTAATGGAATTGATATCAAAATTGATTGAGTTGGATTCCGAATTAGAAATAGGATAGGTACCAACGGGAATTATGGATATTTAGGCGGTATTGGCATATACATACTCTACTAATGCTAAACATTCAATTTGTAACACAAATTTCTGTGGTTTCGGGTATTTTCTAATGATTTTAGACTTTCACATCAATTCAAGTTCCATACGTACAAAATTGAGTATATTCCTGAACTAAATGATGATAATTTGGATCGAAGACAAGACTTTTGCGGAATTAGGGTCAAGCGTATAAACAATAACTAGCATATCTTGTACATCGTTTGCTTTTCTAGCGAATGCACTTTTTTACTTCAACAAAAGGTTAACCGACATAACTGTAGATTTCGGAGAGGTTCAAAACCTCATATATTTCGGAAACCCATACTCAATATCTAGAAAAGCCAACTGTTTGGATAAGAATTTAGAGAATATACCAAATTGGACCCCTGTTTATTCCTGGTAAGTTGAACGACGAAAGGACCCCGTACGGAAAAATAGAAATTCTATTTTGATAAAATGTGTTCATGTGCAGTTATTTGTTCATTAACGTCCACTGATCACAAGTCTTCACTTCCAAAAACAGCGAAAATATAATCGTTTGAGCTATAAGTAGGATATCGTCATCAATGATGATAATGTCAATATTCAACCTTTAAAGCTGAACACTCATTTTCAACCGCTGTAAAAACAATTTAAGTTGAATTTTCTCCTTAAACATTTGAAAATGTTCTTTAGGACATACCGAAAAGTGTTATACTAGAACTAGAAGAATATCGTCATCTATTAGAGGATCAATTGAATTTCCAACAAGACGGAGCTTCTCCTCGGAATGCCGCAACAGTTTTCCAATATTTCAGTTGGAAATATCCTGGTTGTTAGATTGGATGAATAGATCCTATGGAATAGTTTGTCCGATCTCCTGACCTGCACATTCTAAATCTTTCTTTTGGATACATCTTAGGTTCAAAATTACTACGTCATCTAATTCTGGTTCTTAATATCCGTTAACACGCGAAATATATTACAGATATATGTGCCAAGACAATTATTCAGAGAGCAATATTCAACCTTCAGTAGTTTTCCAATCTACTCTTCATTATCATGGTCATCCAAGGTAACAAAGTAGTGGTACAATCTAGTCGGTTACCATGAATAGAACCAACAGACTGCAGTTTCGATTACTTTTGAACTCGTAAGTATTCCATACCAATTCACTACATCAAGCCAACTGCAATCTACTCGCTTTCATTCGATTCGATGGAACGTATACAAGTATGTGCCTATGTATTCACATACACGTGGGGCCCTATAACAAACTGATACAAAAGACTACCAGGGCCATCGGGAAATCATGAAGACAAAAAGTAGATCTAATGAAAAAAACTTAAAGAAGCCACAGTGGTATGAATATCCACCGCCACGCTACACACTGTGCTTGCTCGATGCAATGACACTTGATTAGATATTAAACCAGATGTATAGGGTGGACAGATTTTCAGTACTGCAACTATGTGAAATGTTGGGAATAGAAGAACATGATCCCACCCTTCCCGTGTTTTCAACTGAATTTAGAGAAATCGGAAGAAAATCCGCAGGTTGTACGAGAAATACCTTAATCTCTTTCAAAATTACTATTAGGGAGATTATCGCAATGTGTAGACACATTCAAGAATATTTATTAAAGGAACAATATTCAACCTTCCGTAGTATGTTACATATCCTTCCTTGAGAGAGTTGGTTTTCCGATCCACCCCTCATAATCACCGTCAACCGGGGCCACACAGGAGCAGTATAGAACGGTCAAACGTCATGAATAGGAGTAATTGACTGCAGTTTCGGTCTCATTTGACCTCGTCCGTGTTGCCAACCCTTTCACAACATCAGGCAGCACTGCCACTTACTCATCCCAATTCGTTGGAGCGCGAGGAAACATGTAAATGGTATTGCGCCATCCAACGAACCGAGACAGGGGTGAAACAGGAAAACTTCAAGCAGTCACACTAGTTCGACTATTCCCCGCAACGCTACACACCGTGTCAGCTAGGAAGCGGTTTGCCGAAAGACTGACGCACTTTATTCCAATCTGGTTGTCAACCAGGCATACACTCAATATCTCTAAAAATTATATTTGCGAGATTATCGCAATTGTACACACATTGAAGAATTTTTAGTCAAGGAACAATATTTAACTTTCCTTCCTTGAAGGATCGAAAAACCAGCTCCGTCCAGGAAGAATATTTAACATTCTACGAAAGGTTGAATATTGTTCCTTGAATAAAAATTCATCAATGTGTCTACACATTGCGATAATCTCGCTAATAGTAATTTTTAGAGAGATTGTGTGTATGCCTGGTTGACAACCAGATAGGAATGAGGAGCATGAGTCTTTCAACAGACCGCTTCCTAGCTGACATGGTGTGTAGAGTTGTGGGAAATAGTAGACCTAGTGTGACTACTTTAAGGTTTCCTGTTCAATGAATGGTGTGCCTTGAAAGAAAATTCACGTTATTGAGAGTAACAATATTATCGATGGATGTTTTGATGTTCTGTAGTCTTCTGAAAGGAGAAATATCCATTTTCAACATGTAGGAGCTCTTTGCCATCAAACTATGGCAGTTCCAAAATTACGTGAATTAAATTTTGGCAATAATTGAATTGGAACTAGTGAGCCAGTAAGATGACCGACCCGGCCCGTTCACAGGAATTGTCGCTTCTGGCCTCTTTCTTTAGGGTGTTATATAGAGGAGCTTATCAAAATATTGAAAAGTTGATGAAGTTTCCCTGCTTCGGTTAGCAATATTCAAATTTTCTGTATTATGCATACAGAATAATATTTGAATATCTAAATTGAATATTTTCATTTATTTCATCCCACGTAATAGAGTATCACATTAGTTTTTTGTTTTAAAAAAAGTTGGGGCGCTTCGTTCTCACAAACGAAACTATACAGGGTGTTACATAATAGTATGTCACAACTTAAGGGGGTAAATCTACGAGCAATATTAAGAAAAGCTCATATAAACATAGGTCCGCAAAAGCTTCGTTACGGAGCTACAAGGTGTTGAAATTTCCAGAAAATATTGTTTTTTTCTTAAAAACTCCGGCAGTTTTTGGGATATTCAGCAAACATTTGAAATCTACAAGGTGTTTCCAGAGCCATGTCTTGTTTTGCCCTTTCAAATTTTTTTGCAGTATGCCACTGATCAGCGTTCAATCAATTTTCGTCATCTTCGTTCAATTTAGAAACTTTTTTGATACTTGTAATTTTTTGTATCTCCAACCGTTCTCGAGCAAAAAATTATTAAACGGTTGTATGCATTAGCTGAATTGAAAGCAGTTCTAATCAAAAACAAGACTAGTAGGCTTTGATTTTTTCATTTATTTTTTCTTTTTAGCAGTTGCTAAAGTTGAACCAGTGTCTGCTTGAATTGTTTATTAAACTAACGATTAGTTTTAAGACTTTTGAAGTTATTGCTGTAAGAAAAAGTGGCTAATTTTACTAACGCCGAATTGGCTGATATCCATTACATGTACGGTCTGGCTGACGAAAACACAACAGAAGCTAGGCGATTATATGAGGTGCGCTTTCCCAATCGAGTAACACCAGACAGGCGAACATTTTCCAATATCCACAGAAGGTTGAGGGAAACTGGTACTATTACTGCAAATAATCATTTAAAAGGTGCAACTCAAACTGTGAGAACTCCAGATACTGAGGAAGCAGTTTTGAATTGTATTGATTTGAATCCTCATGTGAGTACAAGAAAAATTGAAAATCAGTTGAATATTTCACATGTTTTAGTTTGGACGATTCTCTACGATTTTTTATTGTAGCCGTTTCATATTCAACGCGTCCAAACTCTACTTCCTCGAGGTTTTCCTTCAAGACTGAATTTCTGCAAATGGCTCTTAGTTAAAATTGGAGAAAATGCTCATTTTGATAGTGAAATAATGTTCACAGACGAAGCTTACTTTTTGAGAACAGCTATCACAAATTTTCACAATAATCATTATTGGGCTGAGGAAAACCCCATTTGATTGGAGAATCTTATCATCAAGAACAATTCTTACTAAATTTCTGGGTCGGAATAATCAGAAATTTTTTGATTGGGCCATCTTTTTGCCTAACAGACTAAACGGTCCTGCTTATAAGCAATTTCTTGAGGAGGAGTTACCTTTAGTGCCACTTTTGTTGAGAAACATAGTGTGGTGGCATGCATGATGGGGTACCAGCTCATTTCAGTGTATAAGCTAGAGAGTTCTTGAATAATATATTCAACAACTGATGAAAAGGTCGGGGTGGGCCAGAACCATGGCCCCCTAGGTCCCCAGACTTAAATAGTTTTTCTTCTTAATCTTTTTCTTATGGGGATATCTCAAAAGTTTAGTTTATACCACTTCAGTTAACATTGTAGAAGAATTGAGAAATCGAATAATAACCTCGTGCGACACGATAAGAAATATCGCAGGAATATTTCAAAGAATGCGTGATAATATGCGAAGGACAGAGGCCTGTATTCTTGCAGGTGGAGGACACTTCCAGCAATTTATTTAGTTTTTAATTGTTCTTTTCTTCAGTTTGATATTGAATAAGTACGAGTTGAGTCTCAGAAGACGACCTATCAAAATAAAAGCAAATTTTGGGCATACCTATCGAGTATTTCTATTATTTTTTTTATTTAGAGAATAACATACAATTCAAATAGGTCAAATTCAATAATTTTTCACTCGAAAACGGTTGGAGATACGAAAAAATTACAACTTTCAAAAATGTTTCTAAATTGAACGAAAATGACAAAAATTGATTGTACGCTGATCAGTGGCGTACTAAAAAAAGTTTGAAAGGGCAAAAGTAGACATTGTCTCGGAAACAGAACACCTTGTGAATTTCAGTTAAATTCTAGAACGTGTAATGATGGAGGCTGTAAAAAATAGCTTGCATTCCAAATTTGGGCTGAATATCTCGAAAACTGCAAGAGTTTTGAAGAAAAAAAATACTTTTTTCCGGAAATTTCAACACCCTGTAGCTACGTAACGAAGTTTTTGCGGACCTTTGTTTATAAAAACTTTTTTTCTTAAAATTGCACGTAGATTTACCCCTTTCAGTCAATTCGTACTATTATGTAATACCATATATTCACACTAACTAGATGATAAAACATTAAATAATTCATCTGAATTCTCATTGAAAGAATTAATTTTCGAACGGTCATAATGAAAGCACAGAATAAACTTAAGCTATTCCAATCATTTCGTGTAAATTCTGTAAATGGACTTAGTAAATAAAATTAGGGAAAAGTTTTATTGGCTTTCTGATGAAAACCCGTACTGAATGAAAAAACTCAATGCACATGTGTTATATTTTTGGACACAAAAAAAAACCTTATTCAACGAACTAAAAGTTACCTATGGTTTCTGTTCAAGAAAGTGTAATTATCATATGTATTATTGTATAACTTAAAAATCGTTGAAAAAAAAATCCCCAACTGTTTGTTTTTAAGTGAAAATGTAACCCTAGAATGTATAATTCATCTTTACATAACTTCAAAAACAACAGGGATATTGGCAATTGACTGTTCTCATGTTTTTCAAAATTTTCAATCAATTTGATCCACTCTTCGTGTTCATGGTTTCCGGTGGCCCTGGTAATGTTCTGTGTCGGTTCGTTGGGGGGTGACACGTGTATATGTATACGAATGCGTATACCTGATTCATACCAACGAACTAAGGCCAGTAGGTGGCGGACTGGCTTGATCTTATGAATCGCTAAGCAACATTGATGAGTTCAAATGAGAAGGCAGCTGCAGTATGTTGTTACTTTTCATGACATTCAACTAGATTGTACCGATACTTTGTCCTGGATAACGATGAATATGAAGAGTACAGTTCTGACCTAAGTCCCAACGATATTTTTACTTTTCCCGAAATCAAGTGCAACGGACTGCGTGGTCAAAGGTTTCAGAAAAAGCTGTTGATGCCTTCCGAAAGGCCATTTTGAATGTAGAAGAAAACGATTAGAATAACTGCTTCCAAAATTACTTTGAACGAATGCAGAAGCCCATTAATATTTGCACTGAAACTTCGAAAAACAATAAAGTCCTTAAAAGCTATCAAATGAGAGACATATCTCATTTTCTCTACATTTCCAGATTCTTGTACGAATCTGGAATTTTAATTTATTAAATATAATTGAAAAATTATTCTTTCTTCTTCTATCAGAAAGCAAAACCTATATATGGTTTTATGATCAGGAAACGAAAAAATGACACAATAAAATCGAATTAAAACCATATAATAACGAAGTTAGTGAAATTTAATTGAATTAACCTCAAACGTCACTCACTGAAAGAGGACATATTGCAATTTCGATCTTCCAGTCATAGACAGCATGTGCTTCATAAGTTTCGGGAGCGGGGAATGCAAAATTAGTTTCAAGTTTCGATGGGTTTCATTATGTCATATAATCATTTCCAAGACCACCAACATCCAACAAACAACGGACTGTTCATACAATATACGATATATTAATAATAAATAAAACAACGAATAGATATTTAAGCTTCTTCCCTGAAAACACTCTCCAAGAGTGAATTTATTTGTAATTCCCTGAGGTAGACACATATCTGCTGTCGAAACGTTGGAATGTTTTAAAGAAGGAAGCTCAAAGATCTATTTGTTGTTTTATTTATGAGAAGTCCGTTGTTTGTAGGAAAGTTGATTGTTGGGTTTCATTAAATCTCCGTAACCAACCATCACAATTTCAATAGGGTCTCTTAAAGTGAGTGACGTTGAGGTTTATTTAAATTAAATTTCACTAACTTCGTCGTTACATCGTTCTATTTCCATGTTCGTTTTTATTGTGTCATTTTTTCGTTTCTGGATCATAAAACTATATTTTGGTTTCGCTTTCTGATAAAAGAAAAAATAATAATTTCTCAACTCCATTTGATAAATTGAAGGGAAATTAGGACGATGGCAGTTTTGAAACGACGTGCAACAGATTTGTACAAAAATCTGGAAATGTAGATGATGGGGGATGTCTTTTAAGTCTTACAATGGGAAGACTGAAACAATTGACCACGTAGTCTGTTCTTGTTTTTGGGAAAATGAGAACAATCGTTGAGACCTAGGTCCCAACTGTATGATGTAACAATTCGATGTGTTCTTGCATTAAATACTCAATTGTTTTCCGGACTGTGTGCGCACTTCCATTGTCTTGGTGAAGGATGATTTTTACTAACGACTAGCGGTGAAGAAATGGTTATGTACGAATTGGTAGTCTCTGTTCTTTGATCTTTCGAAAGAATTGTTGCTACATAAACTGTTTTTCATAAGTTTTTCTTCGTTGGAACATCCAAATAGAAGATTGGAGCTTATTATCTGGCTCCATCCAAATCCAAGATATATCGCTAGTGACAATGTTGCAAAACGTTTCAAATTTTTCAATATCAAAACGGTCCAGACTTTTTTGATACCACTTCACTCTTTTAGCATTATGTTCTCCGGTCAACAGATGCGGTATCCAATGGAAAAGTAACTTTTTCGCGCGTAATTCTTCTCGCAAAATTTCTTATTGAGGTTCTCGAAATCCGCAATGTTGATCTTCCAATCATCCACATTTTCATGAGTGAATACTATTTTTGACGCATCTGCCCTTGGATAATCACTAAGCCATACCTTCTTTCGTTTAAATTCTCCATTCCAATAGGAAAGTGATTGAAGTGATGCTTTATTACCGAAACCGAAACCATTTCGCCGAAACATTATTGTTGAGATAATCGTTTTTGAATATTGTATAAAATTTTTGCTCGAAAATGCTGACGGTTCAATTCCATTTTTCCACTAACTAATCAATTTTGACAGTTTGTTGTGTCAAAAACACAGCACGCATAGAACTAAAATTTTGGATTTATATTAACAAATCATAGAGGTTCATTTTTAGTAGTGATCGTTGATTAATGGTTTCCTCTATGTTCCAGCTTGCAAAACATAAAAGGCATCCCTCGTAACATTAATAAATCAGAATTCCAATTATATATTTAACGCTACATAATGAAATTTCAGTGACATCATATTTCTTACAAGTATTATGTGAGATGATAAAAAGTAAGATCGACCTATCAGAAAGTTTTCCGTAAAACTTAAAGTCAACCTAATTATTAGATAAACCCACAATTTTGTTTCATACTGAAGTAATCAGTGGCATTTATAGATATGTTAAGTCTTGGTAGTAGCTCGAAGAGAATGGCAATTAAATTTTCACTCTTAAAATTTGCCAGTGACTATTCCCACTTTTTTGTGAGATTCCTTTATACGAAAATTTGAACCTGGTAGCTGTCTGAAATGTGTACCTTCTTAGATAGAATATAAACAGAATAATAAAAATGAAATATTAGTTTCAAACTTTTTAGTCATTGAGTGTCACAAACAAAACTGAAAAGCAGAAAAAGGACTTTATCAAATACGGAAAAATTTTATAAAAATCTGTAGTTTTAGCATTTTCCGGAACTCATGGTTAATTATTAACATTTCTTCTTAATATGACGATATTATTATTGATAAAAAAAGTGTTTAGCTGATAAAGCTCTCATTTTCAACGATTTTGCTTATAAGCTTGTAAAACGAATAGATAAACTTACCAAACAATATTCTTATAACACCTAAACTGGAAGGATCCTTTGGCCTGTACATAAAACCAACTACCTTAGCAAAACTCACTTTGTACATTGACAGCATCACAGTTTCAAAAATAACAACCATTGTCGCCAATATTAAAATTTCATTTAACTGTTTTCTTTCCGTTCCACCTTATGCTTGGTTGTAATAATCCAAAACAGTTGTCAACAACATTATTAAATAATTATCACAAGTGCTCTCGTCTGGTCTACTTGAGTTTAACCTCTGACATCAACCAATAATTCTGAATGTCGAAACAATCAGTTCGAAATAGCTCTGAAACCTGATAAGCTCTGTTCTTCTCTCAAGATTAACGAAAGATTAAAGTCTGTAGTTTATCGAAAAGATGCGTCCGAGATGTGTAAATTCGTATCCATAACAACCGTGACCATCCCCTGACGTGGGATGCTATGTATTATTGTGTTTTATTACCTTTATCTCCTTCAATCAATACCCTCAATTGAATCTTTGCAACGTTTGTCGTCTCAAGATGGTATAGGCGAAAGCATTATTTAGTATATCAACAAGTAAATAAGGCGAGAGCTATCACATGGCTTTGAATACGTTTCTGTAGTTAAGTACTAAAAAAATTGTTTTTGATTTGATATTTTATTGAGAATGATAGCATTCATAGAAAAATATATTAACATGCTTAGATTCTAATACGGCTCTATTAATGGTAGCAATACCCTGAGTATAGTAGTTTGATCAATAAAATGAGCATAAGCTTTTTATATTGTAAATATTGGAGAATTATTTAAAAAATATAAATCAATTAGATTTAGGGGAATAATGAACGGCCTTTAAAAATCATATCTACTAGATAAAACACAATATGTTAAGTTAGGGGACAATATTAGTGACTTAGAAACAAATCAGCATGGGGTACTGCGAGGTTCGGTGATCTAACCTATTTAGTACTCACCGAAACCTTAGTTTGAGCCAAAGCAGTTTATTGTTCGAATACTAATTTCATGAGTTTTTATAACCTTGTGCGAAGTTGATTGAACTCGAGAAAATAACTCAGGCCGCCATAAATTTTCCACCTCGTATGGAGTTTATTTCTACGTTTAATCAGCCTATTTGTTTCATGCGAGTAATAAATAGGAGAAATATTTCTTATTTTATGAACCTGTTCATCTATAATTTCTGTTCATAAAAACCTGTAGCTCTATATTTAAATCATTGCTATTCATTATCACTGCCCAACGAATTTTATCAATATTTAGGTTTATCTTATTATAGTCGGAGTTTTTGTAGTTTAGAAAAATTTATTCAGTGAGTAGACTGCTTTGATGCTTAGTTTCAAATACAAATTCCAGAGGACTGAATGACTATCACATCACCTGACAGTTTAAGTTTTATTGGTATTATTCAATATTTAATCTAAAATTTTGTTATTAATATCAGTTATGTTATTAAATTGGATCAATTCTAAGAATGAAAATATGTCTATCAAAATTCACATACCTTCGTTCAACATTCAAAGCTTCTGAACATGAACCCATTTTATTGTACATCCATGACAGTGATGAAAAGTTGAAGTCTCCCACCAGAGTGTACAGGCAAGGCATCTTTGATGTTCAAGCCTCTGCTTCTCATTTGTTTATTTGGTAGAAGCGATTTCATATAAGTGTAAGAAATACTCTTTCTATTTATTTTATAATCGATGATCTTTAAATAAACTTTCTATTTATTTTATAATCGATGATCTTTAAATAAACTTTATTATTAGAAGAGCGAAATGGTTTTCTGCGAATAAAACGGGTGTTCCGCAGAGTCCATCAATTCACAGTCATAGATATCTGAAGTTATCCAAGACTCACAACTAAAATATATATCATGATCACTAGCTGAGATATTGAATTTGAACTAACACAGTTTAGTCCTTAAACCACGTGCATTTTGGTACTGAACATGAAGAGCCATAGATGCAATTAGAACATTTTGGGAGTTTCAGACTAGAAGCTTACAAAAGAATGTTATAGTTTAGCCAAATCAGAGAGTTGATTGGTATGAATTATTTTTGATTCATTTAAACTCTTATTCATTGGAATGTTTTACTCAATAAAATTTTTCATATGAGTATATTTTTGACATTGTTATATACTGTTGATAGCATCAAATCAGTTCAGGACGATTTATTTTATATTTAACATAATATTGAATTTGAGTGCCTTGAATATAGAATTAATATGAAAATAAGTGAGATTTCAGAAGAAAATTACGAAAACCTGCATGAAAAACTTTCAACCTTAGAAAACAAAAAAGAAAAACAGAAGCCTCAGCAACCTATGATCCAAACAGATGTTCTCGAACGGTCAGGTATCACTTTTTATCCTAGATTCATAAATACATCGAACAAATTCTTTGATGAAGTTCAAACGAATCTGCTGAACAAAGGACCAAAATTCACCCCGGAAAACGGCAAATTCAAAACAGACAAGGAAATAACTGGAGTGCAAGCAGAGCTGGCCATCCAAAAACATAAAGATATCATCACCAACTCAAGCCTCTATAAACACAAACTCACAGAAATTATTCGAAAATCTGACATAAAAACAGAATCAGTTGAAAATAATAAAGTCCATATCAAGCAAAATCCTAGCCGAAGATCTCATAATGACTAAAGCTGACAAAGGCAATAGTATAGTATGCCTCAATAAAGACCTATACGAAGAAAAGATGCGGGATGTACTGAAAACAATTGATATCACCGAAATACCAGAAGACCCAACCAAACTTATCACAAAAGAAATCAAAGAAGAGATGAGTTTGTTAGAACACCTAGCACACACAGAATGGAAGAAGAGGAAACTGATTCCAATGAATATTCAAGCTCCAAAAATGTACGGATTGATTAAACTACATAAGGAAGAAAAATCTGCAAGACCTGTAGTGTCACACATGAACACACCATCAGGTAAACTAGCAAAATTCTTGAATCAAAAATTTCTAGATCTCTCGAATTTTCAAGCACAATACACTATCTCTAATTCTGTAGATCTCATACATAAACTTTCGAATCTCACATTCTACCAAAATATTAAGTAAGTCTGTTTCGATGTCAAAATATGTACCCGAACATTCCAACGAATTAGTGTGTTCCCCTTGTTACAGATATCTTATCCGAGTCGAACACACCGCCATATATCACTAATTAGCAATCTTTTTCAAATATACCTATCTCAAAGTTACTTTCAATTTCAATCTAAATTCTTTAAACAAAATTCAGGCCTTCCAATGGGTTCACCTCTTAGCCCTCTACTAGCTGACATTTTCATGAATAATTTAGAGAAAAACTCAATATTAAACACAGATTTCACTAAAAAACACATTACTTTCTGGTACAGATATGTAGATGACATTTTAATTGGTTTTCGTGGTTCAAACAGACAAATTCAGCAATTTTTGAATAAATGCCGCATCAGCTTCACTTCTGAACTAGAAAATAATAACTCAATTAATTTCCTCCACTTAACCATTACAAATTCAAATAACCAACTCACTTATAAAATTTACAGAAAAGAAGCATTCACAGACGCATCGATTCCAATGGACTCGTTCAGTAATCTAAGCCACAAACTAGCTACATATAACTCCATGATTCATAGAGCTTACTCTGTTCCCCTTACGACAGAAAATTTTCAAACCGAACTTAATATCATCAGAAAAATTGCCTCAAATCACAACACACCATAACATTTTCCAAATACAATCATTAAACGCATAGAACAACGTATTACCTCTCAATTACTATATAGCATCGTAGAAACCCCGGAAAAAAGAAACATTAGTCTCAGATACACCGCTGAACTCTCTCATAAAATCAGTAACTACTTTTCCAAATTGAACCTAACTACTTCATTCTCAAGTGGCCCCAACTTAAGCAGATTATTATTCAAGGCCAAACAAAAAACGATAAATTCAAGCAATCAGGAATTTATCAAATCAAATGCAATGAATGTCAGGTAGCCTATGTCGGACAAACAGGGAGAAGTTTTGAAGCTAGATTCAAGGAACATATTTCCTCTGATAAAAATTCCCAATATTTGAACACATAAAATCAACTAACCACTCGATATCATTGAACAATCTTAAAATCATTCAAAAATGTAACAAAGGGAGAGAGATGAATTTGTTGGAAAGTTTGGAGATTAAAAAACTATGTAAAAACCCACAAGTTATTACCCTCAACAGCCAACTAGAGCATAATGGATCGCCACTACTCAATATTTAGGATAAATTTCATTATGTACTTGTACTTGCCTACTCATGTATTATATTGTTATTCACTTGAAAATGACTGTAGGGTCGGAACCGATCGTGATTATTGAATAAATTGTAGAAAAGTGTCTCATTTCGTTTTACTTTTCGTTATATATCGTTTTCGCTCAAATTTAGACGGTCCATATTAGTACTTTGGGTACGGATTACATAGTATATGAAATGTTAACGCAATTATGTATTTTACTCAATGACGAATTTTCAAAAAAAAATAGAACCTAGGAAAATCGACTCGCATCATCAACAAAACAATATATCAGATTATATTTCAACGCCAGGAAACATTTTCAGTAGTCGGTATCTTCGGAAGATACCGGATGATTACTTCGACTTCTTGATTGATAATTCCAGTAAAAAAATAATATTTTAACGCATATCTTCAGAACTCACTATGTCCAATCGAACAAACGTCTGAGCACCCTGAAAGAGGTGAATCTAAACTCAGATCGCTGTGTATTTTTGCCGATGACATAACGATTCTAAATAAAGGATCCATTGAACTGCAATTAGTAACAAAAACTGAACACTCTATGCAAAAAGCTCGGGATTGGTTTGAAGCTAATTATTTACGATTAAATCAAGAAAAAAGCGAAATTTAATAGTCACCACAGAGAAAAATTTAGAAGTTGATGCTGATGCTGATACTCGGTTTGGAAGTAGACAGTTCACTGTTATGTGAAACGCATATAGTACGAATGAAATATTTGCTGCGATTTGTAGAATCCTGATAGTGTGGAGGCTGCAACACGTACAATACGTACCAAGAAAAAATTTCACTCGATATGGTCTCTTAAGGAATCCCTCTTTGGGGAACTGAGACAGGCCCGCCAAATGTTATCATAAAGGAAAAGAGAGCAATGGTAGGAGTTCCACAATATGAAAGTTGCCGATATCTGCTTGTTAATTATCGTATACTCACCGTACCCAGGCATTATTTCATTATGCCTAAGCTATGTCCATGAGCGTAACAGGTCATAGAATTACAGTCTCACAACCACAACACTCGGAATATAAAAAACTTAATAATGCCTCAGCACTGACTGTCCCTCACATATAAAAGTTCTACTTTCACTGGTACTAAACTTCATAACTCTTCAACAACCACAGTCCGAAATGTAAACATAAAATTATTCAAGAAAGCTAACTGCAGTTTTCTACTTGCGGGGGCATGGCATGGCACACTTGAGGATTTCCTCAATAGTTGTGATGAAACGATTTTTTACCTATGGTCACCCCCTAATATTCGAAATTATTTTTTATTTGTTAATGATTTTGATGTGGCAAATGTATGATCTGATTTGACCATTCATTCAAACCTCTATAGAAAATAAATGAAATGTTATTATTGAATTAAAATTCGTGATACTCTATCCTATAAAGATATATCACCTGTTTCAAATTTATATTTACTTTGTGTCAATTTATTATTAGTCCTGCGAGTTTTTTTTTTTGAATTACTCAGGACGATTCAGTTTTTCAAATTGTGGCACACCATGTAATTCTTTGACGATTCAATATATGATATATATGCTAAATTCCATAAATACCAACATACAACGATCTCAGAACTCAACTTCTATTACCTAGCAAGCTGTTACAACAACTGCCATTTCAAAAGTCCTTATTACGTTCTATGATTTTTGTCTAAAATTGTCACTTATTTTGATCTGACTTTTTAGTACGTTATTTAAAATGTACAAAGAGAAGATAGTATTCTATTTATTTGTGAGCATAACCGTAAGTGTCAATGCCAATAGTGCAACGCATAGTAAAGTGGCTAGTAACATTGCTGTGACAGCTGCTGAGGAAGCCAAAGCTGCCCACGAAGCACAGCTGCCTGCAGGTCAGCAAGCTGCTCATCAAGTTAAAGAACAACTTGCAGACAAAGCTGTCGAAGCTGCGAAAGCAGCTCAAGCTGCTTTAGCTGGCAAAGA
Source organism: Cryptolaemus montrouzieri (assembly GCA_013387265.2). Lineage (NCBI taxonomy): Eukaryota > Metazoa > Arthropoda > Insecta > Coleoptera > Coccinellidae > Cryptolaemus > Cryptolaemus montrouzieri. The sequence continues at coordinate 32,021,662 of JABFTP020000144.1, read as the reverse complement.
AACTTACCTTTCAGAGATACATAGGGAGAGAGAAGCTGCTAGAACGATAGGTGAGAAAATATTTACATAATTCCGTAGTATATTAGGAAGTTAATGATGAGTTGTTTGCTTTCCAGTTCAAGAAGAAAGAGCAAGTAAAATAGAGCTCGAAAATACAGCCAATAGTGCTACTCGAACTTCTCATGAAGCACATGCATTAGTTAAACTTTTAGCAACAGCGGGACAATTAGCTCAAGGATCAGGTGCGAATGAAAGAAGTTCTTTGGACCTTCTACGTTTACAGTTAGCGGAAAAGATAAAAGAAATTGAAGCTGCTCGAGCGAAGTTGCAGCAATTATGTAGCGAACTATGTGCAGCTAGAAATGATTTGGCTGCGACTAAATGTGCTGCAAGAAAAGCAATTCAGCAGGCTGCTGAAGCTAGACAGTCTGCTATGAGAGGAAGAAGAAGAGTGCGCAATATTCATAAGATACAGGGTGATACCAACAACAAGAATAAATAATAAATACGTACTGTTATTTAAGTTGATATTTACAATGTTATACAAAATAAATGTTCTAGGAAACGCTATGCTAATATTATTATTATATGAGATTTTATAAACAGATATGGTGAGTTTCTGTATTGAAAAATATTGAAAAGGTTACATAAAATTTGAACACATCCACTTCGTAGTACTATTCTTGGCTAGCAATGCACACATCCCAACGTTGAATCAATGAAATACTTTTGCCTAATCAGCCCCCTCCCTTAATCGAGCAATAAGCTTAATTTTCGCCAAAATAATATACGAGGTTGAGTGCAAATATGGAGGTAATATCAATTATTAAGAAACTAAAATGTTTACAAACATTTTACTAAAATTGTATATCAAATATTCGCAGGAGGAACCTGCCTCTTTCTGATCGCACCCAACGTGACTCTGACGTCACATGCGTGCTGTATTATTTTGTTTGGAAGATATATATATATATATATATATATATATATATATATATATATATATATATATATATATATATAAACAGCTCTACAGGTCAAGTAGGCCCATGGCTTCATTACACGTTCTTCTCCATTTCATTTTATTCATAACTGCTCCCTTTCAGTCCTTCATTCCTAGCTCTTCAATATCTTTCTCTACCATCTTGATCCATTCTGTGCGTGGTCTTCCACTGCCTCTTCTTCCCATTATTCCCTTTGTCAAAACTTGTCTTGTTGTTCTATCGTCTCCCAGTTGGAAAACATGGCCAAGACATGTCATTATTTGTGCTCTAGCCACATTTGTTATTGAGGGTTGTCCATACAATTCTTGAAGCTCGGCGTTCGTTCTCCTTTCCCAACGATTTTCTACCTTTCATCCACCATATATTCTTCTGAGTATTCTTCTCTCGAAAACTTCTAATGTATATTTTTCCCTTCGATTCAACTTCCACAGTTCGCAACCGTATGTTACCACAGGTCTGATGATCTTCTGATAAATTTTCTTCTTCGCATTTTTCGACATATTTTTGGACCTGAGCACTCTGTATAATCCTCCTAAGCATTTTGTTCCTTTAGCTATCCTTTCCTGTATTTCTACTTTCTCCTCCCCTGTTCTCGTCAATGTTACACCTAAATAGTTGAACTGTTCTACCTTTCAAAGCAGTATGTCCTATCTTCACTAATTATTTGCAGATTTGAGTGCCTTTCATTTTCTTGTTGTCCTACTATCATATACCTGGTTTTATTTTCATTTATCATTAAACCCTTTCTTCTTGCAGCGGTTTCTAACTTCCTGAATTCATTCACCATTCACCATTCACTCTTGTTCTGGTCACAATAACTATGTCGTCTGCATACGCTAAAACTTGTGTCTTTTGACTGTATATTGTACCTTTGCTAGCTATACTGCTCTCTTCTATAATTTTATCCGTCACGATATTGAAAAGTGTAGTAAAAAGGGGATCTCCCTGTCTCAGGCCCTTATCAACACAGAGTGATTCCGACTAATGTCCGCTCATCTTAACTTTATAGGTGGTATCCGTCAATGTCATTCTCACTAGCCTCATTAGTTTGCCTTTTATTTTGAGTTCATCCATTGCTTCATATATATACTTTCTTATTATTCTATCATAAGCCTGTTTATAATCGATGAAAAGCATATGGAGTATCATGTTTTGATCAATAGTATTATCTATAATTTGGAAGATATTTAATATTAATTTGATTGAGGATGTCATTACTTGATGAAAATCGATATACATATCATCAATGGAACAAAACTATGCTATTTAGATTTTCACTATATTAACAAAACTATGACCGGTTTCACCACACTGTGGCATTATCAGATAGGTACAAACTAAGAACGGAGTTATTACTTATTTATTAGTCTTATTTTCTACTTAATATTACAATAGATACAAGTACAAGGGGTATGTTGGAAAACCCATCGGAGGTGCTTACTTCATGAATTGAAAAGATTGAGTAAAGGAGAAGGATTTAGATCTAATTGACTATTAAGTAACCTACCTGAATTCTTCTCTCTGTTAATCTCTAAAGTTTCCCATAGATTCTTAATGAGAACCTCTTAGGAGGTACGGATTATTCGGTAAATTGCAGATCTCTATTTTTTGGATTAATTCTATTGAATGTTTGATTGTTCGTTTGTGCGTGATTTCTTCTGCAAATAATCTTTCCAAATTGAAAACTGAAATCGCATTCGACCTCCAAATTAATTGTCGTCACTCTAATTTAACGCTAAAGATCCTATATTTCACAGATTTCACATGAATCATGGGTCATTAGTTATCTTGTTCAGACTGCAATGATTTCTACATAGGTCAGATTGGTAATTCCTCCAAAATTATATATAAAGTGCATCAAACTTCAGTCGTTAAAACTAAACAATATTCAACCTTAGCTAACAACTACATTGAAAATGGCCACTATTTTTCTAGTATTGAACAATTAAAACTTCCAAACTTTCGATGTATTAAATAATAACTGCCTTTCAATACTTGTTGAATAGTGTAATATACCTGGTTTTCCCGAATATAAACAACGATCTATTTATATATATTGCGAATCTGGCTCGAAAGAGAATTGGAGTGGACTGTATTTAATTAAGATGTCAAAACTAAGGAAATTGGCTTTCAAAACATTACATTTTGTAGACGGAGTTAAGGGCGAGTTAGTTCTTTCACTCCTGCCTTCTATCTCTGGCCATAGATTTTTTTCTTTGTAATTATCTCAGCACCAATTGTACGTAGGTTTTTGTTGATAAATTGCACTATTGCAGTAAAGCCGAGAAAAAATAACTTCGAAAATTTATGTGAAAAAGCGAACGTTCCAGAAGTCAGCGAGCGAATCGGCCCACTGTCTCCTCTCTCCAGGTTTCCACTGAAGGCTTTGATTTTGAAAGTGGGGGAAAACGGTGCACAAGGGTAATAAGAAAATATTTGAATATAGGATGAAATAATAAAAACAAACAATACTGATAATAAAAAATACCCACTTTCCTAACACAAGGCTTAACATATATGCTACCTAAGAACTATAGAACACAAGATCCGTCTTAGTATAGGCCGATCACTTGTCTGCCAACGCTCTACAAAATACTCAACTCATGCATATCCAATAGAATAAACAAACACCTTGATGACAACCAAATAGTATCAGAGGAGCAGAAGGGATGCACAGGGAAACGCCACGGGTGAAACGAACAGCTTATCAACGATTCTGTGATAATGAAACCAGCACACGGGGGACGGGGGGCATCGGAATTTTCATTCAGCTTTTCTCGATTATCTGAAGACATGCGATAGTAACACTCAATCTTTGTTCGTCGAAGTATTACAGATATACAAAATCCTTCCAGTTCTGGTAGAGTTCTTGAAGACAACAATGACATACTGTCTCACGTCTCTGCAGGTTAACATTAAGTCAAAATTAAGTCAATTGAAACCGACGAGATACTCATACGTCGAGGATTTTTTCAAGGAGACTTTTTGAGTCCACCATGGTTCTGTTTGGTAATGAACCCATTGTCTTCAATGTTGTATAGAACAGGATACGGATTAAGGATTAAAGCAGATAGGAACTATCACATAATCTCCCACCTGCTGTATATGGATGACAACAAATTATATGCTTCGAGCAAGAAGCAATTGGATGATCTGCTGAAAACTGTCTGTAAGTTCTCGGCAGATGTTCATATGGAATTCGGGATTGAAAAATGTAAGACCCTTAACATTCAAAGAGGGAAAGTCACAGCTGGTGAAACACAACTTCCTAATGGTGATATTATACAGTGTATGATGAATGGTGGAACATACATATATCTGGGATACCAAAAAGTCAGATTGCTAGACCAAAAACAATCAAAGGAGAAGATTCGTTCAGAGTACAGTCAGATTCTGAAGACTGAGGTGAAGTCAATGTTGAACTCGGGGAATCTTGTCTAAGCAATTAACATCTACACCATTCCAGTGTTGCTTTAGTCATTTGGAATAATCGAATGAGCTAAGACAGAACTTGATGATATTCAGAGGCAGACACAAACGATGCTGACAAAATACAAAATCGTCCGTGATGAGAACAACTTTGAAGCGGACACAAGGAGGACGCGGATTGATGGATGTTGTCAATTTACATACCGAACAGATCATAAATCACAAAAAGTTCGCACTGCTGACCTCCACAGAGTGGTATCGTTGGCTAATAGCGAATATACACCTTCCAACCTTCCTTCAGTGATGACCTGCTGAATCTACCGTTCCTATTAGATACTGAAAGACAAGAGCAATGATCAAAAAAGGAATTGCATGGACGACATCACCATGAGATCAATCAGCCTCACATCTACATGAAAGCTTCCAACAAATGGTTGATGAAAGAAGAACTATTCGCGGAAGAAGAAGAATTCCTTATGGCCAATTAAGACCAAGTCATCGCTACTAACAACTACAAAAATTCATAATTAAGGACGGAACATTACAAACAGATACGTGCAGGAAATGCCATATAATATCGGGGACTATACATCGTATTACGTCTGGCTGCGAACAACTGTCCAATACAGACAATCTTCACAGGAATAATCAAATGTGCAACATTATCCATCAGAAACTTGCACATGAGTACGGACTTCTGAATGCCTTCCAGCCATAATACTAGTATCAATAATAATAGGCCGGACATAGTGGTGTATGATAAGAGAGCCAGAACAGCAATGCTGGTGAATGTCGCCATACCGAATAATAACAACGTGCTGAACAAGTTCCAGGAGAAAAATAAACAGACTTTGCTATTGAGATTGAGCAGGTGTGGCACCCCGATAAAATACATTAAGTTCCTGTCATCATTTCTTCGATTGGGTTAATATCTAAAAGTTTACATGATGGTCTTAAGAAATTAGGATTGCATAAGAATACCTAAATAGAATTGCAAAAGTTGTAATTCTCAATATATGTAGAATAATGACAAAACTTATGTCAAGTATATTGTAATCGAGCCTATTCCTTTGATTGCTGCATCAAGGAAAGAGAAATTATATCCAGTTAACAACTGAAATAGTTGCGCAAGTCTACGATAATAATAATAATACATACACAACACTAAAATAGGTGAAATATTGAAAATGAAACGAAATCAATAAAAGAATGTAAATCATTTTGCGGATCCTCAACAATATATATTTCATATCACTCTGTACTTGGGGTTCATACTGTCTGACGATAAACAAGAGTTGAAAACCGCGGTGATAGTGATCTATAAATTAAATTTATCTGTTGATAGTTAAAATCATAGTAAAAATTCCTTTTGTGTTTTGCTGAAGTGCCGTCACATAAGTTACTGGGGACCAGGTATTGCAGATACGATTCGGAAACAATTCGCAACACCATTCATGCAATTTTCCCACCGCTTTCATTGATTCGTAACACGGTGCATTATCTTTATGAAACATCACTTTTTTCTTTATAGATTGGGGATATTTTTTCGTGATTTTATCGTACGAGCGATCCAATAACATTGTAATCTAACCACTCTCGATGCCCCCTACAATGAAATCACTATATATAATACCTTGCGCATCCCAGAATACTGATAGCATAATTTGCTAGCCGGTCGTGCAGTCCACTCGGCTGTCGATTGTACTCAGGAGTATAGTGATGAGGCTAAATTTCATCCAATGCCATATCTCGCGGGAAAAATTCAATTTATTTCGGTTGAATATCGTTGGACATTGATGCGAATCATCAGCACATTGTTTTTCATCGATTGTGAACTCGCGCGGCACCCACTCTGCACAATGCTTTCGAATAACAAATATTCTTGCATAATATGTCCAACATCTTTTGATATTTTCAGAGTCTTGGCTATCTCAATCAACTTCTTTTGCGGTTAGTCATAATTATTTTGTGCACTTTTTCGCCCATAACAGTCTCCTACTTGCTGCGTCTTCGGTGCTCATTTTGCCCCTTAGAATTTGGCAAATCACATCTCAACTCCAACTGATGTTCATAAAGCTTTAGTTTCACAACTGTTTTTCTCATAATAAAGCAATGTTTTCCTTTTTTCACAATAACAAAAGTTTTTCAACTTACAATGTTATATTTCGAGAGCCAATCGCCCGCGAGTTGTCAAATTTATACACGAGTTGTTTGAAGGTTAGTACTACGATAAACCCATACCACTATTATTCCTATACTGCGATTGAGAAAAAAAGTGAAGAAATCATATCTCTGAAGGCCTATTGGTACGATGCGCAAGCGCCAAGACATCCCGCTGTTTCCGGTTTTATCAGTAAGCGACGCTATCAATGATATGATATTGTTTTTAGTGTTCTGACAATATCGATGATTTTAAGTTTTGAAAGAACATAATATGGACGCTCTGATTACCTGTCATCTCATTTAATTGAAATTTTATTATTTCAGAATTTTATGTGAAATTCGAAAGAAAATGGAATTGTATGGAAACTCGGCTAAATAGGGGCTACACACATACATACAGCAGTGGAAAGCGTTCTGCTTAGGCCTGTAACAATAATTTTTCTACCTGTGAAATATGTTACACTAGCTCGGCAGCTCTTCGGCGGTGGCAAATTGGGCTAGGGCATTTCGAGATTTCAGTGTCAATAAAAATGCAGAAATTTTCTTGAAAGGTTGGGCACCACAACGGTTTTATTTTTTATAAGATGTTGAATATAGTATAGGGTGAAAGAAAAAACGTTGAAAAAAGTTTACAAGGTAAGTATGCAAAATATTCTACAAATCTCAGTGAGATTCTGAGAAAGGCCGTTGGTGATCACCTTGAGACTTACAATCAATTCTATAAAATTCTAAATAGAACACCAAACAACCAAATATCACAAATAAGTGAAAATGAAAGTGAGCTTTTGTCAAGGGTGAATGACCCCACATTTGATTCTTCATTAGAACTGAAATCATCAACAGTGAATGGAGAGCAAAAAGAGCCAATGGACATCCCGAACTTGAAGATGGCTATTACTGGTAAATCAGATGAATCGTGGCAAATACAGAACAAGAAAACGAAACTCAACGCGACAATCACACTACGTTGGGGGCAAACATAGAGGTAGAACCAAAGATCCAGAATAGGAACAAATATACGAAAGAGAAACAATTGGTACGCGGTACTGAACAATCATCTTCCTTTACAGCTGTTCCCAAGCATATCTGGGTACACCTTGGACGTGCGGGTCTAAACACAACGGAGGACAGAGTTCGTAATCATTTACGAAAAAAATTCCCAACTAGGAAATTCACCATCAAGGGTCTTCTTATAAGAGAGGATGCAAGGAGTAGATCCTTCAGTGTGGGTGCTGATACTGATCTAATGGAGGATCTATATAAAGGCGAAAACTGGCCATGTAATATTGCCATTAAAAGGTTCAGGTTTTTTCGACCCTCAAATCCCATCAGAACCTGAAAGGAAAATAAACTGCGACAAAAATTATTTCGTAATTATTAACAGTAATCTACAGTCCATAAATAATAAAGTGGACATGTTGAGAAGCTTTCTGTACGAAAAAAGGGTTGACGTTGCTTGCATAACCGAACAATGGGCTACCGAAGAAATCTTGCACCCAACCAACTTGGAGGGCTATGTCATTGCGGATTCATTCTCCATAGCAACGAGCAGATGTGGAGGAGTAGCTATAGTGGTTTGTAATGGAGTGAAGTATCAGAAATTGCATAAAATAAATAAAATGAGCATAGAAAATCATGTTGAGGCGGCTGGGGTTCGCTTGGTCGCTCAAAACCTAGCTGTGGTGTCGGTGTATAGACCTCCCTCTGGGAATTTTACAGTTCTCACTACGCAACTAAATCTATGTCTGGAAGAGATCACAGATAATAATTACCATAAAATCTGCTTAGCAGGTGACTATAATATTGATCTTCTAAAACCTAGCAATAATAGAGATGAATTATTGGAAACTTTCGAAGCTTTTAGTCTAAGGCCAATTTTCAAAGAACCTAGCCGAATAACAAACAATAGCGGTACGTGCATTGATAATATCCTTTCAAATTTAGAAAACCATACTTGATAAACCTTAAAGACACATATGACCCGTACTTTTTAGACCACTTGGTGCAAGGGATCAAATTGCATACCAAATCTGCGCAGGAAAAAATACTACTATCAGACACAACATAAATGAGGAAAATACCAAAAAATTCATACTGGCATTGCAACTGGTGAACTGGAATGCCCCAATGAAACAAAGAGCAGAGGACTCATATGAGAATTTCCATGACATGTTTCAGCATTGTTTCAATGATTCGTTCCCTAGAATAGCCGTGAGAGAGAGGCATATCCGTAAACATAACACTAGACCAAATAATGGCATTTCAGCCAAGGGCAATTGAAGCAGCTCAGACTATTCAGAGGGCCCAGAAAACAGCAGAGTCAAGAGAACTACTAACGATCCTGAAAAAACATCTGAGACAGAGCTATACTAATGATAGAAAGATTCATAACTCTCAACAAATTGAAGAAGCAGGAAATAAAACCAAGACCATATGGAACCTCATAAATAAAGAAAGTGAAGTCATGAGGGTTAGACATGAGAATGAGTCAAACTTGACTGCAGACGAACTCAATGACTTCTTCTCTTCAATCAAGGAGTCCGTGATTGGTCAGTGTGAACTATCAATAAGTGAAGAAACTGAAATGCTAAAAAATCAGAAACCAAGGTCAGCAGTTGGATACAATTATATGTTTAATTATTCTACTACCAAGTATGAACTTGCAAGTGTGGTTAAAAACCTTAAAAGTAAGCACACCGCAGATGTATATGGAATGAATACTGTCCTAATTAAAAAAGTGTACCCTATCATCTCAAACTTTCTGTGCCACGTCATAAACCTGTGCCTGCAGCAGGGTGTTTCCACAAGAACTCCAGCTAGCCAAGGTTATACCTGTTTTGAAGAAGGAGGTAATCAATAATTGTAACAATTATCAGTCTATATCAATTCTCCCAGTGATTTCAAAATTATTTGAAGAAATTTTAAAACGAAGATTGGTTGGGTTTCTGGGTAGAGCAATCCACAGCAACATGGTTTTCGATCGCATAAATCAACAGCAACTGCATTGATTGAGTTAGTAGAGGGGATTGCTGAGGCCCTGGATCACTATCAGGGAGCGGAGATATTGGCCTGTGATCTTAGCAAGGCATTCGATTGTGTGATGGGGGAGGTTCTGCTGAGAAAATTTGAGCTCTATGGAACTAAAGGGACAGCTTTGTCAGTGTTTGTGTCCTACCTGTCTGATAGAGTGCAGCTGGTGGAGTGGAAGAACAGTTGGTCAAAGGAAAAGTCAATCGAAGTTGGCGTGCCGCAAGGTTCAATTTTGGGGTCACTTCTAATCATTCTCTACATAAATGACTTGCCCGAAAATGTTTCCTGTACCAGAGCCTGTTTGTATGCCGATGACACTAACTTTTTGAATGTAGCAACTTCAGGAGCAGATCTGTCCAATCAAACCATGTGTACGCTTGCACAAGCTAGTGAATGGTTCAATGTCAATATGTTAAAACTAAATAACGACAAAACCCAGCGAATCTGCTTTGGTACAAGAGGTCCACCTTCTAACACCATCAAATTCCTCGGAATAACTTTCCATAGCGACCTCAATTGGAACGAACACATCACGGCACTAACCAAAAGATTATCCACTGCCGTGTACACTGTTAGAAGAATGAAACAAATATCAACACATGATGTATGTAGACTAACATATTTTTCCAACTTCCACTCTGCAGCAACCTACGGCATACTGCTGTGGGGTCACAGCTCAGGACTGAAAAGGGTGTTACTAAAGCAGAAGGAAGCTATAAGAGCAATGTGCGGCGTTCCATATACCACAAGCTGTCGGCCCCTATTCAAATCCCAGGTGCTAACTGTGAAGTCTGTTTATATTATCACCTGCCTGAAGTATGTTTTCGACAGCAAAGAAAAATTTACAGCAAATGGGGCATTTCATCAGTATGGAACTAGGGGAAGGGATGATTTGAACATCACTTACCAAAGAATCAATAGAACCAAGATGGGAGTTAATCATCTCTGCATTAAACTTCATAACAAACTGCCCCAGGATATAAAGATAATCAAAAAGAAGACAAGGTTTGTGGTGTTTGTAAAAAGGATTCTGCTTGAGGACACCATATACATGGTAGAAGAATTTTTAAATAAATGACCAATAATTTATTTCAATGTAGTTCGTGAACTAATTTGTTTATTGTGTAATTGTGATATACAAAATGATATGCTGATTTAAATGACATGCCATGTAATTTTTTTGTTCTTTGCTTTTGATGGCGAAATAAATAAATAAAATGAAAATAAATAAAAAGTATCTGATGAAACTCTTGATAGCCCTTGCGATCAGTTATAAGAGGATGAGTATTAACTCTGATAAATAATATGATAGTGTAGATTTGGCACATTGTGATATTCCATTATATTCATCAATACTGTTGAGCTTAGGTTTGAGAATTTATTAAACATTATTTTGAATGTCTTGCTTATGTCAACACGGATTTATAAATTGCTGAAACCCAACACGTCTTCCTTGTTCGAAGAGTGATCCAAGAATGATTACTACAAGATTATTACACTCAACTTTCCATATTTACCATGGAATTTGAATAAAACGTTGTAGGTTTAGGAAGAAATAGGTGAAAAGTAAGTTTCACTTTTATACCATCTTCTATAAGAAGCGATTAGGAAATCACAATAAATCTAAGAGTCTGAGATTATATTATTTTTATTGCACCATAATAATTTTACAGATAACTATGTCTTTTCAATATAACCATTCATCATGTTTTGAAGAGAATACCACTTTCAAGCAATCTTTTTTCTCAAAAGTTGAGAGAGTCTTTTGTCATTTAATCTAAATTTTGACCTAGACTGTTACTTATTATCAATGATGATGAAAAACTATTTCTGGTATAAATAACTCAAACAACTTCATCCACTCCTTTTGTGGATATACTTAAAATGTTTACTCCACTAAAAATATTTAGATTAATTCACTTTTCGAAATCCGAACATATTATGCATAAGTACATCTTTGCATATGTCCGATACCGTTCCCTCAGAATACTATGGGGTGATTGCGTTCCAAGTAAATTGATTTACGATATAAAGAAATTAATGACCTGATCAGATCGGCAGGCAATGTTATTATTGTAGAATATTAATTTTTGACGTTCGTGAACCGAATTTCTTGAATTTCCCACATGTGGTTTTCTGCCCTCAACGCATAAATAGTTCTGCTCATGGGACCTGAGAAAATACTAAGTTCGGTTCATACTACCCTTACCTGAAAAAGTTGTCCATCTCCAATTTAACTCGCTGGCGTCACAGTGCCGCATTCAGATCCTAGCTATCGGTGCTTCGGAATGTATCTGTAGTGAATCTCCTTTGTATATTTATTTTACTTGTGTGTTGAAATAACCGATGAAATAGTGTTTATCAAGACTTTGGAGTTCCGCATTGGATGAAAATGTAGAATTATCTCTTCAAATGAAAGAAGTATTGAATTCCAAAGGGAAATTAAATATTTCAGTTCTCATTCAATTATAATCCGTCATAAACCTACCGATATAATAATCTATAATTCTTCATTGTGCCGTAACCAGCATGAAATGTTAGCATTATAGTTTTATCCATAGATTGGTTCAACATTACATAATCACTACTAATGTCTAAAAGATCTAATAAAGAAAGCCAGGCATTCTTGATGAAGCGATACACAAGAACGTAGTTTTTCGTTTTGATATACAAAATAATTAAAATAATCTTTTGGGGATTTCAGACTTTCCAAATATAAATTATAACTTCCATTTCTTCTGTATCAGTAGTTGTTAGATGAAAAAAAATTCTATTATAATTTTGCCATTTCATGTAACAGGGATAAGAATTTTAAGCGAGTTGTTCATAGCTAAGCAAGGGAAATTATTTTTAGAGTGTACGATTTCATGCGACTATTCAAGATTCAAGATTCAAATTTATTAATGCTTTATACAAAGTATCTTAGTATATGCACAAGTCAAAATATATAGATATGTTGTCAAATAAAAAATGCAATAATATTATAACGAAAACACATACATGGTCAACACAAGTTGAGAAAAACGATTGTATATATAAAACAGATAAATAAATAGCATAAAATAACTAGTAACTAGTCATCCTTCCTTTTATCTCCCAAACTAGTGAAATCGAAATTAAAATATTCTTTGATATTATAAAATCATTATTCAACAAAACAGTTTTCATCACTTCTTTCAATTTCCTTATAGGAAGGGACCTATAATCGACTGGTAATTTGTTATAGAATTTATAGGAAAGAAAATTGGGACCATTCTGTGACTTATGTAATCGAACAAAAGGAACGCAGAGATCGTCTTTGAATCGTGTATTATACGAATGCACATCACTGTGCAACTCAATATTATTGATGTTCGTATGTGCAAATATAAAAAAGCGAAAAATAAAAAGACTTGGCAGTGTAAAAATTGCAAGGCGCTTAAAAGTTTTTTTACAGCAATCTCTATACTTTACACCACCGACGATTCTGACTGCACGCCGCTGTAGTCTGAACATTCTCTCGACTTCACCTCCAATCTCCCAGGCCAAAGGTCCATATGTTAGGTGTGAATCGCAGAGCGCATGATATGCAGTGTTTTAATACTTAAGAGGACACAGAAGTCCTCAAATTTCTCAATACAAAAATATTTCTGCTAAGTTTTTTATTGAGTTGATCTATATGGAACCCTCTAGGTAAGCTTCGTGTCTATATAGATATATGCTGGGGGTAGGGGTTGATCTGAGAAGTTTCGAATTATTTCGAAAAATGCTCCCCTCGAAACAAAAATCGACGTGTCTTGGTGTTTTCGCTAATATTACTCATTTCGGATTATAAATTATATATATATATATATATATATATATATATATATATATATATATATATATATATATATATATATATATATATATATATATATATATATATATATATATATATATATATATATATATATATATATATATATATATATATATATATATATATATATATATATATATATATATATATATATATATATATATATATATATATATATATATATATATATATATATATATATATATATATATATATATATATATATATATAATATTCGAAATAATTCGAAACTTCTCAGATCAACCCCTACCCCAGCAACCCTAACTTTGAAATTCATCATAGGAATAAGGGTCGAGTGGCACCTTACTGAAAAGGTCTGTCAATTCTCCACCTTGATTTGTCATTTTAGAATTTTAAATTAACATACAGGGTGTCCCAACCAAGGGTGAAGTTGAATTCCTGGAAATCCCAAGTACTAAATGAAATAGATTTATTTTGGCATAATGCCAGCGCAGGTTTATGCTCGGTCTAGAAAAACGACCTACACTTGTGAATTTGGAGTTGGTGCAATCAACCCCCTATTTCCAGCATCCTCAACTCAAAAATCATTCGATCGATAATAGGTCAAGTGGCACCTCGTTGGAAAGGTACTGCAATTTTCTCTTCGAATTTGGTATTTTCGAAATTCAGAATCATCATACAGGGTGTCCCGAAGCAGGAACATTGAAAATCCAAATAACTTTTGAAACTGGTTCATTTCGGTATACGAGAACATGTTTGATCCGAGAATAGGACTTTCTTGTGTGGTTATAGAATTTTTGCAATCAACCCTTCCATTCAGCATCCCCAACTTGAAAATCATACAAATAATTCAAGTGGCATATCTTCAGAAAGGTTTTTGAATTCCAGAATGATTAAAGCATTTCATTCAGTTCGGCTCTCCATACAGGATGTCGCTTTCGAAAAATTCAATATCGTCATTTGAAATTATCAACTAAAATTAATTCAAAACTGTTAAAAGTATTGGGGTACGATGTGTTGAGCATCAATTACGAAGAAATAAAGCTGATTTCTGCATTGAAAATGTTCACATTTTTTCATTTCCATCTGGCGTGCAGTCATCTGTTATTTCTCATTTTGCAATGAAATATTATTATTATTCAGATCAGTTCCTCATTATTGTTGTTGTTCGTCAGTTGAAATTAATCTGAAAATGGTTTATTCCACTGAGGAAAGGGTCGAAATTGTATCGACGTATTTTCGAAATAACAGTTGTGCCAAAGAAACGGCAAGGATATTCGATAGGAACCATCCTGAAAGAGAAAGGAGTCAGTCACCAGTACGTTAAATATTTGGTTGACAAATTCCTAGCTACGGGTTCGGTGGCAATCAAAAACATGAAGTGGCATGTCCTGTCAGAAATGAGGCAACGGAAGTGGCAGTAGTGGGTCATCTACAAATGGAGAATACTACTTCGATCAGAAAACTATCTCGTCTGACTGGTGTATCAGCTACAACTGTCCATAGAATCGTGAAACATCACAAATTTCACCCTACAAGGTAAAATTAGTGCATGAAATAAACGAAGATGATCCAGATCGTCATTTACAGTTTTGTGAAAATCTAAGTGAAAACCTAAACGCTAATCCAAATTTTCTGAATAACATCTGTTTTTCTGATGAAAGCACCTTTATGCTCAGTGGTGAAGTGAATAGACATAATTGTCGATATTGGGACACACAGAATCCTCATTGGTTTAGAGAGGCCCACACGCAAAGGCCTCAGAAGTTGAACGTTTGGGCAGGAATTTTGGCAATCATCTAGTTGGGCCTTTCTTTATTGAGGGTAATCTGAATGGAAATGGCTACCTACAGTTGTTAGAGGAACACATACATCCTAGATTGACAGAAATTTTACAGAACGATCCAACTCTTTCTGAGGACGAAATGCGTTTTCAACAAGACGGTGCTCCTCCGCATTATGATGCTCAGGTGCGCCAATATTTAGACGAAAATTTCCCAGGAAGGTGGATTGGTAGAAGAGGACCTGTTGAGTGGCCAGCCAGGTCACCAGATTTAAATCCCTAGATTTTTTTTTGTGGGGCCATCTAAAATCTAAAGTTTATGCCACAAGACCAGAAAACCTGGAGGAGCTGCGGATGAGGATTATCACAGAATGCCGACTTTTGACTCCTGAAGTTTTCGCTAATGTGAGAAGAGAGTTCGAAAATCGTCTGTATAACTGTATGGAGGTGGGCGGAGGTCATTTTGAACAATTGTTGTAATAATCAAGTAAGTTTTTGTTTTCAATTGAATACAAGTTCAATAAATCTCGTTTTCCTGTTTAGATGAGCATCCAATCAGTTTCTCCATCATCCCTCATCCTGATCCTCACGCCAGAAAACCTCGATTGCCAAACTGAAACCAATGCCTCAGTGATTCAGAAAATAGAAAAATCTTTCTGGAACTTTGCCACTCAACCTGTAATCACTTGTATGATTTTTGAGTTGGGGATGCTGAATGGAAGAGATTGATTGCAAAAATTCCATATTCACGCAAGAGAGTCTTATTCTCGAATCAAACATAAACATGTTCTCGTATTATACCGAAATGAACCAGTTTCAAAAAGTTATTTGGGTTTTCAGTGTTCCTGCTCCGGGACACCCTGTATGCTGATTCTGAATTTCGAAAATACCAAATTCGAAGAGAAAATTGAAATACCTTTCCAACGAGGTGCCACTTGACCTATTTTCGATCGAATGATTTTTGAGTTGGGGATGCTGGAAATAGGGGTTGATTGCACCAACTCCAAATTCACAAGTGTAGGTCGTTTTTCTAGACCGAGCATAAACCTGCGCTTGCATTATGCCAAAATAAATCGATTTCATTTAGTATTTGGGATTTGCAGGAATTCAACTTTACCCTCGGTTGGGACACCCTGTATGTTGATTTAAAATTCTAAAATGACAAATCAGAATGGAGAATTGACAGACCTTTACAGTAAGGTGCCACTCGACCCTTATTCCCTATGATGAATTTCGAAATTAGGGTTGCTGGGGTAGGGGTTGATCTGACAAGTTTCGAATTATTTCGAAAATGCTCCCCTCGAAACAACAATCGACGTGTCTTGGTGTTTTTCGCTAATGTTACTCATTTCGGAGTTAGAGGGGTCAAATTTTCGTTGGAACACACTGTATATATATATATATATATATATATATAGGGAGGGCAGGGCTGGTTCTAACAAATTTTGTATTATAGTTTATATTTTCTTTGGTAACGAATTTTTAGTTTAATTTTAATTGAAAACATGCTTTGGTTATTCAGTTATGATATTAGTAGCAAAATACATTCGGTATGTAAGTGCTTTTAGAAAGAGAGCCGTCAAAACCAAAAGTCATTTGTTAATATGTGCCCCGCATTTGGGGCAAATATTAACGGAGCTGGTACGTTTTAACGTAAGGGCAATTATTAACAGAGACAATTTTTTAGGAAATACTTGAATAAAACATCATTTACTCAAACAAAAATATTGTATTATAGATAATATATATATTAAAATATATAAACAAGTTAACAACAAATTAAACTATACGTTTTAAAGTTACTAAAGTTTTCATAATCAATCTTTAAAGTTTTTATCAATCAATACTAATTAACCACCATATCTACTGAGTATTAAAGCTTTTAAGCCTAGAAACATTAATTGAAATAGTTTAAGCTTAACAATTAAGTATTACGTAATCAGTCGCATAAAGTTTTTGGTAAGTATCAACAGTTTTAAAGAATCTAAATGTTACCTTAAACAATTAAGTATTTAAACAAGCGTTCTAACAGCGTTAAATAATACTTTTAGTATCAGTCTTTAAGTTACACTAGTTCAAATGATCTTTATCTAATTTGTACTTAAAAGTAGACAAGAAATGTGTGCCTGTATAGTTTGTTTTTGTCAAAATTAATCAGAATACTCATCATCTGAGAAACAGTTGAGGCATATGTATTTTCTGATATCACCCTTAATACAGGTAATGTGAGCCCATCCTTTGCATGAAATACATTGTATCCAGTCAAGTCCAGATGCATCGTCATTATAAGACTCAGCGCAAACTAAACAGCAGCAGGTATCTTCTTCACTGTCATCCTGAAGAATATGTTTCTTCACCTTTTCTACTTCTACTCGCCGGGTTGATTTACCTTTACCTTTACCTTTCCTTTACCCTTATTTTTAATTTCAGTCTGACTAGTTTTTCTCTTTTAGATGATTTTAATTTTCTTCTTCCTCTAAGGCCAATTTTTCGGGAGTATCAGTGAGAATAGTGGATTTCCTTGAACGCTTTCGTTTAGATTCGACTCGTGGAGGAGCTTTTGGAAGGGTCTTACTGTTTCTACATTAAATTTTTCTGTAGGATTCTTTGATGGTCCTGGATCATTTGACGGTCCTGGTTTATTTGGCGATGCTGATATATTTGAAGGTCCTGGTTCATTCGATAGTCGATGCTTATCTGATGGTCCCGGCTCATTAGAAGGAACATGCGATAGCTGATCAATTACCTCTGAAATACTTATGTGAATGTCAGGCATGTTATCTAAAATTTCATTTTGAATTGAAGATTCTAGATTAAGTGATACTTCTTCTGGATTGACAGAACTATCTCCTGGCTGAAGGGATCCCTGGTTTCCCATCGAAGCAGTATTTGGATGGGGACGATCAGTTACAAATGATGGTGCGAAGTCACAGTCTTGAAATACATCTTCATTGCACGGCCAAATGCCAGCTTTTTAAACGAGTTGATGATATTGTTTTGAGTGAATGCCAGAGGAAATGCTTCTTTCACAATGCCAGGAGATCGTAGATGGTCATTGTCTTCCCGGATGATTAACCATCCAGTTCGTTTGCTGCCGGCTAATATAATTCTTAAACGGTCCATACACACCGACATCCAGTGGTTGGAGATTGTGAGAACAATGTGGTGGGAAAGACAAAAGAATGATATGGTTGTTCTTTGCCTTCGTGACGACTTCCACATTGACATGAGAATGATGGTTATCCAACAACAATAAAACTGGTTCCTGCTCTGATGTTTTAACATGTTTCAAAAAGTGGTCAATAAATTTCGAAAATTCTTTTCTGACATCCACCGGAACTATTTCCTAGACCAACACACCCGGGCGGTCCATTTTGGATGAATAAATCACTGTATCTGATCCGTGGAAATATGAACATACATGGTATGAAATTACCAATAGCATTTGCCGCTGCCGCAATTGTGACGAGAGTACCCCGTTCCGCAGACGTAACAGCTCCTACCTGCTTGGAACCTCGTTGAGCTACCACTTTCTTGGGTTTCTGCACTGTCGTCACTCCCGTCTCATCTACGTTCCAGATTCTACTCGGAGATATATTGTATCGTTGAAGAACTTCTCGATATTTTTCAAAAAATGAATGAACATTTGTACGGTTAAATGATGTTGCTCTGCTTAAGCTTGTCGCCTCAGGACTCCGAATAGACAAGGATGCGTTGCGTTTCATAAAACCAGCGAACCAATCTTTGCCAGCCTTTCCGTCTCTTTTCCAAGATTCTGGAATATTATCTATTTTGTATGCAATGGCTAGCTCATAAGCTAATTTTTGACATCATCTGGTAGCAATCCAAAATAGATATTAGAACATTTCACTAAATAATCTGCTATCATTTTTTCTTGGTCAAGATTGAAAACGAGACGATTTTTTTTATAACCCACATCAACAGGAATCCCCGCCTTTTTTTTCTTTACGTATTTGTACAGTGTTACATGACAGATGTCATACTCCGCAGCAACATCTCTAAATTTTCTATTATTTGTTATAATTTCTTCGGCTGCCAGCTCAAATACTTCTTGAGACGTGGAACCTCGTGCGCTCTTCCTTTATATCCCTCATCCTATAACAAAACACAGTTATTGCACAAAATAATCGTTTAATATCAAACACCTACATATGGGGTAAATATTAACATGTTAATATTTACCCCGCTCAAATTGTTAATTTTAGCCCCAAGATCATTTTTTATACTTCATCAATTACAGAAAATAATCTAGTAAGAATAATTACAAACAATTATTATAGTTTTAAAGTCTACAGAATAGAGATTAAATTAAGATAAAGTTTGATTCAATTTAGCGAATAAAAAATATCTTAAATCAATTTATTACGAAGTACAAAAAGTTCGCTAACCTGTAAATCCGAGGGTCCTGTGCACAACTATCACTAGCGACGGCCGGTCGAACACTGACAAGTCTGGATACGATCGGCTGTGTTTATAGAGTATTCTAATTCGAGTATCATTCTTTTGACACTTCGCGTTTGGCGGGAATAAGCTTGTTAATACTTACCTCCGTTAAAACCAGCCCCGCGCTCCCTATATATATATATATATATATATATATATATATATATATATATATATATATATATATATATATATATATATATATATATAAATAGCTTAACAAGTATGCTGTAGAAAATGATCAACCAATTTATTGAAGAAAATACAGAAGCATATTCTGTCTAGTCTTATTATACTATTTACTACATTATTATCTGTTGTCTTGAACGTTCTTGAAGAGAATTATATCGATCTTCTACCGTGGTCATCCTGCTCCCCAGATCTGAATCCCATCAAGCATGTGTGGGACACCCTAAAAAGAAATCTCCTGCGACAAAACGTCTTCCATCATGAACAGAAGCTTCGATCAGCAGTTCAGGGGCTTGGAATGACTTAGGCCAAAATGTAATAGACAATTTAATATTGAGCAAGAAAGATTTCTATAAAAATTCGAATCATCAAATTCATATTTTAAAGATATTGGTAAGTGTTCCTAGTCTTTTTGAGGTGTTTAATACGAAAACCTTAATTTGATGGCAATCTTCGAAGACTTTCATTACAATTCTGAGTATTTATATATATATATATATATATATATATATATATATATATATATATATATATATATATATATATATATATATATATATATATATATATATATATATATATATATATATATATATATATATATATATATATATATACATACATACACACAGAAACTTTGCACTAGAGATCACTGTATGTTTCAGATCGAAAATCACCTTCTCAATCTTCTCCCGATTCATAGCCAACGCATTCCACGAAAACCACTCAATGGCCCTCGACTGCGTTCTCTCAAAAAGCTCACCAGCATCAGCATGGTTAGGACACATGACATAAATAGTTGAGTCATCGGCAAGAAGAATACTCAGGCAATCATTCATGTAGTCAGAAAAGTCATTAATAAATATTAAAATTAATAATGGGCCAAAACTGAGCCTTGGGGTACTCCGACGCTGACTCCCCTTCTGCCTGACCAACTTCCCTTCGCATATACATATTGAAATTTTTTTGTCAAAAACGATTGAATAACACTCATACATTTCCTACAAAAACCATAACGTGAAAGTTTATCGAAAAGTGCTGAGTTAGGGACGCAGTCGCCTTGGTAAGATCTAAAAGTAAGGAAGACGAGTACTGCCCTAGCTCGAAACACTCAATAGTGTTGGAAACAAACCTTGAGAATTGCATCTGTTGTACTTTTGTCTCGTCTGAAACCGAATTGACCCTGCGAAAACAACAGATTTACTTCCAAATAAGCTACAATTTTGTCATTCATAATATTTTCCAATACCTCAGAAAATACTGAGACCAGAGAAATCGGACGGTAGTTCGAAACATCATGAATTTCGCCTTTTTTTCAAATAGAGGTATTGCTTTCGAGAGTTTGAGACACTCTGAAAAATGCCATCGGCTAAACATCTGTTTATCAAGTAGGTAAGAGGGCTTATAATACTCTTCAAATTTGTCTTCAATAATTCGATCGAAACACCATAGTAATCTTTAGATTTGCTACTCTTCAATGATCGAATCGTAT
Source organism: Cryptolaemus montrouzieri (assembly GCA_013387265.2). Taxonomy (NCBI): domain Eukaryota; kingdom Metazoa; phylum Arthropoda; class Insecta; order Coleoptera; family Coccinellidae; genus Cryptolaemus; species Cryptolaemus montrouzieri. The sequence goes on along the minus strand of JABFTP020000144.1, from coordinate 32,000,285 downwards.
CCCTCACCTTGACTTGACTAACACTCTTAAATGAAAATTTCAAATTTTCTGGAAAAAGGTAATTTGGCGTCAAATCGCTCTCAGGAATAAACGCTGTGATCCTTTCAACAACAGAAGCAAAATATTCACTATACTCATCAACAGTAATATTTGAATCTATATCATTTTTTGCAGTTCTCCGCTTGGCATTTATTAATCTCCACATAGTACCTGCTTATTTCATGAGTTCAGAATAATTCGATCATTGGCCAAAATTTTGGCTTTGTTAATTTCATTTCTATATTTTAAACGTAACTCATTCCTCAAATGTTTCAGCTCCTCAGTCTTACGAATGTTATACAACTCTGTAATCAATTCAAGTCGATCCCTCATATCTTTCAATTTCCCAGTATACCAATGAGAATTAGTATTACCTCTGCCATTACTAATGAGTCGTTCAGGAAAAGCAGTCAGATACGAACCGAGAATATTTCGACTCTGAGATTTTCATTCTTCTCAAAGTCCCAATTTAACTCATTAAGAATCCGGTGAAATGAATCGAAACCTAATTTTGTTAATGGTCTACATTTATAAGTTTTACACGATGCAATATGAAGCTTACTTGGAATTTGCTCGGTCAGCTGCTGCGCTCTGTGATCAGAAAAGCACGGGCATTCATCATTCACAAAAATAATATCCAAGCAATTTTCACCTCTCGTCGGTTGAAAACCATATGTTTTCAACAAATCATACAATGATCCCGTATTTCTCTCCTCAATATTGTCATCTACGTTGAAATCACCACACAAAATAATATTACGGGACAAATCAAAATTAATAAGAAATCCATCTTGTTTATTAAGAAAAAAAAAATAAAATCACCTTAGGGCGAGAGGTTTATACATATCACAATTATATTCAGCTTTTTGGGACTAATAGCGGCAAATTCACAATTTTTCTCAACTGAATATGAATTTATATCATTCAAAACCGTATAGTTGCTGTCCCTACATAAAATAGACACACCGCCTTGTTTCAAGCACTGACGCCGTTTTCCATCCATCGAGGACAAAGTAATCAGCCAACGTATTACTCAAAAAATGTTTAGAAAGGCGAAGAATATCCGGTTCACCCTCATTCGCAAGAAAATCCTCAAGAAAACTTGACTTCTCACTTACCCCTTGTATATTTAAATGTACGACAGAAAAAACATACATTTCTTTTTTGGAGCAAGATTTTATATAATTAAGTTTATCCGACTTCATGCTTCAGAAATCTTCAAGGAAGCGCTGTACGAGGTAGAGGCAGGAATAAAGATGAATGGAGAACTGATCAACAACATCAGATACGCTGATGATACAGTTATACTTGCCAGCGACGTTAACGAATTGCCGCAACTAGTGGAGAGAGTGCGAATCATTAGTGAACAGTACGGCTTGAAGCTCAACGTTGAGAAAACCAAGTGGATGCGTGTTAGTAAACGACCACAACAATGGGAACAACTTATAATAGGCACGAAACCAGTGGAACAGATCAACAAGTACTATCTCGGATCTTTCGTAAGTTCAGATTGGGATCAGTCCATGGAGATAAAAACAAGAATTGAGAAAGCAAGAACAGCATTCAACAACATGAAACCATTATTCACCAGTAGAGATCTATCTATCAATTAAAAATACAGACTGGCAAAATGCTACATATTCTCAATTCTATTGTATGGTGTGGAAGCATGGACGATGACGGAAAGACTAATGAAAAAACTGGAGGCATTTGAGCTGTGGGTCTACCGCCGCATTCTACGCATATCATGGACGGACCACATTACCAACGAGGAGGTCCTCCGTAGGCTTGATAAACGGAGAGAAATCTTATTTATCGTGAAAAAACGTAAAATGGAGTACTTTGGACACATAATGCGTCACGAAAAATATCGCCTCCTCCAGCTTATCATGCAGGGTAAAAGGGACAGCAAGAGAGGCCCTCGTAGACGAAGACATTCCTGGCTGCATAATTTGCGTCAGTGGTACAGGCTCACTACCATACAGCTCTTCAGAAGTGCAACTAACAAGATACGAATAGCTATGTTACTCGCCAACGTCCGTACCGGATAAGGCACCAAGAAGAAGAAGACTTTATGCTTGCAATATCTAGCCCATCTCGACTGACTTCATTCTTTTCGGAACACAGACGCCAGTAGGCCAAAAATCAGGCAATAATACGAGAAAAAGAGGCAAAGAATCTTATTATACCCATCGATTATCTATACGATAGAGTATTAGAAGCAACGGGTTTGCGAACAATTCGTCGAATTGTTCAAGAGAATAATTCAAAACCAGATGGTGTAAAATTTTCTTCACCTAGAAAAACAATAGCCAAACCTAGCCCAAGATCTACGGTGGATGATTTTGATCATCCGAAATACAATTTACAACTTTGTGAATATTCAGCACCGAAGACCAACCATGAGGACCATTAATCAATCCCTAAAGATGACGAGATTCCTAAAGCAGTCTCAGAAAAATCGTCAGTTACTTGGAATTTCGTTGAAGGAAATCCGAGGACAATCGAAAGGTCCTGTTTAAAAAATTAGAAATCCGCTCCAAGAGAATAGAATTCCTTAGGAAAATGAAGAAATATAGAGAGGAAGATAATGAATATGCATTATAATATTGAAATAAAATTGACAGGTATGAAGATAACTAATGCAATTCAAACCAGACTCCTAAAGCATGTCGCCGGCGACATACTCTTAATTGTAGTTAGTGACCCTTGTACTTGTTAACCCAAAATTCCAGTCATTCAAAAAAAGTCTAGAAATACTCATTAAATAGAGGCATTAAAACCCCATTACATGACGGTTCCGAAAGATTAGCTGAAAACATTACATGGATTTTCCTTATCATACCTTTTCAGTTTCATCTTTGACTTAACTGTTTTGAGATTAAACGAACCTATATTTAAGTTCTTTATATTTTAGGTAAGTACATCTTATACAATGACGAAACCTACATTCATAGTTCCCACACGGTACGAAAATCTTGGAGTGACGACGACGAGTGGAAAATATTTGAAATCCCCGATGGTCAAAGGCAAACGATTCATCATCGGGCATGCTGGAGGAAAAGTTGGTTTTGTTCTGAATGCAGAACTCATTTTCAAATCGGGACTGTAAACTGGGTATAACCATCATGACATGAATCACAAAAATTACATGAAATGGTTGGAGGAGAAACTAATTCCGAATTTGTCGGCAATTTCCGTGCAAGTAATTGATAATACCTCATACTCCAGGATTGGGGAATGACAAGGTAACAGTAAAAGAAATCCCGACAGAAGAAAATGGACTGAGAGTATGCTGTATAATAGCTCCTGTAAATAGGAAAGAAAAAATGTACAACTCTGATTTCTATCCAGAAGGGGTGGGAATCATGAGATTCGACTTTTCCAAACACCTAGAATTTCTGAACCAACAGGGGGGCGATTTTTCATCACCCGATAAAACCAGGAAGTAACCACAGGGCACCTTGCAGATTTGACAGACAGAAACATTGAACTTGTGAGTTTGATTCAAGAGAATATCCAATCTGTCGGCAACAGTGTTGACGAATTGAATGAAGTCCTAACAGACAATCCCGAGTGCTGCTTTCGTACAATAGCGGAACACTGGAAGACTGAATCTCAGTTGAAGAACTATGCGGTAGAAGACTTCAATCTAGCTTCCCATGGCGGCGTGGCGATGTATGTGAGAAACGAAATCAAATTCAAAGTCAAACGTAATATCAACAGTGTCTCGACAGATAGGGTCTTTGAGTGCGCAGGAATTGAGTGTGACATATGTAGTGAGAAAGTAATTATCGTCAGTGTATAGAGACAATCCGACAAAGACAATATAGACGAAATTTATGGAAAGCTGGAGGAATTTTCAGAGTTAATAGTTGGGGAAAACAAGGTAACATTCAGGGGACTATAATATAGAATTAAAAGATAATCCAAACAATGTGCTCAGGATGAATCTCTTGCTTAATGCTTATTCATATGTATTCATTGTAAATGACTATACAAGAATAACACCCACGTCACGAACATGTATAGACAATATTTTCACTAACTGTAAGAAAGCTTATTCTGTAGAAATTCTGCACGCTACTCTCTCGGATCATGAGGGAATAAAAATCATTTTTAAAACTACTAATCACCAACACGAAAAGTTGTTAGAATTTTCTCCAAAGAAAATAAAAAGGTCTTCACTGAAAAATTAGCCACACAAGACTGGGCAGCGGTTTACAAGGCTGTGGAAGCTGAAGTGAATACTCAGTGAAACGAGTTCATCAGCGTCTTTATGGGACTGTTCCGTGAAAGTTTTCCTCCGAAGCTTGTCCAGCTGAAAAGAGGTGAGAATTTCGCGAAAGATTCACAAATAGCGGAGTGCAAAAACAGGCTGGGTGCTCTTCAAGTAATATCAAATTATAAACCGGAGTTGAAGCCTATTTTTAATTATTATAAAAAGGATTATCAAAATTTACTAGTTAGAAAACGTGCAGATTTGTATCAGGACAAAATAACTAGTTCAGACAACAAAATGAAAACAATGTGGAGCATCCATGATGTGATAGTTGGTAAGTGCGGGGCAAGGGATTCGCCTATGGAAGGGGACCCAAAAGAGTACCAAATTTACGGAGAACATTATAAAATCGTTTGAAAACAATGAAATACTTTATGGAATATTTCTAGATTTATCAAGAGCTTTCGATTGTCTCTACCATCAGTACTTGGGGTGAGACACAACTGTCTAAATTGGTTCCAATCTTATTTAACCAATAGAAAACAAAGGGTACAAATACTGAACAACGGCAAAGCAACCAAATCAGAAATAATAGATAACACTCACTGCGTTCCTCAGGGAAGTATCTTAGGATCAATATCATTCATTATTTTCATGAATGATATCATGGACGCAATAGACGATGATACAGATACATGTATCTGTATTACCAACTACGCAGATGACACAAACCTACTAGTGGCAGGAACAAGTTATCCAGATTTGCTAAAAACAGCAGCAATTCATTTAGACAGAGTACAAAACTGGTTCTCTGAAAATAGGCTAAATCTGAACGCAGGAAAAACTTACATAGTCTTCTATAAAACAAAACAGCAAAGAATAGGGACTCCCACATCAGTTAAGTTATTAAACCAGGAAACGAAACCAGAACCCTCAACAAAATTTTTAGGCATGTTTTTGGATGAGCACTTACTGTGGAATCACCATATAGATTATTTAGGAAAAAAATTGAATGAAATTAGCTATAGGTTGAGAGTAATAAGCAAATATCTGAATGAGAAATCTCTGAGGATTCTGTATTTTGCCAACTTTGAGAGTGTGATGAAGTATGGATTGATTTTTTATGGGTCGATCGCCAAAACAGTAGAAATTTTTCGAATTCAAAAAAGGACGATGAGAAATGTTTTCGAGTGGAAATTTAGAGAATCTTGCAGGGATAACTCTGAGAAAAACAATATTATGACCATATATGTGGTCTATATTTATGAAAGTTTTATACATCCGTTTAAGAACAAAGCAAACTACACAGAATACTGGTCTCTTCACAATTACGAAGCAAGACATCAAAACCTGCAATTCCCAAACCATAGATTGGCGGCATCTGAGAAACATCCCACATATGTACGTTTCTTCAATGCGTTGCCGGACAACCTAAAAAGGTGTGGTATTCTCAGTATCTTTAAAACAACAGATTAAGCAAGTGTTAATAACATTGTAACTTTATTCCTTGAATGATTGGATTAACAGAGAATAGGGTAGAAGTAGGACTAGGTAATGAGTAAATGACGTTATTTCACCTAATGTATATCGTTCATTTAGATACATTTTCATTAATATTTTGCTCATGTACATTCTCTGAAATATATTTTTGGTATGATTAGTATTATTATTGTTATTATCATAATGTCCCCGTGCAGCAAAATCTGATGACGAATTGGAAGAAAGCAGAAATGAAAAGCTAACCGAAAGAAATGTTTATTTTTCTGGCGAGGAAACTAAGCCAAAGTAATATAACAAAATAAGACTCCACAAAATCAGATCGCCCGTGTTGGCTGTGGATAGACTGCCGGCTCAACATGGTCACTCCGGTCTGCGTTCACCTCCCTACCATCCGGAGCTGAATCTGATAGAGAAAATATGGGCCTTATTAAAGAATGAGGTTGCTGCAAAGAATACCACCTTTGAAATGGACGACGTTTTGGAGCTCGCAAATCAGCAACTAAAGAGTATAACAGTGGAAAATTGGACAAACGTGTGTATTCAAGTGGAAAAAGTAGAAGAAGAATATATGAAGAAGGAATTCATATTGGATGATATCCAAGACGTAGTTATACAGGTCGGTGAAGATAGCGATAATTCAGACTTTCTCTTCAGTTTCTCTTCAGATGACGATGATTCCTATTTAGGGTGTGGTCTTCTATCCCCTATGGCTCAAGTGGCCCGAGTGACGAAAGTTGAATTTATGTTATATAACAAATAATAATTATTCATTATACAGGGATATCCACCGGGACCGTCCGTTAAAAACTTGTTGAGTTCCAATTACAATATAAGCTGAAATTTTATACGCGGCCATAACTAGCGATTTCCAATTGAAGTGAAATATTTTCGAAGTGATACCTTTTTCGGTTATACCGGAAGTGGGTCATCACTTTGTTATTTCAAATGGCAATCTACCTTTTTTATTATACATCTAAAACCGACATTTGAGCAAGGCTTAAAATACCCAAGTTGTTTGCACCTATCTGTCAAAACTTTTGACAGATTTTATTATTTTTGTTATAAACTCGATTTTTGAGGAACATTTAAAAAAATGGTAGCACGTAGATCTTTTGCACTACAGACACAATTTTTGCTTGTATAGATAGAAGAAGGCTCAAGGAATTTTTTAAAAAGTCTACACTTGTCAAATGTTTATTGCGTTGTTTTGTATGATTTTTCCAATTTGGCCTTTTTCAAACAGCAATAATTCAATTTTTTCAAATTGCACGTGCCAATTTTTATATCGCCATCAGATGGAGCGTCAAATTTCAGATGGAATTGTATCAGCATGTACGATACCAACTCTCATAGTAATAATTTGGGAATATATTGAATTTTGATGTATTTGCAAGAACTAACCGAGAATGCTTTGAAATATTTGAATCGAGTAGCTGAACTGGCTACGCTCACCTAAAATTAATGTACTTGTCACTTCGTTCATTCGAATTTGATATTTGAACAAGAGTTGTCATTGTTTCAAATTGAAAATATCCAAAAAATACAACACATTTGGAATAAAACCACAGGTTATTCAAACGAAAATATATTTAATCATTTTTTAATTCATTTTAGAATGTCAAAAAGTAGTGGGTAGAAATTGCAGGCAATTCAATAACCAATGTCCAAATTTACCGTCTATGAGTAGAATAAAATTTCGAAGCATTAGAAGCAATTTTCTACAATTCGGATGAATAAAAATTGTAGGAACTAAGCGAAAACCAATCATCGAAGATGATTACATTAATACGAATAAATGATAACAAACATCATAGGAGAAAACTAATTTACGATCTGAATGAAAGTTCAATATGGGCCCCATTTTGCTCTATACAATTGACAGCTCGTATACGAACATGATGAGTTGCCCTCCTAGTTTCCTCAGGATCAATATTACGAAAAGCATTATGAATGCACTCTAGTAACTCTTCTTTACTTCTTACAGGAATAAGATACACCTCATTCTTGATTTTGCCCCATAAATAAAAATTAACGGGCGTCTGGTCCGGAGAAAGCGGAGGCCATAAAATTGGTCCTTGATTACCCCTCCATCTATCCTCGAACATTTCTGTTAGCTGCCGATCTACACCTCGTGTTTTAGGTGCTGGTGCACCATCCATTTGGTAATAGCAATCCCTCAGAATGTTTAGGGGTAATTCATCTAAGAAATTTGTTAATGTTCCTCTCAAAATTTCCGGGTATTTTTATCCATTGAGATTTTCCTCATAAGTGTGATAAGCCAACAAATCATTCATTAAAACTGCTGAATTTATTCTGGAAATCAATAACCTCAATGAAATGTGGATTTTCTGTGGCCCAAAAATGTCGATTTCTCATGTTGCTTATTCCTCTTCCATTGAACTTGGCTTCATCAAACCATATAATTTTTGCAGAATTGTCTCATCTTCTTGAAGCCGAAATAATAAATTTTCACAGAAATTTAGCCGCTTGGGAAGCTCAGTTGGTTTCAATTTCTGTAGTCTGATGAAAGAATACGGGTGCATGTTATGTTTCTTAAGGATCCTTTGAATGGAAGTATAACTCAATCCAATATCCATTGATTCTGACTTAATAGACGCATGTGGATTGGCACGAAAATACGCTAGCGTATTAATTTGATTGTCGTCGTCCACGAGAATGGGTTTTCTTCTGGTTACTATGTATTTTGTTCCTCCAAATTGCAGAAAATTGCTTCTAAACATTCGAAATTTTGTTTTACTCATGAAAACTGCTGAATTTCACGCTGAATTTATTTTGGAAATCAATAACCTCAATAAAATGTGGATTTTCTGAGGCCCAAAAATGTCGATTTCTCCTGTTGCTTATTCCACTTTCATTGAACTTGGCTTCATCACACCATATAATTTTTTGCAGAATTGTCTCATCTTCTTGAAGCCGAATTAATAAATTTTCACAGGAATTAAGCCGCTTGGGAAGGTCAGTTGGTTTCAATTTCTATAGTCTGATGAAAGAATACGGGTGCATGTTATGTTTCTCAAGGATCCTTTGAATGGAAGTATAACTCAATCCAATATCCATTGATGCTGACTTAATAGACGCATGTGGATTGGCACGAAAATACGCTAGCGTATTAATTTGATTGTCGTCGTCCTCGAGAATGGGTTTTCTTCTGGTTACTATGTATTTTGTTCCTCCAAATTGCAGAAAATTGCTTCTAATCATTCGAAATTTTGTTTTACTCATTAAAACTGCTGAATTTCACGCTGAATTTATTTTGGAAATCAATAACCTCAATAAAATGTGGATTTTCTGAGGCCCAAAAATGTCGATTTCTCCTGTTGCTTATTCCACTTTCATTGAACTTGGCTTCATCAGACCATATAATTTTTTGCAGAATTGTCTCATCTTCTTGAAGCCGAATTAATAAATTTTCACAGGAATTAAGCCGCTTGGGAAGGTCAGTTGGTTTCAATTTCTATAGTCTGATGAAAGAATACGGGTGCATGTTATGTTTCTTGAGGATCCTTTGAATGGAAGTATAACTCAATTCAATATCCATTGATACTGATTTAATATACGCAAGTAGATTGGCACGAAAATACGCTAGCGTATTAATTTGATTGTCGTCGTCCTCAAGAATTGGTTTTCTTCTAGTTTCTATGTATTTTGTTCCTCCAAATTGCAGAAAATTGCTTCTAATCCTTCGAAATTTTGTTTTACTCATAGGCGCCAAATTTGGAAATTGGTTATTGAATTGCCTGTAAGCTCTATTCACCACTTTTTGACATTCGCCATGAATTAGAAAGAGATTGAACATATCCTCGTTTGAATAATCAGCCATTTTATTATCAATCTGGTGTTTTTCAAAAATTTTCACTTCAAAAACCAACAATTCTTGTTGAAATATCAATTTCGAATGAACGAAGTGACAAGTACATTAATTTTAGGCACCTTTCAGGTGAGCGTAGCCAGTTCAGCTACTTGATTCAAATATTTCAAAGCATTCTCTGTTAGTTCTTGCAAAATCATCAAAATTCAATATATTCCCTAATTATTACGGAACTATAAGATGGGTATAGTACATGCTGATACAATTCCATCTGAAATTTGACGCTTCATCTGATGGCAATATAAAAATTGGCACGTGCCATTTGAAAAAATTGAGTTATTGCTGTTTGAAAAAGGCTTCTTCTGTGCACCCAAGCAAAAATTGTCGCTGTAGTGCAAAAGATCTACGAGCTACAATTTTTTTAAATGTTCCTCAAAAATCGAGTTTATGACAAAAATAATTAAAGCTGTCAAAATTTTTGACAGATGAGTGCCAACCACTTGGGTATTTTATGCCTTGCTCCAATGTCGGTTCTAGTTGTATAATAAAAAAGGTAGAATGCCATTTGAAATAACAAAGTGATGATGCACTTCCGGTATAACCGGAAATGGTATCACTTCGAAAATATTTCACTTCAACTGGAAATCGCTAGTTATGGCTGCGTATAAAATTTCAGCTTGATATTGTAATTGGAACTCAAATAGTTTTCAACGGACGGTCCCGGTGGATATCCCTGTATATCAATATATATATATATAAATGTACATATGTTTATAGCCATATTTTCTTTTATATAATCTTTTATCGATATTTTCACAGAAAATCGGAAATTTCCATATCCAGGAAGATCTATAATTTAGTGAATTGAGTTCATCATCGGTAGTTTACGATTTTTTCGTTTTTTCTCTGTGATCTTCGTCAGTTGCGGTCATTTCGTTCCTGTCTGTAACTATCATTAACATATATTATCAATAAAATTCTTATTGTCACAATGCAACCTTTCATTAGGATTCATCATTATTTCTAGAAACTTCATCTCAGAAGGAATTCAAGGAATATCATGATCGCCCTATGATCTAATATACTCTTATAAGTATACATACAGGGTCCAGATACAACTACCTAGGTTTATAATTTTATCCGTTTTTGTCCTAGGGAGTTGAAAGATATCTCAAATTGTAGGTATTTCCGACCTCTTCGAAATGATATATTGGCATAGAGTTTATACGAAGAAACAAATGGAGAAAATAAATTCTTTTCCTTGACTATTTTTTTCTCACCCTGTATATCGAATTCGATCTCATACATTAAATACCACGATTAATACCTTTCATTTGAGCTATTGCATTCGCAAATCCGTCAGATAGTTTTTTTAAATAGACATAGAAGAAATATGTTATTCAGAATTTTCGTATAAATAAGAAATTCAAGCGAACCTATAACACAACTACACGAAGATCTCCTCAAATTAGATACTTCTCGAAATATAACAGAAAAAAAACGAATAAGGAAACAATTCCTCGAGAGAGTAAATGAATAATAATAATAGACTACCGAAAGATGATATGCGAATTTTCACTCGAATTCACTTGAACGTGAATCATTTGTTTCGAATCATCGAAGAGAAGGTAGAGATGTATCTAATTTGAGGAAATTTTCTCGTAGTTGTGTTATAGGTTCACTTGAATTTCCTTTTTATGCGAAAATTCTATATGATTTATCTCTTCCATTTCTATTAAAAAAAATCACGGATTTGCGAGTAGAATACCTAAAATGAAAGGTATTAATGATGGTATCTAACGTATGAGATCGAATTCGATATGGAGGATGAAAAAAAATAATCAGGGAAAACAATATTATTTTCTTCAACTCTTTTTTCTTTTGTATAAACAATGTTCTCTGTACCAATATGTCATTTAAAATGAGGAGACTGAAGTACCTACAATTTGAAATAGCTTTCAACGCTATAGGACAAAAACTCATAAAGTTTTGAGCCTGAGGAGTAACTCTGTAAAGGACCAGTGATATGGGTATGGAAACATATTTTCTAACCTCTCCCTCTATTCAATGTTTTATGAAAACAAGAGAACGTTAGCATTACAAAAATTTAATAGCAAATAATTCAGGAAATGAAGTGTACCTCAATATAGAAGACGTACATACCTATATGAGGTTAGTATCAAACTTCGTGAGGAAAATAGAATCGATATCACACATACTACAAGTCAGTTTGGAGAATTTTTGATTTCAAGTTGTGAAATCGGAAAAAATATCAAACTCAAAGACTGAAAGCTTGGACTGCACATGTTGTTGAATCTTACTTCAATAGAAAGATGAAATTATGAATATCCTGCTTTAAATTGTGTCAAAAACAAGTTGTTGAGTTCAGCTCTGTATTATTATTCCGCTTCGCGCTTTCTGCGATAGTGACAAATAGCCGTTTTTAGAAATACCGAATGTCACGAATGGAAGCGCCACCCTTGCGCAGAATATTTGTGCCGAACGTGCCATGAGATCTTGAACTACGTCTACCGCGTGATTCTTTTTCAAATTTCAAAGTAATTCGAATTGATTTGTCCATTCTTGGAATAGTAGCTATATGGATAAACCATATAGAGTTAATTCTAGTATCTCAGGCTATGAAATTTTCGATCTAGTACATAATGTATGTCGAATACACCGTTATATACTTGATTGAAAACAATTCCTAAACTTTTGCTGAACGAACTCATAATAGGTGGGGAAATAAATAAATAAAACAATTTATTAACTCCATAGAATTTTTATATAAAATATCCTTTTATACACAATAAAATAAATTTCAATCATATAAACATTATCTACACAGCATCAGAAATATAAGCTTTTAGCAAATATAAAACACCAAAGGTTCAATAAATTTATTTTAAAATGTACAACGATCTTTATCACAGAAAAAATTAATTATTTTCGAGAAAATACAAAACGATATGATACAAATTATTCAATACTTTACGTTTTAAGTTTGTCGAGAAAAATTCAATGAACTCTTACAAGATTTTAGAGAAGGAGATGGAAAATTTATTTCCTTTTATAATTTTCCTTAGGAAAATTACACCGTTTTAACTGAAATATACAAAGGCATCACATTTTTCTTATTAAATCTTTCTGGAATTAATAACATCAGTACAAATTGCAACCGATTTATAAGACTCTCTTGATGGAATAATTAAAAATTTCCAACCAAGCAAACATTATTTTAACCCAGTAAACGTGGATACTATTACAAGTTAGTTGAGTCCGATTTAATCGGAAATTTGTAGAAAAAGCTAACAAGTAATTAATGCTCTTTAATCATATCCGAAGAAAGTAAAATGAATTTTTTTCTTTGGTTTTTCTTTGAAAACTTCTCTATTAATTTTCATTCAAACTGAGATTCATCAGCATCGGATAGTTCAAAATATCATCATCTCTCATGAAACATATACGGAGATTTGTAAAAACGACAAACTCAGTTATTCGATTTGAATTAGAACAAAGATTCTTCGAATTTAATCAAAATATTATATATTCTTCTACACAATTCATCAATGTGAATAAAAGTCATCACTACTACATCATCATTCATATTTTGAATTCTCTCTCTTCGTTCAGCAAACTTTTGTACTTTACTATTTCAATGTTACAAAAATTTTCCAAGGTTCTATTTTATTGTGCGATTTACTCTTTGTAAACATTGTATGTTTATTATCTTTCATGTGAAAATACAGGCTGCTTAAACAATTTCCTGTAAGAGGATAGTTCCATCGAAAATATTAAATGTAAATAATTGAACCATTCAAGAAAAAAACACAAGGCTTACGTTTCATACATTATAATGAATTTTTCTTTGGTTTTTCTTGAAAACTTCTCTATGAATTTTCATTCAAACTGAGATTCAGTTTATCCTACTTTCAATGACTAATAGGAAATTAGACTTTTACAATGCCATTTATACCTAAGATACAGAAGAGAGAAGTGGGGACAAACGGAAATCAAGCTGGTCGTTAGTTAAATTATGTTTGTGAGCTAATGAAATTTCTAACAAATCTAATTTCTTTATTCTGTTAGTTGAATGTGAAATTTTGGTTCTCTAAAATATTAGAAATGGTTTTTGTCTATACGTTTTGAGAAATCTGTTATTAATTTATTATGAATTATTCATTTTTATGCTCGTCTACTCTAATATTGATGAAACAACCAGTTTGACCTATGTAAAAAGCGAGACAGTCATTTTAATATAAGTTAAATCTACCAATTTTCTACCCTCCATCGAGTTGAACTTTGTTTTTGACCAAGAGAGAACATTGATATCTCTCATTGTGTTGACTTCAGTCTATTTCAATGTACGATATAACTTAGTACTTATTTGTGGGACATAATTAATGCTGTGATGTATTATTGTTTCGTGAACTTGAAGGGTGGGGTTAATCGAGAATAATAATAATTTGTGTTGATTTTTAGCAATATCAATTTTAGCTATGGTGATATTGTCGTCCTTCTCCCTCGTTATCTTTTAAAATTGTATTTTCTTTCTCACAGTTTCTTCGTGAAAAGGAAACTGTGAGTATCCGTGTATGAAAAATTGATATTTCGATCTATTATTATAATGATTTCATAATTTCAGATCTGAGAAATTAAGTGATTTATGCAAATCTTCAAGTTCTATGGTAAATTGGGTCTAATTTAACATGAATTTAGGAATTTTTGAAAGAGATTTCCACTGTTTTATGCACCCACCTCAAAACTTTCCAAATTTCTCAACAGAATAATACGAAATTCAATTGAACAAAACCCAGCCTACTCAGACAAAAATAACAGAACAACTAACAGATGTCCTGAAAACACTCAATATTCCCCCTAATGGTAGATTATTTAAATTTATTATTAACAACTAACTGGTTTTTCAAAACGTGGTGTAGGCAAAAATAATCTTTCCGGCAACAAAATCAAGAAATTACATTCATAAGAATTCGTAGAATTTCATCAGCTCACAAACATAATTCACCAAAATCCAACGACCAGCTTGATGTCATTTTCTGACCATAGACATACTTGTTCTATGGCTAATAATCAGATGAGCCATTTAATTTATTAATTTCTTAATTTATTAGCCTTGAATTATTATAGGAGGTTCTCCAGCGAGACCTTTCTAGAAAACGTAGTTGCTTGCGTCATGCTCGCGTTGAAGCTCAGCAGGTTCAACTCACCCAACTCAGATATCCTCTGTAAAAGCTATATTTAAGTTGAAATTTCCAAGAAATGTTTTTAAGGTTTCGTTACTTTTACCAAAATATGTTAGATATTTGTAAGATTCATTTTGAATTCAATTGAACAAAACCCAGCATACTCAGACAAAAATAACAGAACAACTAACAGAAGTCCTGAAAACACTTAATATTCCCCCTAATGGTAGATTATGTTAATTTGGCGTCAGAAATTATTTCCATCAAAAGCGAATAAAAAATTTAAATTAATTATTAATATAATAATATAATATAATTAATATATTATTAATAACCAACTGGTTTTTCAAAACGTGGTGTAGGCAAAAATAATCTTTCCGGCAACAAAATCAAGAAATTACATTCATTAGAATTCGTAGAATTTCATCAGCTCACAAACATAATTCACCAAAATCCAACGACCAGCTTGATGTCCGTTAGTCCCCACTTGTGTCGTCTATGTCTAAGGTATAAATGACCTTCGCGATATTTTAAACTCTTAGTTGTTGAAAATAGGATGAAACCCAAAACATATGTCAAACATACTGTCCATTATAATTTTTGTATTTTTTCTTCAATTATTTAATTATTTAGTAAAAATGTTTCGACAACTGCTCAGCGAGTCTTCTATATACATAAAAATATAGCAATGCAGTCTCTCCTCCGCAAAGAAAGTGAGATCTTAAATAAAACCAAAGCAGTAAGTCTATTCATTATCTATGGAAGCAACTATTCGACTACTTTGCCGAATATTCAACAGGCAATTAATTTTTGTTATCGATACGTCGATGACATTTTTATTAGCCTAAACAGCACATCTGTACAATTTCATCATTTTCTCAAATCCATGAAGGGTATCCATCCAAAATCAAATGTAAATTTCAAAAAGAAGAAAACCATTAAGTACAAACCAGCCATAATCACTCAAAATTTCTACGTACAATTCATATTCCACAGAGCATTTTCGTCATTGGAAAAATCATGAAAATGAAATTGAAACCATCAAAATTATAGCTCACAGCAACAGATTTGATCGTGGTCTTGTTGACCCAATGGTGAAACGAAAACAATTACATATTCCTATTAACCAAATATATGTAATTATAAGTTCCCACAAATCCGAAAATTTCATTATCCCCTCAACATATTTTTGAAAGATGAGTGAGAATGTCTCAAAGGACCTCTCCAAACTGAATTCGTATTTTTACCTCAAAATAATTTAATGCTAAAAATCCTGTAGGAAATTCAAATAAATGAGGAGATTTCAATAATTGCTCATAGATCGGACTAGTCGTTCCTTCAAAATTAGACATAAAGAACATCAAACTCAATAAATAAACAAGATTCAACATTAGCTTATCAATACATCCAAAATGGTCACTCTTATCCTAGTATTGATAAACGAAAAGTTCCACATATTGCCCCAGAGTGTAGAACACACAATTACCTATAATAGGTAGGAATTTTTAAAGCGCATTTTAATGATAACTTTCAGATATTGAACGACCAAACTGATCTTTATAAATCCCATATTTTTGATGTAGTCAAATAATTACTCCCCTTCAATAGTTGCTAAATACATTCCTAATTCCATTGATTTTCATACTGTGCGATAATGAACGAGAGTTTGAAAGCCTGGTTCCCGTCTAATAATCTAATTTATTTGTTGGATGTAAAACAGAGTAAAACATTCCAATTATGTTTTAAAATGTACGGTGATAAAGAAGTCTAAATAGTGAAATATGAAGTATTTTAAATTACATTTTGTAGATTTAATTGCCTTGCAATAGTCAAGCCATTATATTCATTACAGAAATAGAGATACAGTTACTATAAATAATAGTAGGTATCTAATCAAAAGAGGTGCTTCCATAGATACTGCCTGAAATAACTGACACAATTTTGTATGCCATATTATAACTTTGTGCGGAGGAAGGATTACAATGAGACAATTTTCTATTTTTCAAATTAATAATATAGCTTTCACGAAATTTAATTTTTTTTTGATAGATATAATTGTTACAGTAAATGGTTTATGTTGTTTGTATACTATCAGTAATAAGATTCATTTCAGCAAGGTACGAAATTTGACTAAAGAATATCGAAAACATTTTCGTCGATAATTTAGGGAACAGCCGCCTCCTGCATCTGCAAGAAGTTCTTCTCTGCAAGCTGATGGTAAGTATTATTATTGATTTCTTCTGAACAATCCAATGCAAGAAAATATGTATAAATGGACTATAATAAAATAAACAGATTAGATTATAAGTGTGGAGATAATCCGAACGCCAAAGAAAGCAGAACTCTACCTTCCAAAACAAACTGACATTTCGGGATATTTCAACCTTTCCTTTCATTATAGCCTGGACAAAATCTAAATTCAAAATTTCAGGTTTTTGAGCTATCTAGAAGGAAATACTTCAGAATGTTGATGATTGAGGAATGTGTCAACTAAGAACTTCAACTGGAGATAGTTCGTGAACAATTAATTTGAGAATGTAGCTAGTTTTGAAATTTCCTTTCGGTCACCAAATATTCAGGCTTTCAGCTTTATCTGCAACAAATTATCCAAGTAGTATAACTTTCTAGTCATCATATTATCGCCATGTGAAAACTGAAGTTGGATGTAGAAGTGATAACTTGTGAAATTATTAAATGCCGAATGTTCTAAATATCTAATGATCAAAAGACATTAAGACCTGTTTCTAATTTTGTATGGCACAATAGGTTTCTTTTTCTTTCCAACCTAGGTGTTGTTTCGAAAATTGACTAGTAGGTTCAATGTGCTCAAGTTGAATATGAATTCTCATTATCTCAGGCGAACATTCCATTGGGGAGATTGTGTAGCTTCGTTTTCCATGTTGTAAGGGGATGTACAATCATTGAACATTCAGTTGAAATTAATTTACTGTTCCAGTTACCAGACTGTTCCAGAATTTAAAGACAACAGTGATATAAAATTAAAATAAATCAAACGATTAAGAATTCGACTAGGATAATATATTAGCACAACGCGTTTCTACTCTCTGTGCTTTCTCAAGTGCAAGTTTACATACTACTGATATTCTATACTACAAATACACTACAAATAGCAATGAAAAACCAGCTTAGGGAAATCCATTCAAGGGCTATCAAGTATTTCTGGGAGTAAGTTGAGTAGGGGTGACTGATTTATATCTAGTTGATCATTAAGTATATTCTTGGAATTTTATATCTGTTATTTTCGACAGCTTCAAGGTAATTCAATATCTGGCCTCTACTCTTTGTATGTAAAACTTGGAAATGCTGATTTAATGAGTGGTTGCAATCTAAAACGTGATTTGAATAATTAGAATCTCCTTTTTACTATTGAAACTACGTTTATGTCTATGTCATATTTTTCGAACAACTGTCAAAATTTTTTCGTAAATTTTTCTTTAAATTAAACAATTTCTACGAAGAAATAATATATGAGCGATGTCAACCCAAATTATTGGGTCCATAATGATTCTAAAACATCTAAAGATCATAATCGGCATCACTTGGATGACAACCTGGCCATTGGGGCTCTCTCGGTCAAACAGAGAGGGAATTTGAGGAAATATCGAAGGTTATGTACTTTTTTATTATCCCCTTAGTCCTTTTCATGACCTTGCTTGCTATGTGAAAGCTTTTCTTAGATTAGTTTAGACATGTAAGAAGTATGATTGCTGAAATATTTTTCTGCTGGTTTTCTTTTTCCATTGTTATAGATTCCTGTCCAAACCCCTTTCCTTTCACCCTTGTCTTCGTTTGGAAATCATGGAATGCAAGAGAGAATGAAGCGGCTAAGCAGAAAAATCTTCGGTACTGTTTATGTACACCCGACACTAACACAATATAATCAGACAAGCTATTGCTAGTGCAATAGCGTCAGGGAAACGAGTTTTTCTCTCAGGTTTTTTCACTCGGTTATTGAATCATATACAAGATAGTATGGTTCCCCTGTTACATTTCCTGAGCTCACACTTGTGTTTTTTCTGACACAAACCAAAATTATAGATATAAGCATTTTTTGTAAATACAGTTATTCAAATGTTTGTAAATCCTCTCTTTTCAAAAGTATATATATAAATATATATATATATATATATATATATATATATATATATATATATATATATATATATATATATATATATATATATATATATATATATATATATATATATATATATATATATATATATATATATATATATATATATATATATATATATATATATATATATATATATATATATATATATATATATATTAATTTTATTGGCCTTGAATTACTAGAGGAGGTTCTCCAGCGAGACCTTCCTAAAAAGAAGGTAGTTGCTTGCGTCATGTTCGAGTTGAAGCTCACCAGGTTCAATTCACCCCAATTCAGATATCCTCTAAAAAAGCTATATTTAAGTTGAAATTTCCAATAATAAAAAACAAGTACTGTGTTTTAAGGAATTTTACTTAATAATTGCGATTCGTAAAGCGTTTCACTACACCGTAGCTTCTTCAGACGAATGAATGTATTGTATGTATTGAATTCATATGATGAAAACACAGTACTTGTTTTCTATTATTGATAATGATAATTTTACCAAGTAAAAGCCTCCCAAATTCAAATGAAATTTTCAAGAAATGTTTTTGAGGTTTCGCTACTTTTACCAAAATATGTTAAACATTTATAAGATTCAGTTTGTTTTTCTGACCGTGGATATACTTGTTCAATGGCTACTGTGAGTTGTTCCTTTCTCAAAATGTAATCAATTATGCTTGGGTTATATCCATTGTTAGAAGCAATTTGCTTGATTAAATTCAATTCCTTCACGAAATTTTCTGTTGATAGAGGCCAATCAAACGAATTGTTTTCAACAATGGATATAACCCAAATATAATTAATAACATTTTGAAAAAGAAACAAATCAGAGTAGCCATTGAACAATTATATTCACGGTCAGAAAACAAAATGAATCTTATAAATTTTTGAGATTGGGAGGCTTTTACTTAATAAAATTCCATTATCAATAATAAAACGAGCAATGTGTTTTGTAATTTCACCTAATATTAAGAATTCTTCAGTTTTTGAAATATAATCGGTTTTACTAATCGCGATGACGGTGTTACCTTTATCTGCTTTAGTGAATACTAAATCGTTCTTGGTACTATTTTCACGAATTGTTTTCATTATCTTATAATCGGAATTGCAATAAGGTGATAATTTCGAAAAATCTTCTTTGATGATTTTTGCTGTTTGATGTTTGGCTAAAATATTATCTTTGGAGTTTTTGAGAATGATTTTGGAGTCTATGCCTAACTGTTCGAAATCAGTTTTATTATGTTTTGGATGTAAATTATGTTTGAATCCTTTTTCTTATAGATCTTTTTGTAGTTGTGTAAAATCGGTATCAGTTAAATTAGTGAATCTGTCAAAAAATTTATGGTCTGAAAATTTATCACTTGAAGGTTTGGGTGGAGAAGTTTTGAATTTAAGTGAATTTAACTTTTTCTGTTGTTGCTGAAACATTTTATGAATTAAAATTTTGACATCGTATCTGGATTCAGAGTCTTAAATATCAAACAGGGTACAATCTAAACAATAATTCCGCATGGATTACCTTCAAATATATGTTGGCAACGTCCCTCCTGTTGTACTGGATCTTCATATCCTCTTTAATCCATATGCGTTGACCTTTCTCGATTGCTCTTCTTGCTGGTCCACTGTTGTTATGTGTCCTCAACCGTATATAATTGGGGGTCAATCTATTCTTCAAGCACATTGAGTAGAACCATATATTCTGAGTATAAACTGCACATCTTAGTAGTATTTTGAAATACCACAAAGCCAAAAAGACGGTATCAGCTTTCTTTAACATTTGAATTTGGGAGGCTTTTACTTGATAAAATTCCATTATCAATATACATTAGGTAAAATTCCAAGAACACAGTACCTGTTTTTATTATTGAATTTTATAAATGTCTAACATATTTTCGTAAAAGTAGCGAAATCTTAAGAACATTCCTTGGAAATTTTAACTTAAATATAGCTTTCATAGCAAGAAACAACATGGTTGGACATATTGAAAATTTACAAAACAAAAACTAAAAAAGAAAATGAATCCGGAGTACATCGTTTAAATTGTTCAGATTGTAATAAGTTTTATATTGGCCGTACCGGTAGAAATTTCGGAATTAGAATGTCGGAACATAAACGTAGTTTCAATAATAAAAAAGTCGATTAAAATTATTCAAATCTCCTTTTAGATTGCAACCACTCATTCAGTCCGGATTTACAAGTTTTATATACAGAGGGTAGAGGCCAGAAATTGAATTACCTTGAAGTTCTCGAAATTAACAGATTTAAAAATTTCAAGAATATTCTTAATGATCAACTAGATATAAATCAGTCACCCCTGCCCAACTTATTCCCAGAAATACTTGATAGCCCTTGAATGGATTTCCCTAAGCTGGTTATTTATTGCTGTTTGTAGTGTATTTGTAGTATAGAATATCAGTAGTATGTAACTTTGCACTTGAGAAACACACAGTGTGTCGAAACGCGTTGTGCTAATATATTATCCTAGTAGAATTCTAAATGGTTCGATTTATATTTATTTGATATGGAATTCTATCAAGTAAAGGTCTCTACAATTCAAACAGGGATATACTCTGATCCTCTTTGATTCAGTGTAGTACATTAGAAATATCTAATTTTTATTGCAGTGAAACAAAGTAGCAGTTATATGAACTGATCCAGTCAGAGATTCGAAAACTGAATTGTCTGACATTCAATTTATAGCAGCTATTCTTTTGAGTTCTGATGAAAATTACAAGAAATTGTTGCAATGTGGAATAGGTAGACTTACCAACAGAAAAAAGTATTGAGGTAGACGATCAACGAAATGTTGGACAAATTCTGGATATTGAACAGGAAAATTTAAAACTTTCCTCCGCCCTTTGAAAATGTTTGAAGAAAAGTGAGAAATCCTACAAGAAGGAAGAAAGATTAATAATCTTTGAGATATCTTAGGATCTATCTGATGATAGGAAAACCAGATCTTCTTAAGATTCATAACAAGATACCCTATTAGTCGCAATACATATCATTATAGTTTTGAAGTGAATGGTTGTAGGTATAGAGTCTGCAAATATACCAGGAGCTTTAAATATAACCTCATATATGTTTTATATAACTTATATCCACCGCGAATTAGCGAATTTACCGGAATTTTAGAACTTTGCCTGACATACGAAAATTATTTTGGTCGATGAATTCATCATTTTCAGGAAAAACCTCAATTCAAATACATAAATGGGTACCTGATTGACTAGCTAAAACGACCAACAGGAGAGAAAAAATATGTTTGATCTTGATTATCTCGACATGAACGTTTGACATATAGAGCAGAAGAATACTAGCATGACGAAATGTGAATTTCCCTAAAACTGAGACAAACGCGGTTGATCTGGGCCGATGACAGGGATAGAATTAGTTTCTATGTAGGGGAAAATGAGGTTACACCAGTCAGGATGATTCTGTTGAAAAACTGTTGGCAACACTGTTTATCGAAACAGGTTCAATTTAGCATCGCCTATGACACCGTTTGACTACGTTGTAGCTTAGTGAATTCAGAAATTGGGGTGTAACTACTATTATCCGAACATTTTTAGGCAACGTGTACTCATAATTGACTGATACATTATATAACTGTTATTTCGATTTACCTTGCATGTTTATATGATATTCAGAAAAACATTTTGTTTTTTATACAAGTAAACACATAGGGACAATACCGGTCAAGTGACTGTGGCATTGTCCTCATGGCAAGATGGATTTCAAATGTTGTTTATGTTGTTATAGACATCATAAGAGTGTCGAAAAGGCAAAGTGGTCACAGGGATCTTTAAATGCAGCTATGCGATTGTGAGGAAAGGGATTTCCATGCGAGCGGCTGCTAAGTCAGACACTTCGATCTTTTAATGTAAGTTATATGGAAGCACCCATTTGCTCCCTTGAATATTAATAACGTTGACGGAACGAGCATTTCCATCATACCCGAACCAGGAAATGTGTTGGCTGTACAAGGTCAAAAAAAAGCTGGTTTAATGGCCAGTTGAGAAAGACGGCAGAACATACCTGTTGTTTGCTCAATGAGTGGCGCTGGGGGATATACAGGGTGTATCACATAAGGCATTACATGACTTGAGGGAAGATAGACGTGACTGAGGTGATTTCGAAACACCCCCAATTGACTCCCTGAGGAGCTTCGTTTCTGATTTACAGACTATTTTCTGAATTTCGCTTAATATTCAAAAATTCACAACTCTGCAACTGTTTCACCGAATACCAAGAAATCCGGAACGCAGCATTACCTTTGCAGGATCTATCCCAAGCGGGACATAAATTTCGAAAACTTTAGGACCGGACTGAATAAATATACAAAATTGTGTTTGGAGCAATACAACACCTTATATAATGTTTTTTCAATGATTTGTTCACTGGTGCTTGAACCTCACAAACATTGTGTACAAACTATGTAATAAAATCGTTTGGCACCATTGAAATGGCCTTGAAATAAATTTATAACTTTGCTGAATCACGAAAAATCCATCTAAAAAAAATTGTTTTCGTTTTTCACAAGAAATAAACGTGTTTAAAACCTGTATATGAATATTTTTTAATTTTATTTCAATGTAGCATCATTTGAGACCTCAATGTTTTCCGTTTTATCTGTGTATGGTCTTCGACTCACAATACAGGTCCGGACATCTATTAGTTACCAAAGAATAGGTATACTGTTTAATTTATACGAAGTGATTCGTGCATGCTGAATAAATTAATGATTATTTAAAATAATGGAACTTGTGAGCAAACTGATACTAAGTGTATGAGCATCAAAACAGTTCCAATCGTTTGCATACTTTGTGAATTTTTGAAACATGCATAATCTTTCATTCTTTATAAGAAGCATCTCAATCCATTTTCAGTTTCAAACTACTGAAGCAATCATAGGTACTCATTTCTATGAGAGCGTTCTATGCTTGTCACCATAGATCTTCTGGCAGTAAACTTGTCAGTATGAATAATTATAAATTCGAAAATAGTAGTTTGTCGTTCTTTCTCAGAGAAACCAAATTTTAGGTTTCTTAATTAGGCGAAATGTCCAAATTCTCTAATGAAGAATATGCTGATATTCTGTTCGTCTATGGATATTGCGACGACAATGCCCGAGCTGCGGTTAAAGAATACCAAACATGATTTCCTAACAGAAGACTTCCTAGCCATATGACTTTCAGTCAAACTTACCAGTTTTCGAAAACTCATGGGAAATTTCCATCTGCGGAGAAAAAACGTGACCGCCATAGAAATATTGATAACGACGACCAGGTCATTAACAGAGCAATGGAGAATCTTCCATTAGCACTCGAAGGATCTCAAATGCAATGGGCATGGCGCACATGAAAGTATGAATTCTGCATAAAGAAAAACTACACCCCTATCATCTTCAAGCTGCTCAACGTTTGGAACCTGGGGATGAAATTCCGCGATTAGACTTCTGTAAATATATTATCTACCATAGAAGATCCATCTGTATAATATTTTTTACAGACGAGTCAATGTTTACGAGAGATGGAATATACAATTCTCTCAACAGGCATTTATGGTCCTATGAAAATGCGAGAGCTATCTTGAAGAAAAGATTACAGTATAAATTTTCAGTCAATGTTTGGTGTGCACTTCACAATAATCGACTAATAGAACCGCATGTTTCCAATGAAACTCTTAATGGGGAACGGTATCTCGAATTTATGAGAAACGATCAGCACAGATTAATGGCGAAAGTTGATACGAGGGGTCTTATATTCCACTATGGTGCGGCAGGTCCTCATTACGCACTTCCAGAAGGAATTATTTATTCAAATCAACAGTATACGGATCGATGGATTGGCAGAGAAGGCCCCGTCGCTTGGCCACCTATCTGAATCCGGTTGACTATTTCCTCTGGGGCTTTCTAAAAGAAAGAGTTCACCAGGAGGAAATGGACACAAGGGTAGAACTCTTGGAAAGAATCACAGAGAGTTGTCATTTCGTCAGAAGAAACGCTGAAATTACTCAGAAGGCAACCAGGAATATTTTCAGACGTTCGGAAATATGTATTAATGAAGGTGGAAGCTATTTTGAGAATAAACTCTGAAATGGGATGTCGAAAATTATGAGTTTTAGCGGTTAGTACTTTCCTTCTGTTTTTGTGTCGTTATTCTGAAATATTCACACACATTCAACAATCAGTTGAAACGACATGTTTTTCATATTCCTTATGATGTGTTTCTATTCATTAATTTCCGTGTGCATCAATAATTGAAAATAACTTTTCACTCTCTTACTTATTCATATTCTGAATTTAAAAACAAACAATCAAACTGCAGTACCTTTACCAGAGCTGAATACCGAATTATCACATCACAAGTAAAAAAAACAAAATGGACTCATGAACAGATTTCAACACGTTTATTTCTTGTAGAAAGCGATAACAATTTTTTTCAGGTGAATTTTTCGTTATTCAGCAAAATCAAAAAATTATTTCTAGGCCATTTCAATAATGCCAGAATACTTTATTTCATAGTTTGTACACACTGTTTGTGCGGTTCGGGCACTAGTGAACCAATCATTATACAGGGTGTTGTATCGCTCCAAACACAATTTTGTGAATTTATTCAGTCCGGTCCTGAAATTTTCAAAATATACATCCTGCTTTGGATAGATCCTGCAAAGGTGATCCTGTGTGCCGATTTTCGTGGTATTCGGTGTAACAGATTTGTGAATTTTTGAATATTAAGCGGAATTCAGAAAACAGCATATATATCTGAAACGAAGCTCAGGGGGTTAATAAGAGGGGGTGTTTCGACATCACCACAGTCACGTCTATCTTCCCTCAAGCCATGTAAAGCCATATGTGATACACCCTGTATATCCGCAATGTTTATATTTCCTCATCAGAAATTTATACATGTTCCAAGAAAGGATGTATAACAGGAAAATTATTCGCCGAATGGCTTAAGCGTTTTATCATTCATGCCAAGTCAACCGAAAACGAAAAGGTTGTATTGAGTTTGGACAACCACTTGAGTCATGTTTCTCTAGCAGCTTATGAAATTCGTAGAAGAAATCATATCCTTATGATACCTATTCCCCCCACACGTCGTATAAAACTCAACCATTAGATGTCTGCTTTTACGATACTCTGAAGAGAGTCTATATACTGAACGAGTGTAATCTGTATATAAAATTCCCTCTAGAGGAGTATATTACACCATATGAAGTTGCTTCTCTATTCCAACAAGCGTATACTCCTGTTGTAGCGGTAGGTAATGTACAGTCTAGCTTTGAGTTAACAGGAATGTATCTTATTAATCCTTTCAACTTCAAAGATGAAGACTTTTTTTCAGGCCTATGCTCTAAAGGATCTAGAATAAGCAGATGTTTAGGATGTTTTTGATAACAATGCATTATATATTGACCCAGGAAAATATATACCGTTGGTAAATACAGTTGAAGGTTGTACTAAAGGTAGACTAGAACTTTCATCCACTATGAAGGAATATTCTTCTTTAAATTAAATTTGATGTGAATCGTTCAAATTCAAAGAAATCTTTCAATTGTAGCTTTGAAGAGCTCTCCCAAACGGAAACGACCTAACAAGTATTCTGTTATTCTCACCTCCATGCTCTTCAAAGCAATGGCAGAAAAGGAATAAAAAAAGCAAGATAATTCGCAGAAGGCAAGCGCTACTTTGAAGAAGAAGAAGAATACTAACCTTACCTGAACGGAATCCTAGAAATGGGTATAAATCGAAACATATTGCAAAAATATCCAGAACATAGTCACGGCAAATGTCTACAGCGATCTTGAAAATAATGACCAAGATTTAAATTTGTGCATTACAATGGTCACATTCCCACCGTTCTAGAAAAGATTCTCCGAAGCAGTATATTTGGGATTAGTGTCAAGATTTTAACTGATCGAAGTTATCCATATTGATATTCAAATGTTAGGACAATGACGATTAAAGATATTCTTTTTTCTTAAAAGTCTCACGTAACAAAAGAAATAGATTGAGGATCACATTTGTATTTATTTCCGAAGAATAATAATTGTGTTTAATTTCGCTTGTTTAAAAATACAAATATTTTTCATTGCACACCCACCCATTTTCCCCTACACGTAGATAAATACAGGATGATTAATTAAGCAGCACGAGATGGCATAAGCCCATTTAACCACATTGACCTCAAAGAAAATTTTCAAATAAATTTCGACATAATTGATGCATTTGTATATATACCATAGTTACAAAAATCATGATATCTTTTTTGAACTATTCCTATATTTGTTTTATTCAAGTCGCTAAGAAATAAACTGTAGTTTCGGTAATCAATAGGACCCAAAGTAAAAATAGTTATATAAATTCACATTCATTGATAGAAAAATAATATACTAGTTTTCTCCTTATATTGGCTAAAAGCGAATTTCGAAGAAGAAATTACAGAAACGCTTCCAAAGCGAGACATTTAATTCCCAATTTATAGGAGTAAGGTGAGAATTGAAAGTAAGTATACTCTCCGTTCAGGAAAATACCCTCATATACTAGTTAGGCCAAGTCTTCACTCAATTCCTCTCGTTTATTGTACCTAATCCGCATTTTTCATTTCCTTGAAACATCATTCCGTTTTTTTCTGAAGTAACTAAAGCCAAAGGGTTGACTATAATATTAGCTTCAGTCTTCTGACGTTGTCCTTCTAGAAAAAAGGTCTCCATGGTCCCTTTACCCTTCACCTCTATGGTGCCTCTGCAAGTCATAGGATAACCCTTTGCATGAAGAATCTGATATACTTCTTTGGTTACCTATAAGAATAAATAAATAAGTCAGATAATTCAGGAAGTCAGGATATAAAAGATTAGGAATTTTTTGTACATGTATGTGGATTGATGGAAGCGGAGGTCATTTTCAGGTATGTTAAATAAATTCATACTCGAAAAACAACGAGAACAGTGCAAATATTTTTACAGAAAATATATTATCAGTTCCCCATATTTTTCGTCACTATAATAATTGTTTAAGTTATTATATCAAATGCTGCTTCATACAAACACATCACCTAATTTAGCTCGCTTTGGAGCTAAACACAAACTTGTAACGAATATCATAAATTCAAATTTTCATTTCTCTCGTTTTCAAACCAAGCGAATTTCATACAAAACAACCTTTGTTTGGTATCTTTAGGAGTTTTCCAGAAAACTCTGAAACTGTTAGTTGTCCTCTTCAATCAAGATCATGGATATAATGTTTTCATGTCTAGAAATTTGAACCAGGTGAAGATCCTACACAAATCCTTCAACATCTATTTTCTTCCTGAATGAATGCTGAAATTTATGTTCTGTTCTTTGTAAATAAGATTTGGAATAAAAATTTTCATGTTCCCTTCTTCAAGACACAGAGAATTTCCATAAATACTGTCAACTCCCATGTGGCACCTTTATAGGTGGAATTTCCAACAGAAATATACTATGTCTTTGAAGTTACAAAATATCTCAACAAGAAATTTCAAAGAGATACGTCCTGCAATTCATTTTCAGGCAGATTTCATTAGAGTTACTACCTTATGCAGCTGTCCTCTGGGTGAAATTCAAGGCGGATATTGAGGTTTCTCGGCCGATTATGACCCCAATTTTGGTCGTCCTGAAACCACAATTTTCAACATAAGAGCGCCAATCGCCAATGTTGTGTTACCAAAGATGGAATGAATTACATATCTGATTGTACAGAATGTGATATTCCTAACCATAGTAAAATGAATATCAAGAATGTTTCTTATGATAAACTAGTTGACCCGAGGAAATCTGATCCGCCTTAAAGGCAATAAATAAGCAGATTTGGGAATTTATTAATTTTTCTTTTATTAGAAAAAAAAAATTAATCACCTACATTAATCATTCATTATTACTCCTATATTTTAGTATATAGGTTGCTCTTCACATAAGTAATTTGTGATACACGACATTTTTGTTTTATTATCAGGCGCAAAAACAAACAATGCAGATGGTCTTCCGACCCGTGAACATGCCACATATAATTGATCATGGGAAAAACATGGATGTTCTAGATTCAAACTACAAGCTTTTAAGAATTGGCCTTGTGATTTGTTGATAGTCATGGCAAATGCAAGACGGATCGGAAATTGAAATCTTTTAAATTCAAACGGCATATCGGTTGATCATCGGGATCCTCAGAATAAGAACCAAACGCGTACCATTGCATAGTTTTGGTTGGTTTATGTTTCGAAGCATGATTACTACGGAGACAACCTTTAGGCGTAAATTGTGCGGTGGTAAGCCAGGCACATCCAAGGAGTTTAGAAATTCAATTGGATAGTTGATGGCTTCATCTTCATTTGTGAAGCAGTCAATAGATTTGAATGAATGCATTCTTCAAATGATCTTATTTTGAATGATGTAGTTCAGGTCATCTACATCTTTATTCTAAGCCACTAAAATTACTCGCTCACTCAACCATTAATTATTTTTGTAGTTAGAAATAATGTTAAGAATTACATTGTTGACAAGTTCGTCTTTTGATGAGACAAAATTATAGAAATTATTTGGAAATGATATCAATCCGCTCGATTTATCGACAGGTACTTGACCATTACCGATAGTCAGCAATTGCTCCGAGAAATCTTCAGCAGATGTATCATTAAGCAATGAACTTCTCATGTTTGTTGTCAGCTGCAGTTTCTTCACATAGCGCCATAGATTCGACGATTTGAGGCAAGCGTTCAATTCGTCATCAGCCGTAGATCTTGGAATTACTGGCAGTGTTTGGCGGAAATCGCCAGACAGTAAAATTATTGCTCCTACAAAACATCTCGAGTCAATGCGTAAATATTTCGGTTAAGTGCTTCTAATGCACGTATATGCACCATTGTGAATTCGTTCCAGATGATGATTTTCGATGCAGATAAAACTTTGGCCATTGCTGAATGTTTTGCAATATTACACGTTGGCTCTTCAATAGTTTGAAGATTCAACGGTAATTTTAGTGCTGGATGGGCTGTACTGAATCCTTCTAACAATGTGGCTGCTATTCCAGAAGAAGCAACTGCAACCGCTATGTTGGATCTCGTACGAACAGTGGCTGAAACTACTGACATGAGGAATGTCTTACCAGTTCCACCAGGGGCATCTAAGAAATTTAAACCACTATTTTCATCATCGATTGCCTTCAATAAAGTATCATAAACTTCCTTTTTTCCCATTTTTTTTTCGTTTTATAGTTCACTTCACTTTTTTGATTTTGATTTCTTACAACAATTAAATTGTCCTCTATACGTCCAAGTCACACGGGAAAACTGTCGAACGGGATAAACAGTATCCAATGTCCGTCTTCTGGCTCTAAGCTACCTACCCACCAATTTTCAGCCATATCTGTGCAGATGTTCTTGAGTTATAAATAGTGTAACTAACATGACTTTCTTTTATATATATAGATAAATGTCAGAGTATCTTTTCTGATAGATAATTATTGTTTTAAAACGTTAAATTCCTCGAATTGAAATGTATTCTTTCAGTAATGAAAAATATGCAAATACGATCTATGTTAATGGTTTTGGCGATAGAAATGCATGATAAGCTGTTAGAAAATACCATTGATTTCCCTAAAGACATTCTCCTGTTCGCTCAGTTATTTCGTCGGTATTTAAAAGACTTAGAGAAAAGGAAACTGTCGAGCCAAAACATGCACGACCTCGTCAAGTGAACATAGAAAATAAACAATACATTATCGACTATGTTGGGGATAATTCTTTGATAACAATTTGGGGTATTTGCAGTGTCGCGTGTTTTGAAAAGAGAGGAACGGCACCATTATCATCGACAGGGAGTACAAGCATTGAATACTGGGGACGAGCAGCTTTGACCTACATTTTGCTGCTGGATTCTGTAGCAAAATGCTCGAAAACCAGATTAATTTTCAACATTACATGGTCTGATGAATCATGCTTCACAAGAGATGGTACAAACAATTCATATAATGATATTTTATGGGCCCTGCAAAATTCAAATGCGATTAGACAAAGACATTTCCTGAAGAGGTTCAGTATCAACGTTTGGTGTGGTCTTTATAGCAACTGCTTCTTGCCCATTCATATTTTGAATAACATATTGAATGCTATTTCCATAGAACATGTTCAATTTAATTGATGATGTTTCGCTGAATTTGATTCAGAATAGGTATTATCAACCTGAATGAAGAAGAGTTGCTTAATGGGTGAATGAATATTTTCCAAATAGATGCATTGGTCACCATGGTCACCCGTTGGACTTCAATGTATGGTGATACATACAACTCGCTCATAGTGTAGACATAACAAATATCAAGTAGTTTCAAGAACGAATAAACAACGCCGCTGAAACAATTAAAGATAATAATGTCCATCATATTCTTCTGTCAGCACTCCTTCATAGATGTGAGCTATGTATTCAAGTTGACGGCGGTCATTTTGAGCATCTCTTGTAATGACTAATAAGTTGTTATTCAATATTTTATTTAATTAATTTTCACAACTTTGAAACAATGTCTACTCAAAATTAGTTTTCGACAGTTTTAATCGAAATGATTATAATCATTATGGATTTCATCGCTACAGAATCGCTCTTCTTGAGAGTAGAGATGCAGAGTTTGTGATAGTAGTATGTACCTAGAATTCTTTAAACATTTGGGAAAAGGCTACTGGTAAACTCCGCCTACACGACTGTCGCATGAAACGATGGTCATGCTACCGGTCCTAAGCTCGGAAAAGGAGGAAGATTCTTAGGTTAGGTTAGCTCCCTGCCTGAGGTAAAAAGCTGAAGTGGCTCACTGAACCAAAGGCTTGCCTCGAAACAGGACTGACTCACAAAAGACGACCCATTCGAGAAAACGGACAAGAGATGAAATGAAATGAAAGACCTTCTACTACTTGCTACATGAAATATAAGATCCTTCAACACAAAATAAACATCTGGGCCATACAGAAATCGAGAATTGAAGTCAAAGGACAGCAGTACAGTAATTATGTACTTATTTATAGTGGGGTGAAAAGGTAGATGGAAGCGAAAGGAGTGGTCCTGGCAGTTCATAATACATATAAAAACAACATACTCGAATGCTTATGCATATTGTCACGCATCCTAGCAGTCAGAATTAGAATGGTATCCAAGAAAGGCTCCAAAATAATTACTTTGCTATCAATATATGCACCTGAAGACAATAAGACAAAGAAAGGAAGGGAACAATTTTACAACCAACTACAACAGACTCTTGAAGTACTTCCGAGAGGTCAGCCGAAAACTATTCTTGGCGATTTCAATGCTAGAGTTGGCGACGTGTTATACCAGGTATCAAACAAGGATTTAATGAAAGCACTCTGAACAGTAATGGAAAATTTATGATTAATCTATGCACACTCAATGAATTGAGAATAAATAACATGTACTTTGATGACAAATATCAACACGAATTCACTTTTCAAAAAACAAGGGAAATAGATCAACGATCGACTCTAAAGTCACCAGTAGACATTTTATGACCAGAACAAGTTATAGAAGTAAGAACATTGAATTTCGCGAATGTGGGAAGTGACCACAGTCTTCTAGGGAAAATCAGGATGAATTTAAAGCCGGAGAAAAATCATACTGAAACCAAACAGGTTGAAAAGATCAACATCGAGACATTATGTGACCCTTCAATCAGAATACTGAATCAGAATAGAATCGAGATCAAAATCCAAAACAATCCAATACGACAAGAAGATGACGTGAACAGAAGCTGGGAGAAGCTGAAGACCAATATTAAGGAAGCAGCTTTTGAGAGTCTTGGTAAGAGAAACATCAACCGAAACAATAACATTTACAGTAAGAGGTTCTGCTCCGAAGTGAAAAAAATGTAAAGAGAAAAAAACAGCCTACTTACTATAAAACATTTCAGACTCCAGAAACTTACGATCAATACCGAAAAGTGAGAAACGAAACAGCTTCCCTGGTAAGACAAGAGAATTTGAGAACTATTGTTTGAAGGTGGGAGGAAGTTATACCGAACAGTTTCCTTAGTAAGTTTTACCTAAATTGCTTCACTTCTACTATACGCAAAAGTTCAACATATTGTAGACTTATTTGTTTTCCGGAATTGTCGTTCTTAACCACAACTGAATTTGTGAATTTGAAAAAGCAGTAATAATTTCCATTTCTTCGTCTGTTGATTACTAATTTATCCAGTTCATTTTGCACCGAATTCAATATATGAATTTGAGTTATTCGAACCTGACGTTCCCAGCAAGCTAACGGAATGATCAATACCGAAAAGTGAGAAACGAAACAGCCTCCCAGGTAAGACAAATAAAAAACAAATATTGGGAGTCTTTTTCAAAC
The DNA here is from genome assembly GCA_013387265.2 of Cryptolaemus montrouzieri. Lineage (NCBI taxonomy): Eukaryota > Metazoa > Arthropoda > Insecta > Coleoptera > Coccinellidae > Cryptolaemus > Cryptolaemus montrouzieri. Next base: position 31,966,986 of record JABFTP020000144.1, on the reverse strand, counting down.
AAACTGACTAGAAAGTGACTCTTACGGAAGACAAAAACGAATATGGAGGTTCATACGGGCACAATGTAAAGAAGTTAACGAACTTATAGAGACTAACCAAATACCTATTGGTAATATTCTTGCAAAGTTTAGAAAAGCAGACGTAATCGCAATTCTAAATCAAGTTTAAAATTCAAGAAATTCGATAGCTATTGTCATATCGGTTTACTTTCTGTTTCCTTCAGATTATTAAAATCAAAAATTAGAACGTATAATTGATGAAGCTTTGCCTCATTCCTGAGGGTTGAGGTAAACTTTCAATTGATGAAATGGAGTCCTGAGAATGGTGTTTTTGAATCTTTCTGCAGCAATGGAAAAATTTTTAAAAAATTCCTGTACGACTGATGTCTGTTCAGTTTTGCTTATAAAGCTAGAATGACACTATTGACAGCTTAATTATTTTTGGAAGTATTCTTCGCGAATATTGTTAAACTTCAACATTCTTTCAAACAATTCTGAAAGCAGTTATTCCAATCTTTTGCTGCTACATTCAGAATGGCCTTTGGGTAGGTACGTAGGATGATGTAACAATTTGATGTTTTCTCGCGTTAAATATTCAATTGTTTTCCGAGCTGGGTACGAACTTTCATAGTCTTGGTGAAGCTTACTAACGAGTTGAGGTTAACAAATGGTTGTGCACCAATTGGCATCTTTTTTGATCTTGTTAAGGAATTGCTGCTACATGATCTGTTTCTAAATCGAACTCTGAGACCATCTTTGTGGAGACACTTCGGCCACGACTTTTGTCGGTTTTTCTTCTTCTTGAAATACCTAAACAAAAGATTGGTGCTCATGAATAAATCCAAGATTTAATAACACTGACAATTTTGTAAATCCTTGTAGATTTTCCAAAGTTAACACGGTCTAGAGATTTTCGACACCAATTCATCCTTGCAGCTTTCTCTTCTCCCGTCAACAGATATGGTATCTAACGGGAAACTTATTTTTTTCGAACGCAATCCTTCGATCGATTTTTTTTGCATTGAGGTCTTCGAAACCAGCAATGATGCCTCATTCTCTCAATATGTTGCATGCCGATATTCCTGAATAATCTTACGCACAGCACCTACATTTTCTTGAGTAACCAACGGGAATCTGTTGACTTGGGTGGTGCTTCAATGCCCGAAACAGAAATCAACTCCCTGGGATATTTTTGTTGAGCTAATAGTCTATGAAACTTGAAGGAAATTATTGCGCAAAATGACTCACAGTTGAATTCCATTTTCAACTAACTTGTCAACTTTGACAGTTTATTGTAGCTAAAACACAGCACGCGTAGAACTGAAATTTTGGAATAATATTATCAAGTCATAGAGAAGTATTTTTAGTACTGATATTTGATTAGATGTGTCCTCATGTCCTAGTTTGCAAAACTTGAAAGATATCCCTGTTTAATGGTCACTGTAGAACAACTGTTAAGCTGATCGAAAATATGAGAGAAGGTTTAGTGCTTTTGTCGGAGAGCTAATGGGCGTTATAATAGTCATAATAATTTTTAAGTCCAAAGAGAGTCCAAATTGAGAGTGTAGTAAGGTTGAGGAAGCAATAAGACTTTCAGACGTATATCGATTTTCACATGGTTTCCAATATAAACATACCGGGTGAGACAACTAAAACGAAAAAGTCTCAATAACTGCTAAACTATTTCTGGACAAACAGCAAAAACATTTAGTTCTTTGTTGGAATGGGGACTATTCCGCCGCAACAATAGACATTAGGAAGAATTGAAGTTTAACACTCTGGAGTGAGCTGACGGGCTCACGCGCACATTTTCCGTCAAAACTGTATACCATAACAAAAACATTTTTTTCTTCTCGCATATTCTCAATTCTATTTAATAGATTTAAGTTATTTGAAAAATTTATTACATTTATTTTCATGCAATAATGCAATTATTACTTCATATCACATTTGCACATTTATTGTTATCTTCTATTATTAAGTAAGTTACTTTTAAGCCATAATTTTATCGATTACATTCATTTTTTTCTGATCATTCTAATCCAATCTTTTTATTAAAAGATAAGTCGTTCAACAAGGAGGAGTATGTTGGGTATCTCCACTCAAGAGTTAACCAATTCGGTGACCCATGAGGGTGGCAGGTACCCCCACCTCTGACAGTACTGTGGTCCGAGATAACTAGATAATTCTATATATATATATATATATATATATATATATATATATATATATATATATATATATATATATGTATATATATATATATATATGATGACATTATAATTCCATTTTATATATATATATATATATATATATATATATATATATATATATATATATATATATATATATATATATATATATATATATATATATATATATATATATATATATATATATATATATATATATATATATATATATATATATATATATATATATATATATATATATATATATATATATATATATATATATATATATATATATATATATATATATATATATATATATATATATATATATATATATATATATATATATATATATATATATATATATATATATATATATATATATATATATATATATATATATATATATATATATATATATATATATATATATATATATATATATATATATATATATATATATATATATATATATATATATATATATATATATATATATATATATATATATATATATATATATATATATATATATATATAAATATATATATATATATATCACTAACTATCACCATTACAGTCAACAATGACCGATGTTCGTGTATATATATATATATATATATATATATATATATATATATATATATATATCAGTTATTAATGATGTGTTGATATATTTTGAATCATTATATATATATATATATATATATATATATATATATATATATATATATATATATATATATATATATATATATATATATATATATATATATATATATATATATATATATATATATATATGTAAATAAACAGTATGTATATAAGGTGATTTTCACCTACATCATTTTCAACAACCAACAAAGTGTCTAAAGGCAACTCTTGAGACTTTTCGTATGTTACACAACAGGGGACATATTTTAACATACGGTGCACAAAACTCGATTTTTTGAATAACGAAGATCGATCGAGTGTTACTTCATTGGAAAGCTCTTTTGATTCTCAACACAAACATGTAATAATTTTTAGTTTGGACATAATCGGACGAAGATACAGGCTGTTTCGTCAAAAGACGAGTTGTTTTCAGTGATTTCAAAATCTGTCGATTTGGTATGAGCATTCACCAAAATATTGTTGTATTTTGAGGAAAATTGTCCTTAAGCAATGTTCATTTTATTTTTCATTGTAGGCAGGTTGTTCATTGGTATTGTGATGATAGTAAACTGAGAAATAAAAAGAGAAACAAAAAACTATGGTGTCAGTAATATGAAATGAATTTATAATTTCAATCAAAACAAGAAAGACATTTGATATAATACCGGGTGGAGCAACTGAAACGAAAAAGACTCAATAACTGCTAAACTATTCGTTTTCTGGAAAAAAATCAGAAACAGGTCAATTTTTGTCTGATGGGGGACATCTCTTATCACACGGTGATTTTATTTTACACCACCCTATCTAAGCATAGTGATACCTCATTAGGAAGCTCTTTTGATTCTCAACACAAATGTGTAATAATTTTCGAGTTTCGATATATTTGGAAAAAGATATAGGCTGGTTGGTCAAAAGACGAGTTATTTTCAGTGATTGCAAAGTCTGGCGATTTCGAATGAACATTCACCGAAATGCTGTTGTATTTTGGCGAATAATATCTTTAAACAGTGGTGCTTCCACTACACCCTCTGAGACACCCCCTCAAATGAGGGTGTCAACATCTCAAATCTTCGAATTTATCAGTTAGTTTGAGTAATAACTCATTAGAAAGGTGTTAGTATTTTCAGAATATTGTAGACGCTTAGAGGTAAATTTGGTTCAAAAAATATGTATATTGCATCTATGAAAAGTCATAAAAAGTCACAATTATACGATTAATAAAATATTAACTAGAGCAGGAAGAACATGAAAATGGGTCAAATTTGAGACGTCCGCACTCCTAGTGTTAATGGAGAGGTAAATAGATTTAATTATTAGAATCCTTGTTGGTATAGAAAATTAAATACACAAACTTTACAAAAATTAAATGTTCGGGCTGCGTCTTACGGCAACCAATTTGTTGGACTGTTCATTTTAGACAGTTTTCTCAATGGGGATAGTTATCTACAATTGCTCATGCAATTGATTTATTCCAGAATTATCAAGGTTTTGCAAAACGATTTTACTCTCTTTGAAGATCAATTGCATTTTCAACAAGACGATGCTTCCCCGCATTTTTATATTCGAGTGTGAGTATATTTAGATATTAATTTTTCCGGGAGCTGCTTCAGTAGGGGACTGATTGAGAGGTCAGCAATGTCAGAGGATTTAATTCCTCTCGATTTTTTTATGGGTTCATTTGAAATAGAAAGAATACGCTACGCAGCCAGAGACTCTGAACGACCTGCAGAGAAGAATTGTGACAGAATATCGACTATTAACACCTAATCTCTTTGAAAACATAAGAGAATTTGAGAACTATTGTTTGAAGGTGGGAAGAAGTTATACCGAACAGTTTCCTTAATAACTTTTACCTAAATTGCTTCACTTCCACTATACGCAAAAGTTCAACATATTGTAGACTTAGTTGCTCTCCTGAATGATTTGTGTTAAGTTGCCGGTCTTTTACCACAATTGTTAATTTGAAAAAGCAGAAACAATTTCCACTTCTTCTTCTGTTGATTACTCATTTATCGAGTTTATTTTGCACCGAATACAATATATGCATTTGAGTTATTCGACCGGACGTTCCCAGCAAGCTAACTGAATGAATTCCTCGGTTTGAACAGTTTCTATAGATCCCTAAAACAATGTATTGACCAAATTCGAGTGAGTCAGGAGACTTCAATAATGAGGTGTCAAATGATACTCTCTGCGATTGAAATTGTCAAGCTTGGGGATGCTGGAAGTAGGGAGCTGATCCCCATACCATCAAATTAACTTGGTCAAATACTTGCATCAATACGGATATCAATCTATACTATTATTTTTTCAAAATAGGTTGGATTCCTCAAACGGTTGTTCAATTTTGACATGATAATATTTTTTTGTCGTTGGCACACACCGAAAATTATCGATTTATATAGATAATTGAAAGACCTTTCTAACAATGTGCCTCTCGACCCAAGATCATTTAGTAGGTAGGTGATGGTGATGGTAGGAGGTTGATCTGACATCCTCAAAGTTGGCATAACGAACGGTATCTCTCGAGATGAAAATCGACTTGTTTCAGCGTTTCACGCTGACACAGTCTTCTTCTGAGCCAGAAAAGGGATCAAATGATTATTGGAACATTTTGTATACCAGGTGTACCTCTATAAAATAAACATTAAGATACAATTGTGTTGATAGGAAACATTTATTGTGAACAGCCTTCAATTTTGTCTACTGTTTGATTGGCATGACATCTGTCAAACATATTCGATAACCTTACAGTCATTAAACAAGCAACATTATATTTTTTCATTTTGTTGAAAATGTCAAATTTTGCAGCAGAAAGTGCAGAAGTGCAGAAGGCTTTAATTATTTGTTTCCATTTGTAGAAAAGTGCTGTAGAATCTCATCGAATGTTTATCTAAGCATATGGTATTCATGCTTTATCAGAAGCAACATGCAAAAGATAGTTTCAACGGTTCAGAGATAATCATTTTAATGTGAGAAATGAAGAACGTGGAATACCACCAAAAAACTTGAAGATACCGAACTGCAAGCAATATTGGATGAAGATGATACTTTGAGTCAAAAGCAAATGGCAGCCATTTTAAATATTGCATATTGCACAATAAACAATTTCAGACCATTTGAAAGCTATGGGAGAAATCCAAAAGTGTGAAATATAGGTGCCATATGAATTGAGTGAAAAAACAAATGAGAAAACGAAAAACTAATTGCGAAATTTGGCTTCAAAGACACGGAAGACAGTCAGTTCTGCATCGAATTGTCACTAGCGATGAAACATGGATTTACTCCAGGAATTCTAAATGGAGAAAATCATGGGTTAATTCGAGACAGCCATCCACATTGACTGCAAAAACAGATGTATTCGGTAAGAAGGCAACGCTCTTTGTTTGGTGGTATCAGAACGGTGTGGTATATCGTGAGCTTCTAAAACCTGATAAAACTGTTAATAATAACCGCTACAGATAACAAATTATCAATTTGAACCATGCATTTATCGAAAAACGACCAGGAAGACACGGCAAAGTAATTTTATCACACGACATTGCACCAGCATACAAAGCAAAATCGGTCAGGATACAATCGAAGTACTTGGCTGGGGGCTGCTACCCCACCCGCCGTATTCACCAGACTTGGCCCCTTCAGATTACCATTTGTTTGTATCGATGAGACAGGCATTGGCTGACAAGTACTCAGATTCCTAAGTGGGAATCAAAAATTGGGTGCTTCGAAAACCGAACATTTCTATTGCCAGAAAGATGGTTAAAAGGTGTGAAAAGCAAGGGTCAATAATTTGAATATTTTTTTTACCTTTCCATTAAAAAAATATTATTTCATTTTCACGAACAACGCTAATTTCATACCGGCACACCTGGCATTTTTCAATAATAAAAATGAAATAAATAAATGAATCACGGTAATAAAATATTTATCTGCGCACCAAATTTCATAAGAATTCATTTCACCGTTGTTGCGTGATTATGTAACCAACATCTAAGTATTCAAATTTTCACATTTTTAATTTCAGCAGGATGGCGCTTTCCAACAAGATGTTTATTATCAAATTTGAAAAGGAACTTGCACCTACCTAATAACTATTGAATAGGAATCAATTGAATGTAAATATCTCGTAATATATATATATATATATATATATATATATATATATATATATATATATATATATATATATATATATATATATGTATGTATAAAATTAAATGCTTTGAATATACTTACTTGAATCTTATCTAAAACACCCGTACTATCCATTCTACTAGCTACGTTCACAGCATTCCCCCAAATATCGTACTGAGGTTTCCTAACCCCAATTACCCCAGCCACTACTGGCCCCACGTTTATCCCGATTCGAATACGGAAATTATTGAAGGAGTGTTCGTTAACTTCCATCAATTGTTCCTTGAGTTTCAGGGCATAGTCAGCCATCGCTGTTACATGCTTGAAATCTTGCATGTCGCAAGTATTCTGAGTGAGTCCTATAAGTGAACAAAGTAGAATTTTTATTTATATAAAAAACCATTTATTACTTTCTACTCACCTGAAGCTGCCATATAAGTGGCACCAGTTGACTTAATCTTCTCGATGTATCTGAACTGATCCTCGGAAAGTAATTCGTCGAAGTCAGCTATGATCTCGTTTAAGAGTCTCAAGCACTCGACACCTTCGTTATTTCCCTCCAATTCCACGTAAAACTCACTGAAATTAGGAATGGAAGCGAAAAGGATGCACACGAAATCGCATTGTTCATGGTAGAGTTCCTGAAAAAATTGAAATTGGATATGAAGCTTAGTTATGTTGGCTGAGGATTCGGGAAGAACCAGTCGAAGAACACTTTCATAGCGCGTTCGAAGGATTTTCGTTCATTCCAAACGTTATGACAAGATAATCTCAAATTCTTGAGAAGATTAGAACATTCAGGTATAGGAATATTGAAATATACTTACATCATTATTTTTTTCACTATTCAGGAAATGTTCTGCTACATGTACAGGAAGAATATTATCTAATAATTTTCTGTTGTACGCTTCTAAATGTTCCATGTCCTCCTTCTCCTCTAAAATTAAAATTTATAGATGAGGAATATTTAAATTGAATAAAATGAAATATTTGAGAGATTTTGATCAGTTACTGATTAATGTATGCTATATTAGAACTAGTGGATAACGGTTAACCACCTTAGTTACCATTATATGGACTATGTGTATATCGAACAGTGCTAATACGCATCACAGTATCTACAGAGGAAATAACCAAATAATATACATTAGGGTGGGTCAAAAAACTTTTTTATTTTAATTGCGATTTCTAATAGCGATAATTCGTTGTCAATTGGGACTGAAATGACGTGTATGAAATTTTATTGCAATTGGTATAGTATAACTTCCTCCGGATCAGGTTTAAAGTTTCGATATACGAGAGTTATTTCAATAAACTAGCTCATTTATGAAAGTAAACCTTATAGTACTGAAATATACATAATTACACAACTTATACTTCAAATACATGTTATGTTTATATTAGAATGATCTCTTAATTAATTTTTCTTTAAATTAAAGAAGATCCACGAAGAAATAATATATGCGAGATGTAAAACCAAATTATTGGGTTCATAATGATTCCAGAACATCTAAAGATCATAATAGGCATCATTTAGAAGACCGAACCTGGCTATCGGGACTCTCTCGGTCAAACAGAGAGGGAATTGTTTTGTTGACTTTGAATATTGAAGGAATTTTGCGATTATACTTCAAAATTGGCAAGAAAGAACAGGGAAGTGATTATGTTTCAGGAGACTTGCACTGCGATGGAAGAACATCTCCGCTAAAGAGGAAATATCGCAGGTTATGTACTTTTTGATTATCTCCTTAGTCCTTTTCAAGGTCTTGCTTGCTATGTAAAATCTTTCCTTAGATTCAAGTGAGTTTAGACATATAAAAGTCAGGTATGATTGTTGAAACATTATTCTGCTGGTTTTCTTTTTTCATTGTTACAGATTCATGCCCTAAACCCCCTCCTTTCACCCTTGTCTTCGTCTGGAATTCATGGAGTGCAAGAGAAGAATGAGAGAACTAAGATGCTAAGCAGAAAAATCTTTGGTACTCTTTATGTACACACGACACTAACACAACATAAACAGACAAGCTATTGCTAGTGGAATAGCGACAGGGAAACGAGATTTTCCTCAGTTTTTTCATTCGTTTATTGAATCATACGCACCGTATCATACGATAGTATGGTTACCCTGGTACATTTCCTGTGCTCACACTTGTTTTTTTCTGACACACACCAAAATTACAGATATAGGGATTTATTGTAAATACAATTATTCAAATTTAAATCCTGTCTTTTTCGAAAGAATATATATATATATATATATATATATATATATATATATATATATATATATATATATATATATATTTTTTTTACAGGGTGCTTCAACGAAAACTGAACAGAGGCTATATCTACTAAGATATTCATTTTTGATCAAAACGCAAAAACATATCTGTTTTTGTTTCAAGGAGGACATCTTTTGGGGTACAAAACTTGCCTGAAATATCAACCTCCTAAGCGGGGGTTGCAATCCTTGAACATTTTGAATGAGGAAGATGGGTCGAGTAATAACTCAAAAGAAAGGTGGTATCTTTATCTACATCGCCTTGAAAGAATTTCCATTTTTAATTGAAAACTGTAAAAGATACTGGGTGAGCAACTGAAAGATAGGGAAGACTATTCCCTGAGACTATTCAAGTTTCAGTGAACTACAATGGAACAGATCCATGCTGATCAATGGCAGTCATCATCAAGTACCATCCCCATCTCAAATTTCAACCCCTAGAGCAGGGGTGACCACCCTTGAAAATTTGGAAGAGGGTAGATTGGTCGAGCGATATCTCGAAATAAAAGTATTATCATTATCTGCAATCCCGTGAACAAATTTTCATTTTTGATTGAAAACTGTAGAAGATACAGAGTGAGCTACTGATAGGATAGATAGGAGACTATCTATCGCCCTAAGCAATTCAAGTATTAGTGAAAAAAAATGGAACAGTTGAAATTTGAGATGTGAATTATGTTTCGGAAGATGACAGCCTTTGATCTGAAATGAATCTATTCCATTTTTTTGCTCTTATACTTGAATAGCTCAGGGCGATAGATAGTCTCCTCTATTTTTCAGTAGCTCACTCTGTATCTTCTACAGTTTTCCATCAAAAATGGAAATTCGTTCACGGGGATGCAGACAAAGATAATACCTTTCTTTCGAGTTATCACTCTTCTAAACTTTCAAGGGTTGTCACCCCTGCTCCAGGAGTTGAAATTCGAGATGAGGATGGTACTTGATGATGACTGCCGTTGATCAGCATGGATCTGTTTCATTTTACTTCACTGAAACTTGAATAGTCTCAGGGAAATAGTCTTCCCTATCTTTCAGTTGATTACCCTGTATCTTTTACAGTTTTCAATTAAAAATGGAAATTCGTTCAAGGGTCAGTCAAGGTTTGTACCGCAAAGGGTGTCCCCTTTGAAACAAAAATTGACCTGTTTTTGCGTTTTGATCAGAAATGAATACCTTGGTAGATGAAGACTGTGTTTAGTTTTCGTTGAAGCACCCTGTATATGATGTCATGTTATAAGCAGAACCGAAAACGTAAACATAATATATGTTAATACATATTATTAAAGTTAGGACCGCAAAGCGATTTCCTTAGTCGTTTAGTTGCGTTGTATTCAACTAGAACGAAGGTGTGTTAGTGTGACTTTTGAAATGAATCGTAATAAAAAAGCTTGGAAAAGTCCTATATTTGGAAATACAAGGGATCTAAAGGAAAATGTGCTTCCAACTTAGGAAGAGAGAATGTAGTGTTATGAGTGGACAAGGTTTGTTATTAAAATGACCAGAAATGTTGAGAAAAAACAACTTTCAAAGAAGTTGCTGATATTGTCACATATAAGAGTGCAATAAATGCTTAAAGCTTACCATCTCAAATTAAAAAACATTTTAAAATCTGATCCAAAAATACCGAAAAAACTTTCAAAAGATTTTATCGCTTACAGTAAGGGTTTATTTGACATTTCTTCTTGCAAATGTTCAGATTTTACTAAAACTACTTGCTCTAAAGAAAAATTGTCCCATTGGGTAAAGAAAGCTATATTATTGACCAAAGATCTGCAAGAAAAATGATAATACGGAATACAGATGTCATATCAACTAGGAACAATCAGAAACGCCTAAAAAGGAAACTCAAACAGGAAATATCAAAACAAAATCACCCACGAACAAGTACGGAAGTCCTAACTATCACTGCTTCTACCGATAATAGCTCCCTATCTCCCGAGGTTTTTCAACCAGCCAAAAAAAAAGAATTTTGAAGGTAGAATCTTCTAGTTTCAAAAGCTACTCTACACTGTCTCGAACCTGCGATCAGTACTCGGTATCAGAGAAAGCAGCCGCAGCTATGGCCTCAATTGTTTCACAAGAAAACAATATGCATGCATATAAAAATAAATTGCGAAGAGAAAGAAAGAAATCTCTAAAACACATAGCTGAGAAACAAAAAATTGTTTCATTAATTAAGGAACCAGATAGCAAATTTTTAGGCTATATCACTCCAGCAACTGGAACAACTAAATTTAAAGAAATAAAAATTATTAATTATTTTCGTACTAAAGGGGTATCACTGGACAACTTGATGGCTATCGCATGTGATAACACTGATGTAAATGATGGAAAATTTAGAGGTGTATTTAGATTATTAGAAAAAACATTGAACACACCTTTACAATTGTTTATTTGCTTGCTGCATAGGAATGACATTAATACCGTTTCGGCATTCATTTTCTTTTGTTGATGGTTTAACTTCTGGTCCTAGAATATTTTCTGGTGCAACTGGAAAACTTTTGGAAAAATGCGGAGAGATTGCTAGATTTCAAAATATTACAGCTCAAATGCCAGAGGTCGACACGAAAGATCTCAGTTATGAACAAAAGTATTTATACAGAATAGTATAGGCCATTAAACACCTCAATAAAGTCTAGGGAACACTTCTGAATATCGATATATCATATCCAGAACGATCAATACGGAAGATTTTTAAAGAACTGAACACCTGCATCAATTTCTTACCGAAGTATGTAGAGTGCCGCAACAGATTTCAGTTTTTTTTTAGAGAAAACTAAAAATGCAGCAGATGCGACGCTGCTTTATAATCATTTCATGTATTCAGTGTTTGAAATCAGTTAGTTGGCACTTTGTTTCTGTTGTAAGCACAAATGAAAGATTCAAGTTTTGTGATTTGACCACGGAAAGACGACATTTGACTAGAGAAGAGATGTTACGAGCCGTTGGCATGCTCCAAGCTGGGAGCTCACAAAGGGAAGTATCCAGGGTTCTGGGAAGTAGCCCAAGTATCATAAACCGTTTATGGCCGCGTTTCAATGAAACAGGTAGCGTAGAAGAACGCCATATAGGTCGTTTCAGGATTACTACAGTCGCCCAAGACCGATTTTTGGTTTTACAAGCCAAAAGAGATCATACTACCACAGCATCTCAATTAGCTCAGGAGCTATCACGGGTCCATAATGTACAAATTTCCGACCAAACTGTGATAAATCGACTGCACGAAGGTCAACTCCACTCCAGACGTCCTTTAAGAGTTCCAAACCTGACCCACGGAAATCGCGCTACTCGTTTAGCTTGGTGCCAAGAACACGTAAACTGGGATCAAGAGAGGTGGGCCACAGTTCTCTTCAGTGATGAATCTAAATTTAGTTATTTTCCCGATTCGGGAAGAATTCGAATATGGAGGGAACCTAGAAAGCAAAACCGTCCCCAGCATGCTCGAGAAGTTGTTAGACAGGGAGGCGGATCAGTGATGTTACGCCTTGGTGCATGTGTGGGAAACCCTAAAAAGAAATCTCCTGCGTCAAAACGTCTCCCATCATGAACAGGAGCTTCGATTAGCAGTTGAGGAGGCTTGGAATGATTTAGGTAAAAATGTAATAGACAATATAATATTGAGCATGCCGCGACGATGCCAAAGTGTCATTAATAACAGAGGTTATTAATTAAGGTTAAGGATTTTTTTTTGTGTTTTACCAAATTTCTTCATTTTCAAATTTCAATTTTTTTTTTATAATAGGTGCTTTGGAGAAGTGAAATATTATTTTGTTTTCCTGAGAATACATTATATACAATACATCCTAACAAAAACCGAAAGATTTCTATAAATTCGAATCATCAAATTCATATTTTGAAGATAAGTGTTCCCTACACTTTTTTGAGGTGTTTATATCTGGTGCATGCCCTGAAGATTTAATTCGCAAATCGCCTGGGAAAATTTCTCATACCAGGTGGCTCACGCTAATAGAATTCTTCGTTTGTAAATTGCAATAACAGCTTCATCTGATAAACTTGTTACTTTAGCAACTTATGTAGTAAAAGTTTACGCTCCAACATGGTTTAATATTACAAGCCACCCATGTTGCAAAGATGGAGGAAGGCATTTGTTGCAATGAATCGCCAGGTTTCGTTACTTATCATCAGAATTCAAAGCTGGTATTGATCTAGTAATAAAACGAAACAGTTACGCCCATCCTGAAAATCTACTGCAAGCAATGTTACAGACTCGGAAAAACGTATAAAAGAAAATTGACTCTGCGTCGTGTTCTAAATGCACGCAGTGAAAGAACACAAATTTTAAGGTTATTTTAGGTTGAAGCAGTAAACATGGATGCAAAGGTTTATTATGACCTTATTAATAGGCAGGCTCATGTCATAGAACCACCGATTTTACAGCAATGATGTAATGGTGAACTTCAATCTCTCATTGCTCAAGGAGAGGAAAACAAAATATATTTTTTATATATTATCATTATTGCCACTCTTAAGCAGTTGAGAGATCAGTCAAAACTGTAACTGACGCTACAGGAAGTATGTGCATGAAATCAGAGCGTGAAGGTTTCATTAAAGCAAAGATTGAGTCTCGTAAATTTATGCCAAAATTAGAAAGTGAAAAGGATTTTCGTGTTAAGTAAAATACCTAATATCTGAAAAAATATACTCCAGTACTTGTTTAAAACTTGATTATTTAATGAAATATAGCCTAAATTAAAATTGTATTTCATTACATGTATCCTACAACAATTAATGAATAGTTAGAATAAGTTTTGAGGAATACGAATTTTTTTCAAGTTTTTCATAATTTCAAGTTCAATCCGGAGGTAGAAGGCAATATCCGATTGCTATGAAAACTTCGATCTCTTATTGCTCGAGGAGAGGACAACAAAATAGAATTTTTATTTATTATTATTTTTTACCTTGCCACTCTGAAGCATTTGAGAGATCAGTCAAAACTGTAACTGAAGCTAGAAGAAGTATGTGCACGAAATCAGAGCGTGAAGGTTTCATTAAGGCAAAGATTGAGTCTCGTAAATTTATGACAAAATTAGAAAGTGAAAATAATTTCCGTGTAGAGTAAAATACCTAATATCTGAAAAAATATACTCAAGTACTTGTTTGAAACTTGATTATTTAATGAAATATAGCCTAAATTAAAATTGTATTTCACTACATGCATCCTACAAGAATTAATGAATAGTTAAAATAAGTTTCGAGGAATACGAATTTTTTTCAAGTTTTTCATAAATTCAAGTTCAATCCGGAGGTAGAAGGCGATATCCGATTGTTATGAAAACTTCGATCTCTCATTGCTCGAGGAGAGGACAACAAAAAAGATTTTTCATTCATTATTATTTTTTACCTTGCTCCCCTCAAGCATTTGACAGATCAGTCAAAACTGTAACTGAAGCTAGAAGAAGTATGTGCACGAAATCAGAGCGTGAAGGTTTCATGAAGGCAAAGATTGAGTCTCGTAAATTTATGACAAAATTAGAAAGTAAAAAGGATTTCCGTGTAGAGTAAAATACCTAATATCTGAAAGAATATACTCAAGTACTTGTTTGAAACTTGATTATTTAATGAAATATAGCCTAAATTAAAATTGTATTTCATTACATGTATCTTACATCAATTAATAAATAGTTAAAATAAGTTTTGAGGAATACGAATTTTTTTCAAGTTTTTCATAATTTCAAGTACAATCCGGAGGTAGAAGGCAATATCCGATTGTTATGAAACTTTCTGTATTACTTCATATAACCATGTTACTAGTTATTACCGCTATTAAAAGTCATAAGGAAAATATTTGTCGCCTTTCTAGAGGCGACCCTAATATACATTCACTGGTATAAGAATCGGTCAAGAAGAAATTATCGTCTAGTTTATCATCTATAACTTACTGACTTATCGTTGGATATCCTTGAATTTTGAATACCTTAGAAATTATGTAACGCAGATTAATAGTTGATATAGGTTAGGTGTGAAAATACATTTTTGATAGCGATATACGACGGTAAACTAAAAATGCTTTTATTCGCAAATTCTGAATGGGCTGTAAAATTTCTGAGCTAAATGAAGATACATTGTATTGCAAAGTTACATTCATTCTCAATGAATTAATTTTTGATTCATGGCGCTAGATAATTTTTTGGAAGAGATACTGTTTATAATTAGCATAATCAGAAGGTATAGTAGAAATTTTATTCCACTATTACTAGAAAACAGAATGAGTGTCCGGTAATGGACTGAAGCCGACACGAGTGGTCCGAAGCGGCCGAGGGAGGCTCAATTGGTCGTAAAGGTTATGAGGTCGGTTTTTTCTAGGTTTTTTTTCGGTCGGGATCAAGAAGTTGTAAAATCGCTGAAATAAGTGTATCGAGCTAAAAGGGGACTACATTGAATAAAATGAAAACTATTCTTGAACAAATTTGTTTTTTTCATTCCCGAGGTGGTTATTTTCCACTCTACCTAGTACATTGGATTATACACTGATGCTACAGCGCCTATAACGGATTTCAATACCGATCTTTCGACTATTGAAAATAATGAATTTGGAAAGGATGTCTCGATTACGCTGTATAACCACTGGAAAATGCTATCAGCGGGGACATGCTTTCATTATTAGTAGGAAAACATGAAAGTTATGCCATCAATTCAAGATTGTTTGCATGGCAATTCAAGTATATAGGATCACTATTTTCCAATCTTCTCCTACACACACAGTGGTTTATTGTAGCACAGTTTCCCTTAACATTCACCCACAAGTTCCATCCTTCTCAAGAAGTAATATTGTGGATAACAGTACCTTCAGAGATCACTGGACCCCGTTAATATGGCAGTTCATACTCTTTGGTCGAGCCAAGTCTAGGCTCTCTCAGCGGATAGTTCACTAATAGCAGGCCGAGAGTGTCTGAGTCCAGTAAAGTCCCAGCCTTTAAATCTATCCACCCATTACTCTCTTAACTTCAGGTCTTCAGGAGAATGTTGTACCCTCAAGCGGCCAATGAATCGACCTTTTCATTGCATCATATGCCCGTGGCGTTTGATCTACTTCGGGAAGAGGCTATAACACTTAATCTGGCAAAGCATTCTTGCACCATAAGCAGATTGCAGTTGCTGAATGCCAATGCTTTCAGTGCATCTTGGTAGTCCGTAATGATTTCATTGACCTTCGTGTTATTATTCTTCCAAAAACAGGAGATTAACACAGTGTTCAATGGCCACTATTTACGTGGAGTGAAATAGATAGTGGAGTGTTTTCACCGCATCCACCATATTTGCCCAATTTGGCTTCCTCGGATTATTATCTCTCCCCGAACCTCAACAGATGGCTCATCAATAATATTCAGGAAATCGTGGACTCCGCGGCTGACTCTATTTCATACCTTCCAGAAAATTATTTTTTTGCTCGAGATCAAGAAGTTGGAAAATCGCTGAAATAATTATATCGAGCTTAAAAGGGACTACAATAAATAAAATGAAGAAAATTAAAAAAAATGTTTTCATTTCCGAGGTGGAAATGCAGAGTGTTTTGCCCTCAAGCGGCCAATGAATCATCCTCTTCCTTGCATCATATGCCAGAGTGGACCGTGGCATGTGGTCTACTTCGGGAAGGGTTTGTAACCCCCAATCTGTTAAGAGTTGAACGGTATTCTTGCACAATAAACAAACTGCAGTGGCTGAATGCCAATGATTTCAGTGCAGCTTGGTAATCCGTAATGATTTCATTGACCTTCGTGTCATTATTCTTCCAAAAACAGGAGATGAACACAGTGTTCAAGAGCGAATATTTATGTGCATAGACAGACATATGGAGTGTTTTTATGCCATTTTTCGTTAACATACTTGAGCTCTCAGCCTTAGGCATTTCTGAAGTCGTCTGTGAATTCCTGGAAACCTTCAAGTAGACAGTCTTTGGATCTTTTTTTTTCCAGGATGCTAGATATAATAAACTGAAATGGCAGTTCTATGCTGATTCAGATTGTTGTTCTGTTAGACCTCCTACTCAGTAACGTGACCATTCTTTTTGCTTCTCTAGTCACTAGGACCAGGGAGCAAAACCCAGTATCAGTTCAATGGCAGTTAGTATAGAGCCAAATGCCCCAGTAACCATCAATCAGGATGTTTCCTTTAATTTACAGAGCTTGAGTTGATATCGCTCTTCGAGACTTCACTCCCAATAAGCAATACAGCCATTAGTGATACGTAGTCTTATCACCATCACAAAGAGCCAATGAAGTTGTTTTGCAGTGTCTGCATTATCCCTCGACATGCTCATAAGGAATGCCTAGCCTTGTGTATACTATAATTCAGGTGCTATATTCATGTAAGTTCTTGACAACGGTAGATATTTTGCCTCTTTCGCCAATGGGATAAACAATCCACTTGATATTGGGGGCGAGACGAATATCCTGATTTTCCTAGTACATGATACGATGAGGGTTTTCTGGGTGTTAACTACTAACTAACATCACTCTCATTTAACCTTATGCAAACTGTTTGAGATGACATCGTCGTCATCAACTAAGAAGACGTGAGCTTAGACTTTTACGTCCATTACCGATTATTGCCAGTAAGGATCACTGCAAGAGAGAGAGAGGAGAAACATGGCTTAGAGCTTAGACTTTTACGTCCATTACCGATTATTGCCAATAACGATCACTGCAAGAGAGAGAGGGAGAAACATGGGGTCGCAACTATGAGGGCAGCCGATACTGTTCACAAAGCTAACCGTTCAAGAGAAGTGTTTGTTCAGTATGTCATTTAGCATATTGCTAATCCATCACGCAATAATATTTGGTGCTGCCGTAGCTCTGGAAGCCTCATATAAGGAGCTAGTGAGGGGCGCATTGAACGCGCTTTTATAGACTGAGGTTAACAAAATCAAGAAGCAACATAGCTCTGAACTGAAAGAGAACATTGGTATATTTCTGGATGAAAAGAAATCAAATTCAGCCAATAAACTTTACAGTTATTAACCTGTTGTGTAGCTAGCTTTTTAGGCCGACATTTTAGAATTATTCAATGGGTTCACTCTTCAGGGGCTATCGAAGTCTTGATCTTGGAAAAAAACCATCAAAACTGAGAAACAACTTCGAAACTTTAAAGATGAAAATAATCTTAAACTTCACTTCAATTTTAGAACTTTCAATTACTAAATAAACGTGACCTAAACTCTTCTTACTATTTATCAAATTATTCATCTATATATATATATATATATATATATATATATATATATATACATACATACATACATACGTAAAAAAATTTAAATTCAAACAGAAAAGAAAGCAAAATTTACAAAATAATTATAGTTTCATGAGTATAAATATATCCGAAATCAATCTTATATCAAAGGCAAAAAACCACTGCTGACCAGTGTTCATCGTAAACCGATGGTCCGTATGGGGTTAGAACCATACTAGGTTTTTTATATACATTGAAATTTGATATTATGGCATAATCAATTTATGAAGAGTTTAGGTCACGTTTATTTAGTAATTGAAAATTTTAAAATTGAAATGAAATTTAAGATTATTTTCATCCTTAGAGTGTCGTAGTTATTTCTCAGTTTTGATGGTTTTTTTTTTTCCAAGATCAAGACTTTGATAGCCCCTGAAGAGTGAACCCATTGAATAATTCTAAAATGTCGGCCTACACAACAGGTTCATAACTGTAGAGTTTATTGGCTGAATTTGATTTCTGTTCATCCAGAAATATACCAATGTTCTCTTTTAGTTCAGAGCTAAGTTGCTTCTTTATTTTGTTAACCTCAGTCTATAGGAGCGCGTTCCATGCGCCCCTCACTAGCTCCTTACATGAGGCTTCCTGAGCCACGGCAGCACCAAATATTATTGCGTGGTGGATTAGCAATAAGCTAAAAATATCTACCGTTGCCAAGAACTTACATAAATATAGCATCTAAATTATAGTATACACAAGGCTAGGCATTCCTTATGAGCATATCGTGAGATAATGCAGACACTGCAAAACCACTTCATTGGCTCTACGTGATGGTGATAAGACTACGTATCACTAATGGCTGTATTGCTTATCGGGAGTGACGTCTTGAAAAGCTATTTCAACTCAAGCTCTGTAAAATACAGGAAACGGCCTGATT
Source organism: Cryptolaemus montrouzieri (assembly GCA_013387265.2). Taxonomy (NCBI): domain Eukaryota; kingdom Metazoa; phylum Arthropoda; class Insecta; order Coleoptera; family Coccinellidae; genus Cryptolaemus; species Cryptolaemus montrouzieri. The sequence continues at coordinate 31,947,599 of JABFTP020000144.1, read as the reverse complement.
GATGGTTGCTGGGGCATTTGAGTCTACACTAACTGCCATTGAACTGATACTGAGTTTTGCCCCCTGGTTCTAGTGAATAAAAAAGCGACAAGAATGGTCACGTTACTGAGTAGGAGGTCTAACAGAACAACAATCTGAATCAGCATAGAACTGCAATTTCAGTTTATTATATCTAGCATCCTGGAAAAAGACAGATCCAAAGACTGTCTACTTGAAGGTTTCCAGGAATTCACAGACGACTTCAGAAATGCCTAAGGCTGAGAGCTCAAGTATGTTATCGAAAAATGGCATGAAAACACTCCATATGACTATGCACATAAATATTCGCCATTGAACACTGTGTTCATCTCCTGTTTCTGGAAGAATAATGACACGAAGGTCAATTAAATCATTACGGATTACCAAGCTGCACTGAAAGCATTGGCATTCAGGCACTGCAGTTTGCTTATTGTGCAAGAATGCCGTTCAACTCTTAACAGATTGGGGGCTACAAACTTTTCCCGAAGTGGACCACATGCCGTGGTCCACTCGGGTATATGAAAAGTGCAATGAAAAGGTTGATTCATTGCCCGCTTGAGGGCATAACATTCTGCTAGAGATTCAAAGGTAGAGGAGAAACGGGTGGATAGGTCTAAAGGCTGAGGAGGACTCAGACACTCTCGGCTTTCTATCAGTGAACTTTCGCAGATAGAGCCAATGCTTGGCTTGAACTCTCAATGCTTGACCAAAGGGTATGAACTGCCATATTAACGGGGTCCATTGACCTCAGAAGGTAGTGTTATGTTACTTGAGAAGGATGGAACTTGTGGGTGAATGTTAAGGGAAACTGTGCTATAATAAACCACTGTGTGTGCAGGAGAAGATTGGAAAACAGTGATCCTATTTTCTTGAATTGCCATGCAAACAATCTTGAATTGATGGCATTACTTTCATGTTTTCTTACTAATAATGAAAGAATTTTTCCACAGATAGCATTTTTCAGTGTTTATACAGCGTTATCGGGACATCCTTCCCAATTTTGTTTCTAACAAAAACTCTGTAGCATCAGTGTAAAAATCAACGTACTAGGCGGCGTTAAATGTAACCACCTCGGGAATGAGAACATTTTTTTCAAGTTTCTTCATTTTATTCAATGTAGTCAGTTTTAAGCTCGATACAATTATTTCAGCGATTTTCCAACTTCTTTATCTCGACCGAAAAATAATTTTCTGGAAGGTATACAATAGAGTCATCCGCGGAGTCCATGATTTCCTGAATATTATTGATGAGCCATCTTTGATGGTTCGGGAAGAGATAATAATCCGAGGGAGCCAAAATGGGTGAATATGGTGGATGCGGTGAAAACACTCCACTATCTACTCCACTACACATAACTAGTCGCCATTTAACACTGTAATAATCTCCTATTTTTGGAAGAATAATATCACGAAGGTTAATAAAATCATTACGGACTACCAAGATGCACTGAAAGCATTGGCATTCAGCAACTGCAATCTGCTTATGGTACAAGAATGCTCTGCCAGATTGGGGGTTACAGCCTTTTCCCGAAGTGGATCACACGCCACTGTCCACTCGGGAATTTGATGCAATGAAAAGATCGATTCATTGGCCGCATCAGGGTACAACATTCTCCTGGAGATCTGAAGTTAGAAGAGTACCGGGTGGATAGATATAAAGGCTGGGACTTTACTGGACTCAGACACTCTCGGCTTGCTATCAGTGAACTTTCCTCTGAGAGCCTAGACTTGGCTTGACCAAAGAGTATGAACTGCCATATTAACGGGGTCCAGTGATCTCAGAAGGTACTGTTATTCACAATGTTACTTTTTGAGAAGGATGGAACTTGTGGGTGAATGTTAAGGGAAACTGTGCTATAATAAACCACTGTGTGTGCAGGAGAAGATTGGAAAACAGAGATCCTATATTCTTGAATTGCCATGCAAACAATTGATGGCACAACCTACTAATAATGATAGCATTCCTCCACAGGTAGCATTTTCCAGCGCTTATACAGCGTAATCGAGACATCCTTTCCAATTTCATTATTTTCAATAGTCGAAAGATCGGTATTGAAATCCGTTATAGGCGCTGTAGCATCATTGTAAAATACAACGTACTTGGAGTAGAAAGATACCACCTCGGGAATGAGAAAAACAAATTTGTTCAAGAATATTTTTCATTTTATTCAATGTAGTCCCCTTTAAGCTCGATACACCTGTTTCAGCGATTTTACAATTTCTTGATCCCGACCGAAAAAAATTTTCCGGAAGGTATGCAAAATACTCCTCCGCGGAATTGATGATTTCCTGAATTTTATTGATGAGCCATCTTTCGAGGTTCGGATGGAGATATTGATCCGATAGATGCAGTAGCAGTTGGAGCCCTAAATCATTGATTTCAGCCGTGGTTACGATGCTCTAGTGCGCCGGCGCATTATCTTGCAAAAACAAAATTTTTTGTCGCGTCATGTGAGGCCGTTTTTCAAAGATTTCGGCCTTCAATACAATAGTGCATAGTTAGACTCGTTGTTTATGGTTTTTCCTTTTCGGCGGTAGTATACGAAGACCATCCCTGACAATCCTAGAAAACCGACCCCATAATCTTTACTAATTGAGCCTCCCTCGGCAGCTTCGGACCACTCGTGTAGGCTTCATTCCATTACGGGCACTCATTCTGTTTTCTAGTAAAAGTGGATCACAAACAGTTATCAATCGACGCCAAAAGTCAGCCCGATTCCGATCAGCAAGTCCAAACACTTTTGCGAAGGGCCCATGCGTTCGTGTTTTTGTTCCGGAGTCAGCATGTGCGGCACCCAGCGGCAGGATAACTTTTTCATATGCAGAATCTCGCCCAAAATATGCCGCGTGCGATCAGCATTAATTTTTGTGGCATCTGCTAGCTCGCGTACCTTCGCCTTCCTGTCAGCCAACACCTTTTCATGTATTTTTTTGACATTGTTTTCTGTAACCACATCCGAGTGCCTCCGCCGAGGACTTCATAGGATTAGAGTCCACCAAGAAACTCCCGAAACCAATATTTGACGGTTTAATCTGACGGAATTTACCCCCATATTATATATCCAACTTTTCTTCTGTTTCCTTCGCCGTTTTGCCTCTCGAAACATAATGTTTTATGAGCAAATGAGAATTGTTTTTGTCCATACGCAACATGATAGGAAATACTTCAACAACAATCAGCTGTCAAAAAAAAACTAAAGACCAGTATGACACTTTGGTATTTCTGCCTACATATGAACGGACTGCAAGGCACCATAAAAACTTTTTTGTAGTAGCAGCGCATTCTGACGGTCAAGGAGGTTGCTTCTCAACCCACTTAGTAATGTCGCAGAGCAAGCTTACGTCGTTTTAGTTACTCATCAATAGCGTTAAATATATCCTGGCCTGTTCTATGCAATTAATGTAGTCCTCAGTGATAATGTTTACTTCCCCATCCATATGTGACGTAAACTACAGCCATAAGTTGGTGTAGTCCATCCAAAACAGTAATCCTTCTGTCAAAACACTCTTCTTCAATGTTGTCCTTTAACATTTGAATTTGGGAGGCTTTTACTTGGTAAAATTCCATTATCAATAATAAAAAACAAGTACTGTGTTTTAAGGAATTTTACTTAATAATTGCGATTCGTAACGCGTTTCATCTTGAGTAGCAATAATTTCACAATAGCTTTCCAAACTAATAATAATTTAGGCAAATATACAAAAATAATAAAACCAAACCAGGTAAAAATAATGAATCAGGTGTTTATAGATTGAATTGCAATGATTGCGATAATTTCAACATTGGTGGAACACATAGAAATTTAAATATTAGAATATCGGAACATAAACGCAGTTTTTCAAATAATAAATCAGATTCAAATTACGCAAATCATCTCTTAGAAAATAATCACTCTTTCGACCCACAGTTTGAAATTTTGCATACAGATAATAAATATTGGAAGGTAGATCTTTGGGAAACTTTAGAAATCATTAAATACAAACACTCAGGTAGACTCATCAATGAACAAGTCGATTTAAGCCCTTCACCTCTATTGAATCTCTTCGGGGAGTAATCTATTCCTTAATTTTATTGGATATACCTGTCATAAATAACCACTTAAGAAGAAGCAACCCAATAAGCTTTTAATTAGTCAAGAGCATTTATATTTATATTTTCTGTACATTCATTCGTCTGAAGAAGCTACGGTGTAGTGAAACGCGTTACGAATCGCAATTATTAAGTAAAATTCCTTAAAACACAGTACTTGTTTGTTATTGTTGTCCTTTAACCTGCGTGGGTTTTGTTCTCAACCTCTATATCAGAGGCGTGCGGTTAATAACGGGTCTCGATTGAATCTGTACTTCCCTCATGAAGCTTTGGCGCTAGGACTAAAGTAGAGGTATTGCTATAACGTTTCTTCTTCTTGACAATCAACTGGAGAAACCGGTTACCTCATGAAGAACAGCTCAATTTTCACGCGCAAGTTTTATGATTGGGATGTAACTGCATTTCGAATTTCGTGATAACGAGCAAGGAGAACCTTCAATTAGATTTTTTGTTGTGCTTCTTTTTCTAATCACATCGGCTAACTTCATGTTAAATGTCGCATTTCCATAGAGAGGAAAATTCGCAATTAAATTTACAAAGTGAAAATACAACAGAAACAATCTATACTGAACAGAAAATTTAATCAATGGAGATTGATTAGAAATTTGAACAGCAGGAACTGAATATTCCATATTTTCTTCACTCAAATATCCAAGAAGTGAAACAAGATGAATGTCGATCCTCGCTAAAATAGGAAAACTAATTTTGTGCCTAAACCTGGTTATATAAATTTCTTATGAACTTATGCTTGCAGAGTTCACGCTTCCTCAACTTTCTGTATTTTTCAATCAAACATCGTGAATTCATAATGAACCTTTTATTAATGAAAAGAGGCAATATATTTATTTACATTCACCCCAAGTTATTTGGAAAATCGAGTTCAGAAAAAATTGCCGGAACGAAAAGCTTTAAGATATACTAAAGTGAAACAATGAGATTGTGAATGTGAACGATAACAAAGATATTAATTTTGTTGATTATCATTTGTTGCTGGCCTTAATTTTCCTCCAGTGTTCAACATGGAAAAGCGTAATACAAATGCCTTCGTAAAACAAATCGATTTGTCCGAAAAACCTTTGGTGCTGGTGCATTTTGGTTTATCGACACAGAGGATATAGCGGCCACAATGTATCACAGGGTATCATAGAGGGTGTTTTAAAAAACCTACGCCCGATACCTGGAGCTACAATTTCTGCAAGATAGGCCTTGAAGAATTCGTAAGAAGATCACTTCTGAAGAACAAGACCGCTTTCTGTGCCAAATTGCAAAAAGAGACCCTAGTGCGTTGCAACCCATACTTCAAAGGCAATTTCTGGAAGCAACAGGCAACAGTGTAACAGTCAAAACGATACGTCAAAGATTTCGTTCAAGGGGTTTATACAGCAGAAGCCCACTAAGAGTTTCAGAGCTAACCAGACAACAAAAAAATTAACAGACTTAATTAATTTATCGAGCACCAAAATTGGAATATTGAGAATTAGCGAAATGGATTCGGGTTCAAAGGGGTCGTGGAATACAAGCTAGACTCTGAGCAGCAAGACAAATTCCGAAATACAAAGGGGGCAGTGTGATGTTTTGGGGTTGAATTATGCTGGGACGCAAAATAGATTTGACTCCTTTTCCTGCAAGTGTAACGGCTAGAAATTACGCAGAACTAGTGCTGGAGCCCATAGTAAGACTTTGGTGAGGTGCCCACGGTGAGAATTTCACTTTTATGCAAGATAAAGCTCCTCCACATACCAGCAACCTCGCGCGACATTATCTTGAAACAGAGGGAATCGCTATTTTGGACTGGCCAACTTGCTCTCCAGACCTAAATCTTATTGAACGATTATGGAATAATCACGAAAGGAAAATTAGATCGCGCCAGGATAATCCAAGAGCCCCACAATAGCTCATTCAAGCCGCCACAGAAGAGTGGCAGAATATCACCCCAGAAGAGGTCGAAAACCCAATCCAAAACATGCCTAGGGAGGTTATAAAAGCTACTGAGATCGAGGAAAAACTCCTACTCCGTGAAAAAACAATTTTCAATTTTTACCACATACGGAAAGAGTCTCTTATTTTCTTTTATTTGTTTCTTTCTTAAAATAAACCTTGATTTATTTCATTTTTCAATTGAAATATCTCAAAAAGGATCAATTCTAACAATCCATCGAAATTTCCAAAATTTCTGGGGTAATATTCAAAATATCGGGTGATTCCATATAAATCTGGTTAGACACTATACTGTGTATAGCTAACTCTCATATTATCTTTGATAATTTTATATTTTGCACTGTGCCACGTGGTTCAAATGAGGTACTGTTACATCCGGATGATCCAAACTTCATGAAATGAATGAAGAGACTCCTTCCTTCGGATGACTCTAGAGAACAATGTAGAAATGTTACCAACAAAAGCACTATAATTCAAAAATCAAGGATGTGTTTCCCAACTGCATTCCGGGTCTTCTCAGCTCGTCTAAGATTTTCGGAGAAAACCGAAATCTTTTTCGTTAGCCGTTCAACATCATCAGAAGATTCCGCTTGGAATAGAAGCACAATGTCTCACAATATTCTTTGCTTAGATCGACTTCCAGAAGCATAAATCGACTTAATTGTTTCGATATTCATTCAGTGGAATTTTTAATTAAATTTCAAGACAACAAAAGCAACAATTTGAAGTGCGTAAAAGTTCTTGTTCAACTTTTTGGGTCCTTCAGCCTAGTTTTACAACAAAATTATTCTAAGTAATCATCCAACAAACAAAAAAATATATAACACTTTATATTAAAATCTAAAATTTATCTCTGCCTCTTCAGTTCCTCTCTTGTTCTTCCAATGTCAGTATTAATGGCTTAGGTGGGTATTTTCTTGCTGCTTGTGCGAAGTCTTTCTTCTATCGGTTGTATATTCGTTATCTGGTACAATAATTCATTTGGTGGGTTATGTGTTCTGTTTTTCCGGGTGTCTAATCTTTGTTATTGTATGAAGAGATGTAGTTTCTGCGGTTTTTAGATTGTTCAAGGCTGGGCGTCTACAGTTAGCAAAGATGGGATGTGCATATTCCAGGACAGGTCTGCATATTGTCTTGTATATTTTAACTGCATTATTTGTGTTTATTCCTCTGTTCCTGACGGTTAGTTTAGTGAAAGTTTTAGCTCTTGATATGGTTCTCTTCTTAATCGCTTTGGTATTTTGTTGTCGACTTCAACCCCTAGGTATTTTATTTCCGCTGTAGGTTTTTTGGCGATTCCTTTAATTGTTATACTAGGCGAATTTTGACTAGTTTTATGATGGAAAATCATATATTGTAATTTCCTTGGATTGGGTTTCAGGCGCCATTTACTCAGCCACATTTCAAGTTTGTTCATCATACTTTGCAATCCATTCAAGCAGGTTGTCAGTGAGCTATCGTGGGAAATTATAAAAGTGTCATCTGCATACTGAAGAGAATATTGCTGGTTGTTTTTTTCTTTTGGAATGTCATAGTAGTAAATTATGTAGAGAAATGGTGACAGGCTAGAACCTTGCGGTGTTCCTTATTTGGGGAAGAATGGTGTATTTCTAATTTTAACTGTCAGCTTTCTATCGTTCAAAAAATTTATGATATGTGTATAAGAAATCTCGGTAGGTTAATTTTGTATTATTTGAAGATCAGACCCCTGTGCCATATGCTATCGAAACCCTTTTCAATATCGAGACTTATTTTATTTATTTCTGCTAAAAAACACATTACTTTCTGGTACAGATATGTAGATGACTTTTCAGTTGGTTTTCGTGGTTGAAACAGACGAATTCAGCATTTTTTAAATTTCCTGAATAAAATACATTGCCGCAGCTTCACTTCTGAATTAGAAAATAATAACTCAACTAATTTCCTCGACTTAACCATTACAAATTCAAAAAACCAACTCACTTATAACATTTACAGAAAGGAAACATTCATAGACGCATCGATTCCAATGGACTCGTTGAGTCATTGAAGTCACAAACTAGCTGCATATAACTCCATGATTCATAGAGCTCATTCTGTTCTTCTTTCGACTGAAAATTTTCGAACTGAACTTAATATCAAAATTGTCTCAAATAACAATATACCACAACATTTTCTAAATACAATCATTAAACGCAAAGAACAACGTATTACCTCTCAATTACTATATCGTAGAAACCCCGAAAAAAGAAACATTAGTCTCAGATACACCGACGAACTCTGTAACAAAATCAGTAAATAACAAATTAAACATAATTACTTCATTCTCAAGCGACCCCAACTTAAGCAGATTATTATTCAAGGCCAAACAAAAGAACGATAAATTCAAGCAATCAGGAATTCATCCAATCGAATGCAATGAATGTCAGGTAGCCTATGTTGGACAAACAGGGAGAAGTTCTGAAGCTAGATTCAAGGAACATATTTCCTCAGATAAAAATTCGCCAATATTTGAACACATAAAATCAACCAACCACTCGATATCATGGAACAGTCTTAAAGTCCTTCATAAATGTAACAGGGAGAGTGATGAATTTGTTTATTACCCTCAACAGCCAACTAGAGCATAATGGATCCTCACTACTCAATATTTAGGATAAATTTCATTATGTTCTTGTACTACTCATTTATTATATTGTTATTCACTTGAAAATTACCGTAGGGTCGAAACCGGTCGTGATTATTGAATAAATTGTGGAAAAGTGACAAAAGTGTCTCATTTCCTTTACTTTAGAAGAGTACAGTTTTATGAGGAGCTTCTGATCCGAATTCAAGAAGACTAATTTTTCTGAGCTCGAAATTTTCGAGAGAGGTATTACCAACAGCAGAAACTGTTATATTTGGGCCAATCAGAAACCTAAAGCAACCAAGGCCTGCAATATCCAGAAAAATTAATTTTCAACGTCTTTTGTTTGTCGAAAAAATTGTACGTATAAGGTAACTAATCAAATAACAAAAGTGTTTGATGACAGATGGTATAGGGGTTCGGGACCTTGACACTGGCTCCTATGATAACCAGTTCTGAAGCCATGGGATTTTCATTCAAGAATGTATAAGACAACCATACAAACGGAGAAGAGATACACCACAGAGTGCATCGGAGTTCTGGATTCATTAGACATTGACGAAACTTCTATAAAAGCCTTTCAAATACGTATTTTAAAATATTTCGATATCAAAATTAATCATTTTGAACAACATCGTTGATTATCCAGATGAGTATTTCTACTTTATAATGACTCTGACCCCAAGCTGATGCATCATTTAGCCCAGTTATGTTATGAGAATTCTGAATTTGACAATACTCTGTATGATATTGGTATTGCGTGCCTGCTTAAGGCCGACTCTATTTTTTTACAAATGATTGTATTTCCATTGAATATTATGTTTGTTATCCAAAATCCAGTTGCTGAATTAGGTTTCTTTAATTTTAAATGAAAATGTACTAAAACTTAGATTTCTAAGTACATAAATGCGATACATCAATGAAAAATTCTTTGAAATACCTTTTTTCCTTGACGGGATAATTCTTGGAGCATCGTAATGAAAAATATTACCTCTGACCCATTTTCAAACTGTTGGGACTATTTCGAATTTGACAAAACTCACTATATTATGTGGCGAAATTTTCAACGTGATTTGAAGAATAAAGATATTACCAATGAGAGTTCCAAATTTCAAAGCTCCAGGTTCAAAAATGAGAAGATTTCTAACAAATTTCTTCTCAGCTGACACGGTGTGTAGCGTTGCGGTAAAAAGTCGAACTAGTGTGACTGCTTGAATTTTTCTGTTTATCTTCCCTTTGTTATTACGGTTTACCGGTGGCTATGGTGTCTTGGATCGTTAGAGGTCGCAATAACATTTACATGTTTTCTCATGCTCCAACGAATTGAGATTAGTAGGTGGCAGTGTAGCCTGATGTTGTGAATGGGTATGCAATAGTTACGAGGCCAAATGAGACCTCTATTGCGCCTATTCATGACATCTGACCGTGCTGTGCCACTGGTGTGTGGCCCCGGTTGTCGGTGATTATGAGGAGTGAATCGGAAAACCAGCTCCCTCAAGGGAGGATATTTAAAGTTCTACGGAAAGTTGAATATTGTCCGGCAACCGCTCCCTACAGATAAAACTAAATATGTTTTTATCAATAATTGCCAATTTTAAATAAAATTACTGGTATTGTGCGTTAAAAGCTGAGTTTCTGCAGTTTTTGAATTCGTTCGTGACCAGTTACGAATATCTGCATCTAAAATGGGATTTACCCGTGAAAATGAAAACGAATCAGAGAAATCGTCAAGGAAGTTGTAGCGCAAGTACTGGATTCCTGCCTAGATCGCATCACCGAAAGTCGATATCAAAAAGGATCGAATTACGAATGAATCGCTCATATTTCAAATTGCTCAAGATTATGGAAGTGAAGTTGGATAATTTGTAACAAATGAATAAATCAAGAAATGTTATATTGCGGGGAGTACATGAAGCGCAAGATGAGATAACATGTGACAAGGTAACTGGTACCTGCAGAGATAATAACATAAACATAAATAATGATAGTATATATAGTTGTTATCGCCTCGGTAAAACTAGAGATGACAACAAGGGAAGACTGATTTTAGTGAAATTCATCAGTGAAAAGTGTAGGGATATCTTTATGTCGCCTGGTGAATACTAAAATCAGTGTGAAAGAGGACTTAATTAAAATTCGGTATGGCATTTTTTGAAAAGCTGTAACAGGTTTCGGTCCGAAAAAGGTACGGACATCTGGCGGTATTATAAAAATCCAGGTGGGAAATGTTATTCCTTCTGTTAAAAATGAAACCGACTACCAGAACATAGGATTTACCAAATGAGCGATATAATTTTCTAAAATTGATAATTTGAATAAATTAAATTAAATTGGCTATCGAAATGATTGATATTGTTATTTCTATCACCATTTTGGGATTTATTTTGCCATTTCCTACTTTTTCGATGTACCTATACCCTTCGATTGTAACCACAAAATTGTGGATGCTTTTCTGAAACATTTTTTCTTTTTGGCTAGTTTAAAGTGCTATTTCTATTTCTGTTTCGGTACCCTTGTTATACTCAGAAATTGCGTTTTTTATTCGCAATTTTGTTTCATAATTGGAAATACATTCTCACGATCTCAAAAAAAATTTTTTTCTCAAATTATGATTTGTATTTTTGTTTCTATTGCATCATCTTAAAGCATACTCAATATTATCATTTTGTTGATTTTCTGTTTGGGAGGGGGCCTGATATGAATTGTATTGTTTTTCTCTCTTTTTCATATTCTCTCTTTGTCATTTTCATAGTACAGCAGTGGGAACTATGAGGGGTGATATAGGGGTCGAGGGGGGAGAGCGGAATGTGAAAAAACGTGTGCTTTTGGATATTGGTGAGGTCAGGGCGGAGTTCGATGGGGAGGGGAAACACCTCAACATTATTCATTTTAATATACGTAGTTTAAGAAAGAATGGTGATGAGTTAATGGTATATTTGCATGCAATGTATTTTAGAAATTTGGATGTTATGATTCTATCGGAATGTTGGATTTTAGAAGATTTAAACAATTTCAACTTGAATGATTTCAATATTTATTACAATAAATTCAAATATAACCAAAACGACGGTGTAATTAAGTGTGTGAAAAAATACTTGAGAGTACAAGATGATGTAATAGTTTTGTCTCAGACTAATTCATTGCGGATAATTTTTCAAAAGAGTGGAATAAAATACGGCATCACTGCGTCTATTGATTGCCTCAATTGATACACGTATTTACTTGAATGATCTGGATGGCTACTTGTCAACATTGAAAAAGCAGGAAATTGAGATATTTTTGGGGGATATTAATATTGACCTGAAACCTATGCACTATGGGTTTGTATGGTTTCATCTCGCAACTAGGGTAACGGATACGTTCTCTACTACAGTTGACCACATTTTCGTCAGAAAACCTTCGTATACCAGAGGGAAACGAAATTTGTCAGTTCACCCTGGAGTTTTTCAAAATTCGCTTACAGATCATTTTACAACTTTCTTAGCAGTCAGATCCGAAAAAAACAGGAAAATACACAGTCACCTAAAATCATTAAAAAGGCGCATATTGACTACGGAAGACTTAATGCAGGTCTGGCACAAGAATCATGGCAACAGTCTCTGAACATGCATGTTCCTCAAAAGGCATGTGTCTTTCTGAGTAAATACATAAAAAATGCTTCATTCTCTCGACAATATCAAGAAAAATCTGAAAAAATAGATAAAACCTTGGATAACAAGCGGCCGTGTGTCATCTATAAAGTATCGCGATAAAATGAAATGGAATTTGAAAAAAATAACACTGTGGAAAATAAGATTGAATATAACAAATAAAGAAACATTTTAAACAGAATTTTAAGAGGAACTAAGAACTCATATTATAGTGATGAAATTAGAAGCGCGGGTAAAGACACAAAAAAAATATGGAACATATAAATGAAATAAATAATAAAATTAAAACGAAAGATCCCTTGCCGAATGAAATAATTAGTAAAGAGGGGCGTGTTGTTACAGATGTGGTAGAAGAGACCTATAATTTCAACGAGTTCTTTTCAAATGTAGGCAGGAATATGGCACAAAAAATTAAAAATAATGTATTTAAATTAAAATAAGTGTACATCTTCCAAAGCCTCCTGAATCGTTAATTCTCTGTATCTTGACCTTGATTCAGAAAACGAGTTAATTGAATTGATGAGTTCCCTCAAAAACAACAGATCTCCTGATCCAGATCCATTAGCTCAGAAACCATTAAAAAAATCCATCTGAATATCGTGGAGCCTTTAGCCCATATTATAAATTGTGCATACGAAACTGGTACCAGTACCAGTGAAGTGGAAGGCATCGCACATAGCATGCGTTCATAAAAATAATGACAAAAAACTGATGACAAACTATCGACCAATTTCTATTATAAATATTTTCGCGAAAATTTTTGAAAATAGCATAACGAATCATCCCTTAGGTTTTCTGAGAAAATATGGTTTACTGAGCCCGAAACAGTACGGTTTCGAGGAGCGAATCACCACGCCGCAGAGAATTCAATTCATAGTGTCATATTTGCTTTGAATGACAGAAAAAAATGTTTGTCTGTGTTTTTGGACTTAGCCAAGGCCTTTGACACGATAGACCATGGAATCCTCCTGGACCGTCTTGAGTATATTGGTGTCAGGGGTAACACATTGACAATTTTCGAGAATTATTTAGAGTATAGGATGCAGAGGGTACGTGTGGGGGAAATTTTGAGTGAGCCACAACCTGTCAATATGGGCGTTCCGCAGGGAACTGTTCTTGGACTGTTTTTTTCTAATTTACATAAAAATGTTCCAAATTGGAACAAAGTAAATGGTGTTTTAATTTTCTATGCAGATGATACGGCTGTGATCTTCACTGGGAACGACTGGAAAGAGGTTTAAAGATCAGCAGAAAGTAGCATTAAAACCGTGTATGCGTGGTTATGTGAGAGTAAACTGACTTTAAATACAGATTAATTTTTGCTGTACTATGATGACTAATTTCACTTTCCTATGCTTTTAAATCTGTTGTTCATTTTAATACCGATATAGACGGGCAAACAGGCTAAGTATGTTAGCCTAGGTTTCTCGCTCTATATCATAATGTAATTCATAATGTCTGATGAATGAACCAAATTGAATTGAATTGATTGAATAAAAATTCGATAATCTTGCAAATAGTAATTTTTAGCGATTGATTTGATGATTAGTTTATTCGTTGGCGTAAATGTATTATTTCTGAGGGGTGTTCTTTGAAGTCGATACATTTAATTTGGATGAAAAATAAACTCTGTGTTTCATTGACCAATTTTCTGTACTCGTTCGACAGAACGTGTACCATCAAACGTTTAGAAAATTTTTACATTTAGAAAATATGAATATAGGAGTATATGGTCGTGCCATCGAAAATTTTCTCTCTACTGAAGTTCAATTTCATTTTTCACTAATTGCCTGACAACAAAGTATCGAATAACAATTACTAAACCGCACTCAAAAAGCGAACACGTTTCAGGCCACGTTTCCGAGTACAGAATAAAACTTCTACTGCAGTTGTGCTATACTCAAATTGCAAACTAATTGATTGTAGCGGTTTGATTCCCATTAACAGTGGGAAGAAATGGACGCAAACAAGAGAACAACGTTAGTATTATCAGAATAACGCCACTAATGACGACGAACAGTCCCACGTACAGAACGGATTATTAACACACCTATTAATTGAAAATCCTACCTGTGGCCTGCAATTTCCACACGAAATCCAATCGGTAGGTGGCTTCGATCTGCTGACCGTGAATGATGAGAGCCACCACGAAACCAGCCAGGATGACAATATTCAGATATTGTTGAGTCAGGGTAGATTCGCTAGAAATTGAAAAAAGTAAAAATGAATTTTCTATTTCATTAAAATCTTGACTTGAATTATAGTGAGAATTCTCGATGAAGCGAAAAGCCTGCTCCTCGAATATCTGAAATGGTACGGCATTCATCGCAACTCTTTCTGGAACGTTAGGTTAGATTCATTAAGAGCACAGTTTCTCATCCGAAGGGGGTCATGTTTGTTATTAAAGAGGATCGCAGACTGATAGTCAATCGGTCAATCGCAGTAAGATCACGATACATAAAAACTATACTAAAGATTCGCTCAGTAAACGAACAAATTTCAGTGTAGTGTTATAAAATTGAATATTACAATGTAGTAACAACATAAAAAAAAACTTATAACTAACGTTACTTACGTGTTTTAAATGACAATTAATCAATTAATGTAATGTTTGGCATTGTTTCACACTTGAAAGTATCTCTATGCGTAGATGATCATTACAAACACTCATCAGTGAATTATTTTAGAGTGATAACATATGATTTCAGCATATAATTTTTAAAGCCTTCATAGACGAGAAATCTTTTTTCGCAAAAGTAAGAAGTGATAAAGGGTATCAATATTTTCAAAGCTTCCGTTACTAGGCTACCGTACTCAGGTAGTCGAACAAGCCAAATTTCGCAGTAAATGCATCAAATTTTAATTTTTTAAGACCTCTAATGTAAATACTGAACTTCTCGATGAAACCATTGACTTAATCGATTATGAGTAAAATATTTTTGTTACAGACCTGTGAACTCGTATTTAAGACATTCAAAAGTAGAAGAATGTCACTCAAGTAAGCCAATAGCCAAAAAAGTTTTTTATCATGTAAAAGTTTCGAAAATGAACTATTTATATGTGTAAAAATAATTAATTCATCTCCCAATTCAAAAAGCTTCGCAAGAACTTCTCCACCAACAATCATATTTCGCAATTCCAAACCTCAAGAGAAGCCTCAGTCAAAATACATTGCAAGGAGTGTATTATTCTATAGCGCATTCTCACCTGAGCTACAATATTCTGCTCTGGGGAGGTTCTGCTAGCGCTAAGGGAGTACAGAGGAGTCAAAAGAGTCTAATAAGAATGATTTCCGGACTTAAGCCAGGGGAATCATTCAGACCCCTTTTAATGCACAGTACCATCGGTCTACATATACAAGCTTCTTATACATATAAAAACCAATCAGTTGCCTAAAAACAATCGAACTCATAATTATGAAACAAGAACAGCCAGACTCCCTAGAACGGAAAGACATTCTACTAGTATGTTTGAAAAATCACCACATTATGCTGGAGTGAAACATTACATTAAACTACCGCCACAACGGCAAAAGGAACCATGCATGGGAAGATTCAACAAAGGACTTAAGGCAATACTTCATAGAGAATGCTTATATTCAGTTGAGAAATTTATGAGTACTTCATTTCGAATTATTGCATAATTACATAAATTAAATTATTCAATGAACTGTATGTATCTGATATTTTTTGTGACTGTCATATGATAATAACTGTGGCAAATAAATATTATTATTATTATCTCACTTCAGCATGGAAAAAACTGTTCGGCATCCTTTTTGTACAAGCGCGTGTCTGTGAAGAAATCAGTGCGTTCATTCCATAGGCGGCATAATATCTTTTAATTTTACTATCATGCCACTGTTCTTCCACGTTAACGCTTCCATGCTATCAGTACATACCGCAATGCATTTATTTCTATCCAAGTTTTGATTTTGTGTTGCTTCAATAAATAAGCTAAAAAGTCCTTCACCTTATATTCCATCAAGAATTGGTTTGCAAAAATGCATTTCTTTCTTCGATAGACTCCTCTATTTCATATCGAAAATAAAATACGAATTACGCCAAGTTCACTATGTCTGAGGATAATAACAAAATCTAACTATGTATTATACTATCACAAGAGATTTATTGAAAATCAGGATTGCAATTTCGGTCTCGCGGCCATCTTCAGCT
Source organism: Cryptolaemus montrouzieri (assembly GCA_013387265.2). Lineage (NCBI taxonomy): Eukaryota > Metazoa > Arthropoda > Insecta > Coleoptera > Coccinellidae > Cryptolaemus > Cryptolaemus montrouzieri. The sequence continues at coordinate 31,931,124 of JABFTP020000144.1, read as the reverse complement.
GACAACAATTATTGAACAAAAGTTGATAACGCATACATATATAAACATGTAGATACAGAATTAATAAAGGGGCAAACAAGAGGTAATAAACTAATTATGATAAGAGCAAGTTTATTTGAAGATTTCAAATAGGGACGAATAACTTGAGCCATACTGATCGTTCAGAAGATTATCTCTATGGGGATTTGATGAAGTTTGGAAATTTCGATGGATTCCAAGTAATCTAACTTTCGTCCTGTATCGTATTCTATGAATAATTTGAAGTTGATCTATGGGCCATTCTCGATACAATGTGAACCAAAAGTAGATTCGTCTGTTCTCTGGTTATTGTAATCTGATTGATGCTCTTTATACCTTGTTTTTCAATGAACGACCAGTTTCACCTATATAGACGCCTTCACAACTCATATAGGACAATTTTTGAACTCCAGTGTTGTCAATTTCATCAGTTTTATCTTTACCATTAAAAAATTTCTGGGAGGGTTTCATGTGGGTCTTAAAAGCTACTTTTATTTTTGAAATGACATTTGCAATCTTTTTAGTGATAGAGCCATATGTTAATGGAATATATTTATCTGTATTGGTTGATTCTATAAGTGAGTATATATTATGATATGCTATTTGAGGAATAGCCATTGTTCCCAGCTATTTTTTAATAGTTGGCACTTCCCTGGACATATTTTTTTCGGATAATGGCAGAGATAAGGCCCTATGAATCATTGAATTAACAACCTAACGGTCTACCAATGTGATCACTATTGAGCCCTTTAGTAGCTGACATTTCCATGGCGTATATTGAAGAAAATATATTCAATTCCTCCAAAGCAAAATTAGTACATTTTTGGTATAGATTTGTAGACAATATACTAGCGTGTTTCATAGGAACCGCTAGACAACTAGATCAATTTTTAACTGACATCAATAGCATTCATCCCAAAGTTAAATTCGAAATAGAAAGAGAGAAGTCGATAATCAGATTCACTTTTTAGACCACATAACTCATATAAATAACACACTAAGTTTTGATTGACAGCGTTGGGCAAAATTACTGAAACGGTTAATTATCTCAGTTATTTAACGAGCGATTGTTTTGAAAATTGGTATTCCCACAATGCTAAACATAAAGAATTCAGTGTTGATATTTTGTGTTCGCTAGTGTTTCCAGTGAAGCCGGAAATGACCAAAAAAATGTGAATTTCAAATATGACATCCTATATGCTTATTTATTTTTGAGATTCAGAGAAAAAACTTTTTCAGAAACAATGAACAAAAAACATTTTCTTTCAATGTCGAGTTCATCAAAAATTAAAATAATAAAAATTATATCACCTAAATCAAATTACTTTTGCATTAATAATCAACGGGACAGAAAGACACATAATGTCCAGTATTTGTTGAAGTTTAGATTTTTGCCCTTCAATTCCTAGTATTAAGTTTAGTGAAGCAGTACGGATCGAGGTTTTGATGATGCGCGGATATGGTGACAGACAACGATCTTACCACGAAGTTCGCACTCTTTTCGGTACTGTTCACCCAGATCGTCTGAGTAGTAAATCTACAGTATGCAGAACTATTGAGCTATATGAAGCAAGCCAGAAAGTGAAAGATATTCCCAGAGCAGGACGCCCTAAGTCTGCCACTGACGGAGATACAAAGTTGGACATTTTACTGGCAATTGAGGAAAATCCTCAGGTTTCTACAAATAAACTAGCCTTGAATCATAATATTTCTCAGAGGTCAGTTTGTAGGATACTGAAAACAGGAAAAATGAAACCAGAAAAAATCCATTTCGTCCATGAGCTTACTGAAGACGATCCTGACCATAAAGACCATCATGGAAATGATTATGGCGAATCCAAATTTTCTGAATAGAATCGTACTCTCGGATGAAGCTACGTTCTGCCTCAAAGCTATAGTTTATAGGCATAATTGCCGTATTTGGTCGAGATACAACCCACATTGGATTAGAGAGATTCATTCACAACATCCACAAAAATTGAATGTTTTGGCCGGTATTATCGGTGACCACATAATTGGTCCATTTTTTATAGAAGGAAATGTAAATGGAGAGCAATATTTGAAATTATTAAGAAATGAAACTGTGCCAGCCATAACAGCTTTATTTTCAAATTTAAATAATCCGTTAACCGCAGCTGATATTATATGGTTCCAACAAGATGGAGCTCTCCCACACTTTTCGGTAGATGTTCGAAATTATCAGGATGACGTTCTAGAAAGATGGATCGGTAGAAGAGGTCCTATAGAGTGGCCACCGCGGTCGCCTGATCTATCGCCTGTAGACTTATTTTTATCGGGCCACTTGAAACGCCGAGTTTATAGAGAACGAGCTGCCAATCTAGATGAGTTAAGGCGTCGCATAACAGAAGAAATCAATTCGATACCCTCACAATTTCTGCAAAATTCTCTTAGAAAATTCAGTGATTGATTATGTTATTGTCAGGAGGTGAATGGAACTTATTTTCAACACTCTCGTTCGTACAAAAATCAAAACTTCAACAAATACTTGACAATAATTGTCAACCTTGATTATGAATTCGAGAGTAATTTGATTAAGGTGATAATATTTATTGTCATTCTGTTTTTTATGAACACGAAATTGGAGAAAAAGCATTTTGCTTGATTGTTTCTAAGGAAGATTTTTCCTCTGAATCTAAAAATAAATGAACATATAGGGTGTTATATTTGAAACTCTCTTGTTGTGGTCATTTCCGGCTACACCGGAAACACTATTGAGAACAAAATATTAAGACTAAATTCTTCATGCTTCACAATGTAGGAATACCAATTTTCAAAAAAACCGCTCGGTAAATAACTGGGATAATTAGCCGTTCCGGTACTTTTACCTAACCCTGTACATATATCGAAAACCAACTTTTATTGATATTTGTAACCCTAATGACTCAACACCCAAAATCACATACATACGCTGCGTTTAATTCAATGATTGATAGGGTTTTCTCTATGCCATTATCCGAAGAAAATATGTTCAGGAAATGTCAACTATTAAAGAAATAGCTAAGAACAATGGTTATACCTCAAATATAATAAACGGAATGATCCGAAAAAAACAAACACAAATAGCATATCATAATATTTACCCACACATAGAATCACATAATACAGCTTAATATATTTTATTAACGTAATTTGATCCTATCAGCGAAAATATTGCATATGTCACTTCAAAACCGAATGAAAAAGTAGCTTTCAAGACCTACATGAAACTCTCCCAGGAATTTTTTAATAGTAGAGATAAAACTGATAAATTTGACAATACTGGAGTTTAAAAGATGTCCTGTATGAGTTATGAAGACGTCTTTATAGATCAAACTGGTCGTTCATTCAAAACGAGGTATAAATAGCATAAATCAGTTTTCAATAACCGGAGAACAGACGAATATAGTTTTGCTTCACATTGTATCAAGAATGGCCATCATTTTCCACCAATAGATGAACTTCAAATTGTTCACAAAACACCTAAAGGAAGGAAGTTAGATTTCTTGGAATCCATCGAAAATTTTGAACTGTATTAAACCGCCCATAGAGATAATCTTCTGAACGACCACTTTGGTCCGGCTTATTCGTCCCTATCAGAAATCTTTAGATAATACTTGCTTTTATCATTATCAGTTTATTACTTCTTGTTTGCACCCTTATTAATCTTGTATCTGCAGATACGTTTTTATATATGTATGTATTTTCAACTATAGTTCAATACTTGTTGTCCACTCTTCTGATAGTACAATACATAGTTTAATTTTCTTATTACCATCATGATTAACTATCACGTAACGTATGTCACAAAAGTCTTGGGAAAAAATTCGAATAGATAAATTAATCACTGAAAAAAACCTTATTGAATTGATTATATCATTAGGATTTCTCATCATATCTAAACTCTATTAAATCGTATTTGAAGGATTGATAGGGGCTCGTTCTGCTCAATGGCGCGCAATTTTCTCCGAACACCTCCCAACGACATCCACATCGATTTCTCGTATCTTCTGAAAGATTTTGTGTCTCAAACCTTCTTCGTTTTGGGCTTCCCATCCATTGTCATAGACTTTCCTTGTCAGTAAACACCAAAAATCTTCGATTGGTCTTGCTTGTGGAACGTTAGGAGGGTTATCTCCCCGAGGTACAAATGGGATGTTATTAGCCTCTAATCAATCTCTCGTAACTTGCGCATAATGGGAAGGCGCCAGGTCTGAACAAAACATTATTTCGTCATCAACGTGATAGGTATTGATGAAATCTAACAATTTTCAGGAGACATCTTTCAGTATATAGGTTTGTACCACCTTGGACCTCAATGCTCTCGACCTCTCATGGTCCAAAGTCTATTTATATAAGAAAACCCTGTTTCTAAGTTGTCTTTATCGACCTCCTAACGATAATAACTACCGTAGATTATTTCAGTATCTAGGCGACAAAGTAGACACGATCGAAATACATCACCCATCAGCTGATGTGATCTTAATGGACCCTTTAACGTCCACAATATCAACTACCTCCAACCATCAAATCGGATCGGACTGATGAAGCAGGAAAGAAAGCGAAAACCATTGCTATCAGCCACAACTTGATGCAACTTGTAGATGATCCGACAAGAATTCCTGATAATAAAACCGATTTTCCCAATACTCTCGACTTTTTCATATCCAGATGATTTCCGTTTGAGGTCTCAGCACCTACAGGCAACTCCGATTATAACCTTGTTTCTACCATTAATAACAACTTCGTACAGCCACTCAATTAAGATCCAACACCTTCCAGGAAGATATCGCATAACAACCGAGCCAGCTGGGAGGAGCTGCACGAGTTCTCTCGTCTTTTCCAAGAGATCTGAAAACGAAGATCATTAAAGATGATCTTTGTTTTTAGATCCTGAAACCAATGATTGCACTGATTTCGTGACGGAAGTTTTCCTTGCCGCCATGGACCTACATTTGACACTACATAAAAAAAACTTCCCCACAGAAACATTGGCTCACCAAAAACTGTCGAAAAGCTGCAAAAGTTAAAAACTGAGCTCATAAGAACTGGAAGAAGAATTCAACAGGTGAAACTAAAGCTAAATATTTGAATTTCAAAAACGTTCGTAACTCAACAATGGATAAAGCGAAAACCTACTTGAATTAAAGAATTAAAGATAGGCTCTTGGAGTCGACCTATGGAACTCGTCAGTTCTGCACTATGGCTAAGCCAACTTTTGTAGCTCATGATGAGCTCTTCTGGGACAAGATCATCCAGAGTTGGAATAGTCTCTCATTCGGATCTCCGGAGGGGACTACCACGAGGGATTCATAATGTGGGTAAGTCGAGCACTCTTCCGGCGAATTCACTAATTCAGTCACGTTCTAGAAAAGAAAGCAAACTCCTGATAGACTTCTGAAATATCATAACAACTTGAATGTCGATGCAGTCTACCAGCATCTGCAAAACGCACAAACCGATGTGCTGGCCCTAACCGAAATCCAAATAAGTCAAACAACCGACACAACGTAGTTACGTTTTAATGGGTATGAGTTACATACGAGATTTAGGTTTAAAGGGGGCCTCTGTGTTTTCGCCAAATCGGATGTTGCATGCCAGAGAGACAACACGATGGAGGACGACGCTTTCGACCTTGCGTGGTTTGACATCTGCAGGATAAAATACTGTTTTTATGCTGTCTATATCGCTTGCCAAACGATATTCACTTCCCTAGACTGTTTCAGTATCTAGGTGATAAGGTGGATTGGATTTAGACACATCATACGGCAGCTGAGGTCTTTGTACTGGGTGACTTCAACGTTCACAACACCAACTGACTCTGGCATTGCAATAAAACAAATGAAGCGGGAAGACAGGCTGAAACTTTCGCAATCAGCCATAATCTAATGCAGCTAGTCGACGAATCGAAAAAAATACTCGATCACCTAACCGACTTCCCGAATACCTTGGTTCTGTTTTTGATTTTAGATCCAGATGATTTTGGAGTCTCAGGAGGTCTCAGCACCGCTAGGCGACTCAGACCACAAACTTATATCTGCTAATGGAACCATTATGCTGCTGCTTAACCAAAAACCTAAACCACCCAGACGCATTTAGCACTATAACCGTGCTAACTGAGATGGCTGCGTGAATTATTTTCTTACGTCTCATTCAGTGTTGTTTGCCTTTCAGATCCCTGACATCAATGTGTGCACTGAATCTGTTACAGAAATCATTCATGCAGGAATGGATCTCCACATCCCTCATTCCATGGAAAGAACATCAGCACAAAAGCTATGGTTCAACGAAGACGGCGAAAGAGCCTCTTCAGCCAAGAGCAGAGCTTACAAGTCATGAAAGATAAATCCAACAGAGGAAACAAGAACAACCTTCGTACGAATACGAAACGTATGCAAATTGACAACTGCAAGAGCTAAGGCCAACTTCAACGAAGGGGTAACTAATAAACTTCTTGAACAGGCAAGCGGGACTAGACAATTCTGGTCTATGGCGAAGACTGTCGGTGCCAATTTCTGTAAATCTGCATTTCCGCCTCTTGTTAGAGAAGATGGAAGTATAGCATCATCTCCGAACGAGAAAGCCGATCATTTTGTTATTTTGTTCTCAAAGAATTCTGTGCTAGATTCATTTAATGCAATACCACCGAACATTTCACCTACAAATTCTTCCTTGGCAGAAATCAAGTTCAGAGTCCGCACTGTGAGACGGGCTCTCGAGCAGCTTAACCGCAAGAATGCAGTTAGTCTAGACGAAATACCGCCCATCGTTCGGAGAAAGTGTGCTCCCGAACTGGCACCCACTCTTAACCGTCTGTTTCAGATTTCTTATGAAAGCCAGATATTTCCGAACACCTGGAAAATAGCAAGAATTCAACCGATCCCAAAGAAAATAAAGAAATCCTTACCAACTACCGCCTTGTTGCACTTCTTCCCATTATGCTCAAAGTTATGGACAGAGTCAAAAATGATGGAATCATCAAATATCTTGAGTCGCAAGAAATTATTAACGACCGTCAGTATGGTTTTGACAGGCAAAGATCGATTGGAGATCTGCTCGCCTACGTCACTCATGTTTGTACTTCAAGGATATAAAAGAATGGGGAATCTAGAGCAATAGCTCTCGACATCTCTAAAGGCATCGATAGGGTTTGACACGCAGCCTTGTTGAATGAACTTGCTGCATATGGGCTTCTAGAAAAATTGCGGGGTTGGATAAGTAGCTTTCTTTCAAATAGATCAATACAAGTTGTGGTCAACGGTATAACATCTGATTGTTTCCAGTTGCAAGCAAGAGTATCTCAAGGATCAATTCTTTCGACAACCTACTGTCTCTTGCTGATAAACGATCTTCTGTCATCTACAGAAAACGAGATCTTCGGTTTTGCAGACGATTGTACCTTGGTTTCTTCTTTTAGTACTGAAAACGATTACAGCTACGGAATCTCAGTGTCAGAGATGTCAAAAAATTAACAACTTAAACTCTGACTTGCAGAGGATATCTGAGTGGGGTCAGTTGAACCTGGTGAGCTTCAACGCGAGCAAGACGCAAGCAACTACGTTTTCTAGGAAGGTCTCCGCTGAAAAATTTCTTCTTTTGATGTAAGGCCAACAAATTGCATCCAAAGATTCGATGCCCATTCTCGGAATAATAGTTAACTCCGGGTTTTGCTGACATGAACATTTATCATCAATAGCTAAGTAGGCATCTGCTTAACTTAGTTTTCTTTTCAGAAGCAAGCGATACTTCACGTTATCTCAGCTGTTGCTTCTATATAAGGCGCAGATTTGGCCTGGTTTGGAATATTGTTCCCATGTATGGGGATCTGCGCCTAAACTTTCGTTGCGGATGTAGGATAGTGTGCAAAACGGGCTGTGCGCCTCATCGACCAGCCGGAGATCACCCGCGATCTTCAACCGCTGACCCTCAGAAGACAAGTTGCTGACCTTTCTCTGTTTTACAGATACTTCCACGGAAGATACTCCAAGGAGCTGAAAGACCATGTTCCGGGAAAACTCATATTTTGCCGCAACACTATGCTGGCAAGGAGTGCTGATCATATGGCGGTACATTTAACGACCCCTCGAACCTCTCTCTATAAGAATTCCTTCGTTTACAGGGAGGTGAGCTGTGTAACTCGCTTCCGTCCAACATCTTCCCAACATCCTACTATTTGACCCTCTTCAAGAAGCGAGTGAACAGACACCACGATCCTTTCCAGGCGCCAACTCTTCTGGTGTAACAGGTTCACCTATTCCTGGAAAGCGCGCTTAAAAAAAAGATAGTTGTTGTATGCACTTGTTTCCCTAGGTTTCTTTCCTAAAAACATTCCCATAACAAAGTGGCTCTGTCTCTGGTCCTTCTGTTTCAAAGACTATTCGCTATTCCCCATTTGAATGACGTCATACATTGAAAAATGTTAGTTATTGAACGTATAAATAAACTAATAATAAAAATATATGTATAATTTAATAGTGACGGAATCGCAGGACTTTTTACTCAACTTCAACTTAAAATGGCTGAGAAACAATAATTTACAGTATTTATTGCAGGTAGTTGTTGTTGTGGATATACAGGATAGTCTACTTTTTTATAGTAGAGATTGTCAGTCGGTACAACACTCAATTTTGAGACGATATCCCGACTGACAATCTCTACTATAAAAAAGTATACTATATATCGATAAACATTAATCCCCAGACGTTTATTTTCGAGATACAGGGTGTTCGATTTTCGTTTTTAAGTTCAGCAGTTTTCGAGGTACAGGCCTCAGATATGAAAAGCAAATCCCTCCTTCAGTCTGACATTTCGAAACTCAATGTTATTGTGAAAATCAACAGGTATCTTCCTTTGAGTCATTAGAACTCCATTGACACTAAGGATTTATGAAACAATCGAACCGGTTCACATTATTATAGAATTTATTCGTTTCTTATTACATTTTATATAAGAGAAATGAATACACATACCTTGGCGTCAAACAGACGAATCGGTTGAATTCTTTAGAATATGATAAATACACCGCCATGAAACCAATCATTCCACCAACCAGTATAATTGTCTTGCAGAGAGAAATGAGGACTTGGTACACGGCACAGGCTATCATAGATAGCAACACAAGCAGAAGGATATACTGAAACAGGAAGAAGCTTTTTTATTTGTATACTAAAAACACTCCAATGAAGCTAACACTACATAAAACGCTCGTTTAGAGATTTGGAATGTTAAAAAAGTATAATTTCTCTATATTGGGTAGATTTTCAGTGAATAGAAAGGAATTGATAGCCAGTGATGTAGAAAGTTTTTGCAAGTAACTGTAATTGTAGATTCAAATATAAAGGGTTTCCTTGTACGTAGAGGCTCTCACTCTTTAATTTCCAATTTTTAGTTATTTAATTTTGAAGGTTAAAAGTTTTATCATTTGAATATCTACCGAAGTTAAGAAAATCTTCCTACAGCCTATTCTAATGGAAGCATTAAATCCTTCTGGAATACTGCGAATAAGGACGTGCATGTTTGATCTCTCACATCAGATAAAACAATACTTGCTTCGCTTTATGTGTAAACATATTGAATTCTATTCAGAAAGCAACATTGAACCTTACATAGAATGTTGAATATCCTTCACTAAACGGAACGTATATAACATTCACACTGAGGGATACACAATATCTATGGAAGGTTGAATTATTTCTTGAATAGCGGAGTATATCGCATTATATCCGATATGAGATAGGATATACAGGGTGTCCCATTTTCGATGTTTTTGTACGGTAGCTATGTGCAATACTGCCAGTGAAGAAAAATGATGTCCCCCATCTCCGTCCTCGATCTTTAAGGAAAATTCGTTAGTGAAATTAGATCAGAGCTATCGTCTTTTGTTTTCAAACTATCTTGGATTTCTCGGTTTTTTGATTTTTGATTTTGGTCATTATCTCGGTTGCTATCAAAGTTTATTTCGACACTCTGGGCATTTTTTCAGGAGAATGCTGTGAGATATTCCAATGTTTCTTTGTTGAATGGTTGAGCGGTCAAAACTTCTATTTTTTGCAGAAATTAAAATTTTTTAATATTATTTGCTTTCATCTAGTATAGTGGTACGAAATCACACAAAAAATTCCAAATGTTCTCATATTCATGCTTCCAACAAAATGTCAAAATTAATCCACTGTTGATTCACAGATGAAAATTATTTCGAAAACTTTGAAAAATTCGACATGTAACCACATAGAATGCAATTACGTTCGGAATCAGTAGAATTCTGATGGCAGGAGGTAGGTTCACGAGTCTATTTTCATAAAATTTGCTTGAATGCTTCCTATTCAATTAATTTAACTCCGATCTTGGCGAAGTGCATGATAGAAATTCTGTTCAAATTATTAACATAATTCGAATGAAAATAGAGTGATCTTCATCGATAATAACGGTTTACTTTCAATTCTTATAATCATAATTTTGTAAACGTATAGAAAATGAACCACCTTTTGATATATCAATATTTTTTATGGGAGAACCCTGATATGACATTTATGTGTTAAGTATCTCATTATACTATGTGAAAAAAATGAACCTATCGTAATTAACAATTCAAGAAACATAGCGACTTTTTGTTTCGTAATTACGCGCTGTGAAACTAACTTTACTTTTAAATAGAAAAAAAAAACATTCCACGCAAATGAAGTTGTTATAAATTTAAATTTAACAAAATATACCTATCTCAAAGGCGAACGGGCGAGACATTCTTCGGAATGATTAAGCCTCTGCTTTTTCATTGTTTATTACTCTGTATGTATGAAATCAATTGTAAAATGAACTTTATTATACCTATTGCATGGAAAATAATTCAAATTCCATCAGGTTAAATACAGAGTAACAATTAACAAGGGAATGAAAAATCCAAATTCATCAGTTCGTTTCTTGAAAACGAAAAACATTTCGCATGAGCATTGATCCCCATGTTAAAAACGAAGAATGTAAATCTCTTTGAAGTCTGGTTGAACCGTTTTTGATTTATATAGTTTGGCGGAAAAAGCTGAGGCCCGTCAATTTTTGATTTCTGAGCTAGTTTGGAGCATGTAAAATCAACAGCAACTTAGGCAAAATTCATTATAGGGAAAGGGGTAAAGAATCAAGTGACATATCTCTTTCAATGCTCTATTCAAAAATAGCAAAAAAGTAAGTAAGTATTTATTCATTATCATACAATGAAACATATTATAATGATGAAAAATTAAACGGGATTATCCCCATTTACGTATTTATAACGAATTGAATAATTATTTTGACTTGAAACCATATTCTAACTTTCAAAATTTTTGAGAAAATCAGTTGAAGCCAAAGTACCTTGAAATTTATGATCTGAAACACGACAAAGAAGACTTAAATAGATCTATCCTATGAGAAAGGCTATTGCATAATGCGTAGCATCTCACAACGAAAAGGTATTACACCTCTAAACATCAAGGAGATCTGGTTCCTGGGTTCTACGAGAAGGAATTTTGAATTTGAAGGATTCTAGTAAAGGAGAAGAACATACCATACCATCAATCAATTTGTGCAGAAATGCCAGATCCAAAATTCTTCTTCTGATGTATAAGGCCTGAACATAAGTCGCCTTTCTTAAGCTGCACCAAAGTACAAATTTCATTATAAGTGACAGTGAGTCGAGTGACATATCCTTGGAGAGGTCTTTTAATTTTTATTCAAAGTTGGTACCTTCGTGAACATTTAATATCATAAAGACAGTTCGAATACAACAAGAGTTTGTATTTCGATGAAAATTTGACAAAGCCGAAAATCATACAGTTCTCTCCTAACATTTTGAAGAACTTCTGGTGTCAAAAGTCTGCATTCGGTAACGATTCTAATCCGCAAGTCGTCCACGTTTTCAGGTTCTGTAGCAGAAATTCTCGATTTAAGATGACCCTATAAAAAGAAATTTCAGGAACTCAAATCAGGTGACTAGGCTGGTCACTCGACTGTTCGTCTTCTGCCAGTCTACCCACCTGAAAAAATTTGTATTCAAATGTTGTCGCACCCGATAATCGAAATGACCAGGAGCAACATCTTGCCATAAACATATCTCATTCTCTGAAAGAGTTTCATTAGTTTCCAAAGTTTCTGTGAGCCTCAGGTTTATTAATTCTTCCAACAACTACAAACGAGTGTCTCCATTGAGATAACCTTCGATAAAGAAAGGTCCTACAATATGTTTTCCATAAACTCCAGCAAAACATTCAATTTCAGAGTCGTTTGTGTGTATGCCTGTGTTAATCAATGAGGATTCTGGGTATCCCTATTATGCCTAATTACTTCGCCATTGGGGGTGAAAGTATTCTCGTCCGAAAACAGATATTATGGAGAATATTTAGATTATTGGTAATTTTTCCACTCAAAATTCCACAAAATTGCGAGCGGCGATCAGGATGGATTTCGTTCAGTTCATGAACCAGTTTCACTTTGTTAGGGTTAATTCGTGATGTTTCACGATCCAGTAGACTGTTGGAGCTGACTCACTAGACACACGTGATACTTTCAGTTTGGACTAGTTTTTTCCATTTGCAGGTGGCCCAAAATTACCACATCAGTTAATTCGTTCCACATAGTCTAGCTGGGCTTTATGTTTTGTTAGTCACCAAACCCGAAGTTGAAAAAATGATGACAGAAATGAAAGACAAATGTGAAACAGATTTATTATCAGTAGATGGTTGTGATAAAAACTATTGTGCGTTCCCAACAATCATATCAATATCTCAAAATATTACATTTTCTCGAGAATACGAAACTTGAAAGTGCTGTGGACGAGAATCGTCACTTGATAATGATAGCAGAGAATTAAAAGTGTATATTTGAATGGGCATCGGATGAGGTCATTTTGAGAACTTAATCTGATTTCATGCATTGTTGAATTTTCCTAGGAATACAAACTCTTGTAGTGTTTGGACTTTCTTCATAATATTAAATGTTCATAAGGATACTAGCGTGCTTTTCTCAAAAATATATCAACTATCACTAATCTGCTCCTCTTCATCGACGATATCACAGCATTCATGGATACTAGGTCGCAGGTAGATGAGACTTAAACTGATTTTTCCAAAGCTTCTGGTAAGGTGAATCATACTTTGCTTCTGGATAAGCTGTATAGAATAGGTATAATTGCAAAATATGCATGGGTGGTTACACATCGTATTCGATTTCGGTTAACTCGGGAGTTCCACAAGGATCGCATTTGGGGCCATTGTTGTTCGTCATCTTCATCAACGATAAAGGTTCGGTTATTTTGAACATTAAGCATGTTTTGTTCGCCGATGACTTAAAAATTTTTCGTACGATTGGTACGGTGGAGGATGTTGCATTATTGCAGGAGGATCTTTCTCGTCTAGATAATTGGTGCCATCTCAACAGAATGTTTCTAAGTGTCAAGTTATAACTTTTTCGCGGCTTGAGTCCTCAAGACTTACAAATTATGTTCTTGAGGGTTATAACCTCAAACGAACCTTCGAAGTGAGAGGTTTGGCAGTCTGACTCGACTCTAAAATGGCATTCAATGCTCACATTGGTATGATTCACAAGAAGGGGTTGAGGGCACTTGGTTTCATTTCGAGAAATAGTTAGGGTTTTTAATTAGTTACCTTAAAAATTTTGTATTGCACATTAGTAAGAAGCATTTTAGAGTAAGGATCTGAGGTTTGTTGCATATAAGCTGAATATAACTTCAGCGAAAACGAATTATGCCAATTTAAGAGAGACGACCAATTTCTAGGCTTTATACATCAGACGAAAAATTTTGGATCTAGCATTTCTGCTCATATTGATTAATGGTATGGTATGTTCTCCTCCTCTACTAGAATCCTTCAAGTTTAAAATTCCTTCTCATCGAACTCATGCACCAGTTCTCTTTCATGTTTAGAGGTGTAATAACTTTTTGTTGTGAGATGCTCCGCATTATGCAACAGCCTTCCTCATAGGATAGATCTATTTAAATCTTCATTGTCGTGTTTCAGATCACAAATTTCGATGTACTTTGGCTTCAACTGATTTCCTCAAAAATTTTGATGGCTGGAATATGGTTTCATGTCACAATAATTATTCAATTCGTTATAATTACGTAAATGGGGATAATACCGTTTAATTTTTCATCATTATAATATGTTTCGTTGTATGATAATGAATAAATACTTACTTAATTACTTGCTATTTTTGAATAGAGCATTAAAAGAGATATGTCACTTGACCCTTTTCCTATAAACAAAGTGCTGTTAAGGGTAGGGGGTTGATTTTACATTCTCCGAACCAACTCAGAACTTGGTCTCTCTCCAATCAAAAATTGACGTGTCTCAGCTTCTTCTTCCAGAATCTGTTCATATTGAGAAAAAGGGGTGGCAAATTCTCGAATACTTCAAATACCCTTCAACGGATGTTCCAAGTCGATTAAAACAAACTGTATAATCTGATTGCGGAATAAAGAGCGTTATTCCTTAGAACTACCACAGATATGTGGTATTATTGAATTATGTCGTATGTCGAATAACGCTAATCACTTTTCGATTATTTGCAGGGTTATCGAGGCTTTCCCTAATTACCTCAATTCAATCCCACTTTGTCGTAATGGACAAATAGTTTCTCACGATTCGATAAGTTCCAAAGTTATTAATCATATCAGAACATTTCAAATTCTACAATGGTAATACTTACGTCGACTAGAAGATAAAATTTGCAGTCTTTATTAGCGACAGTCATAGAATACACAGTCGTCATATTGACACAGTCGATGTTCTCGAAAACAGTTTGGTTCACACATTGTACTTGATGAGGAAGAGAAAACTGAAATTGAAAGAATATCCGGTTCAAAATATTATTTCTGTGTCGGTGTGAAATTCAAGGTGTGGATAGTTAAATGTCAAAAATTGTAAATGATAGGACAAAGCTTTAATTGGATTTGCGTGCGGAAGAGATAGCTAATCAAGGGAAAGTGTGGGTTGGGATAAAGATGTAGTCCCGTTTGATTTAGTTAGCGACATGCAGTGCACACCACTAAGAATCAAAGGAGATTCTTGGAGTTTATGCCGAGACTTTAGAGGTATACGAGGTATATCACAACAGTATACCACCATATCTTTGCACCAAAACTTCGAAACGAACTCTGCGGGTATAAATAGTAATTTATTCATCATGATTGATTATGGTGTATTTTTGTGTTTCTCATATTTCCTATTCACGAATGACGGAAAAAATCAAATTTGAATGAAATTTTGCTTAAAATAAAAAAGGTTGTATAGAAACTATCGAAATGATAATACAATGCGCTAAGAAATCAACGCACAACCAAGAAACACAAATTTACTGAGAAATTTAGATATTTAGAAGATTTATTTTTTCAGTAATCTACCAGAACTAAGGAATTCTTGAGTGAAATCGAAATGAAAATGGTATTCACAGAAAATGGAAAAAGACAATTGATGAAAAAAGTAGAACTTGAGCATGAAATCAAAGTCCCAGAAAACCTGTTACTACCGGATTAGGGGTGTGCGAAATAATTCGAATTTACGAGTAGTTCGCCAATTAACGAATAATTTCGAAATTTCTCAACTATTCATCAGTTTTTCACATAATTTTCAAATTTTCAAATGGTCTAATCTGAGACTCATCATGCTGTATGCATAATATAATATTTTTTTTAAATTTCAGCCTTACTGCCAAAGACTTATACGGCTTTCAACAATAATCTAAAATTATTTTACAAAGAGTGTCTTACAGTGATAATTTACACTCATCTAGGAAGGTAAATAGAATTTTCAGTATTTGACGTTTACATTCAGAAACTAAAAGATTGATACAATAATAGGGTAGCACATAAGATCTCATTAGTTTCGCTATCATTCTTTCTCTAGGCTTTTCGTACAACAGACAACCTCAAAAAATATGATTCAAATCCTGCAGTGCGTAATTACAATCGCATGCAGGATTATCAATAATATTAATTCTGAACAGGAAGTATCGAAGACTGTAAGGATCGGATATGCATCCATTGATGGTTGTTATTTGTTTTCTCTTCAAGCTCATTTTCTAAAACCACGTTTCGGTGTCAGGCCTCAAATAAAGCGGATTATGTAGTCTATTAATAAATTTATTACACTTTCAATTAATCTGAACAAAGTAGTGAATAGTTGCAACAGAACATGTTCGACTAGAAATATAACTTTATTAAACTACATATTATTACGAATTTCTGTTCAATAATAATAAATAAGACACTGAAGTTGATGCTATTGTCCGTGACAATATCTCCAGCTGTTGAAAATAATCTCCATTCGAACGATATTCGGACACGCCTAAATACTCGTATGAAATTTTTGGATCAATTCTGCTTGAATAATCAATCGCATTGTATACCTTAAAATAGTTATGGGAGATATTTTCGATAAAATATACTCCCCACAAAAATTGTCCCATAACCCTACTTTTACGACAATACTATATAAACTTTTAGGTTGGTCATTCAAGAGTCGCTTGGTAACTTTCAGAAGTGTGAAATAAGAAGATATTATTCAAAAGAGATGATTTTATGATGGAAAATATCAACAATTTTCGAGTTAATGAAAAATTAAAAAATTCTGCCATCTTCAAACATTCGCGAAGAGACCAATCAACTAATCATTTTTAAAATGGAGTGTTTCCTTTCCGGGCCCTAATTACTGCCTGTATACGACTCGGAAGCCCCTCAAACAAGTTTTGGATATACTCTTGTGTCACTGAGTTCCGAATTTCAGGAAGCAGATTTTCTAGTTGTTGGAATGTTCTACAAGGCATCCTACGTAGCTGAATTTGTCACTCCATGTTGTCCCAAACATGTTCTATGAGATTCAAGTCAGGACTTCAAGCTGGCCAACTGGAAATATCAATTTCGGCATTTTGCAGAAATTCTGTAACTACTCTAGCTGCATGAGACCGAGCATTATCATGCATATAAATGAAGTTTTCGCCAATCGATGGGCTAAAGGGTACAACATGGGGTTCAAGGATATCTACAATGTATCTGGTCGCTGTCATTCTTCCATTATTCACTAGGACTAACTCAGTTCAACCGTTGAAAGAAATGCCTCCCCACACCATTACTGAGCCCCCTCCGAAGTTTTCTTGAATACCCCAATTTGCATGTTCCCTCACAAATTAAAGTCTTGCAAGTCGATGCTCTCTAGTGAGACGCAGGCCGATAGAAGCCACCCTTGGTCTGACATCGTCTTCTCTGAGCCTGTTCCTAACAGTTTGAAATGAAATATGCACATTTCTGGAAAGTGCAAGTTCATTTTGTACCATTCTAGCCGTACAGTGCTCTTAGTGCAGTTGAACGAAGCCAACTGTCATCAACTGGTGTTGTTATCCGATTTCTTTCCTGTCCGGCCCTTCTTCCATATTCCCTTGTTTCTTGGTACCGATTAATTGCTCTTGAAATAGTGATTTGGTTAACATTCAACAAGTTAGCCAAGTAATGTTGGCTTCGTCCCTTCTCTAGAAGTGTTACAATTCTTACCACTTCATGATCACTCAAATAGCATCCAGGACGTTCAGCAGCCATTACAATAAATTCAAAGATTCGAAAATCAAGAAGAAACACAGAAAACTTGCATTAATTTAGCGTAAAAACTGAAGAGAAATTGAATGAATACTGATAGTCAAATAAACTCATTCTTATTTCAGACGTGTTTGAGATCATACGGAGACAAATGTTACTACATAGATAAGATTTTTTCCCCTGATATGTCCAGAAAATATGTTGACAAAGAAACTGCGATCGAGCTGCTTAATCGATTGTGGAATTCAGAATACCAGGTGATGCGACAATTTTTGTGGTGTGTGTATATCTAATACTCGGATATAAAAACGAATATTTATGTCAAATTGACCGTAAGGCATAATTCGCGAAAATTCAAAAAACTTGAATTATTCGAACTATTCGAATTATTCGGACTATTCGAATTATTCGAGTATTTGATTCGAATTTCACTATTCTGGTTTTGATGGCTTCATAATCTTTTATTGAGAATGTCCCTCACATGTTTGATGGCATTGAGGTTTGAACTTCATGCAGGCCACTTTACTGAAAACATTCAGTGATTTTGAATGTAGTTCCTAACGATATGGGGTTGGTTAGGTCTCACGTTAATCATTCACAAAACTTCTCACTCATTTCCACCGCAAATGATACAACATGATCTCAGAGCAATCAGGGCTGCTCCATTTACGAAGAAATTTGTCCCTGCCAATACCATTATTGAACTTTCACCAAAAGCATAGGTAGGTTAAGAGTTGCACTAGACATACCTCACATTTAGACGGCTGTATAGTAGATAGAGAAGGTCGATCGCAATGTGATAGACACAATCTCAACTCATTTGTAAACAAAATTCTCTCCCAGTCGACTTCTAACCAATTTATGTTACCTGGCAAAATTTAATCTGGCTCTTCGATGTGCTGCGGTAAGAGCTGGGCATCGAGATGCGAAACGACCCTCTACCCAAATTCCCTGAAACTATGTCGTAACGTTGCAGTGCTAATTTGGACCCTACTGCTCAGCCATAGCTACATTCGAAGGTGCCTTGTGGTTGCGAACCATTTTCTCTACGAGAAAATTCTTAAATAACGGTCATGTGTCGCCGTTTTTGCTCTGAGGTCCTCCTTGCCCAAGCCCCCTTTCAAGACTACCAGTCTCGGTGTACCTGCGGATCATTCTAGAAACAGTTGAAAGGGACACCCCAAGTCTTTGGTCTATACTTCTAAAAGTCCTATGGAGGTTATCTAACAGCACAGCTTCAGCATATTCAGCCGTAGTTAAATTTTGTGATTCTTGAAAATTAGAATTTGTTTCTTGCTGAATTTCAATGTATATCTTTCATTTTATTCCTCCTGCAAGAAACATGTGCGCCAAGAAAAAATATCGCATTTCATTGGCATATGTTAGGACAAATCCATAAGAAATCATGTGTTTATCATTAGTTTCCTACCAAAAAAGAAATTTGAACTATTGACATTCTGAGCGCAGTGTATTTGTTTGAGAAAGTTTATGCCAAAACTTCAGTGACATAAGAGGAATGTACACCTCCATACATCCGTACCAGAACCTTTGACCGAGCTCTGTGGGCATGGACTTAATGGGTAATTTATTTGTCAGGAATTTCCCAAAGGCATTTATTCCAGATGGAATAGATTTTGTGAACGATGGTGATTGCCTATGATATAGCTTTTACGTTTTATATTTTCTATTTATGAATGACGATAAAATCGAATTTTGCTCGAAGAAGAAAATAGTGGTATGGAAACTATCAAAATGATAGTATTCTGAAACGAGTGTGTGAGAAAATCACACACACAATGAAGGGGGGCAAAACAGATTTGAAGATAGCCTAATTCCTGTTGATAGCTACCCATGCTCTGGGTTACCCTAGGTGGCAATAATAGACGCTCAGGACAACTTGAAAATACTTGGAAATATGAACATATAGTCGCAAATATTGTAACTGATGATGAATCCTGGAGGTTTATGGTTATTCCGAAACAAAATATCAATTTTCTCAGTGAGTGTTTCAATTTGAGCCATAAAAGCCAGTCGAAGTGGGAGAAATGTCGAGCAGTCGTTTATCCTGTCATCTTATTATGATTGTCATGTCCGCCATGATACCTTCATGAAAGTCAGACAATCAACAAAGAATATCATTCCAAAGGGTACGAAAAGAATCAGCTTATGATATATTTTTTGTGTTTCATATTTTCTATTCATGAATGACGAAACAATCGAATTTGTGTCGACTTTTGCTCGAAAAGGAAATAAGAGGTATGGAAACTATCAAAATGATAGTATTCCGAAACGAGTGTGTGAGAAAATCACAAAATGAAGGGTGGCAGAACAGAATCAAAGAAACCTTCAATCCTGTTAATAGCTTTTTATGCTCTGGGTGACCCTAGGTAGCAGTAACAGACGAAAACCGCAAAGGACCACTTGAGAATACTTGAACATATGAAAATCTACTTGCAAATATGCGATGATGAATCCTGGAGGTTTGTGGTTATGATTTTGCAACAAAATATCAATTTTCTCAGTGGGAGCTTCAATTGGATCCGTAAAAACCCGTCACTCGTTTTTCTTATTATGATTGTCATATCCGCCATGACACGTTCATGAAAGTCAGAAAATCAACAAAGAATATTATGCTAAAGGATATGAAAATAATGAGTGATGCAATAAAAAGAAAAAACGCTGACCGCTATGGGCAAGAGGAGATTGGCTTATTCACTAAGGTAAAGCATCAGCGTATGCATCGAACTTTGTGCAGCAATATTTCAAAAAGCGCAAGGTCTTACAGCTACTTTTGACTAATTGAAAGCGTACAGAAAAGAGGCCAATTTGATGACAAACAAACGATTCATACAGATGAAACGAATACTTCGAACATCACACTGAAAAGCGAGTACCAGGATTGCTTTCAGAAGTCAAATGGCGTACAGTATTGAACAACAAGATGATAGCAGCCTAAGGACGTAGAATATCAACGCGTAAGAATAATGCAGATGGTTGGAATACTTTCGGGATTATCCCCGTATATGTTATATTACGAATATATAAAAATCCGATAATCAACACTGCACTAAGAATTCAACGGACATTTTTAACATTTCAAATTTCTGTTTTGAAAAACTAATCATTTACACATGTTTTTACTTCGGATATGTCCTCATATATGCCAATAAAATTCAATGTTTCTTCTTGGTGTACATGTTTCTCTCATGATGAATGAAATGAAAGCA
Source organism: Cryptolaemus montrouzieri (assembly GCA_013387265.2). Lineage (NCBI taxonomy): Eukaryota > Metazoa > Arthropoda > Insecta > Coleoptera > Coccinellidae > Cryptolaemus > Cryptolaemus montrouzieri. The sequence goes on along the minus strand of JABFTP020000144.1, from coordinate 31,910,310 downwards.
TAAAATCAAGATTGTGCAAGAAACCGCCACATATTGATAGCAGCAGTTGTTGATCGATTTTCGCTAGAAATGTTTGTTCTTCTTGAAAATTTTCGTCAATAATGCAACGCGAATCACGAAATTTGACCTCGGCAGAGTGTGATGAAGTGAATAGGTTGGTTTTATACGAAAATAGGCAAAAGGCTTGGAGTGTCATATTCATTTGTTTCTAGAGTGATTCGCAGGTACAGGGTGACTAGTAGTGATGAAAGAACACCTGGGCAAAGACAATCTTGAGTTTACATGACTATTATTTAACAATTACTTCGTTTAGACAACGATTCACTACTATAAGGCACCTTCAAATTCGGCTAGGATAGAAGAGTGGAGTGCAAATTAGCACAAAAACGGTACGATGATTTTTCAGGGAATTTGGTTATTTGTGTCGCAGCTCGAGGTGCAACTCTAGTCGCAGTACAGCGAAGAGCTCGATTATTTCGCACAGGAAACATGTCAACTGGTTTGATGCTGAGTAGGAGAGAATTTTGTTCACAGATGAGTTTAGGTTCTGTCTTTTTCATTGCGACCGACGTTCTTCAGTTTACAGACGTCAACATAGGAGATATGCCCAGTGCAACTTTTCACCTACGTATGCTTCTGGTGGAGGTTTAACAATGGTGAGGTGAAGAATTTCTTTGGACGCCCGTACTGATCTCGTAATCGTTAATAATGGAACCCTGAACGGACAGATGTACGTTGAAGACATTTCATAAGAACAAACTGTTCGATATTGCCAGACTTCACAAAACTCACATCGGTAGTAACTTCCTGAAATATCACGAAATCACCTCGAGGAAGTAGTCTGCGTGAAGCCCAGGCTTCAATTCCACCGAAAAGGTCTGGGACATTCTCAATAGAAGAACAAGAAGTTAGCAAAATCAGTCAGCTCTCGAATGAGGTTCTGAACAGACTCATCCGAAAATTGGCACGAAAGAGTCAGAATGTTATAAAGTCATTAATTTTGAGTGTGAATCGTAGATGTCATGCAGTTATATTCGCCAGAGGTGGAAATATCCGGTAATAACAGATTTTTGGTAACCTTGATTTCTTTTAAAAGCTTTAAATTTAGTATTAGTTTGCTGTCCAATTTGTCTAGTCCTATAACTGCTGAGAAGACACACCGACAAAGATACCAACAGAGCATGTCACTGAATTCAGACTTCGATAAGATATCAGAGTACGCCGGTTGAGCTTGGTCAACTTTAACACCAACAAGACGCAATCCACAACATTCCCTATAAAAGTTAAGTATTTTGCAGATAATGCCATTTGGAATACTTCGAAGAACTAAAAGGCTTGGTCCCTGAGAAAATGCAGTTACTAAGAAAAACTAGGCTTGCGGAAAACTCCCATCAGCTGTCGTTCCAATTTGCATAGCAACGTACCTCTCTCTATAAACATTTGAACTGTTTAAAAGACCCGAATGCTGTGGAACTCACTACATCGAACATCTCTCCGAAAACTTACTTCAAGAAGTGAGTGAATACATTAAATCATATTGAGCGGCCACAGTTATGGCATTACAGGCATTGCCTACTCCCAAGAGCTGAGAATTAAGAAAAAACTGTGAGTATGGACGTAAGCAGTTCATCATGAACTTCCTAAAGGCAGTCGTTACAAGAGGAATGCCTTGGTTTTTGTGGAGGTGAGTTTAGGTATGATATCTTTTTCGCGTTTCATATTTTCTATTTACGAATGACGAAAAAATCGAATTTGTGTTAAATTTTACTCAAGAGGACAATAGTTTTATGAAAAGTATAAAAATGAGTATTTAGAAATGAGTGTATGAGAAAATCACAAACTGAAAGGTGGCAAAACAGATTCAAAGGTGGCCCTATATGTGTTGATAGCTACCCACGCTCTCGGTTTCTCTTGTTGGAGAAAACAGGCGAAAAGCGCTCAGGACAACTTGATATTGGTTGAAAATTATGATAACCTGCATGAAAATATTTTAGCTGATGATGAATCCTGGAGGTTTATGAATATGAGTCTGAAAGCAACTATCAGCCAAATCAGTCAGCTGCTCTGAATGAGGTTCGGAACAAACTGATAGGAAATTAGGTAGAAATGGATCAGAATGCTATAAGGTCATTCATTTTTTTTTTGTGAATTTGGGTGGCTTTTACTTGGTAGAATTCCATTATCAATAATAAAAACAAGTTATGTGTTTTTAGGAATTTTACTGAACAATTGTGATTCGTAACGCGTTTCACGACACCGTAGCTTCTCCAGACCGTAGCTTCTTCGGAGTCTGCAGAAGCTACAGCGTAGTGAAACGCGTTACGATCACAATTATTCAGTAAAATTCCTAAAAGCACATTATTTGTTTATATTAGTCATTAATTCCGAGTGTGAATCGTAGATGTCATGAGGTAATACTCGTCAGGAGTGGAAATATCCGGTATTAACATGATTTTGGGACTTTGATTTTATCAAAAGTTAAGCTCTTCACTTCACTTTACAATAACAATGAATCTTCAACATATCTAAACTAAATTCAGCGAATATTTAAAACTGGAAAATTATTGACATGATTCTTCAACACGACAGAATCCCTGATGAAAAAGACAAGGTGGCAGGCGGCCTCACCCCCGTCACCCGGTGTGATACCGACACATATAGCTATAGGTCCTGTAAATTGGTTTCCAGAGTGGGAAGGATTGGCAACGAAGCATGATGGGCTTTTCTGGGACAAAATTATTCGGACTTAAAATAGTCTCCCATTCGGATCTCCGGGGGGAACTGCCTCGAGAGGTTCATGATGCGGGTTAGTCGAGCACTCCTCCGGCGAATTCACTAATTCATTCACGTTCGAGAAAAGAAAGCAAACTCTTGATAGAGTTCTGCAATATCAGAGGACACAACAACGTGAATGTCGATGCAGTCCAAATGCATCTGCAAAACGCACAACCCCGTATGCTGGCCCTAACCGAAACCCAAATAAGTCAAATAACCGACACAACGTATTAACGTTTTAACGGGTATCAGTTACATACAAGACTTAGGTCTAAAGGAGGGCTCTGTGTTTTCGCCAGATCGGATCTTGCATGCCAGAGAGAGGACACGATGGAGGACGACGCTTTCGACCTTGCGTGGTTTGAAATCTGTTTGCAGGATAAAACACTGTTTTTATGCTGTCTATATCGCACGCCAAACGATATTCACTTCCCTAGACTGTTTCAGTATCTAGGTGATAAGGTGGATTAGATTCAGACACATCATTTGGCGCCTGAGATCATTCTGCCGGGTGACTTCAACGTTCACAACACCAACTGGCTTCGCCACGCCAATAGAACAGATGGAGCGGTAAGACAGGCTGAAACTTTTGCAATCAGCCATAATCTAACACAGCTAGTCCACGAATCGACAAGCATACATAATCACCCAACCGACTTCCCGAACACTGTTGGATTTCTTCTTGATTTCAGATCCAAATGATTTTGGAGTGAAGGTCTCAGCACCGCTAGGCAACTCAGACAACAGCCTTATATCTGCTACTGGAACTATTGTGCTACTGCTAAAACAAGAACCTCAACCATCCAGATGCATTTGGCACTATAACTGTGCTAATTGGGATGAGCTGCGTGAATTCTTTTCGTGCTTCCCATTCTGCGATGTTTGCCTTTCAGATCCTGACATCAATGTAAACACTGAATCTGTTACAGAAATAATTCATGCTGCAATGGATCTCTACATACCTCATTCCATGAAAAGAACAACAGCACAATAGCTACGGTTCAGCAAAGACTGCGAAAGAGCCTCTGCAGCCAAGAGCAGAGCTTACAAGTCATGGGAGATAAATCCAACAGAGGAAACAAGAACAACCTTCGTACGAATACGAAACGTATGCAACCTGACAACTGCAAGGGCAAATGCCAATTTCAACGAAGGGGTAACTAATAAATTCCTTGAGCAGGCAAAGGGGATTAGACAATTCAGGTCTATGTTGAAGACTGTCAGTGCTAATTCCTGCGAATCTGCGTTTTTGCCTCTTGTTAGAGAGGACGAAAGTATAGCATCATTTCCAAAAGAGAAAGCCGATCTCTTTGCTCTTTTGTTCTCAAAGAATTTTGTGCTGGATTCATCTAATGCAATACCACCGAACATTTCTCGTACAAATTCTTCAATGGCAGAAATCGAGTTCAGAGTCCGCACTGTGAGACGGGCTCTCGAGCAGCGGAACTGCAAGAAGGCAGTTGACCTAGACGAAATACTGCCAATCGCCTTGAGAAAGTGTGCTCCCGAACTGGCGACCATTCCTTACCGTCTGTTTCAGATTTCTTAAGAAAGCCAGACTTTTCCAAGCAGATGTAAAAAAGCGAGAATTCAACCGATTCCAAAGAAAGGAAAGAAGTCATTGCCCCAAAATTGCCGCCCTGGTGCACTTCTTCCAATTATGTCCAAAGTGATGAAGAGAGTTATGAATGATGATTTCATCAAATAACTTGAGTTGCAGGGAATTATTAACGATCGTCAGTATGGTTTTCGCAGGCAAAGATAGACAGGAGATCTGTTCGCCTACGTCACTCATGTTGGAACATCAAAGATGGAAAAGCATGGGGAATCTAAAGCAATAGCCCTCGACATCTCTAAAGCCTTGGATAGGGTTTGGAATGCAGTCTTGTTGTACAAACTTGCTGCATATGTGCTTCCCGTAAAACTGCGGGGTTGGATAAATAGCTTTCATCCAAATAGATCAATACAAGTTGTGGTCGACGGTAAAACATCTAATTGTTTCCAGTTGCAAGCAGGAGTACCTCAGGGGTACATTCTTTTGCCAACCTTGTTTTTGTTGCAGATAAACGATCTTCTGTCACCTACAGAGAACAAGCTCTTCGGTTTTGCAGACGATTGTACCCTGGTTTCGCCTTTCAGTAGTCTGAGGCCGATTACCGCTGCGGAACCTCACCGCCAGAGATGTCAACAAATCAATAACTTAAACGCTGACTTACAGAGGATATCAGAGTGAGGTCAACAAATTGCATCCAAAGATTCGATGCATCATCTCGGAATAACAGTCAACTCCAAGTTTTGCTGACATGAACATGTATCAGCAATAGCTAAGTCGGCATCAGCTAAACTTAGTTTTCTTCTCGGAGCAAAGCGATACTTCTCGTCATCTCAGCTGTTACTTGTATATAAGGCGCAGATTCGACCTGCTTTGGAATATTGTTCCCATGTATGGGGATCCGCGCTCAAACAATTGTCGCGGATGTTGGATAGTGTGCAAACACGGACTGTGCGCTTCATAGACTACCCGGAGATCAACCGCTAGCTCTCAGAAGACAACTTGCTGACCTTCTTCTGTTTTACAAATACTTCCACGGAAGATGCTCCAAGGAGCTAAAAGGTATTGTTCCGGGAAAACTCATGTTTTGCCGCAACACTAGGCTGGCAAAGAGTTCTCATCATACGACGGTACATTTAACGACCCCTCGAACCTCTCTCTATAAGAATTCCTTCGTTTACAGGGCCGGTGAGCTGTGGAACTCCCTTCTGTCCAACATCTTCCCAACTTCCTACAATTTGGCCTCCTCAATTTTTCCCAGGAGCCTACTTATGTGGTGTAACAGATTCGCTTATTCCTGGGAAGCGCGCATAAAAAAAATCGAACTTTCGGAACTCTCTTTCATCTCAAACTTCAATAAAGCGTTGGTAAGAAATGGGACTTCGCGCGACTTTCATTACACCAGTATCAAGCGTAAGCACCGCTGCTTAAATAATTTCTTTATTTTAACTTATATCATTTTCGTATATCAAAATATAATATAATATCAAACTTCGTATAAATGAATGAATTGGAATTTGAATTTTCAATTACGTGCGTTAATTTCTTTATGTATTATGTTTGAAGTAGTATAAACTACGAAAATTGATGAGAGTTTGTACGAAAATAATCATTTGTGCTGTCCAAGAGAAAATATTCAAGAATTCAGTTCCATTTCCAACTATTATTTTACCATTCTCTGTCAAAAATCTTTCAATAAATGAAACAGAAGTCATTTAACATTCAAAATAAAAACAACTGAATATTGTTATACTCACCGTACTCAGCATGGCTAAAATATAGATAGAGATTGCCATTAGAAAGGAGAACACTTGAGCAACATTTCTGTTTCCATGAATATAAGTAGAGAATGCTTTTAGACGTCCATATATTTCCTACGAAAAAATTAATGATCATTTCATAGATACGACATAACTAAAATGGCTCACCATGAATCTAAAATTCTTTAAGTAAACTAATACCGGAATCGACACAAGTAAGATAGTCACAGGTACAGAACACAATAAAGCTGACGTGTTCCTACAAAAACAAAGTAATCGTTCTCAAGTCACACACGATAAATTCCCCAACTTACCACCTTATCGCAAGTGATTGTACGAAAAATATTGTCACGAAGCAGAAAGTTGAACAAAAGAAATACAAGCTTAACATCCTATCCTTCTCCGATGCATACTGAAATGAAGTATTGTTATGGAAAAATTTGTTTCATTATCTGGAGAATTACCTTTGCCTCTTTCACAGGATCCCTGAAACTGAGTAGCATACTTCTACAATGCTCTGCTCTCAATCTGTCTATACTGCGTGCGTCTATTGCCCTCATAAGATATTCATTTACTTCATCCTCCGTATTTTTGCTTCTTTCTGGAGTCTCGTTGAATCCAAGTCTGAAAGAATCATGCATATTTAATGCTTGCTACTCCTGAAAAGCCAGTTTCAATTTTTTTTGATGAACAATATTTGGAAATGCCAAATACAAAATTTATATTTTTCCGGAATAGAGGATTTTATAATGCGCCGAGTAATATTTCAAGTACGTTTATTCATTCTGCAACTCACACATTTTTAACTCCATACTTATAGACTTCTTTTTTAGATTTAGATTTGTACACTCCAGCTTATCTTATGTAATATCAATGAATTTACTAGATGCTCTGTTCTTTCAAATCCTTTGAGCTCTTCGTACTCCTTTTTGGAGTTCGATATCTATGTGAATTTATACCGGTGTCCACGCGAGATGGGACCTTAAAAGTATATGTAGAAAGGAATGACCGATTTGAGAATTTTCTCTTGTTGTCTTGAATGTTATTCGAACTAAGTTGCGAAAATATTCTCAATGATGTGGCACTTCAGGTTATACCAGAAGTTGGTTTTAAATGGCAAACTGTATTTTTCTGTTTTTATATTGTAAAAAATTAAATTCTGAACAATTTCCTCGCATATCATTGTCACCTGGAATCATCCGAAAGAAAGAATTTTTCAATAGAAATTTTGCAATTTTGGGTGTCTCTAAGAAAGTATCATCAAAGTACTAAAGATCATTCAATATCGATTATTTCTAATGAATAATAGAATAAAATAAAACAAGTTACTATGTAACTTGTAACAATACTATGAATGACAAAATTTTTACATTGGTTGGACCAGTTTCGGACATACGTCCATTATCAACAACAAGCTAATGAAAACTGAATACTCATGTATAATACAGGAATTACCATCAATAAAATGCTAGTAGAGGTTACAGTAAATTGAACAATGGTGGTTGGTAGGTAATTAAGTCTGCCTGGTCGTTAAGGAGCTTAACCCTTTCTACCCCTGATGCCTTGAAAATTTCCATCGATTCAAAGAAATTGAGTTTATAAGATTTATCACAGGAATGAAGAATTTTTAGCTGTTGAAGTTCTGGAAAACAATGAAATTCATTCAGACAATGTGCAGCTGAAGCTGAATCATATTTCTGATGTAGGAATGACCGGAAATGTTCTTTGTATCTAGTCTTGAAAGAGCGTCCTGTTTGACCTATATAAAAGGAATTGCACTCAGAACATGTTAATTGGTATACTCCTGATTTTTCGAATTTATCGGTTTTATCTTTTGAGTTGAAAAGCAGGCCTGATAAAACTCTAGCAACCTGTTCTGACGTCTTCCCAAAATATGTTAGAGACATAAATTTTTCGGGCTTTTCTCTCTTTGATTGGGGATATATCATGTTAACTGTGTTGTTGCGTATTCTTCGATTAATTAAACTCTCTATTGCTTTTATATCCAAGCCGTTGTTCTCTGCTATTAGCATAATGGTATTAAATTCTGATTTTCGGTCCATGTCCGATAAAGGCAAAGAAATCGCTCTGTGAAGCATGGACTTGAAGGCTGCTATTTTTTGAGAATACGGGTGAAATGAATCTATGGGTATGACATTATCCGTGTACGATGGTTTTCTGAAAATATTAATCGGTTATTATCCTCCCGGGTAATTGTTAGATCTAAGAAATTGATTTTACTATCGACTTCTGTTTCCTCTTTGAACTTAATTTTAGGATGAATGTTATTAATGAAATTCAGGAAGATTTCTAGTTGTCTATTCGTTCCAATGAAACAGGCCTTTTCGTTAAAGGTGACGTCATAATTTTAGTGTTTTCCAAATTAGACACGAAAATTTCAGATAGAAGGGGACTGAGGGGTGAACCCATAGCTAAACCATTATTTTGTGAATAAATCTTATTCTTCTTCTTCTTCTTTTTCAGCCCTTCTCTGTCCGTCCTGAACATAGGCCTCCTCTTCTAGCTTCCATCTCTCTCTGTCCTGTGCTATATTATACCATCCTCTTCCTACTTTTTCCTTTATGTCATCCAGCCACCTTCTCTGGGGGCGCCCCATTCCCCTTTTGTATAAGCGTGGTCTCCATTGAGTTATTCGCTTAGTCCATTTTACATCCTGTTGTCTTGCTACATGTCCAACCCATCTCCACTTCAATGCAGCTATTCTCGTGATTACGTCCGGTACGCCTGTTCTCCTTCTTATTTCTTCATTACGTATGTGATCCCGCAGGCTCACTCCAAGCATAGTTCTTTCAATTGCGCGTTGTGTGGTTCTAAGTTTGTTAGCAGATCTTATTGTGAGAGTCATGGTTTCCATGCCATACGTTAACATATTAACATATTAAAAACTTTTCTTTTGAGGTTAATGGGGATTTGTTTGTTTTTCAAGACAAATCCTAGTTTTCCAACAGCAGCCCAAGTCATTATTATTCTTCTTGATATTCTGCAGTTTGATTGCCTTTACCTATCTTTATAGTGTGTCCAAGGTATAGATATTCATTCACTTTCTCTATAACATTGCCGTCGACTTCCAATATTGCGTCCTCCGTTGTCATTATTTTAGTTTTTGTCACATTCATTTCCAATCCTACTTCTTCCGATGTTCTTTTGAGTTCTAGCATCATTTCGTGGAGTTGTTCTAAGTTATCGCTTATTAGAACTATATCATCTGCAAACCGGAGATGGTTCAGGAATTTTCCATCCACATTTATACCTTTTCTATCCCATTCCAACTTCTTAAACACGTCCTCCATTGCAAGTGTGAACAATTTTGGCGATATCACATCGCCTTGTCTCACGCCCCTATTTATCGGGATTTTTTTGGTTTGCATGTCATCGTCTAGTCTCACCTGAATAGTCGCTCGTTCATATATATTCTGTAGGATGTTTCTATATCTCGAATCTATTCTAGCATTATCGAGGGCTTGAAATACTGCCCACAGTTCTATAGAATCGAAGGCTTTGTTATAGTCTACAAAGGCTAGGTGTATTAGCACTTTGTATTCGTGACATTTTTCAATAAGTGTACGAAGAGTTTGTAGGTGTTCTGTTGTGCTATATCCTCTGCGAAACCCTGCTTGTTCTGCCGGTTGATAGCTGTCAAATTTGTTTGTCAATCTGTTTGTGATAATTTTTGATAACAATTTATAAGGGTGTGGTAAAAGGCTAATAGGTCGGTAATTATCTTTCTTAAATTTGTCACCTTTTCTGTACAACAACACAACGTGTGCATTGTTCCATCCTTCCGGAACACTACCTTCTGTTAGGCATTTATTTAGTAATATTTTTATTGCTTCCAAAGTGACCTGTCCTCCCAATTTTAGCATTTCGCTTGTAATGTTATCTTCGGCTGGTGCCCGGCCGTTTTTCATCTGGTTGAGGGCTAGTTGTATTTCATCAATGGTAATCTCAGGCATGTCCTCGGAACCGACATTTGTTATGTTACTAAGATTCGTTGTTTCAGGTTTGGGTTTCTTAAACAAATACAGGTCAGTATAGAAGCCTTCAACAATCTGTATTATCTCCGTTTTTCATATTTTATTTCACCTTGGTTGTTTTTCAATTGATGTATTCTGGGTCTACCGGTGTTAGTAATTCTCTTTAAGACTTTCATGTTACTGTTGTTTTCTATGACTTGTTGTATATAGTCTGTGTTATAATTTCGTATGTCTTCTCTAGTCTTTCGTCTTATAGCCCTGTTCAGTTCCTGTATTCTGGATTAAATCTATACATTACTTTCCTTTCTTCCATTAACCTTAGCGTGCCTTGGCTTAATTTTTTAGGTTTTGTTCTTGCCCTGTAGCATATGGTCTTTGTTGCCACTTGTATGTCTTCCGTTATCTTTCTTTCAAGACTGTTAATGTCTAGTCGAGTTAAGTTTTCTTCAGGTGTTAGTTTTTGCTTAGTTCTGATTGATATTGAACAATATTTTGCTTTAGGTCTTCATTTGTTGGCAAGCGTTTTGGACGTATCAGCTTGTTTCTTTCTTTTTTGGCCACGATTTCTATTTTTGCTCTTAATAACCTATGGTCACTGTCGACTTTAAATTTATTGATAACTGTTACGTCTTTTACAATATGTTTTTCATTCGTTAGTATATAATCGATCTCATTCCTAGTATTCCCGTCCGGGCTCTGCCATGTCCATCGCCGCTGTCTTTGTTTCTGGAAGAAAGTGTTCATACAGTATAGGTTTTGACTTTGATTGTAGTCTAATAATCTTTCTCCTCGTTCGTTGATCGTGCCCAATCCATGTTTTCCTCTATTCGGTAGGTTATCTATTTTAGCATCGCCTACTTTTGCAATAAAGTCACCTATTATTAGAGTGAAGTGAGCTTTTCCATCCTTCTGAGCCATTGAGATATCTTCATAAAAAACTCTCTATTTCCTCATCCTCTGCGGTCGAAGTAGGGGCATATACTTGGATTACTTGAAGTTTGTAACGTTGTAATATCTATCTAGTTATGTATATTACCCTGTTAGAAATTGATCTCATTTTAATCACTTTGTGTGTAAGCCGTTTATTTACTAGGATTGCAACACCTCCAACATGTGCGTTGTTTTCTGTATTTCGTTGGTACATTAGATGTCCTGACTTGAGTGTGGTGCACTTTTCACCTGGTAAACGAGTTTCACATAGACCCAGGATGTCCCATTTGATGTGTTGAAGTTCTTCTTCTAGCTCGACTAAACGATCTTCTGATTTTAAGGTTCTGATGTTAAATGTGGCGACATTGAGAGAAGTTTTTGATGGTCGACTGGTATTCGTAGATTGTTTAAGTGAATGTTTGCCTCCACCAGAATCCATGAGGCTGACCTGGTGAGAGGTGTGGGATTGTGGGCTAGGTGCCCTACCCACCTGGGGTACAGTTCCATACGTTTTAATATTCGCCATTTTAGGCCTTGATCTTCCACGCTGGCCAAACGTGTTGGAAGATGGGTAGGATAGGTTTAGGATGTGGTTCTTGAAGATGGGATGAAGGGGTTAGGACGTGGCTTCCCTCGGGGGTTTGGAGACGAGGGTGGAGTCACGGCTCGCATAGGCAGGGTCGCGTCCCTGTAGTAGACCTATACTCTGTCAGGACCACAAAGAGTGTCTACCAGCCACCACCACATATCTTATTATTGAACTGAAAATAATTTTGGGTCAAGCATAAATCAAACAGAGAAATTAACTCATCTTTACAGACCACGTTGAGATTTCTTGCCTCTAGAATACTTGATATTAAGGGGACACATTCTGTTGCAGGTATATTCGAAAACATATTAACATATCGATTATTCCTAGATCGTTGTGAGTAAAGAGGTTCATTCAGTAGAATTCAATGCATTTAGATTTAAAGAATTAAACAAATCGTACTACATTCAAAGGTACAGAAGCCCGTTTTTTTAAATTATCATTTAACTCGTATTAATAATAGGCAGCGATCTGTTATATATTTTGCTGTACCTACAATGTATCGTTTTCACGATTTCATCCCGGTTTCGCGATTTTATTCCGAAAATTACAATTGATAGCAGAAAATTACTTTTTTTTTTCTTATAATGAATCTTAACATTTTTTTGAGAATTAAAAGCATGGAAGTGCTTAAGACTAGAATCGTTATTCGAGAATTACAATTTTTTTCCCAATAATGAACTCATGAGCTTCTGAGGGTAGGAGATCTATTTTACATGCTCCGAAATTGGTCATTCGGTATTCTTCTTTACACATAGGAGGTGCCAATTTTCGTTGGATTACAAATTTCTGTAGTGTTTGACCTTTTTTTGTGATATCAAATGATCAGAATAATAGTATTTTCGAATAAATGGGGAAAAGACCTTTCCGAAGATATGTCATTTGACCCACTTTCAGTATAATAACATTTGACTTAGGAGGTACTGATAGTAGGGGTTGATTCAACATGCTCAGAACCATATCAGAAATTGATCACAATGCACGAATCAAACATTGACGTGCTGTCACTTTTTCCGCCAAAATCAGTCCATCTAGAGATAGAGGGGGTGGACATTTTTCATTGGAACACATTGTACATCACATTGGTAAAAACAGGTACTCTAAAGGAGGAGAATTCAAAGAGGTTTGCTTCAAAAAACGACAAGATTCAATGATGTTGCCGAAAACAGATGTAATTAAGTAATTAAGTAAGTGGTAACGTGATTTTACTCTTAATTGATATCCAATGCTTCGCATAGGTTCACTCTCAATCTATTATTATCATTATTTTTTATTTTTCTTATTTTATTAAACAGGATCCCCAACAGGTGATCCCAATTACAGAGGTTCTCTAACTAGAAATAATAATAATACAATTTTAAACGAGTTGTCCTCGAAAACATGTCAACACTATTCAAGCTTATAAATAAAAGGAAAAGAAAATTAATCCTCTACATGAAACACTACTAAGTCTATGAAATTCGGCACATAACATAACCTAATTTTAATTTCTCAAGTAAGTAATTGAAGTTTTTTGAAATTGTAAAGGCTCACTGAAAACAAATCTACATTATTCAGGTGGAAATTAGCAAAACGCATTATTCTCAGTAACACAGAGTTATAATAAAGGGCAGTTCGAGCTTTTGGAACATAGAAAAGTGAAATTCGACGATTATTATACTGGGGAATGTTGAAAAGAAAGAAATTGATGATAGGATAATTGAAATGACAAAAATATTCCATCGAAAAGCATCCTTCTATGCTCCAGACTCAAGATAATGAGGTGTTTCAAAGATACATTATAACCACTTGCCGGTCCACATCGATTGAATCTAAAGTTGAGGTTTTTGACAAACTTTTTTTGTACTTTCTCTATTCTATCTAGATAAATATAAAAATGGGGAGACCCAATGGGGGTTGCATACTCCAAGTTGCTTCTTACTAGTGTGAAATACAATTTTTTAAGTAAATTCTCGCTTTTGAAGTTCTTTTTTATCCTCAACACGAAACTGAGCATTTTGAAAGCTTTAAATACCAGATAATCAACGTGAACAGAGAATGAGAGTTTTCCATCAAGCATTATGCCAAGATCTTTGATGCAATTTGTTCTTGCTATATCTAAGTCTCCAAGAGTGAATGTTTTTCGTATGCTGTTAGTATTCTTGGTAAAAGTGATATGCTGACATTTGTCAATATTAAGTTTAAAATATCTGGAGGTGCAGAACGTAAACAATAGATCTAAGTCACTTTGAGATGCATCTATATCAGAAAAAGATTCCACACGTCTGTATATTTTGAGATCGTCGGCATATAACTCGTGATCGGTATTCAAAAAGCACTCAGAGATATCATTTACATAGACTGAAAAGATGAGTGGTCCAAGGTGAGACCCTGGGGTACTCCAGAAGTAACGTTGAAGACGATTGAAGAAATTCCATTCACTACGACAAATTGCAACCGGTTATTTAAATATGAATCTATCCATTTCGTGAGCGATTCGACGAAACCAAAGTCAGACAGTATCTGTACTAATGTATCGTGATGCACCTTATCAAAAGCCTCGGCCATATCAGTGTATATTGCGTCCACTTGAACGCCTTCATCAAAGCACTTTGATAAAAAATTGACATATGGGGCTAGGTTCGTCAACGGTGATCTTTCCCTAGAAGCCATGCTGATGTTTGGACAGCCTAGTACTACAAAGGTGAAAAAGTCGTTCCGTCAAAATTGATTCGAAAATTTCACCAAAACGGTTGAGAATGGAAATAGGTCTGTTATTGCTTATTAAACATGTTCTACCATTTTTGAAGACAATCAAACTTTTTGCTAGTTTTCATTTATCCGGAAATATGCCTAGTTGCAGTGATTTGTTGAAAATAATTTGAAGAAGAATAGACAGTGATTGTGTCAGGATTATGTTAATTATCAAAATTATCATTTTGTATTATATTCGGTGACGTGTGACATGTTTCTCAATATTTCATTCCTGTTTTTCTAAATAACAGCTATGGTTTTTGAAATCTGTACCTTAAACCATAACATATTTTCTTATATTCATATGCACTGAACAGAAAAGAATCACTCGTTTTAGATTTTAAAATTGTCTTTACTTTAGCTCTACTAATGTGAAATGATAAAGACGTAATTGGTTCAATTTTCGAATTCAATTTTGAATTCGATTTGAATTCAGATTTTAAAAGATTAATTCAATGAGTCAGGAGTACTGCAGTAATTCTATGAATCCGACAACACTTGGAAGAGCTACAGAGATAGAGGATTACAGGAAACACCATGCAATTATTTTGGAGTATTTGCTATTGCTACGTAGGATTGTCTGATTAAAGATTACCCCAAATTGATGTTACAGTGTTTCATCCATTGGTTCTTCACTAAAAATGGCACTGAATTTTATCAGTTTTTTTCATTTGCAATGCGTTTCCATTGGTTCAGTTTCAATCTATTAGTCTTCGATTCTACTGATATGAATTTTATTACAACTTCACCAAAAAGCTTACTAATCCATTATTTGTTTTCCTTATGAATTTCGGATATACACTCTTTAATATACTTAAGGATATATAATGGTGACGAATTTGGGTCTAATGGAAATATCCTTAATTTTTCTATTTAATGATTTCCAATGCTTCTTATAGGTTTAGTTTCAATCTGTTTAATCTATTTTAACTCTATTGGAGAAGAATTCAAAGAGGTTTGCTTCAAAAACGACAAGATTCAATGATGTTGACGAAAACAGATGTTATGCACCATAAGTAAATTTCCGTAATTTTATTATTCATTTATATTCAATGCTTCGCATAGGTTCACTCTCAATCTATTATTATCATTATGTTAAATATCTGAGTTATTATTTTAACTTTGGATTCAAATCAGTAAATGATTTGAATCAAAACTGAGTTTGTGCTCTGATATATTTATATTGAAAATTCTAAAAGCTCAATCGATATAATTTCATTTCAACTTCCATAAGAAAGTGAACCAAGACTAAATTTGAAGTATTTCCTCTTTTCCCATAATTGGCATATTGCGTTCAGACCGATTGACTCTCTAGATAGGTTTGCAAAATCCGTAATCTAACCGAAAAACTTTCAAAAAATGCATTTCGATCTCTCAATACGAGACCCATCTCAAAATCATCATCAAAGTAATTCTTGTCAGAATTCCGAGAGAAAAAATGCGAAATCAATTAGTACTGAAGTGGATTGAATCTGACTTCCCGTTTTTCTTCTTTTCTAGTACATATTCTCAATTACATCAGTTACGTGTCAGGAAAGTCATCTTCGAATTACTAGAAATACCTAAAGCATGACGATTTCTTTCATGGTTAGATGTGGGTACTCTTCAAAATATTGCCAACCGCATTTTCCTGGTTATGTAATCTCTCGCTTTGGTGATGTGCCGTGACCCCCTCGTTCCCCGGATCTCATTACTTGTGATTATTTTTGTGAGGAAACCGAAAGGCTAAGGTATACGTCGATAAACCTCGAAATCGAAAATGTTCTACGTTGAAAAACAGCTGAGTTATTCTCATTTCAAAAACGCCCTTTAATTCCACCCCACTCTGTATAATGAAAACGTAATATCAATCATTTCTAATTTAAAATACGTTTATAATAAATTTGAAAAAATATATACTCGTATTTGAAAAACAACCTTTTCTGAAAATTCGGTTGTATTGTGTTGACAAGTTATTTTCGAGTATCCTGGATATAAAATAGCATCGGACAGTATATTGCTTGAAAATAATACTTTTCTTGTATTAAACTGAAGAAAACTTGTAATCTTACTCAAGTCTTAGTCAATTTTTAGGGCAAAGAAGATTGTACCATAATCCCGAAAATTTTGATAAAAAATCATAGATTAATGATACGTAATCTCAGGTAGGACAAATCTTAACTAAATGTGCTCAAAAAAGGATGCGCTTCAATAAAAAAAATTAAGAAGTGCATCATGCTATTTGAAATAGCAAATTTGTAGGGGAGGTACGGAATAACGCGAAGTAGTACTCTCTGAATTGCAAATCGAAGATCACTATCTCTACTCTCATCCAAAAATTTTAAATTGATCGATAAATCTATTCCCTAGATACTTCTAATTGGCCGTTTAGGGCGGACAGCCTGTATATGGACGAACAGGTTACTCAATTTTGGTTATTTCTCTTAAATAATCAAATTCAAAATTCAAATGGCTTTTCATAAATTTCAATTTATACTTAATTTTGAACTGTCCGATATAGAACGTAAGTTCAAAACTGCAGTAACAGTAATCATTATCATTCATTATCGAGGAGTTATGCACTATCTCAGATGTTAGCTGGATATAATTTACCTTTCCCAGATTCAGCAATTAAAGGGAATAGGCTCGATTACAATATACTTGATTTTAGTTTCCTAACTATGCTACATGTATTGAGAATTACAGCTTTTTGCATTTCTATATAGGTATTCTTATGCAATATTTCTTAAGGCTATCATGCAAAGTTTTGGGTATTAACCAGGTCGAGGATACGACGACATGAACAATATCTATTTTATCGAGGTGCCACATCTGCTTCATCTCAATAGCAAGGTCTGTGTATTTGGACTTTTTTCCTGGAACTTGTTCAGCAAGTTGTAATTATTCGGTATGGCGACATCCACCAGCATTGCTGTTCTGGCTCTCTTATCATACACCACTATTATTCGTCACCATTCTGTCAGTGATAACAGGATAATGTAGCACACTTGATTATGCCTGTGAAGATAGTCCGTATTGGCCAGTTGTTCGCAGCCGGACGTAATATGCCGTATAGTCTCCGATCTTATCTGGCATTTTCTGCATTCATCTGTTTGCAATGTTCCGTCCTTGATGATAAATTTTTTGTAGTTGTTTGTAGCAATCACTTAGTCTTGAATGGCCATAAGGAAACCTTCTGTTTCCGTGAGTAATTCATTTTTCATCAACCAATTGTTGGAGGATTTTTTGTCGATGTGTGGTTGATTAATCTCATGGTGATGTCGTCCATGCAATTCCTTTCTTGACCGTTGCTCTTGTTTTTCAGTATCTGATAGGGACGGTAGATTCAGCAGGTCATCTCTGGTAGCAAGATTCAGAGGTATCAGCCAAGGATACCACTCTATGGAGGTCAGAAGTGAGAGCTTTTGCAAAGAAGAATTCCCTGAGATTTTTTATCTGTTCGGTGTGATTGACAACATCTATTACTTCGCATCTTCCTTCTTTCCGCTTTAAAGTTGTTCTTATCACAGTCGATTTTGGATGATGATTGTTGTACTTTGTCAGCATCGTTCGGGTCTGCCTTTGAATATCATCCAGTTATGTCTTAGTCCATCTGATTATTCCAAATGAGTAAAGCAAGATGTGCTTCACCATCTATGACTTTCCCTCTTTGAATGTTCAGGGTGTTGCATTTTTCAATCCCGAATTTCATATGAACATCTGCCGAGAACTTACTGGCAGTTTTCAGCAGATCATCCAATTGCTTCTTGTTCGAAGCATATAATTTGATGTCATCCATATACAGCAGGTGGGAAATTGTAAATTTGTAAAAGTTCCTATCTTTTTTATCCTTAATCCGTATTCTGTTCTATTGGGCATTGAGGACAATGGGTTCATAGCTAAACAGAAGCAATGTGGACTCAGAGATTCTCCTTGAAAAATTCCACGACGTATGGGTATCTCGTTGGTTGTAATTGACTTATTGTTCATGTTGACCTGCAGAGACGCGCGCCAGTGTGTCATTGTTGTCTTCTAGAATTCTACCAGGGCTGGATGAATTTTGTATATTTGCAATACTTCAACAAGCCAGGAATGGGCGGTACTATCGAATGCCTTCAGATAATCGGGAAAAACTGAATCAACATTTCGATGCCCTACGTCTTCCTGTTTCATTATCACAGAATCGATGATGAGTTGTTCCTTGCATACGTGGTGTTTCTTTCTGCATCCTTTCTGTTCGTCAGCAAATATATTGTTGTCGTCTAGGTGTTGGTATATTCGATTGGATATGCATGAGGTGAGTATTTTGTAGAGTGTTGGCAGGCAAGTGATTGGCCTATATTGAGACGGGTCCTGTGTTCTATCGCTCTTAGGTAGTATTTATGTAAAACCCTTGTGTTAGGAAAGTGGGTGTTTTCTGGGGATGTTGAGCCTTTTCGCTAGGGCTCCACGGAGCTTATCAGACTTCTTGTACCAGAAGTTGTGGATATTATCTATACCTATACCTATATCTTTATTGTGTTCTTTGGGGTGCGACCATAACGATGACCAAAAATCGGTCAAGCACTGTGCGTCACTGTTACTGTTGTTCGCAGTTTTGATATTTCCTTTATGAAAATTGGCCGAGCTTTGGAGGAACCTGGTTTTGATGTTTCCTTTCAATACACTTGATGTATCTTGAGAGCCTCTTCGCTTTTGCTTGGAGTTTCTGCCTCGAAGTGCCCATATATACATCGATATGTTTTTTGTGATCAGGTTGTTTTGTATTCGTACCACATTATCATTATTATTATTAATAATACTACATAAACAAGAGCCGAGGCTACCCCATAGGCCCTTTATCAAATATGAATAATAAGCCCACAAAATTGATACAATAGAAATAATTGAATTTTTAGGAAAATAAAGAGAAATAAAAAAATCTGTGAAATGAAAATATAACAGAATAGAAAAGAAAATGGATACAAAAAAAAGAGTCACAATCCGATTTACCCCCTCCGCACACTGCACTGTAACCGAACCGGTGACCATTCCATACCCAAATCACACGGTTACATAGGAAATTTATAAGTTACGCTTCAGTATTCGGTAGGTGGTAATAAGGTCATCACGAAGTCGACGCAGTTCGAAAGTTGGAAGTTTGGCCATATTGAGTCTTTCATGATAACATGGTCTTACACTACCAAATGCCAACCGACTGGCCCGTCGCTGAATACTCTTGAGCACATTTTTGTCGCGAATGAGTTTGGGACACCAACTGTACCGCAGTATTCGAGCACTGAACGAACATACAATTTATAGAGTCGAAATGAGTTTTCGTAAGACAACGTAGCGAATGACTTACGCAAAAGATACAGAACGCTGTTCGCTTTTTTAGCGACGTGCAGTATGTGTTCCAACCAACTCATATTGTTTGTTACGAGATCGTTTTGAGATTTCACTTCATTTAACTTAGAATCATTTATAAAATACAGATATCTAGGATTGTTTCTGTCAACATTCAGAATGATGCATTCATTTATAGTTAGTGGCAAAACCAGTCCAAGCTCCATTTGTAAACTGACTCTAAATCTTCTTGTAGGGTGTTGTGGTCAGTGAGAGGATTACAAAATATTTTCGAGTCATCAGCGTAGAAAGCCTTGTTGCACTTGATTAGGTTTTGTAAATCACTTGAGTATGCTAAAGAAAGTATGGGCCCAGGACGAAGCCCTGCGGAACACCACAGAAAACGGTTTCTTTCGAGGAAAAAGAAGAAACAACTCTTACGTTATATTGCCTATTCAAGAGTTTGATTTATTTGTTGGTTGAAAAACAGTGAAAATAATTCTATTCCTAGTCTCATCACTCATCAAAATTTTCTGTGAATTTACATGTAACATTTACACTAAGTAATCACTGGAAGTTACATGAAATAACTTATCGTTATTTCATCGAAAAAGAGTAACTGAAGAAGAGATATTTCTCTGTTAGAAGAACGAGTCTGATCTATCACGTAATAAAATCTATTTCCATTGCCACCCCAGGGATAGATTATGGTTTCGACTCGGAACAAGGCATCTATTTTCATTCGTGCTCCTGCGTGTTGCGGTGTGCTTTCATTTATTGTGGATACATTTCATAGCTATTCATTGAATTCTATTTGAAATATCACTGAACGTTAGTCGTCTTCGTATTCATAATTATTTATTATAGGCTATCCGTAATAATGTACAGAGCGTGCGAAAATTAATTATATGAACTCTACAAGATATTTTGCTGATTGACTTACCATTCTTGTAACTGGAATTAGTTGCAAAAATATAATGAATTGATGGGTTTTCTCATATTCAGAGATGTTGTTTCCAATATATAACGTTCTGATGTTTCGGAAACAACATTTTCCCTAATGATTACCTTTATCTATTTCTGACATATTGTCAAATTGAAAATTCAGAGTCTTTTTATAGTCTTTACGATTACGTATTCCGCACTTGTCTATTTATACCCAGCTTAATATTTTTTCGGTGTCATGCTTTCATTCTTTTTCTCCAGAACTTCTTTCCTGCAATGAAAATCGTAAAATTCGCCTAATCGATAAAAATGATGTATTCGGAGAATCTAACATCTTTCTTCCTAAGTTTAATTCGAATAAATTCTTTCTGAGTATTTTTTTCAGAATCAGGTGAAAACGCCTCAGGTCTTCAGTATTGCTCGTACATACGTATGAGAGTCGCCCTCTATGGACCGACACGGCGAACCCGCTACCGGACTTCGAAAAAGATACGAACAATAACAAACAGATGTGGAAACGTTAAAAATTCCAAATATTTGGGAGCCATCTTTCGCTGCTATATTCCTCTGTGTTACCCCTTCTTCAACAAGAGCAATTATTCGACCCGTCTGCACATCGGACAATCCAACGTAAGGCGTTTTCAATTATGATTATAGGCTTTTTTAAATTTTGAAATTCACAGTTTCAAATCTCAGTGACTACTGAGTACAATATCTCGAACATGTGGTGATAATTCAGCATTTCTTATCATGCTATCCAGTTTCTCAACAACAAAAAACATCATTTTTCACAAGAAGTCAAAGACCAACAGTTAAAAATAATCAATAATGTGAAATATCGAATGATTCCATATAAATTTGGTTGTGTATTCAGGGTGTTCCAACGAAAACACCCCGATTTTTAAAATGGAAATATGGAGAATCGCTCGGACCCGTACATTTCTGATTCGAGGAGGTACAACTTTCCAATTTTTTCATCCCCGTAACTTCAATTCCTTAACGAGGGTGAGAAGAACCCTCTGATTTTGAATAGGGAAAAGGGGTGTTGCGATACCTCAATTTGAAGATCCTATCAAGTACTATCTGACCCTGAATTTTTACTTCAAAATTTTCATCGTTAACGAAATGGCAGCTAAAAAAGTGGAAGACTACATACTTTTGTGATTAGTTAGTGCTGAAAATGGCCACCATTCACATCCATGCAGTAGAGAACGCTTATGGTGAACTCACCTCGAGGTATGCAATGTTTTTATTTATTTGGTAATTATTTGTTAGAAAAAGTAGACAGACCATGTGTTTGATTTACCCCAGTCTCCCGTTAATCTATCGTGAATTTTCAGGAATGTTGAAACTGTGCCAAAACGATTGTAAATTTAAAGTAGGAAGGAAATGGTGTATTCCGTAGATGAAAGGGTGGAAATGATGACATTATTTCTTAGAAATAACGACTCTGCGCGATTAACATGCGGCTTTATTTAACGAACGACATACTGAAAAAATTTATCCGATGCTTACGTTGTGAAATTGGATGGCATAACTGTCGGTACTGGTCAGATGAAAATCCATAATTATTTCGAGAAGAGCATAGTCAGCATCCCCAAAAGTGAATTGATTGGGTGGGTAATTGTGGAAATCACATCATCGGCTCTTTTTTCATACCCGGTAATACCACTGCTAAGTTTATTTAGAACTATTGCTATTATTTATCCAGTCCTCGTGCAACTATTGGAGAATGAAGAAGACCATGAAACGATCATTTTTCAACAAGATGGCGCACCACCTCATTTCGTCTAACTTGTGTTCTTATATGAAAATTTTCCTCCGGTCTGGATTGGAAGAAGGGAACATATTGAGTGGCCACCCAGTTCACCTGATCTGGCGCCACTGGACTTTTTTCTATGAGGTCACCTGAAGTCAAAGATCTACGCTACCCAACCTGAGTCACTGGATGATTTGCGAATTCGGATCATTGATGAATGCCGTCAAATTGAACCAGGAATGTTGAGTGATGTACGTGAACGATTTGAGCAAAACTTATTTTACTGCATGGAAGTGAGTGGTGCCTATTTTCAGCACTTTATAAACTAATCACAAAAGTAAGTAGTCTTATAGTTTTTTAGCTGCCATTTCGTTAACGATGAAAATTTTGAAGCAAAAATTTAGGATGATATAGTACTCGATACTCGATAAGATCAGAAGTCACAGGGATGAAAAAATCGAAAAAGTTGTTCCCCCTTGAATCAGAAATCGACGGGCCTCAGCGATTCACCATATTATCATTTTGAAACTGGAAAATCGAGGTGTTAAGTTATCGTTGGACCATCCTATATATATATATATATATATATATATATATATATATATATATATATATATATATATATCAACTTTTGCATTAGCTGTTTCTTTTGTTGCAATATCTTGGCCCAAAGCAATTAAACCATCCATACGTTAACTGCTTCTCTTAAACAACACAAAAATTCTTGAAATCAATAAATGTTCAATAAAAGAGTAACCATCAACGTTTCAAAAAAGTATTATAAGGCTGTTTTTTGTAAATGATATGTACAATAACCCTCTGAAGTTTGGCCATCAGCATTCGATGTATATGACAAAGCAAAATTTACACAATTTGGTGTTTTGAACAAGAGAAATAAGCATAATTGGGCCGATCAAAATTATCATCTGTTCGTTGAAGTAGAAAACCAGCATCAATTTTCCATTACTATTTTCTGTTTGATGTATAATCAAGTGGGATGGGATTTTTATGAAAATAACTTGAGTGGGGATAGTTATTTGCAAATTTTGAATGATGTTAAAAAATTTGTAGCTATTTTTCCATTAGTTCCAGCATTAGAACATTTTAGGTCTCAAATGGATGGTGCACTAGCCCACGGCACTCGTGCTGTAACCGCCAAATTGGGAAATGTTTTCTAGGATAACTGGTGGGCAAATAAAGGACATTGGCTTTGGCCACCACGTTCCACAGATTTGACGCCATCAGATTTGTATTTGTGGGGCCGGGTGAAAGAAACAGTAAACGAAACCAAACCAGCAAATTAACAAGATCTGATTCAGGGAATAAATTAGAAGAGCTAACAATGCGGAAGTTTCAAGAACAATCGACTTTTGTTTATAAGAAAACGAAGGCCATATTGAACACCTTTCCATATTATGTACTTTTATTATTCCGTATATTATTTTTCTGCTGTCTATCTTGTATTGTATGTTATATTGTAAAATTTCTTTTGAAAGCCCATTCATACCTTAAACTTATTAACTGAATTATAAGATGATAAATTTCTCTTTGAAATTCAATACTGCATTTTATTCTCAATTATGTAGCAAACGAGAATAATGTTAATTTCGGCAGGTCTAAAGATTCTCAGAAAATTGTTTATAACTTTGCAATTTAGCCATAGGGAACCTGATACAGTCGGCTTCTGATTTACAATGCGAATCTAATGATGTAAAGAGAAATTTAGTGTGTAATTCGAAAAAAACGAGTTTTTGATGTTTGAATTTAGTCGAATTGGACGGTGATTTCCGAACACCCTGTATTGATTCCGTTCTCTGAAATATTCTGTTTCGAAAGGAAAATCCTTCTTCTGGCCCAAAAATGCAAAAATTTAAACCTCCTAAGAATTGAAGCATTTTTGTCAGGACCTCAAACGAACTCTAAGATTTCAAAAAATTAAAAAGAAACTCATATCTTTTTTGAGATCAATTTCAAGTGATACAAGTGTTGAGAAAAGTTATTCACCAAATTATTTTCTACGAAAAAAATTGAAAGATACCTCCAGTCATTTGAAATAAGAAAGTTGTAGTTACTTCCGGTCACTCATATCGCTATCAATTTTGAAGTAACTATTCATAAACAACCAATTTGGTATACCCAGTACTGCTACTGTTAGGTTTTTTTGATGAAATGGATCAAATAAGGTTTCAAGGTGGAAGATAGTCATTTTCCTTATACATTTTGTTGCATTCATCTAGTGAGATCTTGATATTCATCTGCTCTAGTGTTATCAAATATTTCTTTATTCATTAATGATAGTTCTTTGTTGTTTTCGTTCGTATATCAAACTTTCTGACTAGAGACGAACGATAATTTAGGTACGGATTGAGTAGGAAATTAGCCTTTCCATTTTGTACTATATGATATATGTTTGTGTTGAAAAATACCTTCTATGACAAAATATATCTTTAAGAGGTGTCATTTTAAGGGCTAAAGAGTTAAACAGAAGGTGGGGAAATGAAATGGAGCGTTTTCCATGTAGTTTGAAGATATCCTAATTATATGGTTGAGCCAATATTGTTTTTCACACTGTAAATATTCGACTATGATAATTTTTCTTCTTCCTCTGATGCATCCCATCAGACTAATAATGAAGAGCTCCGTAGCGTTGCACGTAATTTCGAATATTTTAAATATCTAGGATTATAGCCATGTTGCACTTCGAAAACCTCTTCCCCTTATGAGCCAGCTAAATCGGATAAAATTAGAAAACCCGTTTTTGATGAGCTTCTAAAAAGCCAGCCAGCGCTTTCCAATTCGCAAAGTGTATAGAACGGCAAAGTTTTATCGAAGTTATCTACGTTGAATGGAATTTTCGTAACGGTTTCAAAGTTAGAAGGATATAACCACTTGAAGGCTCAATTTCAGCCGTTTTTTTTTCGGTTAAACTCAAACGAACGAAACCCCTACTTAGTGGTAGGGAAAATAATTGAAATTCCCAACGAATTCGGGAAAACTGTTCCTGAATAAAAAGTAAGATTTTCCGGAGTATCAAACGTTAAGACACAAATGGTTCGCCTGAACGTTTGATACTCCGGAAAATCTTACTTACACGAATATGGATCGCCTCGTTTTATTATCTGTGATCTAGAAGAATGTATTCATAGGAACACGTCTTTAGGTCAAAAAAATCAATTAAGCATCTCATTAGATTCTAAAGAAATCATAAGAATACGTTAGGGATCAAACTGATTTCTCTTCTCTAGAAAAAATTGCATCTTTTCTATTTGCTTATATCCCTTCGGGTGATTATTATGCCGGTAGCAGCTTAGCCTCGAAGTTAAATGGTTTAAAGTAAAGTAAGGTGTTTTTACAGATCTTTCTCGCGAAAACAATTACGAGGACTACATACACCCTCCATTTCAAGAATGAGAGAACTTTTCGGAAATATAAATAACCTGTATTAATTTTGATACAAATCTTTTTTATTTATCAATGTATTCGACTTCTGCATTGATACCCAAATAAAAGTCTCATGTGAATGTCTGGCCACGTGGAACAAATTCTTTATGGATAATTCCTTCACAATCATAAAAACAAATCAGGGTTTCCTTTCATCCAGCGCATTTAGCAAGTTGTCGCTCTGTTTCTAGAAGTTTGGATCCTTCCGATTACTTTTAATGATTTACTTGACGTGCTAAATTTGATTAAATTTTTGGTCGTCGGTGAGTTTGTGTGATCAAACCTCGAAAGGCCAAACACATGATCAAAAATGCGGTAAGCAGTTGATAGTATTGATGATCTGTTTATTTTATGGATCATATTCAAAGTGACACGAAACGAGACACTATTGACACGTTTCTAAAATTTATTTAATAATCACGACCGGTTTTTACCTTACAGTCATTTTAAGTGAATGAAAATATAACAGATGATTAGGTAAGTACAAGTATAGAGTGAAAGTTATCCTAGATATTAAGTAATGGGGATGCATTAAGCTCTAGTTGGCTGTTGAGCGTAGTATTGTGGGTTTTTACATAGTTTGTTAATCTCTAAACATTCAAACAATTTCACCTCTCCCCCCTTGTTACATTTATGGAGTATTTTAGGGTTGTTTAATGATATCGAGTGGTTGGTTGATTTTATGTGTTCAAATATTAGCGAATTTTTATCTTAGGAAATATGTTCCTTTAATCTAGCTTCCAAACTTCTCCCTGTTTGCCCGACATAGACTACCTGACATCCACTACATCTAATTTGATAAATTTATCGTTCTTTTGTTTGGCATTGAATCATAATCTACTTAAGTCGGGACCGCTTGAGAATAAAGTAGATATGTTGAATTTGGAAAAGTAATTACAGATTTAGTTAGAGTCTTCGCCGGTGTATCTGAGACTAGTGTATCTTTTTACCTGGGTTTCTACGATTCTATATAGTAATTGAGAAGTAATACGTTGTTCTTTGCGTTTAATAATTGTATTCAGAAAATGTTGTGGTGTATTGTTATTTGAGGTATTTTTACTGATGATGTTAAGTTCAGTTGGGAAATTTTCTGTCGAAAGAGGTACAGAGTAAGCTCTATGAATCATGGAGTTATGTGCAGCTAGTTTGTGGTTCAAATGACCTTTCTGTAAATTTTATAAGTGAGATGGTTATTTAAATTTGTGATCGTTAAATCTAGGAAATTAATTGATTTATTGCTTTCTATTTCAGCAGTGAAGTTAATGCGGCAATGTATTTTATTCAGTAAATTTAAAATTTGCTGAATTTGTCTGTTTGAACCATGAAAACCAAATAAAATGTCATCTACATATCTGTTCTAGAAAATAATGTGTTTTTCAGCGAAATCTGTGTTTAATATTGAGTTTTTCTCTAAATTATCCATGAAAATATCAGGTGGTAGGAGGCTAAGAGATGATCATTGGAAGACCTCAATTTTGTTTGAAGAATTTGGATTGAAATTGAAAGTAATATATATGCATATTTGAAGAAGATTGCTAAGTATTAAACTCGGTTGAGATATCTGTAACACGGAGAAGACACTCATCTGTTGAAATGTTCGGACATATTTTTGACATCGAAACAGACTTACATCCATAAACAAAAACTCGCAGAAATTATCAGAAAAACTGATTCTCAAAACTAACAATCATATATATCAAAACAATCATAATTAAAGTCCATATCAAAGAAAATCAAGCCGAAGATCTCATAATGATTAAAGGTGACAGAGGCAATAGTATAGTATACCTCAATAAAGATCTATAGGAAAAGATGATGCAGGATGTACCGAAAAAAATCTATATCACCGAAATATCAAAATATCCAACCATACTTTTCACAAAAAAAAATCAAAGAAGAGCTGAGTTTCTCCGAACACCTAGCACATACAGAATGGGAGAAGAGGAAACTGATTCCAATGAATGTTCAAGCTCCAAAAATGTACGCAAGACCTGTAGTATCATATATAAACACACCATCAGGTAAACAAGCAAAATTCTTGAATCAAAAATTTCTAGACCTCTAGAATTTTCAAGCACAGTACACTATCTCTAATTCTGTAGATCTCATACATAAACTTTCGAATCTCATATTCTCCCAAGATATTAAGTTAGTCTCTTTCGATGTCAAAAATATGTACCCGAACATTCGAACGAATGAGTGTCTTCCCCTTGTTACAGATATCTCATCCGAGTCTAATACACCACCATATATCACTAATGAACTTAGCAATCTCCTTAAAATATGCCTATCTCAAAGTTACTTTCAATTTCAATCTAAATGCTTTAAACAAAATTCATTCAGGTCTTCCAATGGAATAACTTCTTAGCCCCCTACTAGCTGACATTTCTATGGATAATTTAGAGATCAACATTAAACACAGATTTCGCTAAAAAACACAGTATTTTCTGGTACAAATATATCCTTAACATTTTAGTTAGTTTTCGTGGTTCAAACAGACAAATTCAGCAATTTTTAAATTTCCTGAATAACTGAATCACTGCTGAGATATAACTCAGTTATTTTCCTAGACTTAACCATCATAAATTCGAATAACCGTCTCACTTATAAAATTTACAGGAAAGAAACATTCACAGACGCTTCGATCCCAATGGACTCGTTCGTTGAGCCACAAACTAGCTGCATATATATTTGTAACAAAATTAACTTTACCGGGTTAAGCCCAAGGACATATGAGCAATGAGACTGATTCAATAATTGTCACTGAAATCTTGAAAGAAAAGTCAAGGAAGGTTTGCTCAGATATTTAATTACGTATCATAATAATGGTAAACAATGTCAACAAATGCTTCTTTCTATATCAATACAGTCAATAAGACTAATTTTGGTGAAATAGATGAGGTAGAGGTCCTCTATGTTATAGTCCCCAATCACTTAGGGAGTTCAAATTCCAAAAAGTTCTTGTATTTTACTGCTACATATGGGGAAAAACCTCTATATCAGCTTCGGATTCATCTGAATTTCTAACTCTAGATAGAAGTTATATTTCAACCTCAGAGCTCCACCTAAGATTTTTCATCTACGACTCTCCAACTAGGAATCTCTATTTTTGATACAGGTCATTACACAATATTTAAGATAACGATATATCTCTAATTTTCACTACAGAATTTTTAAATAATTCAATTATTTCAAATATAAAGAGGATCTTCAAGAACTAATTAGCTTCAAGGTCTGCGGTAGAAAGAAAGTGCTGTGGAAGGTTCGGAAGCCGGTAAGACATATCATCTGATAGCCGGATTATGCGCATCAGACTGTTAGCTAGTGGCTTGACATAGATGGAGGGTTGACGGGAATCAGGTGTTTTGACTCAAATTGATGTGACGTGATATTAGCACGTTACAACTCCATGATTCAAAGAGCTTACTCTACTCTGCCTCAAATAACAATGTACCACCACATGTTGTAATTTTAATTATTTAACGCAAAGAACAACGTATTACCTCTGAATTAATATATAGCATCGTAGAAATCGCGGAAAAAAGATACACTAGTCTCAGCTACACCGGCGAACACTCTAACAAAATCAGTAAATACTTTTCTAAATTCAACATAACTACTTCATTCTCTAGCGGCCCCAACTTAAGCAGATTATTATTCAATGCCAAACAAAAGAACGATAAATTTAAGCAATCAGGAATTTATCAAATCGAATGCAATGAATGTCAGGTAGCCTATGTCGGATAATCAGGAAGTTTTGAAGCTAGATTCAAGGAACATATTTTCTCAGATAGAAATTAGCCAATATTTGAACACATAAAATCAACCAACCACTCGATATCATTAAGCAACCTTAAAATCCTTCATAAATGTAACAAGGGGATGGAGATGAATTTGCTGGAAAGTTTGGAGATTAGCAAACTATGTACAAACCCACAATTTACTACTCTCAATAGCCAACTAGAGCTAAATGCATCCCCACTACTCAATATCTAGGATAACTTTCACTCTGTACTTGTACTTAACTACTCATCTGTTATATTGTTTATTCACTTGAAAATGCCCGTAAGGTCGAAACCGGTCGTCACTATTAAATGAATTATAGAAAAGTGACAAAAGTGTCTTATTTCGTTTTACTTTGCGGAATACAGTTGTTTGAGAAATGCCTAATTCCATTTCAATAAATGGATGGAACTGATAATCCAGTTTTGGGACGGCCTGCTCTTTTGTCGTCATTCAGGGTCTTTCTACTCGATTCGAATCGTTTGAACCACTTTCGTAAGGGAGAAACAATAATTGTCATATACATTTGGTAGCATTTGGTGCTCTTTGGTAAAAGATTTACAAAGTTCAACACGAAACTCAATTGTAACTATTTGTTTAAAACTCATTTTCCGATCGATGTTATGACGCAATAATTGAAGTTGTTTACATACAAATGTCATGAAATTTTTAGCATAAAATACTAAGTTATTGACAGGTTCAATATTACAACAGATGGCACTAATTGTACTGTTTTTTTTTAACAGGACTATTAGTGCACCATCTAATGGAGGGTATAGATGCCTTCTCGTTTGCTGAAGTGCTACAGATTAATGATATTAAAAACAATAAAAACAAAGCATCAGATTTAATACTAAGGAACACATATATAGACTAAACAGTATTACCAGGTGTAAGAATCCGGTAATTCTGGAGGATGGTCGTCGTCGCACCCAAGAATGTGAAATTTCTTTTTAATTTAGAAATAACCGATACCTTGAAAAGCCACCGAAAACCTAATCAACTCAACACTAAGAACTTTCCCTTATGCTTCTCAACAGATACAATTCTCGTAACTGAACGAGGAGATGGCTATCATAATAAATTAACTTACTTTTAGATGAATTGCATAGGGTATTCAGGGTTCGGTGCATAGATGGCTGGGTAGCTATCTAAGGAGTCAGTTGCAATCTGTCAGGTACCGGGGTTTCACTTCTTACTTTATTCCTGTTAGCTCTGGGGTTCCACAATGATACCATTTGGGAACACTATTATTCATCCTCTTCGTAAACGATATAGGTTCAGTATTTTTGCATAGCAAGTTTTTTCATTTGAGGATGATCTGAAACTGTAACGTTCCATTTCATTTGCAGGGGATGCTCAGATGCTTCAGGATGATTTGGCTTGACTGGAGTGCTGGTGGATGTTTTTGAATATTGATGAATGTTTGATCATTACCTTTTCACATATCAGGTCTGCTACTGCTCTTGATTATAAGCTGCACGGCTGTTTACTGAATCGTACATCGAGTGTCAAGGACCTTGGTGTTCTACTCGATTCGAAACTTAATTTTAATGATCATATCAGTGTTACAAGGGGTTAAGCTCTGAGGTGCTTGGGCTTCATTCGTAGAAATTCTAAAGGTTTTTCTATTGATACTCTGAGGGGGTTGTATTGTTCTTTGGTGAGAAGCGTCTTGGAGTATGGTTCTGTTGTTTGGTCACCGAATGGCGTAACAGCCGGAAACATGTTGGAAAAGATTCAGAATAGATTTTTTAGAGTAATTGCATATTCCTTCATAAGTTGATTCATGGATATGTGTACTCTCCTACTTCACTAGGCTGCTTAAAATTCAAAGTTCTGCAAAGGAGGACACGCGATCCAGAGCTCTTTTTTATTCGGAGGTGCAAAACCTTTCACAGACAATTTTTATTTTTAAATAAGAAGCTCTGTGTTGTGTAATAATAACTCAGCTATATTGATGTTTTCACTTTTTCAGTGAATCGGTTCAAATTTCAGGTACTTCGTTTGCTTGGTTCATGAAAATTTTGGTTTTTTATTCTGTACTTAATTCAGTGGGGATATTCTTCTATGCATCTGCATCTGGATTATTATTGTGACATTAATTAAGATTCTTAGTTATTGTGTTTTACTATAGTGTTAACATGGTTTCATTTTGTAAATGATGTTGATCCCGTAAATTTATTGTTACCAATATGTATATTCTGGTAATAAATGAATCTTGAATCTTGAATCTTGGAACAATAATAAACAACCGAATGAATGTTTTTCAGATTGGATAATATCCAAAAAGCTCATAAAGAGAGACTTTGCACGTTATCTGGATTCCACTCAGAATTGAAAAATAACTAGAAAGAGTTTTACTTCATATAAAAACATTAACCCAAGTATATGCACAACAGTATAGTTTATGGCGACAAATATGAAGATTCAGGAGAAGATATCTGCAACTTGTTTGCGGAATTCTTTACGAGCGTTCATAGAGAACCATTTTCTATTAATGTGTAAATCAATGGTACCGTACATAATCTCAATTATATTCAGTTGAAAATTTCGGAAGTTGAGGGTCATTTGTCGAAGCTGGACAATAATGAGAAGAATAGGAATGCTGAACCTGATGGCATACCGGCGATTTTCGCCTGTTCCTTGAGTGCGTCAATCAAGGTTCCTCTTACTATCATTTTCAACAAGTTCGACTCATTTATTTGTCGATATTGACCATGATTCATGAATAAATTCATGATATCGTCATTTGAGTAGTTATTTGCCATTTTATTTAACGAAAAGACTATGCCAAACAACACAAGATCTAAAAGATTTCCAAACGTCAAACTGAGGTTGAAATTCATAGAACCTCACAAAGAATATTGTGAGCCATAGAAACTGACATTGGAATTAAATCCTGTCTGTCTCTTGTTGCTGAAGATTTAATTTTCCGAACAGGTTTTTGATGAAATTGCGAATAAAATGAAATCGAGTGACTTTTGCATACTCTGTATACGATAGCATCGGAAAGTACGTTAACATAAAAAATAACACCTTTCTTGTTGAGATGAAATAAAAAGTTATTATCATACTCTAATTTGAGTCAATTTTTTTGGCGAAAGAAGATGTCACTCTAATTCCCGGAGTATTGAAAAAAAAATCATAACTCAACGGTGGTTAATTTTAGATAGGACAAATCTAAACGGAATATGCTTGAGAAAGGATGCCCTTCAATTAAAAAATTAAAAAATACACCATAGTAGTTGAAATTGCAAAGTTGTATTCGATGTCCGGTATAATCAGGAGTGGTACCGCTGTGAGGATAATTTCGAATTGTGGGTGAATTTGAAATTAATCAATGAACCCGTTCCCCATATGCTTGTAATGGCCCCTTTAACGCGGGTATATATAATAATAATCACATACACAGATCGAAACATTTCCACGGTTACAAGTGCCATAAAATGGTTCGCGAACACTTATTGGTGACGTTCGTGCCCCAAAGTACTTTAGCGATATTGTTTTCATATTTCTTTAGGCACAAATTCAAGTTATGTTCTCCATAAGCATCACTGCATGTAATAATTCTGAAATCATTGTTGATAATAGAATTTGAACAATCTCACTCTTGAGTTTGAATATTTATTGTAGAACACATAATTCTTATGTGTTTTTCATGTTTCATGTCTCATTTCAACTGGATACGGAAATATTCTGTAATTTAACCAAACGTCATCGATTGCCGTGAATTTCAAAACAGCGTCAGTATCAGATGCAAATACCAACATCATAATAAATATCTTCGAAAAAGATATTATCTAAGTAAGATTATGAGTGAAAAATCGGGTGCATTAGATATAGAGCTTGAAAATATTCCACATAAAATTACGAATTATGCACATATAATATAATCGAGAACCCGCTGCTGCAATATTAAATAATTTATAAGCTGTTCAGAGCTTGGCAACGAGAAAAGAAACGAACTCCTTTTCTAAAATATTTCACTTGCATTTTTGAAGAATTATTAAAAAATGGAAATTCTCAACTTCATAGAAAATTCATTCAATCCTAAAAGAAACAGTAAATGTAAGATACGATATCGATATTTCAAAATATAAAAATTTAAATTTTTGTTAAAATGATCCTATGAAAATTATGGTTAATAAATCGAAGATTTTCAAGCGATATTTAGAAAGTGCTCCGGATGAAATTTATGAAGCTACAATGGTAAAGAAATTATAACTCAAATAATTATTTTAATCAACGACGAGGTCTCATTGGTGTTCCTGGGGCTTGTCGCGAGAACAAGCTTTATAACATTAAAATTTCCGAGAGTAAAGAATTGGGTTCCACAATGCTAATTGCAAATCCTGCTACAAGCACTAATAAACCTTGACAGTTCACAATCACGGGTGATTTTTATAATATCGTAAAGAAATATTGGGCTTTGAGACCTTCAGTTTTTTCTCCATTAACAAAAAAAATATATAAATGTACACAGCAAGCAATTGAAATAAATAAACTTGCTATTTTCTGAAACTAAACTGAAAGGTTTATGTGGATATTCGGTAAGTAATATGCTAAACAGGTGTGACACAGGACCCAATTTTGGGACCGTTTATATTTTTAATTGCAATAAATGACTCTACTGATTACATTATGCTAAAAACCAATATTATTCCATTATATGCTGATGACTGCTCTCTCGGTTAGGTGGCCTGAGCTGTCGGGCGTTGCGTTTGGTTTTCGTTGAATAATATCTCAATAAATATAGAAAAGACTCAGAAAATTATATTCAGTCTACGCCACATAGTTTAGCTAAAAAGTATTGATCATGTGAAACTTCTGAGTATTCATTGGGGGCCTAGCTTCTCTCGCCTCCAGGCTTAACCCTAAGATTTTCCTTCTGCGTAGCCTCTCCTCGACTCTCTCATCTTGTATTCTGATAGTGGTCTATTTTGCCCTCATAAAATCGCATCTCAAATAGAGTTACATGGCCTGGGGTAACTGTGCTATGAGGATTTGCCATTTCGTGGTCCAAAGATGAACAGTGTGAGTAGTGTGAGCACTTAAATATTGAGAGTATTGTAGAGGTGCCGTCAGGCGCCTACGCATGCTCATTTTGCCATT
Source organism: Cryptolaemus montrouzieri (assembly GCA_013387265.2). Taxonomy (NCBI): domain Eukaryota; kingdom Metazoa; phylum Arthropoda; class Insecta; order Coleoptera; family Coccinellidae; genus Cryptolaemus; species Cryptolaemus montrouzieri. The sequence continues at coordinate 31,875,629 of JABFTP020000144.1, read as the reverse complement.
GATATACATATCGGAATGATTGTTGTTTGAGCACCGGCGAGTCAACTAGATAACGCAGCATAATACACCATCGACAAATGATAATAATTGAGGCAGATGACCGAACGGAGATGACGTCAGCATGATTCCCTTTAAACCATATATTTTTATTCAGTATATAAGGAATGCTAATTTTTTAAAGTTCTTGCTGAACAACATTTCTCAAGTCATTTTCTCACCCTCCACCTGGGAGTACGCAGATTGAGGCCCAGGTTGGAATATACACACACACACATACACTTAACCGAGAGTAGACAGATTGAGGCTCAATTAAGACAAAAGACCTTCAACTAGGAATAGGCAGATTGAGGGCAAGTAAACACCAACACACATCAGAAGATCACAACAGATCTTTATTCAATAAGTGAAGGATCTAAGGTAAAGTACTTAGAACATCTTCATTATTTTTGTAGGGTTCGTCAACATCTAGCTTCAAGGTGACCAAACTATCAATGCAGGAGAGGGATTTGTGATGGATAAATGAGCTTTTTTTAGGATATTGTTAGTATCAATACACCAATTTAGTCTATGTTTCAATGTCTACTATGTTTCCACCATCTCAGTCGTCTTATTTCTGCGTAGCCTTTCCTCGACTCTCTCATCTTGTATTTTGGGAGTGGTTTATTTTGCCTCATAAAATCGCATCTCTAATAGAGTTTCATGGCTTGGGGTAACTGTGCAATTAGGACTTGACCTTTCGTAGTCGAAACACAAACAATGTGTGTAGTGTGGGCACTGAAATATTGATAGTGTTAAAGAGCTACAAAAGAGTAAATGCCTACACCGTAAATTTGGATTATCATTGTCAAAACACACGGAATAAAGGCAGAATTAGGAAAGACTTCTATAGACTTAGCAGGTCTTATAACGGTTCCAATTTCCATGCCATAAATCTCTGCAATTGAATCCCATCTAGCTCGAAAAATATACCTGAAGAGTAGTTCAAACGGAGAGTTGAAGGTGTTTTCATGGATACATTTGATAGATGAATATTTTGACTTTGATTTCAATATGTTGTGATGCTTCGTACTGAATTTGTATTTTATTTATATTGGTGTCAATTCATCCATCCTAGTTCTTCTTTAGTATTTTTGTAAGGATTTCATATTTTCAAGGAATAGTTGACTGTTTAGAATATTGCTTTCAATTTTTGTAAAGCAGAAATAAATATATGAATATAGCCGGCTCGGTGGCGTAGAGTATATGATCGTATCCTGCGCAGAGTTACCTGGGTTCAGTCCCCACAAAGTCGCTGATTTTTCGGATTCTGGGAATCGCTTGAGTATCAATCTTTCGGAGGAGATGTGAAGCCGTCGGTCCTTTCTAACAGAGATGTATTGAACATTATAGATCCCTTCCCTCGACACGAGAGGGGTTCGGCAAAATTCCCGGGTTAGTAAGGTGACAGAATTCCTCGGCGTTTCATTCCGAAAGGCGGAAATAGAGCACGTTAAAGGAATAACAAATAAATAAACATGAATATGAACATAAATGGCCCTATAAATAGAGATGAATATCAGAAAATGTAAGGCTCAGTGGAATTTCTAGATATCTTTCTCCCAAAGACACTGAAATAGGCCAATAATTGTTGCCTTATTTGAAACGTTTGACCAATAAAATTGGGTCTAAATATAGCACGACAATTACTGAAATTTATTATATTACTCTTTTAGATGTACTATTTATGTGAAGACACAGTGTGCTGAAACGCGTCATAAGTTTGTCAATATAGTGAAAATTGTAATTATAATTCTCCTTTTATTTTTTGAAAAATAGTGAGTTCTGTTTCAGAATGGTTCATACTTTAGAAAAGATTGAATAGTTCGTTCCGCCTGCGCCATTTATAGGTGGTTGGTTGAGTTTCCGATTCGGTGAAAAATTAATTTCAACATTCTGGAGCAAACAGGGACCTTTGTTGAATTGATTTTTAGCGTTCATTCATACAATGCGTTTTGAACTTGTTAGGACGAATAAGTGATTTTCCGTGCAGAGCAAACAAATCGATATTCGGCAGGATACCCAACGGTATGTTTTATGAAGGCAGTAACGTTTGGATTTGATATATGAAATCATAAAAGTTTATGCGCCCCTTCATTTTATACCCTAACCGAATGGCGATGTTGCTGAGGGTTTCGGAATAGTTTTGACATCTCCTCGAATATATCTATCAAATTATCAAATAACACCTTTCCGTGATCTAAATATCTTGACTTTTACGAGTCAACTTCATCAGACCGACTCAGTTTAAGTACATTTACCGTTACATCAAAGTATATTTATCAAAATTGTACACCAGTTCAGAATCCTAGAATTATTCCTAACAGATTCTTCTATCATGCATTTATATTAAACAAGTTCCACGAAGAAATAATATATGGGCGATGTCAATCCAGATTATTGGGTCCATAATGATTCTAAAACATCTATATATCATAATCGGCATCACTTGGAAGACTGAACCTGGCCTTCGGGGCTCTATCGGTCAAACAGAGATGGAATTTGAGGAAATATCGCAGGTTATGTATTTTTCTTATCATCTCCTTAGTCCCTTTCATGACCTTGCATGCTATGTAAAATCTTTTCTTAGATTTGTTTGGACATATAAGAAGTTTGATTGTTGAAATATTTTTCTGCTGGTTTTCTTTTTCCATTTTTACAGATTCCTGTCCCAAACTCCCTTCCGTTCATCCTTGTTTTTGGAAATCATGGGATGCAAGAGAGAATGAAGCGGCTAAGCAGAAAAATCTTTGGTACTCTTTATGTACACACGACACTAACGCATCATAAACAGTCAAGCTATTGCTAGTGCAATAGCGACAGGGAAACGAGTTTTTTTCCTCAGGTTTTTTCACTCGTTTATTGAATCATATACAAGATAGTATGGTTCCCCTGTTACATTTCCTGAGCTCACACTTGTGTTTTTCTGACACACACCAAAATTTTAGATATAAGCACTTATTGTAAATACAATTATTCAAATTTTGTAAATCCTCTCTTTTCAGAAGAATATAAATATATATATATATATATATATATATATATATATATATATATATATATATATATATATATATATATATATATATATATATATATATATATATATATGGAAACAATATACTGAAAGTAGATTACCAGAAAATAAGTGCTTATTTAATGAATTTGAGACATCCATGCCGTACCGCGAGTCGACTAGATAACGCTGCACATTTTACTATCGACTAATAAGAATAATTAATGAAGAATAAGATGACCGGGCGAAGATAACGTCAGCACGACCATCTATTTTCATTTATTATATAAGTAATTCTGGTTTTTTAATAAAGTACTTGCTGAACAACCATTCTCAAGTCATTTTCTTTCCCTTCAACTGGTATTTGGCAGATTGATGCCCAGTTTGGAACAGACACACACACACGCACACACACACGCACACACACACACACACACACACAGACACACACACACACACACATACTTATGTGTTATGATTATTTCAAATTTCGAGAAACAATTTGTTACTTTCAATGTCTTTTATGTCCCCACCATCTCAGTCGTCTTGTTTCTATGTACTTTGCGATTTATTCTATTTTCACATCTTCTCGTTTCTCTTCTTATCCAGTTGACCGCTCACTAGACGTACTTGTAAATTTCCTCCATAAACGTGATGAATAGTGTTGGTTTTAATATTCCACCTAGTTTCAATTTTAATTTAATCCAATTGCTAGTCTTGAAGGAATTGGAATCTGCCTTATAGAACATAATGAATTGTTATTCTCTGGGCATGATTGCGATCATTCTCCTAATTTTTGAGCTAATTCTGCTAGCTTTCAATGTTATCCAGAATTTTTGCCGTAGTTGCTTATCGAATGCTTGTTTCAACTATAAATGCCAGCAATATTCATTTGTGCCGCAAGTATGCCTTACTATCAGCTGCTCAACTATGGATATGTGGTCTTGAATACTTCCTTCCTTTCTTAACCCACTTTATTCTTCGGCTAGTTGTTCTTCTGTCTTGTTTTGATATACTGAATACTTCTTCTTACTCTGTTTCTTCCATTTTTTCGTTTGATTCATCTTGTTCATCTTGTACGGTGTCTCGACCCACCTTTTTCCCACATCATCTTCGTCCTTTAATGTTTTGCATTGTTTGTTTTTTAATTTATTCGTATAACGTTTTATTCTAAATAATATTTTTATTACTTCTGCCATCAGTTCTTCAGACTTTTCATTTTCCATTTTATAAGCATTGTAGCTGGTTTCGTTATTCATAGTCAGGTACCTATGTCATGTTTTCTTCTAAGTTTTATTCTTTCTCTTTTCTCTTTTGGCCATCACTCTGTTTACTTTCATAAGTCTTTCACATATATTTCTCGCTGATTCCATTTTTGTTTGCCTCCAATATTTCTAAATACTTTCAATATCATTCTCATCTCTATTATAAATTTGTCTTTGACACTCCTCCTTAGTCACCACTCTGCATTTCTTCTTCATCTATTTGTTTTGCAATTTCTCTAATTCAATCGTTTCTGTTTCTTGCTGCTTCTTGTCATTTCCAACTAACTCATCTCTTCCGCCATCCTTCTCGTTTTCATAAATACCCAATTGTGATGACCCAGTTGTGATTTTCATTTCTCTTGTTCATTTGTGCATGTTTTTATGTTTGAAGTTTGTTATTGTGATAATCATGTATTGATCCATGCAAAATTCTATTAGTCTCATTTCGTAATTGATCTCCATATCTAGCTATTCCAATTTGATATTCATGATCTTGTATCCCCCCCTCTTATGTTGAAGTCACCTGCTATATATTTCAATATTTTGTCTTTCCCAGTTATTTCCTGTATTTCATTCCAGAGCCATTTCAATATCTCCTTCTTTGTTTTCACTCACTGCATTCGCCACTATTATGGTTTCTCTCTCATTTCGTTCATTGTGTTTCAGTCTGACAAGTGACTATTTGTATTCTTTCACTAACTGTTCTCCAGAATTCTATATTTGTTCTCCTCTTTAAAATACATGCCACTCCTGCCACCACTTTCCGATTATCATTCACTTCACTCTATAAAATTATATGTCAATTAGTCTATTATGAATCTTGTAGATATATCAAACTTTGTTACGGTTGTGTTTGAGTTACATTTTGTCGCATGTTGGCGAGTGCTTAGGTTGTCAAGTACATATAAGTAGAATGAAACACTTTTGTCTGATTTCCATGAATTTTAATTTTAATACTCCCGAATGGTTTCAATAGCTACGTCATTTTAAAGTGTCTAGAGCTAACAGCTATGAGAATGAATGTGCGATTCCTACCTATACAGGGATATCCACCGGGACCGTCCGTTAAAAACTTTTTAAGTTCCAATTCCAATATCAAGCTGAAATTTTATATGCAGCCATAACTAGCGATTTCCAATTGGAGTGAAATATTTTCGAAGTGATATCATTTCCGGTTATACCGGAAGTGGGTCATCACTTTGTTATTTCAAATGGCAATCTACATTTTTTATTATACATCTAGAACCGACATTTGAGCAAGGCATAAAATACCAAACTTGTAGGTACTAATCTGTCAAAACTTTTGACAGATTTAATTATTTGTGTTATAAACTCGATTTTTGAGGAACATTTAAAAAAATTGTAGCTCGTAGATCTTTTGCACTACAGAATCAATTTTTGCTTGGGTGGATAGAAGAAGGATCAAGGAATTTTTTAAGCAGTCTACACATATCTAATGTTCATTGCGTTGTTTTATATGATTTTCTCAATTTGGCCTTTATCAAACAGCAATAACTCAATTTTTTCAAATTGCACGTGCCAATTTTTATATCTCCATCAGATGAATCGTCAAATTTCAGATGGAATTGTATAAGCATGTACTATACCCATCTCTTATAGTTCCGAAATAATTTGGGAATATATTGAATTTAGATGATTTTGCAAGAACTAACAGAGAATGCTTTGAAATATTTGAATCAAATAGCTGAACTGGCCACGCTCACCTGACAGGTGCCTAAAATTAATGTACTTGTCACTCCGTTCATTCGAATTTGATATTTCAACAAGAATTGTTATTTCAGATTGAAAATGTCCAAAAATACAACACATTTGGAATAAAACCACCGGTTATTCAAACGAAAATATATATATTTTTTAAATTCATTTTAGAATGTCAAAAGTAGTGGGTAGAAATTGCAGGCAATTCAATAACCAATTTCCAAATGTACCGTCTATGAGTGAAATAAAATTTCGATGCATTAGAAGCAATTTTATACAATTCGGATGAATAAAAATTGTAGGAACTAAGCGAAAACCAATCATCGAAGATAATTACATTAATACGAATAAATGATAGCAATCATCAAAGGAGAAAACTAACTTACGATCTGAATGAATTTTCAATATGGGCCCCATTTTGCTCGATACACTTGACAGCTCGTATACGAACATGATGAGTTGCCCTCCTAGTTTCCTCAGGATCAATGTTACGAAAATTATTATGAATGCGATCTCGTAACTCTTATTTACTTCTTACAGGAATAAGATACACTTCACTCCTGATTTTGCCCCATAACTAAAAATCAAGGGGCGTCAAGTCCGGAGAACGCGAAGGCCATAAATTTGCTCCTTGATTACCCCACCATCTATCCTCGAACATTTCTGGTAGCTGCCGATCTACAGCTCGTGTTTTATGTGCTGGTGCACCATCCATTTGGTAATAGCAATCCCTCACAATGTTAAGGGGTAATCCATCTAAAAAATGTTCTAATGTTCCTCTCAAAATTTCCAGGTATCTTTGTCCATTAAGATCATCCTCATGAATGTGATAAGCCAACAAATTATTCATTGAAATTGCAAAAACGTTCACGCTGAATTTGTTCTGGAAATCAATAACCTCAATGAAATGTGGATTTTCTGTTGCCCAAAAATGTCGATTCCTCCTGTTGGTTATTCCACTTTCATTGAGCTTGGCTTCATCAGACCATATCAGTTTTTGCAGAATTGTATCATCTTCTTGAAGCCGAAATAATAAACACAGAAATTTAGCCGCTTGGGAAGGTCAGGTGGTTTCACTTTTTGTAGTCTGATAAAAGAATACGGGTGCATGTTATGTTTCTTAAGGATCCTTTGAATTAAAGTATAACTCAATCCAATATCCATTGATGCTGACTTAATGGACGCAGGTGGATTGGCACCAAAATACGCTAGCGTATGAATTTGATTGTCGTCGTCTTCGAGAATTGGTTTTCTTCTAGTTTCTATGTATTTTGTTCCTCCAAATTGCAGACAATTGCTTCTAATCCTTCGAAATTTTGTTTTACTCATAAGCGCCAAATTTGGAAATTGGTTATTGAATTGCCTGCAAGTTCTATCTACCACTTTTTGACATTCGCCATGAATCAAAGAGAGATTAAACATATCCTCGATTGAATAATCAGCCATTTTATTTAACGAAAAATAATATGATTTGGAGCTAACTTATTGTATTTGGGGCATCCACTATTTCCCTAATACAATGAGTGTTATAGTAGTGAAAACAATCAATGGGGCACTCCTAAGTTTGTGTGAAAAATTTTGATTTAAATTGGAAATAATTTCATGACAAATGGATCTGTAGAAACTTACGAAATTCGTCTATAATATGCGGTGAAGTGTTATTTTGATTTAGGATTTCTCTTATTAAAGATTCATCTGTTGGAATGTTTGCGATGTTATCCTTTATATCAGAGGAAACAAATTTAAAATTACATTCTTTCTTATAATTTTAAGCTTAAGATACTTGAAAATTTCGTTACTTTCAGAACTGGTCATGTAAATTAAAAATAAAATGAAAATCAGACGAAGTTATTCATTTCACTTATATTTAAATGGATTCCCTATAAATAAATCCATCCACACTATCATTAAATGTCCACTACACTTTCTGGAACTGATGTTATTTGATACTTTTTATCACATAACGACGTTTTTATTCTATTCAGATTTCTTTAATCATTATTGCAATAGTTACTACTATGCCGATCAAGAAATGCAGTTTAACAAGTATCGCTTGCTCGATTGATTGTGATTTGCTCTGTATTATCAGAGTATTATTTCGAATTTTGGAGTATTTTTGATGCAGTTTTTCGATAATTTCTATTACACGAATATATTATTCTATTAAGATCTGAAATTTAAGCACCCTTCAAATCTAGTGTAATTAAATTGTCGGCGGTTCAAATATCATCTGCACGCTACGACGGTGGCCTATTGCATCTGGCAACTGATTATCATATCATGTAACTCAGGGGTGCTCAAACTTAACTGCTGTCGATCTACCTCAATATTTTTAGATAACTTACGATCGACTCTGAGAGACTGCAAGTATGTGCTACACCCTACCTACGTACCTAGGTAGGGTGTACCGTAGCATATATAGATATTAGATTTCCGCACAATATACATTATTTTAGTCTAGGTTTGGGTTAGGTTCTTCTCTATAATTTCAATGAAAAAACTCAAAGATATTCAAATTTGCGAGTTCATTGATTGTTACAGAACAAAAGAGTTACATATGGTGTTAAACTTAACTAAGGAGTGACTTTGTATGTTGAAATGTGGCAGTGCATGTCATCAGCATACTTTTCATAAGATGGTAAGTAACCACTGAGTGCTAATCACAAGCATGATGATATATGATCGTCTGTTAGTCGATTGCGATATTTCGACACATAAAAACGCATTTCGAATTGTTCCAAAATATTTGATAATTCAGCCTCATACGTATCATAATTCAACTGAGGAATCCTTGCATTCAAAGACGGAAAATGTTTCAGATCCTTTCCTTTCAGTTGATCTATCATAAGTTGTAATCTACTTTTGAATGCGTTTACTGCGCTAATCATCTCAATAATAGTTTTTCCTTTACTTTGAAGCTCCAAGTTAATGGTGTTTAGGTGCATTGTGATGTCAGTCAAAAATGCCAAATTAGTGAACCGTTTTTCGTTTTTCAAAATCTGAGTGTCATCATCTGTTTCGTCTAGAAAAGCTGTTATTTCGGGCAATAATTTTTAAAACCTACCTAGGAATTTTCCGCGACCCATCCACCTGACGTCCGTGTGAAGAACTAAATCAGTGTGTTCAGCTGACTCCCTATCTTCCAACTGCTACTTAAAGAGCCGCCGTTGCAAGCTACGTGCACGGATGGAATTTACAATTTTTGTTGCGTAGCGCTTAATTTCCTCCGTTTTTAAAACATTTGAACACAAAACTTGTTGAAATATAATGCAATGGAATGGAAAAAATGAAAGGAAATCATCATTACCTCGACACAATGCCACAAAACCGTTTTTGTTTCCAGTCATTGCTGGTGCTCCAACGGTTGTAATGCACACCATTTGATATATTGGTAGCTTGTCGCTTTTTACACAATTGAAGAAAATGTTATATATATCTTAGCCACAGGTCTTTCCCTTCAGAGGAATTAATGTCAAAAATAAAATACACAGCTGGGCAGTGTCCGTCATATCGGTGGATTCGTCGAACTGTAAAGAAAACTATGTACATTTCATGATATCATGTTTTAGTTTATCTGCCATGTGATGACTCAAGACTTCAATACGCCTTGTGACAGTTGGACGAGATAACTGAAGTTCTCTAATAGCAGACATGATTTCTGTTTTATTTTCAAAAACTCCTTTTAAAGCCTCACCCGCATAAATAAATGCTTCCTTCAGAACCGATCTATCTTCGAATAGTTTCTTGTTTTTCGCCAATATATGAGATATTTCGAATGAAGCGATCGTAGAAGCTTTTGATTGTTTGGCTGGTCTTGTGATTATGGTTTGTTCTTTTTTCGAACAAGATATCAGATCACGTACTTTTCGTTTTCATAATTCACTCTGTGGCGAAGAATTCTTTTCATAGTTTTTATGAACCGTTTCATGATGCCTTTCTAGGTTACCACGCTTAGGCATTGCAACTGACGCACGACAAATAAGACAAATACACTTATCCTTCACTATACAAAAGAAAAATTCTTCCTCCCAATCGTTATTGTAATGATACGTTTTAGATTTCTTCGCTACACTCATTTTGTAGTATTTAATAATAAACTTTGTATCGACGTAGTATTGCCTTCAAGTGACAATTCAAAATGACAGCAATTCCTGCAGGTGCAACATTCATATCGGCGTGTACGAAAACCTCGAATAAAAAAGGCGGCTTCTCTTTGACAAGTACCGCGCGTTCCTTTGATAAAGTCGCATTTTGTCTCTAGCAGAGTGTTTTTATTACGTAATAAATTTTTGTAGTTTAGTTACCTACTTATTAAAAATTTTAGTCTTCTCGAAATGTACTCAAAAAGCACTCGCGATCGACCGTTTGAGTACTCCTGATGTAACTGATATCATAGTCTGATCTATAAGTTCAAATTGGTGTTAATTCGACATACTATTGCTAAAATTATGTGGGTGGGCTCATTCGGTCCGGAATAATGTCTAGATCATTGTGCTAAAAAATCAAATTAGCAGATAAAAAATTTCAAAAGTTATAAACAAATTAAGCACCCCAGAAAATGGTGTTTAGTTTTTCCCTTATATTTCGTAAACAATAAATATTATCGAATTTTGAAAAAAGATCCTTGAAGAGGAGAAATTTACTAAAAAAGTTCCGACTCCCGGAACTGTATCTCCATTATTAATAATTTTAATTAAACACTGAAAATAGCTCTCCGCAAGTCACTTAATTAAATTTTTTAAGTACTTAAAGTTAATCAAAAATCTAAAAAATTATCGTATAATCTAAACACTTCAAAAAATTTCAGATGGAATTTCTTATTTTTGTCAATTTTAAACAATCTAGACGATTGTTAATTAACAACTTTTGTCAAACTTTCTTCATCGTTGTACATTAAAAAATGTTTAAATAATTGCCGTAAAATTTTGTTGCTTCGTGGAGCCCTTGATATTTACATACAAAACAAGATTCCGTCATGAAAGTTTTAAAAACTTTAATACTTTGTTTATAATAATTTATTTAATTTACAGTTTTATTGTATTTTTCATTTTTGTTAACTTAAATAAATTATTATAAACAAAGTATTAAAGTTTGTGAAACTTTCATGACGGAATCTTGTTTTGTATGTAAATTTCAAGGCACCACGAAGCAACAAAATTTTACGGCAATTATTTAAACATTTTCTTTAATGTACAACGATATAAAAGTTTGACAAAAGTTGTTAATTCACAATCGTCTAGATTGTTTAAAAATTAACAAAAATAGAAAATTCCAACTGAAATTAATTTTTTGAAGTGTTTAGATTATACGATAATTTTTTTAGATTTTTTTGATTAACTTTATGTAAATTTAATTAAGTGACGTACTTGCTTTTGAGACCGTGCGCGCAACCTTACTATGGCGCGCGGAGAGCTATTTTCAGTGTTTAATTAAAATTATTAATAATGGAGATACAGTTCCGGGAGTCGGAACTTTTTTAGTAAATTTCTCCTCTTCAAGGATCTTTTTTCAAAATTCGATAATATTTATTGTTTACGAAATATAAGGGAAAAACTAAACACCATTTTCTGGGGTGCTTAATTTGTTTATAACTTTTGAAATTTTTTATCTGCTAATTTGATTTTTTAGCACAATGATCTAGACATTATTCCGGATCGAATGAGCCCACCCACATAATTTTAGCAATAGTATGTCGAATTAACACCAATTTGAACTTATAGATCAGACTATCAGATATATGATTCCTTTTCGAACTAGCTCATTCATATAACAAGACTTCTCTGCGATTTCGAACTTCTCATCAGGTATGGGAATCCCAATTGTTCAAGACGGGGAGACATAAAATATGAAAATATAAAAGCTACTGCACTGCTCAGTCATATCATTTCTCGAGGTGGATCAATACGGAATAATTTGGACAAATCCATCATATATATCCAACAGAAAAGAGCAAAGGCCTTTGAACTATTCCTGACAAAGCATCAACAAAAAGTACATACGAATCCTCTATTCCAAACATTCGCCTGGATAACAATAGCTCTCCAATAATAGTCGATTTACAAGTCGTAAAATTTATATTGCCACGTAAATTGACGTAGACCGTGAAATACGGCATTTCCCATGTTTGCTCAGAAATAAAATCATGGATTAAATGAGCGGTGAAGGAGGTTGAGGGGGACTTATCGAAAAGGTCTTGAAGTGGCGAACTGTTGACACAACTTACAAGGGTATTGTAACCTGGCCAGTTTTATAATCTATTAGCTAGCATAAAAAGAGTAGTAGGGTATATACATTGTAGAAGTTTTGTCAAATTCAAGAAAATGATAACGACAATTTCTAGGATACAACCTATTTTAAAAAAAGTGTTATGGATAGAGTAATAAACGACGGACTCATCAATAATCATTGGGACCTACGATTTTCGTAGACGAAGATCAACTAGATACTATCTTAGTTGTCTCTCATAAAAAAGTGTCGGTATAAATGGCTCAGTACAGTAATAGTTTTAACTGATAGTTATATTTACCATTTCTTGACTCTAACAGTTTCTTCACTTGTATTTAACAACCGTCTGTTTACAAGGATATAAAATAACATTTACACTATGCCAAAATATTAGGTCCCAGAATCGTAAATTCAAATTTATTGAGAGGAAGTTAAAATATGATGAAGAGTTATTTTTCCAGTAATCTACCAGCACTAAGGAATGTTTGAGAACAATGAAAATGAAAATGGTACTGATTTCTAATAATGAAAAATGACAGAGTTCTGGGAAAAATCAGTCCCCAAAAACCTGTTAATACCGGATACTCTCACATCTTTTATCGGAAAAGCTTGAAAACTCAAGCTTCTTGAATCGCAAAGCTTGGACGCTTGAATCAGAACTCAATTGCAATAAAACATTGAACTTCCTCTTCTACTTGATGAAACCGTGAATAATGGTCTAAATAGTATGAATATTCGATTGGAAAATATCTAAATTAAATTCAACGTAAGAATTTGAGAAGAATTCATAAAGTTGTCGAAGGTAACAACAATACAAAACAAAAGCAAGAAAGAAAATGAAATAAATATTTTCAAATAATATACAGCCATAGACACATAAGAATAACATAAATAAATTTTCTATAAAACAACTGAAATAAACTTCTGTGAACCTAGAGCAGTAGAACTCAACATCTCTAAAGCCTTCGATAGGTTTTGGCTTGCAGCCTTGTTGAATAAACGTGCTGCATATGGGCTTCCCAAAAAATTGTAGGGTTGTATAAGTAGCTTTCTCTCGAATAGATCGATACAAGTTGAGGAGAACGGTATAATATCTGATTGTTTCCAGTTGCACGCAGGAGTACCTCAGGGATACATTCTTTCGCCAACCTTGTTTCTGTTGCAGATGAACGATCTTCTGCTATCTACAGAGAACAAGATCTTCGGCAGAAGATTGTTACCTGGTTTCGTCTTTCAATATTCTGCGGTAGATTACAACTGCGGTATATTAGCGTCCGAGGTGTCGACAAATGAATAACTTAAACTCTGACTTACAGAGAATATCGGAGTGGGTTCGGTTGAACCTGGTGAGCTTCAACGCGAGCAAGAAGCAAGCAACTACCTTTTCTAAAAAGGTCCCCTCTGGAGAACTTCCTCTAACAATGCAACGCCAACAAATTGCATCCAAACATTCGATGCACCTTCTCAGAATAACGGTCAACTCCGGGTTTTGCTGGCATGATCATGTATCAGCAATAGCTAAGTCGGTATCAGCTAAACTTACTTTTCTTTTCAGAGTCAAGCGATACTTCACGTCATCTCATCTGTTGCTTTTATATAAGGCGCAGATTCGACTCGCTTTGGAAGATTGTTTCCATGTATGGGGATCTGCACCCAAACATTCTTTGCAGATGTTGGATAGTGTACAAAAACTGGCTGTCCGCTTCATCGAACAACCGGAGATCTTCCGCGATCTCCAGCCGCTGGCTCTTAGAAGAGTTTTACAGATACTTCCATGGAAGAAACTCCAAGGAACAGAAATACCCCGTTCCAGGAATACTCATGATTTGCCGCAACACTAGGTTGCGAAGGAGTTCATCATTTAGCGACCCCTCGAACCTCTCTCTAAAAGAATTCCCTTGTTTACAGGGCCGGTGAGCTGTAGAACTCGCTTCCGTCCAACATTTTCCCAACATCCTACAATTTGACCTCTTTGAGAAGCGATTAAACAGACACCTCAATTCTTCCAAGGCGCCCACTCATGTGGTGTAACAGGTTCGCCTATTCCTGGGAAGTGCGCATAAAAAAAATTGAAATTTAAGCCAAAAAGAATAAGAATAAGCGAAACTACATTCCTACTTCTTCCAATAAATGATGGTTCGCTGCTTTCAAACCAAGAGTTGAGACACATCAATGTCCTGAATGATTTGTGACTCAATCTGTTTCTAGTCTTGCTGATAGTTAACGCAGCTCTTGAGACCTGCCTCGCTAAAGAAGCCCAACATGAAGAAGTTGTCAAAAACCTTTTGTCATATTCACTAAATTTGGAAATATAGCTTCGTGCGTTTTCCACCACTCTAAAATGTCTTCTGAGCATTCTGCTCGGGAGTCGCTCAGGTATTTATGTATCTGATATTGCCACATATCATCATTCGGTGCGGACACAGAAGAATTCTTCTATAGACCTGGTAGGTGTATCTAAAAATTGATTCTACACCATCGACTCCCACTTATCGAAGAATCATCCTTCAGTCTCAAATCTCGAGAATTCTCTCATTCTTCGAAAGAGTTCTGCTGAATATCGCCAAAGGTAGTAAATCTTAATCGACAGAGTATTAGAACTACACTTTTGGCCGCTAACTTTCTATATATTTTCACAAGGAATATTGAATTTTTAATGAATGATACCAAAAACCTCTGAAACCATCATTTCATTTGAATCTAATCTGTCTTTTATTGAAATCTTGTTGTTGTAGGTGACATCAATATTTTGTCTTCTGAGTTGACTGCTGAATGATTTTCAATCAACCAAATATTCTAGCGGAGCTTTTTGTATTTACCTGTTCGGCAGCAAAACGAATTGACTAGATCAAAAGTAGAAAATTCTGTCCGACTTGAGATACAACCTACTTCTACGAGGTATGTCAATTAAGTTCACGAAAGTTGGTAATGCTGCGGCGGTTGGTAATTCTGCAGCGTTCGCATTGGTTTCATTCGAAGCAAAATTCATTTCTGCGTCACCCTGTGCAAGTTTTGTATTGTTCGGTTGTATACTTCGTGTTTTATTGTCCTTTGAACATCGACTTGTTTCGACTCATCGTCGTGAAGATGAATTAAATTTTTTGTGAAACGCGGCGAAACTTCCGTGGAAATTATGGAACAGTTAACCGACTTGTATAAGGAAGAATGTCTCGAACAATCAAATGTCTACGATTGGGCAAAGCGGCAGAAGCAGCAGAGAGTCAGTGGAGGAAGATCCGCGCCAGGAAGCTCCCTCCACCTCTCGAAACGCACAAAACCTTGACCGGCTGCGCTCGCGAATGGTCGGAGACCGTCGAGTAAACCTCAGAATGTTGGAAGACGAGTTGGGCATTAACAAGGATACGATCCGGCAGATGCTACACGAGGATTGAGGGATGCGTTAGCTGTGTGCGAAAATGGTTCCCAAAGTACTCACAGTTGAGCAGAAAGAGCTCCGATTGTCCATCTGTCACGACATGATTTCTTGAATTAACAAATGTTATCACTGGTAACGAGTCGTGGGTATTCAAATACAACCCTGAGACCCAAATGCAGTGCATGCAGTGAGTAGACAAGGGGGTAAGCGCCCTACGACAGCCAGAGTGTCAAAATCGAAAGTGAAATCTTTACTCATCGCATTTTTCGATACTTATGGAGTTGAACACCACGAATACATTCTAGCAGGTCAGACAGTCAACGCAGTATTTTACATTGAAGTTTTGAAATGTCTGAAGGCCCGTGTGTTTCGTGTGCGACCCGAATTGGCGGAGTGCAGATCTGGTCCTCTGCGATTTCCATCTGTTGCCACAGTTGAAGTCGTACGTCAAAGAAAACAGATATGACGGAGTTTTCAAAGTCCAAAGCATCACAACGGCGGTTCTGCGGGACCTATCTTCGGGGGTGTTCAGGGTGAGCTTCCAACAGTGGGTTCAACGGTGGCGCAAGCGATGGAACTCGAGGGAGACTAATGCGAAAGAATACGAGGTGTTTTCAAGTATTAATGTATTTTCCGGACCGTCCGGGCATTTTTCCGCGAACTCAATTGATATACCTCGTATTGAATCTGTACAGTTAGGGCAATGAGTGATTAGAAAATGAACTTAACTTTTTGCTCTCACAAGTATCAAGCTTTGAAGCAGCTTGAAGAAGTTTGATGTCAAGTCAAGCTTTTGGGTGAAAAAATCAAGTCACGTTAAACCTTTGACTTTTCAAAAGATTGAATTTCAAGTCAAATCAAGCTTTTCGAGAAATTTTCAAGCTGTTTGACTTGATGCAATCCAAGCCATGTATGCCGCAAATGGCACATGTGCTTCTAAAGTATCATTTTGACGTCTATAAACTGTAGAACGGCGATAGCAATGAAAAAGAGAAAATCCCGACTGATTTTAAAGCAAAACTCTCTCCCAGTCAACTTCTAACCAATAGACCTGTTGAATGCAAAACTTAATCTGGCTCTTCTATGTACTGCGGTTAGAGCTGAGCCTTGAGCTGCGACACGAGATCAAATTCCCTGTGGCATCGCTTCAGTGCAAATTTCCATACCATTGCTCTGTCGAAGCTACAATTTAAGGTGCCTTGCTGTAGCGACCCGTTGTCTTAAGGACGAAATTTAATGAGTTAAATTAAAAACATTTATTTATGTTGTTTTTATGTGTCTATGGCTGTATTTTATTAGAAAATATACATTTCACTTCCACTCATTTTCTTGTTCTGTATTTATGTTTTCTTCAACAACTTCATGAATTTTTTTCAGATTCTTACGTTGAATTTCAATTTGATATTTCCCGACCAAATATTCAGTATTCAAATAATTAATCGGTAAAGCCTGAACTACTTGATAGTTGATAGTCATAATGAATAATGAAATAAAACAATTTGCTAAGTTTCAACTATCACTAATTTATTGATGTAAAGGATGAAAAATTACATTGGTTGGACCGGTTTGGGATAAACGTTCATTATCAACGACAAGATAATGAAAACTGAATACTCATGTACAATACAGGAACTAAAAGATGCCTGGAAGTCGGCAGATGTCATAGCGATCCACAAGAAGGGTGGCAAACGACTTAAAAAGAATTACAGACAAATCAGTCTCACCTGTACAGAGATCAAGGTAAAGGAGAGAATAATTGCTGAAGCACTAGTACCTTTTCTTCTGAAAAACAAAATAATTCCAAATCAGCAGCATGACTTCCCCTCTGGGAGATCCATCACTACTAATTTGTTGCAATGTCTTCAGAATTGGACGAAACTTGTCGATAGCGGTTTTTCAGCAGATATAATATACCTAGATTTTCAAGAAGCGTTTGATGAAGTTCCTCATAAACGGCTTATCAAAAAATTGAAACAAAACATTTTGGAATAAAAGTTGCTTTGCTCGAATGGATCAAACAGTTCTTATCCAACAGAAAGTTCAGAGTCAAAATAGGTGATTCATACTCGGAATGCCACCAGGTTGCCAGTGGCCTACCCCAAGGGTCGCTGTTGGGGCCTATTCTTTTTTAAATATATATAGCAAACCTTTCTAGGCTCCTTTCCTGCACTAGCTCCATGTATGCAGATGATTCGAAGATTTACGCTAATCCTCCGACTGATTTCAATGAGCTAAAAAATGACCTGGACATCATCTCTGAATGGGATAAAAATGGCTTATTCCGTTATATGTCTCAAAATGCATTTTACTACATATTGGATGGAACAACCCCTAACATACCTACTTTTTGAACGGCTTCCCACTGGAAAGTGTTGAAGAGCATTGTGATCTTGGCGTCATCATGTCGAGGGACCTTTCGTGGTCTTCACATATAGAAAAAGCCTGCATTGACGCAAAAAGAAAAACTTTTTATTTGGAAAAGTATTCTCGAAGCCCTCTGAAGATAAAGCAATACAGTTGCTCAAAACCAATATAAGACTTAGATCGGAATTTGGTTCTGCGATATGGTGTCCCGTACTGGCGCGTAATAAAAATAAGATTGAGTCTGTACAACGCAGCGCTACACGTTTGCCTTATGGTCTGTCCTATCTTGCCAATATGAAGAACGATTACGTAATTTCAACATACCGCCACAGCTTGACAGATTGGAGAGAGGATGCCAAATAACGACCTACCGCGTTCTACATGGAGATTTATCCGTCGATCTTTCTGACATTTTCGAACTCTCTGAAAACGATCACCTACGCGATCACAGTTTAAAATTGAGCCGTGAAAGATTTTATACTACGTGCAGAGAAAGTTTTCTCTCTAATCGGGTGTTCGAGGTGTGGTGTTCGCTGCCTGAAGAGGTTGTGTGAGTGCCTAGTGTGTATTCTTTTAAGAACGATTTGGATTGCTTTCTTTCTACACAGTACTGTACCCTTTTGGATCCCGGGATGAATCTTTTTGATATTTGGTTGTAAGAAGTTTTTGTTAATTGTTCTTACATTGCTACTACTAGTTGTACTAGATTTCTTCCACACTTTGATTTTTTTCGAGTTTTATAGGTTTTTGTAACCTCATTCTGGATGAAAGTTAATAATGATAATAATAATAATAAAATCAAGATAATGATAGTATGGGTCACAGCAACTTGAATAATGGTGATTGGTAGGTGATTAAGTCTACCTGGTCGTTAATGAGCTTATCTCCTTCTACCCAAGATGCTTTCAAAATTTCCATCGATTCCAAGAAATTGAGTTTATAAGATTCATCACAAGGAAAAATTTTGAGCTGTTGAAGTTCTGGAAAAGGATGACATTCATTTAGACAATGTGCAGCTGAAGCTGAATCATATATCTGATGTAGGAATAAGCGGAAATGTTCTTTGTATCTAGCCTTGAAAGAGCGTCCTGTTTGACCTATATAAAAGGAATTGCTCTCAGAACATGTTAAGTGGAATACTCCAGACTTTTCAAATTTATCGGTTTCATCTTTTGTGTTGAAAAGGAGGCCTGACAATTTGCTAACTGATCTGAATGCCATATGAGCTTTCTCACTATTAGACAAAACTCTAGCAATCTGTTCTGACGTCTTCCCAAAATATGTTAGAGACATAAATTTTTCGGGCTTTTCTCTCTTGGAGTGGGGATACATCATGTTAAATGAGTTGTTGCGTATTTTTTCGATTGATTAAACTTTCTATTGCTTTTATATCAAAGCCGTTATTCTCTGCTATTGACATGAT
Organism: Cryptolaemus montrouzieri; assembly: GCA_013387265.2. Lineage (NCBI taxonomy): Eukaryota > Metazoa > Arthropoda > Insecta > Coleoptera > Coccinellidae > Cryptolaemus > Cryptolaemus montrouzieri. The sequence goes on along the minus strand of JABFTP020000144.1, from coordinate 31,856,205 downwards.
AGTGTTGAATTCTTTGAATTTGTGAGGCTTTTACTTGCTAAAATTCCATTATCAATAATAAAAAACAAGTAATGCGTTTTTAGGAATTTTACTTAACAATTGTGATTCGTACCGCGTTTCACTACACCGTATCTTCTTCAGACGAATGAATGTACAGAAAATAAGAATGAGAATATAAATACAAATATTCTTAAGTAAATAAATGCTTATTGGGTTGCTCCTTCTTAAGTGCTTATTAATGACAGGTATATCCAATAAAATTAAGGAATAGATTGCTCCTGAAGAGATTCAATAAAGATGAAGGGCTCAAATCGACTTGTTCATTGATGAGTCTACCTGAGTGTTTGTGGTTATTACTTATTAGTTTGGGATTGTAACCATTATATTTGGCAATTTGTTTAATCAAATTCAATTCATTGTTGAAATTTTCTGGTGATGGCGGGATGGTAATCAATATATGAATAAAAGTGAAATGCTGACATTTCATGTTGATACGGATGACACGACGAGTTATGTATTTATAATATCTGTATTTGAAGGCTTATGGTAAATTGCGAAAACATGTTTCCCATTTTCATTGGAAATTGTTACGCCTAAGAAATTTATTGAATTATTGCTTTCTATTTCGGTTGTGAATCCAATTTTTGGATGTAATGTATTTATATGACTTTCGAAAATTTTAACTGTCTATCTGTTCTTGTGAAGCAAATAAGGATATCGTATACATAGCGATACCAGTATAAACAATATTAACTGAGTGGATGAGTATGAATAATAATAATAATCAAGCGGTCTTCACTGGTATAATAGTTCATATTGAAATGGAAATAATTTTGATCTAAACGAATTTGTAATAATGAAAGAATACCTGATTTAATGATCATTTCAATGAAAATGGAAAACATGTTTTCGCAATTTACCATAAGCCGTCTTATACAGATATTATAATACATAACTCGTCGTGTCATTCGTATCAACATAAAATGTCAGCATTCAACAGTTTTATTCATAGATTGATTAACATCGCGTTATCACCAGAAAATTTCAACAAGAAATTCAATTTGATAAAACAAATTGCCAAAAATAATGGTTACAGTCCCAAACTAATAAATAATATTTTAAATAAAAACAAAGTAGAATCGCATTGAATGAAGTTTACCCTGTCGATAAATTGAAACAAAAATTCAACACCTTAACCTACGTTTGCATTACAAGTGAGAAACTTAAATCATTCTTGAGTAGCAATAATTTCAACATAGCTTTCCAAACTAATAAAAGTTTAGGCAAATATATAAAAATAATAAAACCAAATCAGATAAAAACAAAATATCAGGTGTTTATAGATTGAATTGCAATGACTGTGATAATTTCTACATTGGTAGGACACATAGAAATTTTAATATTAGCGTATCGGAACATAAACGCAGTTTCTCAAATAAAAATCAGATTCAAATTACGCGAATCATCTCCTAGAAAATAGTCACTCTTATAACCCACAATTTTAAATTTTGCATACAGATAATGAATATTGGAAGGTAGATCTTTGGGAAACCTTAGAAATCAACAAACACAAACACTCAGGTAGACTCATCGATGAACAAGTCGATTTAAGCCTTTCACCTCTATTGAATCTCTTCAGGGAGCAATCTATTCCTTAATTGTATTGGATATACCTTTCATCAATAACCACTTTAGAAGGAGCAACTCAATAAGCTCTCAATTATTTAAGAACATTTGTTTTTATATTCTCATTCTTATTTTCTGTACATTCATTCGTCTGAAGAAGCTACGGTGTAGTGAAACGCGTTACGAATCACAATTATTGAGTAAAATTCCTAAAAACACATTACTTGTTTTTTATTAGTGCTAAATTCTGATTTTCGGTCCATGTTCTATAAAGGGAAAGAAATGGTTTTCAGAAGATATTAATTGATAAACGGTTATTACTGTCATACCCATACATTCATTCCACCCGTATTCTCAAAGGAAAGCAGCCTTCTGATCCTTGATTCACAGAGAGATTTCTTTGCCTTTATCGGACATGGACTGAAAATCAGAACTTTACATCATTATGTCAATAGCAGAGAACGAAAGAATTTATGGAAAACATCTGCCGTTCTTTGTATTATCACTCCGCTCGGCCGGCTTAGATGCCGCGCCACAAAATCCGCTGTATCTCCCAAAATAATTCGAATTTTGAAAAATCCTAGTCATAGACTTGAAAATATGAAAAAAAAAATCGATTTTTCGATTTTCTAGACCAGAATACCCTCCTAATCATTTAGCAATCACCATTATTCAAGTTGCTGTGAACCCTACTATCGTTATCTTGATGTTAGTTCCTGTAATGCACTTGAGTATTTAGTTTTCATCAACTTGTTATTGTCCGAAACCGATCTAACCAATGTAATTTTTCATTCTTAACATCAATAAATTAGTGATAGTTAAAACATAGTAACTTGTTTTATTTCATTATTCATTATTCAGTTTGATTCGCTCCTTCATTCTCGATCTAATTGTATATAAGGGGAAGTTCAATGTTTTATTGCTATTGTATTCTGATCCAAGCTTTGAAGTTTTGAGATTCAAGAACCTTTAATTTTCAAACTTAAATTCTGAAAACGAAAGCTTGACTTAAGCTTGACTAACTTTCAAGGCAAGTCAAGTCAAGCAGCTTGATTTTCAAATCAAGCCGTGAATCTATTATAATATTGGTCGCATAAGTGGGAAGATACTGATGTTACAGTAATTACACATGAGAGACTTTGACGGCTATAGCTGATGAAATGAGTATCTAATTCTCCGCGAAAAACAAGGTATTTAGAAACCTGTCTTTTCCTGGTATCCTCATTGTTTTTCATTCGGCCAGCTATCATCCAAATTTGTTTAGTATATACTTATTTTAAACGGACATGTTGAAAAAACGCATCATTGTCCAATATCTTTAGTTACTGTTAATATTCCCAACTTCACTCTACCGTCTGGACATATTGAATGTATTTATATGATAATTCAAATAGTTTTCTGTTTGCAACTATGTCATTAGCTTTTTTAAAATCCACGAAATTGAAATGCGTTTCCCTGTTTCTAAATGTTCTTTCGTGGGTAAGTTGTCATAATGAAAAAATATAATTGTTTCTTCCCGATTTCCATATCCTTGCCTATTCGTTTTTTGAGTGGATTGAGGGAATTAATCCCACTCTTCATTCATCTGATATTATCTGATAATCTATAAGTATATGTTGAATATTTATTGTACGATCTTAATAAATATCTCAGGACCACAGTTTCCGAGCCCTACTGGTATTTATCGGTGATCTAAGAATTTTTCATTTTTAAAGTGCTTCAATATCTTGTAAATCTCATTCTTATGTGAAACTGCTTATGGTGTTTTGTTTTGTGTATGTACTTCTCAACTTCTTTGTATTCATCTGTGTCTTCGGTAAGCATATCTTCATAATAATCGTAGTGTTGCTCTATTTCAATTATGTTAAGTCCTATATCTTTTGTTGTTTCTTTTGAAATATTTTCTCTTCTCCAAGACTCTCTTGTTATTGCTCTTCCAATATACTAATCAATTCTCCTCTATTTATTATCACGCTCTAAAACTCTAAAATCAAAATTATTCATTATTTTTCTCAATATACTGATCGTGTGTTTTATATATACGATTCGGAATTGGTGTTCCATCAGGAGGTGTATGTAATCGAGTACTGATTCAAATGTAGAGCAAGGTTGAGATCTTTCTTTTCGTGACACCACAAAATACTGAAAATATCACGATAGACACTCTGCAGTAGAAAATTAAACATTCATGACACGAAATATCTGATATCCCAAGATTTGGGACATTTTTATATTTTCATATTGTCTTATTTTCAATTAGATGTTTCGAATTTAATGCTTCAAATTATCTAAAGGTACTGCATTAATTCAAGCGTTAAAAAACTATTCAGAGCAATTATTCAGCTCTAATTCTCATTTCAGCTAAAACTTTAACCATCCCCAAAATAAATACCAAACAAACCTCGACCACTAACGAAAATTGCATTCTCTAGTACCTTCATTACGTTCTAAGCCATCTATCGCACACAAGGGATCGTGTTTTTCGATGCACGAATGAGAATCTAACCTGATAACTCCGCCAATTCAGGAAAGTTTTCTCCTGGAACATAACCGTTTCTTTCTTTTCTTTCGGAGTTTGAATTACTCCGACAACTACTTCGAGTTATTCTCTAAAGAAACTTTATCGGAACCTCGTTGTTCATGGTGAATGAGTGTCGCGTCGCCTCTTTCGTGTTCTCGGAACATTTAGCTGGGCAATCTAAAACGGCGCAGTCGGTAGGATGGAAATATAGACAGGTAAACGAACGCTTTGTTGCCAAAGTTTTCGTGAGAATTTGCCGCTATCAGACGGTTAAATTGAATGTGAATCGGACTAGAAAAGTCAGGTAAAGTTCTCTGTTTGTTTGTGTTAGACTTTGTTTTTCCAGCTATCGAGTGTGTTCTGGAGTGGGGTCGATTGAGAAGTTGAAAATTAATTGAATTAGTTAAGGAGCTGTTTGGACTTGGGCGGATGCTTCTATTCTACAAACACTTTCAACACAAGTTGGGAGTTCAATGTTCAATGATATATACATTTTTAAATCAGATGTTCGTTTTTCCAGACCCTGGAAGAAAAATAATTTCGAATCTGTTAATTACAAATTCTATTTTTGATTCGAGAAGGGTTTTATTTATTTTCATTAAAATTTTGGAACGGCTAAAGTTTTCTGACGCTAAATACATTGAAGTAGATGTATTCGACTTTATTAAGAGTGAATTCATTCGGCTCGAATTGGTAGATGGCACAGAACGTGTTCCAGGTTACCGACAAAATAGAACTGTATCTATTTGTCGATGTGAATGGCAGAAAAATACGTAGTTTTCTATCCATGTGGGATTCTCAGTAGTTCCCACAGATATGTTTCTACTTAATATCATATGCATTCCTGAGTATAATGTTCTTCATTGAAGGTTTGATTCTCCAAACTCTTTGATACTGAATCATTCGATCATTCAGCAGAATGAACCATATAGTTGTACAAAATCAACGGGATTGCTCAAATTGCTCAAAAATATATAGTTACTTCAAAGGAAACCAACTAAGATATGGTGACCTTTCTAGAAGAATTAAATATCAATATGGGCGCTTCAGAAACTGCAAAATAACCAACCTTCTTGAAGAAGATAAAAAAATAAATTTTGACTTACTTGGCATGCTTTCCATGTTGTGAACCATGGCCCATCATCCTCATCTCTTTTGAGATGCTTCCATTCATTGAATGTGTATGAGATGTAGAAGATCCCTGAAAGAACAAGTGGGTTGGTAGGTGCAGCTGTTATTAACAGTAATTACAGAAAATAAACATTTTTCTCTTGAAGCAACAGATCATTCTGGTTAAGTTATGATATAGAATCAATATTTCGGAATCTGATGAAATTCGTTAGAATAATGCCTTATTTACATCTACCATTTCCTCCAATGACCCACCTTGCTAAAGTTTTGCTGAAATTTTGAAAATTTCATTCAAAGACCGAACACTACAAGACGGCATTTTTCATCTTTGCGTTCTGCTTAGATGATTGACGAGTTATGTTATTGTTATATCTGTATGTGATGATGATAACTAACATCGGCAGTACAACAAAACTGAAGCGCAGTCAGGAGATCACACGTTGAAATGCAGCAACTTCAATAAATTAAACACAAAAATTGGAATAAAATATCGCAATATCATTTCTTATAAGTGAATCGACCAAAAAATCTAAACCTTACGCGTAGATAACAGTTATTGGAAAATGGAAATAGATGTTATAGAGATAAATAAACATGACTACTGGGGTAATATAATTAACAAGCATACTTGAGTTCAAAATAGTTAATTTTTAGGCAGGTATTGATTTGTTTGGTAAATCTACCCACATCAACATCAACCCACAGTGCAGCATCTCTCTATTTGTGATGGGGATAGCATATTCAAGACATTTTACATGGCCTCGGAAATAAAAACCAAGATGATTCAGGTAAGATGATTTGTGGACAAGCTACAGTTCCTCTCCGACGATCGGGAGAGTCATGATACGATGTTTTCTTACCTCCAAACTAAAATATGAAGGACCACCATCTTGCATAACCCATGAATTCTGCCAGTTTTCCACATTTATTTGTTCATCCATGACCAGTTCCCTTCGTTCGAAAGCTAACTAAGTAGAAAGATGTTTACAAGGTTTATTTTTTCCATAAATATTGTGTAGGCTGGAGTTACTGATTTCAAGTTGACTAAAGCGAGAAATATGCTGGGTGATTCACCAGTGGCGCGGTGCTCTGTAGCTCGTATACTCTTGAAGATTTCATTTTTGTTCGAACGGTATTGTATTTAGAAAGTAAGAATCTACTTCAGCAATTTATTATGCAGTAAACAGGGTGTCCCAATTTTGTATAAAAGAATTTTGGGTGTTTTTTTCAGGTTGGAAGACCACTTTTATATTCAAAATTCAGGAGCGGCCTAAACTCTGCTATAAGGTCTTTAAGTAATTAGTTTTTTTGGTGAGTTGTTAAGTCACAATATTTTTCTTCTGTAAAAATTCATGAAAATAGGCTCTCACATCATCGCATGCTGCTTCGGCCACAGAGGATGAATCCTTTTTTCCTTTCGTTTTCTTATCTCCTAAGGATAGCTTCATTGATGAATTGAAATAGATTATCATAATTTTATACAGGAGTGACTTAAAAGATCTTTGAATATTGTAATTTTAGAAACATCATATCTTGATTTTTTCAAATGGAACACCCTGTATTTTATTATTCATGTCAACGCATAAAATATAGTGCTATATTTTTGCAGCAGTAACCTTATATTTTTCTTCGACCATTTTCGAAATATTCGATTATTTGTAAAAATTTTGATGAAAATTGTACAAACCGAACCAAACTCATCAACATGCATCATTATTCGCACAGAAGTTTTTTTTCTGTAACGATTCAAGTAGTAAAAAATTGAAGCTAAGCAAGATAATTCTTTTAACGAATGATAAAATCAAGATGATTAAAACGTAAATCGAGGTATGTGACTTATTTTATGTGTGCCTTCTGTCAGGTGTCCGGACATATCATAATCTGCATTTTACATCGGTGTTTCGTTATTAAACATTGTTGAAGTGAGGTTCGAACCCAATTTTTCCAATTGACTGCCATGTAGTTCTCCAAAGAAGAAATGGTTGATATGATTTTTATTCAGGGTGATTGTGATAGAAATTCTTTTTGGCAAGTAGAGTTTATGCACAATGGTTTTCTGATAAGAGGCATCCTGATGCACGATGCTTTGAAAAAGTTGTAATTAGATTTATCGAACGGGTAATATCGCTTTCAGAATACATGAAAAACCAAAAACTGCTACAGCTGAAGACAACCAGTTATCAGTTCTATTGACAGTAACAGAGGACCCATATAAAAGCCAAAGAGAGATTTCTCAGTTAACAGATATAAGTCGAACTTCCGTCCAGAGAATGTTGAAAGTGAATAAATTTCATGCATATCATGTACAGCTGCACCAGGAACTGTACAATCAAGACTATGAAAATCGAATCAACTTTGCGATTGGGCAAGTGACAAAGTAGCGGGAAATCCAAATATGTTTAGCAGAGTTCTTTTCTCGGACGAACCAAGAATGGGGTTGTTAACAGGCACAACTCTCATAATTACGCCACGGAAAATCCCCACTTCATGAGACAAATACATCAAAGGCATCGTTGGTCCTTGAATGTATGGGCTGCTATAGTAGATGGATATCTAATTGGGCCGCACTTTTTCGACGGGCACCTCAATAGTGTAATGTATCTAGATTTTCTGCGAAATCATCTACCAACGTTACTTGCCGATGTACCAGGGCATATAAGAGAAGATTTGTGGTTTAAACAGGATGAAGCACAGGCATACTAGTCACATCAGGTTAGGGAGCATTTGGATCATGTATTTTCAAACAAATGGATAGGACGTAGTGGTCCTGTTAGATGGCCAGCAAGGTCTCCGGACCTTTCAAGTCTAGATTCTTTCTTGTGGGATTATTTTAAGGGCATCGTTCACCACATCCCTTCTACAACACGGTTGGATATGAAACAGAGAATAGTCAGCACCTTTCAGTCAGTTAATCCGCAAATGTTGTGGATTGAGTTGTGTCTACAAAGCAACGGGCAACATTTTGAACACTTATTGAAATAGTTCAACACCTTGTAGATCATCTCACAAAAACCAATCTATTACGTATTTCATACACGACTACCGCAAAATACCTACATTTCCCTGATCAAGTATAATGGTATGTAATAATAAACTTTTCTTTCGCAACCTCTGGTTTTATTATTTTAGTTTATTTTTTTATTTCGAAAATGGTCGAAGATAAAGATAAGGTTACTGCTGCAAAAATATGGCCCAATATTTTATGCGTAGTCATGAATAATAAAATACAGGATGTTCTATTTGAAAAAATCAAGATATGATATTTTAAAATTACAATATTCAATAAGTCACTCCTGTATAAAATGAGGATAATCTATTTCAATTCATCAATAAAGCCATCCTTGGGAAAACTAAAGGAAAAAAGTATTCATCCTCTCTGGCCGAAGGAGCATGCAATGATGTGAGAGCCTATTTTCATGAATTTTCACGGAAAAAAAGATTGTGTCGAAACTACTCACCAAAAAAACTTATTACTTGAAGACATTATAGCAGAGTTTAGGACGATCTTGAATCTTCAACAAAAAAGTGGTCTTCCAATCTGAAAAAACCTCCCAAGATTTTTTTATAGAAAACTGGGACCCCCTGTTTACCTCAAAATAAATTGGTGAATTAGAATTTTACTTTCTAAATAGAATACCGTTCGAACAAAAATGAAATATTCGAGAGTGTACGAGCTACAGAACACCGCGCCATTGGCGAATCACCCAGTATAATAGGGGATTTTTATGAGTTTAATAATTTCCAAATTTTCCAACAGATTAATTCTTCTTCCTTCACTTGATTTGCGAAGGACTTTTCAATGCAAAAAAAATCGATGCACTCAAACAATCTGGTATTAACAATATCGAATGTAACGAATGCTCTTCAGCTTATGTAGGTCAAACAGGTAGAAATTTTGAGTTCAGATTCAAAGACGAGAAATTCCAAATATTGAAGCACATGCAATTAACAAACCACCCAATAGTTTTGGATAATCTACAAATGTAATAGAGGAAGAAGAATGAATCTGTTGTAAGTTTGTAAATTGATAAACTCAGGAGAACCACAATTATACTACTCTCAAGAGCCAACTTGAAATCAATAACTCTCCCCTACTTAATATTTCCGGAAAGAATATATCTTGTAATCGTCTTTGTATCTTAGTATTTAGCGCTTGAAAATGACCGAATAGTCGAAACAGGTCGTATATTAACAAATAAACGTGGAAAACGGACAAAAGTGTTTTTACTTCTTCATATTTTGAAATGGATTGCCTCAAAATAAATATGTCATCGATATAATTATCATAAATTCTGCCATTAAATTGCCAATAGAACCTCCTCTAAAAGTTCTGGGGAGTAATTTTGAAGAAACTTTAATTAACTACCACAAGAATAGCTCAAAGAAAAATCGAACAGATCTTGACTCGGAATTATGGCTGGTGCCGAGTTTGAATGATGAATTTCAACGGCACAAAAGTGTAAACTATGTGAATTTGTAACAATATTTCTCCGAAACCTTGCTAAATCGCGTAGGGAATTAACCCAACAAAATCTGCATTTTGTTTATGTTGATTCAGAATCAATTCAAGAAATGTACTAGCGGGGTAGTGATCTGGCGAAAGCGCTCGCACTCGTTGCTCGCGGTAAGGGTAATTGTTCCCTTGCAATTCTGTGAACTGTCTTTTTCTCATGAATTGAATGAGTTCATAACCTCCGAGTGCAAGCTCCTCAGCAACCATTTCCAGAATATTTGCTTCTATAACAACTCGCGCGGTTCTAGAATGACTTGATTTGCCGATTAGGTGTTCCCGGTTGAAGAATTACTCTAACCAAATTTGTTTAGCACGTATTGGGTTGCCAGATACGTATTCAAATATTTAATGTAAAACTACATATTTCTCGAAACTATATTTCATATTTCAATTACTCCATGAATTGATTAAATGAGACATTAAAATACAAAACCTATGAACTGCTAAATATTTGACCGAAATCAGGGAGCTTTCTTTTTTGAACCATAGATTTTGTTTGTATTTGGCCAGACTATTTATTGACTTTGCACCCATTTTTTTCTTCATCAATAGGAGAGAATATCTTAGTAAGAGTGGGTAATAGCAAAGAATGTTGTATGAAGTTGAAGCATTATTTTGACGAGTGTTAGCAGATTTCAAAAAATTGCTATTTAGTTCTGACATACTCTATAAATTTTATACCAGACTTCAGAATATATTTATTTTAAAATACTTACCCCTCTATAAGAGGGAGCTATTATCAAATAAGTATCAATATTATGATCTTTCAGGTACGAATTTCTATCACCACCATGTCCAGGTTCCACAACATAGTCGGTCCCCAAACATTTCAGCGTCTCTTTGGTTATGTGTACTCTCCTAAAAAGAATAAATGACAAAAATATTACTCACTTTAGGTTTACGTAATTTGTAAGAGATTTAATAGCAAAATTTGACCAAAATTCCATGAAGATAAACAACGTATATTCCACCACAATTCCTCTTGTGTTTTTGATATCATGTTTTGAGTATGTCGAAATTCATTATGCGACATATGTGTATGATATTTTGAATAGATTTTTCAGATTTTCATACATGGTGATTCACGAGTGAACGTACATAGTTCAACATTTGAATTTGGGAGGCTTTTGCTTGGTGAAATTCCATTATCAATAATAAAAAACAAGTACTGTGTTTCAATCAAGGAATTTTACTTACTAATTGCGATTCGTAACGCGTTTCACTACACCGTAGCTTCTTCAGACGAACAAATGTCTGAAGGAGCTACGGTGTAGTGAAACGCGTTGCGAATCGCAATTATTAAGTAAAATTCCTCAAAACACAGTACTTGTTTTTTATTATTAGTACATAGTTTAAGTGTAGTAAGAGTACATCTAGGGGAGTTCAAATCAGCACTTAAAATACAAGGTAACTGTAAGATATGAATACTATTGTAAATAATTTAGTATTAAGATATATAATGAGAGCCGGCAACATTGTACATAAACTACTTGAATAAGGTATCGCGACTGCTCTCGCGCTCTTCTGAGCTTAACCAAGGTGATGTACAGTTCGATGAGAAATATACGTTTAGTTGAGGAGATTGAATTTTCATATAGTTAAGTGAATATAATATTAAAAATTTAGTCCTAAATAACGTTACTTTTGTTTTGCGCTCAAAAATTTAACTATGTATTGCTATGGTAGAAAAGTACAAGTAAAAACTGATCATGAACCCTAGTGAATATTTTTAAAAAGATATCAACAAAGTTTCAAGCAGATTACAAAGATTGTTGTTAAGACTTAAAAAGTATGAATTAGATGTTACTTACCTTCCCGGAAAGGAAATTATTGTTGCTGATACTTAATCGAGAGCTTCACTAAGATATCAAAATCATTCTAGTTTAGAAGATCATCGTGTAATACATTGTATAGTGAAAAACCTTCCAATGTCAGAAAATAGGAGAGAAGAACTTTTGAATGAGACGAAATCAGATAAAAATTTAATAATGCTAAAAAACTTTATAACTAATGGATGGTCGAGAAATATTAAGAAGTATTCAAATGAGTTGAATAAATTTTTTCAAGTTAAAGATGAACTTTCGATTTGTCAAGATATAGTATTTTTGGGGGATAGAGTAGTGATTCCGGGAAGCTTGAGTAGATCTATGTTGAAAGCTCTGCATGAAGGACATTTAGGCTTGAACAAATATAGAGCTAGAGCAAGAGAGTGTATTTTTTGGCCAGGGTTGTGTAAAGAACTGAAAAATTCGTAGTGTGTGCAACACTTTTAGGAAAAACAACGCTAAATTGCCTCTTTTGCAACACGAAATTCTAAAACACCCTTGGGAAAAACTAGGCATGGATATTTTGAATTTCAATAATGAAGATTATATAGTTGCTGTTGACTATGATAGTAAGTGGATAAAAGTAAAATCACTCAGATCTAAAAGCTCGGCTAAAATAATTAAAACTGAGACTTTAATACTCTCAGGACATGGTTTTTCCGACACAATAATAGCAGACAATTGTCCTTTCAACTCTTTCGAAATCAATAATTATCTAAATACCATTAATTTTGAGCTAGTCAGCTATCAACTATCCGAAAAGTAACGGTATGTCAGAGAAGGCTATAGGTTTTGTCGAATAGATGTTTAAAATACCTACTAGAAAGTGGCAATTTTGATATATACTTGTTTAAATATAGAAACACCCCGATTCCGGATATTGGCTTATCTCCAGCACAAATGTTATCTAATAGAAGATTGAAGGATACCTTACCAACTGTGGATTTTTTGCTTCAAATCTAAATCTAAAGTTCAAACTAGTAAAAATGTACGTAACATTTTAGGAAAAGGACAAATTAAACAGAAATTCTATCATGATAGAACTGCAAAGAATTAGGCAGAGGGTAAAAGAGGTGACAATAAACACCTCAAAGAAGTCTAGGGAACACTTCTGAATATCGATATATCGTATCCAGAACGATCAATATGGATAACTTTTTTTTAAGAAATGAACAACGGCATCAATTTTTCACCAAATTATGTAGAGTGCCGCTACAGATTTCAGTTTTTTTTATAAAAAACTAAAAATGCAGCAGCTTTATAATCATTTCATGTATTCAGTGTTTGAAATCAGTTAGTTGGCACTTTCTGTTGTAAGCACAAATAAAAGATTCAAGTTTTGTGATTCGACCATGGAAATACGACATTTGACTAGAGAAGAGATGTTACTAGCCGTTGGCATGCTCCAAGCTGGGAGCTCACAATGGGAAGTATCTAGGGTTCTGGAAAGCAGCCCAAGTATCATAAGCCGTTTATGGTCGCGTTTCAATGAAATAGGTAGCGTAGCAGAACGCCATACAGGTCGTTTCAGGATTACTACAGTCGCCCAAGACCGATTTTTGGTTTTACAAGCCAGAAGAGATCGTACTACCACAGCATCTCAATTAGCTCAAGAGCTATCACGAGTTCGTAATGTACAAATTTCCGACCAAACTGTGAGAAATCGACTGCAGGAAGGTCAACTCCACTCAAGACGTCCTTTAAGAGTTCCACAACTCACCCATAGAAATCGAGCTGCTCGTTTAGCTTGGTGCCAAGAACACGGAAGAACGAGGTGGGCCACAGTTCTCTTCAGTGATGAATCTAGATTTTGTTATTATCCCGATTCGGGAAGAATTCGAATATGAGGGAACCTGGAAAGCAAAACCGTCTCCAGCATGCTCGAGAAGTTGTTAGACAACTAGATATAAAAACTATTGTAAATAATTTAGTATTAAGATATATAATGAGAGCCGGCAACATTGTACATAAACTACTTGAATAAGGTATCGCGGCTGCTCTCGCGCTCTTCTCAGCTTGACCACGGTGATGCACAATTCGATAAGGAATATACGTTCAGTTGGGGAGATTGAATTTTCATCTACTTAAGTGAATATAATATCATAAATATAGTCCCTGAAGAACGTTACAGTAACGCTATTTGTTTTAGATATACAGGCTGTTTTATGGATTTTGATCGAATTTTCTAATTACAATAACTCTTGAACGCATAGACCGATTTATTCGATATTTCGTACCACCAATGACATGGCTGATGTTAACAATACTGTTACTAGACAAAAATCGAATTCCAAGGCAGGACTGAAAAATGAGTGTTACCTCGAAATAATTGAACAAATACTCTGGATATGGCTTCTCGAGAACTTCGCACAAGATCTTAATCAACAAGAACTGTTCTGAAAAATGAGAATACTGCGAAATCTGTCTCATGCTACTTAACTTGTTTATTGAGGTATGATGAGGATAACTCTTTTTTTTGTTTTGGAAAAACTTCGCCAGATGTGAACTAAGTTCCTACAAATCATGCAGTATGGTGTATTTAACGTTTTTGTTCCAAGAATACTTCTGCTAATCCGTTCCTCACATAATGAATTCGAGGAAGAGTTATACGGGCGTATTCCGAACATTATTCTTCAATTTCTGTATTGAAAAACTAAAGAGCCCGTCCATCATTCCCCAGTTGTCTCAAAATTGGTATTATTAGACCTCTGTTCAATGAAGGGAAAAAACGAAAATTATAAACTATAGGCCGATAACATTGATAACTAATCTGACAAAAATCCTGAAGGAAGTCATCAAAAGTAAAATATTGACAATTTTTGATCATTTGAACCTTTTATCGAAAAAAAAAATCGGTTTTAGAAAAAACAAGTTAGCTCTAGATGCCTAGAGTTGTTTGTCATAAAAGTTGTATAAAGCCTTGGATGAATCAGATCCATGCCTATGTGTCGATCTGGCCAAGGCATTCGACACTGTGAGTCATAAGTTGCTGCTTGATAAACTTTTTAAGTACGGATTTAGAGGAAATGTCTACAACTCAATGTAGAGATATTTGACAGGACGTAAACAAGGGGTACAAATCGGTGATTCCTCAAGCGAATTTTGCGTTGTAGAGTGTGGTGTACCACAGGGAACCGTGCTGGCCCCTGTTTTTATTATTTACCTATTAATGTTGATGACTTATTGGAGGCACAGGGCGATTCTTGTGATATCTTAAGCTACGCACATGATACGGCGATATTTTACAGGGCAGAAAGCTGGGCGGAATTGAAAATAAAATCGGAAGGGATATTAAAAAAGTCAAGCAGTGGTTCGATTACAACATACTCACTATGAATGCAAATAAGACCCAATTCATCTGTTTTTCTAGTAACGAAGTGAACCGACCAGCCTACGCAACTCTCAACATCGAAGAAGATATATATATATATTTTTTTGATTCAATTAGGTACCTTTGGATTACTGTGTTTCACACAATGTGAGGAAGATTAGGGGATTGCTTTCTGAATTTAGGTATTTGTCGCGTTCTTCAAAATTTTCACAGTTGCGCATTTTGTATTTTGCATTGGTTCAGTCTAATATCTCAAATGGAATAGTAGCGTGGGGTGAAGTCCTAGATGTACATTTGTACAATCTCGTGATTATTCAGAAGTGGGTGTTAAGAACTATTCTACACAAAAAAATTACTTTTTCTAGTACTGTGACAATGAGACAAGCTGGGGTGTTAAATGTGAGAAAGTTATATTTTTATTCAATTCTAACGCATCATTTTCGAAATGAAACAGTAATTCTGTTTCTTGAACACGACTACAACACAAGGTACAACATGTTGACTACAAAGAAGGAAGAAAAGACTAAGACTGTTAACCGAAGACCCATGAGTATATATATTTTAGGCTTTATGACCTGTTGCCAAGGAGATTCAAGTCAATTAAAAATTTACTAGTATTCAAAAAGCTAATTAAGGGTTGGCTGCTGGAACTTCCATGTTCTCAAGTCGATGCTGTCTAAGCCAGAAAGACATATTTGCCGATAAAATACTAACAGTTCAAATTGGAAATTTTTTTTTGTGACATCCACTCTCTCATAAAAGTACTGAATACTAATCTAACCTAACCTCCTTTGATTGCTCTGTCTTCGGATACTTTTAGTTCATTTTTTTATTTATGAATTTGTATTTTCAGATCATAATAAAAGTTTTATTTATTATCGTGAACTTATGCACTATCTCAGCTGTTAGCTGGATATAATTTACCTTTCCCAGATTTAGCAATCAAAGGGAATAGGCTCGGTTACAATCCACTTTACATAAATTCCCTAACTGTCCTACATGTATCTAGAATTACAGCTTTTTGCATTTCTATATAGGTATTCTTATGCAATTCTAATTTCTTAAGGCTATCATGCAAAGTTTTGGGTATTAAACCAGTCGAGGATATGATGACAGGAACAATATCTATTTTATCGAGGTGCCACATCTGCTTGATCTCAATAGCAAGGTCTGTGTATTTGGACTTTTTCTTCTGGAACTTGTTCAGCACGTTGTTGTTATTCGGTATGGCGACATCCACCAGCATTGCTGCTCTGGCTCTCTTATCATACACCACTATGTCCGGCCTATTATTCGTCACCATTCTGTCAGTGATAACAGGCCTATCGTAGTATAATCTGATAGAGTCATTTTCCAATTGTTTGTAGCGATCACTTGGTCTTGGATGGCCATAAGGAATCCCTCTGAAACTGCGAATAATTCTCCTTTCATCAACCATTTGTTGGAGGCTTCTTTGTCGATGTGTGGTTGATTAATCTCATGGTGATGTCGTCCATGCAATTTCTTTCTTGACCATTGCTCTTGTTTTTCAGTATCTGATAGGAACGGTAGATTCAGCAGGTCATCTCTGGTAGCAAGGTTTTATTATTATTATCATTATTATTATGTCGTTTCTCATAAAGTTTTCCAATATCATGGAAATATTTCAACAACCTTTTCTTTTCAATAGTTTCTATCGATTGGAGCAGTGCCTGACCACACAAACAATCCCTAAGAGACATTTCGGTTAATATTAAGAAGATAATTAATGCAGCATTTAAAAGATATAAATCGAACACGAATATTTCACGTTGATAAAAACTCAAAATAGATATGAAAAAGTCATCAGAGAACGGGAACATTGAAAAAGATCAACCACAAACACGTACATTCTCGAGTGAACTGTCGGATGCCCAACTGATTTTCTAGAAACATCTGGTTGGTTTCGAATAAAATCGCAACCTTCCTAAATTCTTTGAATTTGGTGCTACTAGCTAACTATCTCTTCAAAATAGACAAAATTTTTCAGATAATCCCACAAAAAATAGTACCAACGTGTAAGGTTCTGTGTTTCACTGATCTGTCGAAAGTTTGCTTACTTGCATCTTTTAACAATGTGCTCGGGAACTTAGCCCATTTGCACAGCTGGACCTACAGTTTATAGGGGATTCCGAACCACTCTCCTAGACCGTGCAATGATAACTGCCACCACAAGGATTACGAGTTATCTGGTCTTCGGAAGTTTATGCCCTCTTAGGCGACTCTTTCAAATTCAGTACTTTTTTTGTTCAAAGACATCCATAACCTGACCCCGGATTCGAACCGGGAGCCTCGTGTCAAAAGTTTAACTCATTATTGGCTCTGTGAATCACTGACTTAGAACCATGAAAAATCGGAGGCTCACAACTCAGTATTGACAGATCTGTTGAACGCAGAATTAACTCTCGATGATAAACTTATCCAGTTTGTGAATTTTCAACTTAAGTTTCACATTATCATCAAATTCTTCTCAAAATGCCCCGTTTTACGAACAATTACTATGCTGATATGATATTGGTGTATGGATTTTGTCGTTGTTATTCTCGGGCAGCATTTAGAAAACTGTGGCGGTGATATTCACAACGGGTTATCACACAACAAACTTCCGAAGGAGTTAATCGTATTTTAAGAGAAACTGGAAGATTGCCATCGGTTTCAAGAAGAGAAGGGACTGTAAAGGAGATCGCTAGACAGCACAACGATAACATTGAAATTGTGAAGGACAATCCGAACATAAGTATACGACGAGTGGCGAGTACATTGGTTTTGTGTCAAAGTAAAGTACGGCAAACTCTTAAAAAAGAAATATGCGTCTCTATCACTTCCAGACGGCCAGACGCTATATCCAGGAGATGAGTTGACAAGAATGCAATTTAACTGCTGGGTATTAGGAAATCTCCCACTTAATCATAGAATTTTATTCACTGATGAGGCGAAATCTACAAGAAATGGCATTTTCAATATACGAAACACGTAAGTCTGGAAAAAGGAAAATCCTCACTCGATAAGACCATGCCATTCCCAAGTACGATTTGCTATCAACGTTTGGTGTGGTGTTTATAATAACACCCTAATTGGGTCTGTTTTTTTTTCTAACCGTTTGAATGAAAACTGTCATTCAAATTTTTTAGGAAAGCAATTACCCGATCTTGTTGACATTGCTAAAATCGACAGAAGACGAATGTACTTTTCGCATAACGATGCATCATCCCTTTTCACGAATGATGTTATAGAACATCTGAATAACGTATTTCCGCTACATTGAGTTTGACAAGAGAGTCCTCATAACTGGCCTGCGCGATCTCCCAACCTTACGCGTTTGGACTAATTTTAGTGTGGTTACCTGAAGAATTTGGTGTATAGTAAAGAGGTAGTTAAACGGGAGCACATAATCCAAGGGATTGAGGAAGGATGCGGTTTTATTCAAAACCATCCGGATGGTAATAGGAAATCAGTTGGGCATCTGGCAGTTCGCTCGAGGATATGTGTACGAGAGGGAGGAGGTTTCGAAAAATTGTTGTGAAATTTCTTTAAATTAATTTCTTGTTAGTTATTTCTTGTTTTGTTATGGTTATCTGTTTTAATGTTCCATTTTTATTTTGAGTTTTGGTCAACGTGAAATATTCGTCTTCGATGCATATCTTTTATATGATACATTAATTATGTTCTAAATATTAATCGCAATGTCACTTAGGGAATTTTTGTGTCGTCAGGCACTACGTTAATCAACAGTAATTCTTGAAAAGAAAGGGTTATGATATTTCCACGGAATTGGAAAATTTGTGGTTGAAGGTGAAATGGAGGCACATTGTATTTTTGATGTGAAAACGTCTCATAATTCGATGGAGCCAGCTGCACGCACGAAAAAACATGACTCATGCTGCGTTACCTCGCTCTGAGGCGTTCCATTTAAGGCTTGGAGCGGAAACGCGGCACGAGCAATAAGGAGGCACAATCGGCCTCCGCGTTCGGCAGCGTTCGACATCTGTCTCTCCCCTACTTGAGTGAGCGATGCGTCCACGTGGACAGCTGCTATACAATAGTACAGTTACATGTTTCGGGTGTTTCGAGTAGTCATGGGAACTGATATAAGCTCTCAGAGAAAACTAAAAAACGGCCTTCTACAGGGATCAGTGCTTGCTTCAGTTCTCTTCAGTCTGCATACTATGGATATGCCAGAGACGAGATCCTAGAAGTTTGGTCGCTGACGATTGGGCTCTGGCCACGAGGTGTACATCACTCCAACTGTCTGAAGAAATTCTTACAACAGATCTCGAGATTGTTGGAAAATATTTTAAAAGGTGGAACCAACTTAATGCTTCCAAGACAGAGGTGACCTGTTTTCACCTGAATAACAAACTCGCTGGAAAAGAACTCACCATCCGCTTCAAACGAACAATACTCACCCACAACAAAACACCAAAGTACCTGGGCATTACTCTTGATAGGACTTCGTCTTTCAAAGCGCATCTGTCAAATACTGCGAAGGAGCTTAACACAAGAAACAATATTCTCCAAAAACTATGTGGCTCCTCTGATCTGGGTCATGTTTTTTTTAGTGCCGAGTATTGTGCCTCAGCCTGGCAGAATAGTCCGCATGTGAGGAAGGTGGATACTCAAATTAATAATTCTATGAGAATGATTGCATGCGTAATCAAATCCACTCCCATTAAATGGCTCCCTAAACTAAGCAATATTCCACCTCCTGATTTGCGTAGAATACATCTTCTCGTACGGGAGTAGGAGAAGATAATCAATAATACAGACTTACCTATCCACCAAGATATTGCAGAACAACAACCGACTTTGATCAAGAAAGCCATCAACAAGATTAGCGAGGGAGGCTGTACACGAAGGATTTGATATTAGTAGAGCTTGACCCAGGAATGGACTGCGCATCAAATTAATAACATGACGTGCATAACTGACACGCCACCAGGTTTTGATCCTCCCCGTGAAACTTGGTCCAAACTCAATAGAATCAGAACTGGGCATGGCAGGTGCGTATATTTTTTGCATAAATGGTGCAAACTACCGTCTGCCCAGTGTGATTGCGGGAAAATTCAGACGATTCGGCATATAGTCGAGGAATGTCCAGCAAGATCTTATAGTGGTAATCCTTTGGACTTTCTGTTGGCAACTGACAGATCGATAGAATATATCAATGGACTTGATGTTTAATTATAACCTCCGAAGTATGTTAAATATACCCTTACATGTTTATACAATGTGCTTCAACGGAAACTAATCAGAGACTATATCTACCAAGATATTCATTTCTGATGAAAATGCAAAAACAGGTCAATTTTTTTTTCAAGGGGGACATCTTTTGGGGTATAATATTCACCTGAAATATCAACCCCCTAAGCGGAGGTTGCAATCCTTGAACATTTTGAAGAAGGGAAGATGGGTCGAGTGATGACTCAAAAGAAAAGTGGTATCTTTGTCTACATTGCTTTGAACGAACTTCCATTTTTAATTGAAAACTGTAAAAGATACAGGGTGAGCAACTGAAATATAGGGAAGAATATTTCCCTGAGACAATTCAAGTTTCAGTGAGGTAAAATGGAACAAATCCATGCTGATCAATGGCAGTCATCATCAAGTACCATTCTCATCTCGAATTTCAACCACTGGAGCAGGGGTGACAACCTTTGAGTATTTGGAAGAGGGTAGATGGATCGAGTGATAACTCGAAAGAAATGTATTTCTTTGTCTGCATTCCCGTGAAAGAATTTTCATTTTTGATTGAGAACTGTAGAAGATACAGAGTGAGCCACTGAAAAATAGAGAAGACTATCGCTCTAAGACTATTGGAGTATAAGTGCGAAAAACTGGAATAGATTCATTTAGATCAAAGATGACAGCCTTTTATCTGGAATGAAACTGTTCCATTTTTGCACTAATACTTGAATAGCTCAGGGCGATAGATAGTCTCCTCTATTTTTCAGTAGCTCACTCTGTATCTTCTACAGTTTTCAATCAAAAATGAAAATTTTTTCACGGGAATGCAGACGAAGATAAAACCTTTCTTTCGAGGTATCACTCGATCCATCTGCCCTCTTTTCAAGGGTGGTCACCCCTGCTCTAGGGGTTGAAATTCGTGATGAGGATGGTACTTGATGATGACTACCATTGATCAGCATAGATTTGTTCCATTTTACTTCACTGAAACTTGGAATAGTCTCAGGGCAATAGTCTTCCTTATCTTTCAGTTGCTCACCCTGTATCTTTTACAGTGTTCAATTAAAAGTGGAAATTCGTTCAAGGCAATGTAGACAAAGATACCACCTTTTTTTTTGAGCCATCACTCGACCCATCTTCCCTATTCAAAATATTCAAGGATTGCAACCCCCGCTTAGGGGGTTGACATTTCAGGCATGTTTTGTAACCCAAAAGATGTCCCCCTTGAAACAAAAATTGACTTGTTTTTGCGTTTTGATCAGAAATGAATTTCTTGGAAGATATAGCCTCTGTTTAGTTCTCGTTGAAGCACCCTGTATATGCATTTTCTTCTTTCTTTTAATTTGGTTAGAGTGTCTTTTGCCATACGATAAATAAATGAATAATAATGCAGTGAAAAGTGAATGTCAATTGTTTATAGCGATGATAATTGCGGCGATAAAGGTTCGTGCTTTCATCATTAAAATAGATAGCATCGGTCCGCTAGTGCAGCGATTGTAGGTTATGCTATAATTGACAAAACCATTAACTAACCATAACAATGAGTTAATAGAACTATTTCACGATGAGTGAAAAATCAATTGCTTTTCTATTCGATCGAAATAACTATCGAGCGTAGCTACGATTTCAAAAATGAAAACATAAATATCATCGTTCTATTCTTACCAGAATAACACAAATTATAAGAAGTTAAATATCACACATGTTCAAAAGTTGTAAATAGAAGTTGTAAAATAATCAAATTCATACTTGTGAAAACTACGTAGATTGTAAAAAAAATAAATAAAAATTGATTCAATTGTATTTATGCGTACAAATAAGTGTAATTTGATCAATTAAATCGAGATTTCGATTTACCTCCTTCTCTATATCCATACAAAATATCTATTAAACAAAATAATTAAAATTTTCTTTTGAAAAATACAACCATTCCATTAGTATTTTCTAATGAAGTTGTCACGTTCAACTATTGTCAGTAAACCTACTTTACAGACTATCGATTTCTTTTTCAATAAAAAAAATGATGAATAATTTTCGGAATACTCCCTATAATTGATTCTATACTTCATTCTGTGGGGAGAGGATTAGTTGAAGTATCTAATCGAAACCAAAAAAAAATATACCCAATACTGAATTGTTAGTAGGAAGGTAAGTGTTTGTAAATTCGTTGAAGAGATTTAATAAGAAAAATGGCCGAGTTCATACAAAAGGAAATTGATAAAGGGTTAAAGGAAATAAAAGAAAGGATTACTGACCTTTTAATTGTACCCTCGTTGCTCCGGCTGATCAGCACACTTTTCAGGGTTGATCTCGATATCGTTCGGTACAAGTTGGCGAAGCACGTTGCACATAAGTTATTTTTCAATAATCACGAGCACTTATCTCTTGATCGTGTTAATCGTTCGGTCATTGATTGCGGAATGACAATCTCGTGATAGCAGGAATAATTTTTGAGGAAGGGGAAATAATGACATATGAACTCTGTTCCAAACATACCCCCAACCATAAATGTAATATTTGTGATTTTATATATGAACCCCAAACTGAGAAAAAAAAAAACAAATATTAGTGTTTACCGATATTTGGTGAATTTTTCCAAAACAAAAAAAAAATTATTTACCCCCATAATCATACCTCGATAAAAAAGTTGGGAGGAATGCCACAGTTTTTGCAGTGTGCTCTGTTTTCAGAGTAATTCTTGCAGAGGAAGATCGCGTGCAAAAGTCATGTTCGGAGTATTTGTTCAGTTATTTCAGAGAAAAAACTGATTTCAGTCCAGGCCTGGAATTTGGTTTTTGTCTGCAAACAGTATTGATAACATCACCCATGTTATTTCTGTTACGAAATATCGAGGAAATTGGTCTATGTGTTCAAGAGTTATTAGAGTTATAAAATTCGACTCAAATCTATAAAACAATTTGTACATCACAAAACAAATAGCGTTGCCTTGTATTCTAAGAACCGATATGAACTCCTCTAGGTGTACTCTTATTACAGTTAAGCTATGTACGATCACGCGTGATCGCCCTGTTTATGGTATTAGCATAAAACGTATATACAAAAAAATTACAATAAATACGAACCCTGGTATTCCTCCACTCTCCATGTGGTTGGCCAGAGTGACGTCGTTCGACCAGACATCAAACTGCCATTTTCTGAGTCCAAGAACACCGCAGTGCACCCTTCCGGTATGTATTCCAACCCTCATATTGACGTTCACTGCCATAACTTCTCGAACAAGTCTGAAAAAATATGCATGCTATAGTTCTTCTATATTTCAAAATTATATTGTAAAGATCACTAAAGGGATAATTATCGTAAGTAATACCACAAAAGCTCAGATTTGGACGGATATTTTTCTATGCTCGTTTTCGAATACTTACGTGCAATTCAACGAGAAGTGGGCGACAAAATCACGAGAGAGTAGCTCGAGTGATTTTGTCGAGCAGGTCGAGTTGAATTACCGAAAAGTAAATATTAGAAAATGAGCTTAAAAAAATATCCTGCCAAATCTGAGCTCGAGTGGTATTTGCTGAGAAAATTCCGCGAATGACAGAACAGAACAGAACAGAAATCATAAAGCATTCATAACAAACATGTTTAGTTATTATTGGAATGAGCAGTTATTGAAAATGCAATTACTATATACAATTTTTTCCTACGGGACGATTCTATATGGTACGATGCCTCAGGAATTATGGAAGATTCAGCATTCGCAGAAGTTTTTCGAAGATTTGAAACAAGATTCAAATGATGCTCATTGTTCAGTTGCAGGTAGGGTTTAATAGAGCTTGCCGTAGAGTGTCCTGTTAGTTTAATCAATTTTTGTTCACTGACACCTGCCTCAGTTATGTTCGAAACAGCACTGGATCTATGAGAATGATTTGTGATCTTTTTATTTTTAGTATCCAGTCCAACTTTCTCTGCTGAATTTTTTGTCCATTTGGATATTTCATTTATTCCCAAAGGCATATTTTTGTACCAACCCTTAGAAGTACTGTTTTTCCAAAATTTATTGGGAGCCAGAAATGATTTATCACTTGTAATATGATCGGGTCTTTTCGACAATATCTTATGAAACAACTTCACAGGACATAAATCTGGGTTTACATTATTTTTTACTAGCCATTTACTATAACAACATTTTTTTGAGCCGCCTCGGCAATTTTTGGAGAATACTGGGTTATATTCAATACGACTAGTCATTTCTCTGTTATTTAATTTTTCCTCTTTGAAAATGTGTACCTTGCAAGTTGTTGCTTCACCGCCGCGCCATGCTAATTCATAAGCAACAATATGGAAAAACTTTTTCAACAAACCTATCGGGGCATTTTCGTCCCAGTACAGTGCCATGCTATCAATTTCAGTTATTGTTAATGCAACGGAACTTTCTTTGTGCTTTTCCACATCCCCTTGTAACATCTTCCTTTTAGAATTGCGAGCTTCACGAGCCATTCTAAATGCTGAATCGGTAAAGGGGTTGAAACTCATGTTGAATTTTTCGAAATACATATTCTGCATCATTTTCGCAGTTGTGTTCCTCATTGTTTTGACAACGTATTCTTTATAATCTTGTCCATTCATTTGTTTCATATTGAAACCCCAATCCATAAGAATTTCGGCAATATCATCAATAGAAGATTCCTTACAGAATATACTTAATTGATTCCAAATCGAGCTGTGCGTTTTTCTTGTATTTTTGGGGATAGAATTTGGTAATGGTTTAATACAGTGTCGATAGTCAAAATTCACTGACAAAATGTTTACTTATATATTTTGGGTCCCAGAATCCAAATATGATATCATTTTGTCCCGATCGACTATCGTTTAGGAAAAAACATAAACCAAAATTTCCTTGAAAGTCCTCTTGTCTTTATCATTCAAATTCTATAAATTCTTCATTAAAATGCCTTGGTACTATTACAATGGATGTACCATCTATCAGAAATTATAAGCTAAAATATACATTAATCTCTTATTAAAATGCTTTTCAATTCGAATGTTTATTTTCTAGACCTACATGACATGAACCCGTCAATGGTGACGTACTCACCATCTCCTGTCCAAATAGAGAGGGATATTCAAATGGAAATCTCTTCAAACCAAACCTAACTAACCTAACCGAAACACAAACCTAATTTAAATCTATAATTTTTAATTAATTAGGTTAGTTAGGTTAGGTTTGGAAATATTCCCAATTGAATTTCGCTCTCAGTTATGAGCTAGAGAGATAGATTCTATCTCTTTCTTTCACCGTTTCGAGCCGTACGTCGTATAACACGGAACATAAAATCATTGTAAATATGGCGGGTTAACTGTCTAAAAAATAAACATTCGAATTTAAAAGCATTTTAATGTATATTTGAGCTTAGAATTTCTGATTAATGGTACATGTGTGTATGTTTTATCCATTGTAATAGTAACAAGGCATTAATGAAAAAATTATAGGGTTTGAATGATATAGACAAGAGGACTTTCAAGGAAATGTTGGTGTTTGTTTTTTCCTAAACGATAGACGAGCGGGGAAAAATGATTTCAAATTCGGATTCTGGGACCCAAAATTAGTAAGTAAACATTTTTTCAGTGAATTTTCACTATTGACACTGTATTATACTATTACCGAAACATTACAACAGATACTAAAATGGCTGTTCTTGACAGTTTTGAAACCATGCTATTCGTTGTGAATGTTGCGTTGCTATGGAAACGCAAGGATTCTCTATGGGTAAATTTATCCACTAATATCCTACCTTCCTTCCTATTTCTATGCAATTTATTCCATATCAAACACAAATTTCTGTGTTCTTAAACATGCATTTTGAGACATGAGTGGAATTGTCGAATAAATGAAATTCAATACGTTTTTAGTTTGAGAAGAATCTACATCTTCAATCACAAATTGAAAAACCCGATAAACACGGTATCCAGAAATTCATGCAAAATTTGGTATGTGGTACTACATTTTAAAATAAAAAAACCAGTCTTGTACGAACTTATATCCGAAAATACTCAGAATTGTAATGAAAGTCTTCGAAGATTGCCATCAAATTAAGGTTTTCGTATTAAACACCTCAAAAAAGTCTAGGGAACACTTACCAATATCTTTAAAATACGAATTTGATGATTCGAATATATAGAAATCTTTCGGTTTTTGTTAGCATGTATTGTATATAATGTATTCTCAAGAAAACAAAATAATATTTGACTTCTCCAAAGCACCTATTATAAAAAAAAAATTGAAATTTGAAAATAACGAAATTTGGTAAAACACAAAAAAAAATCCTGAACTAATATTTTCGAAACAATATGGAAGCATTTATATTTTTCAGTACCCAGAAGGTCCACCTCCGTTATTAATGACACTTTGGCATCGTCGCGGCATGCTCAATATTAAATTGTCTATTACATTTCGGCCTAAGTCATTCCAAGTCCCTGAACTGCTAATCGAAGCTCCTGTTCATGATGGAAGACGTTTGGACACAGGAAATTTCTTTTTAGGGTGTCTCACACATGCTCGATGGGATTCAGATCTGGGGAGCAGGATGGTCACGGTAGAAAATCGATATCATTCTCTTCAAGAACGTTCAAGACAACTCTTGCACGATGAGGAGGGGCATTATCTTGTTGGAAGAGTGGATTTTGACCCATTGTTTGGAGATACGGTACCACTACAGGTAAAACTATCTCATGTGCGTAAATATTTCCCGTGAGGTTGTTCTGTATGAAAACGAGGTCAGTGCTTCCACCAAGGCGTATACCTCCCTAAAACATCACTGATCCGCCTGCCTAGCTAACAACTTCTCGAGCATGCTGGAGACGGTTTTGCTTTCCAGGTTCCCTCCATATTCGAATTCTTCCCGAATCGGGAAAATAACTAAATCTAGATTCATCACTGAAGAGAACTGTGGCCCACCTATCTTGATCCCAGTTTACGTGTTCTTGGCACCAAGCTAAACGAGCAGCGCGATTTCCATGGGTCAGTTGTGGAACTCTTAAAGGACGTCTGGAGTGGAGTTGACCTTCGTGCAGTCCATTTCTCACAGTTTGGTAGGAAATTTGTACATTATGAACTCGTGATAGCTCTTGAGCTAATTGAGATGCTGTGGTAGTACGATCTCTTTTGGCTTGTAAAACCAAAAATCGGTCTTGGGCGACTGTAATAATCCTGAAACGACCTGTATGGCGTTCTTCTACGCTACCTGTTTCATTGAAACGCGACCATAAACGGTTTATGACACTTGGGCTACTTTCCAGAACCCTGGATACTTCCCGTTGTGAGCTCCCAGTTTGGAGCATGCCAACGACTCGTAACATCTCTTCTCTAGTCAAATGTCGTCTTTCCATGGTCGAATCACAAAACTTGATTCTTTTATTTGTGCTCACAACAGAAACAAAGTGCCAACTAACTGTTTTCAAACACTGAGTACATGAAATGATTATGAGGCAGCGTCGCATCTGCTGCATTTTTAGTTTTTTATAAAAAAAACTGAAATCTGTTGCGGCACTCTACATAATTTGGTGAGAAATTGATGCAGGTGTTCATTTCTTAAAAAAAAATCATCAATACTGATCGTTCTGGATACGATATATCGATATTCAGAAGTGTTCCCTAGACTTTTTTGAGATGTTTATATTTCAAGAACCATCTTAACCAATTTATTCAAATTGAGCACAATAACTTTCCCTCGTACTCCTTTGCGGACTCATTAGCAGCTCGAGGAACAGGCTTGAGATTCGTCGAATCGGATCCTAGGTCCGGAATTCCCCTGGAGACTGCAGGGATGGAAAATAACCGCTGGTTGGACCTGAAGGTACGTGATCACTGGATGAGTCTGTCAAGTCTCAGATACTCTCGACTTGCCATCAGTGGACCTTCCACTACAAGAACTAAGGCTCAAACTCTCCAGGCTGGACCTAAGAGTTCTAACTGCCATAATAACGAGGAACTGTCGCCTCAAAAATCACCTTAACAAGTTTATTGTTAAGGTGATTTTTGAGAGATTAATGAAGGATTCTTCATGACTATGCGAAAAAGAGATAGAATCAATGGAACACATTATGTGCGAGTGCCCAGCTAGGCACATAATTAGGATGGAGGAACTTGGATCTAACAAACTGAAGCAGGCTGAGCTTATTAAGCTTTCATCCACAAAGTTTATCATTTACGAGGAGGATGGAGCTTGTGGGTGAAATTGGGGATAAAGTGTGTCACAATGGACCACTGAGTCGCAGTGGCAGGGTTTCTAAGCAGCTACCACCCATAATATGAATATCAATATCTATCTAGTTCTTCGTACAAAGATACTTTTTATTGCAGAGATCGAAAAGTGTTCAAACTACGACCGACATTAGCAACGGCTTATTTTATTTTTTGTTATACACCTATATTCTCTTTGAAGTGAAACTTCTTGTGAACGAGAATTGAGGGTGAAATTTTAAAGGCGCGCCACTTTAACATATATCTGGTTACATCAGACAGGAGGAATATATGATATTGAGAGAAAGAATATATATACAACGACATAAAATAAGCAAAAGAGCAACGTATATAAAAGTACAAGGTTTCCGTGCTAAAGAGTCCATTAGAAATATCTGGTAAGTGGGATTATCGACCACTTTCAAGTGTTAGATTTAGAATGAATTGATAATGTAATGTTTCCTAGTTAATGAAATTATTGGTGGGTCCAAATTAAACACTTCATCATTCAATTCTAACTAATTTATTTTCACGTAAACTGAACAATTAAAACGCTAAACTAAACGATTAACTTCTATAACTGATTTATATAAGACAATCGATACTGCTTAATATATTTCCAACACTTTGTCCACTTATTCGCGCTATTTATTTTAACTGAATTACCCGCGCTTCGCGAACTCTTTTCTTGTATACAAGCACGAAGGTTCCAGATCCTTCGCGTAATTTTCGCGTGCGGGAACTTTTATATCTTTCTCGAATTCTTTCAAAAGTGTATCGCAATTCGTAATTCCACCAGGCAGTGACAGGGTCGGCTTCAGGGACGATTGAATATCGTTACAATACTGATCTATAACTTGCAATTGTTTTCAGAGCGACACCGCTTTCGAATATACCAGATATCGACTATAACTTTTGCTATTTCAAATAGCAAGGTGTACTTTTGAATTTTTCTTTATTGGAGGATATCGTGTTCCAGGCATCTTTTATTAAGATTTGTCCAATATCAAAATATGCATCATTTTCGGAACTATAATGTTATCTTTTTTTCCAGAATATTGATTCAGATCTGAGTAAATTTAAAATTATTTTTATCAGTTTCACGAGAAAAGTGTTATTTTTGGGGGTAACGTTCTTTCCGAAGTTTTTTTATATATAGGGTGCACAAAAATCACTTGTCAACTCGATAACACTAAAGTCTCGAAAAAACATTCTTTTTTACGAGTAACCATTCGTCTTTACTTTGTTGATAATAATAATAACAATACCAACCTTTATTCATAAAATAATACAGGTAAAAACTATGAACAATCAAATTAACTTATAAATAGATCCACCTTTAGACTAGCTACTTACGACTGAATGTTACATAATTTCTCGAAAAGGTACATACTTGTGGCGAGTATTTTAAGCTAACAATTCAAAGTAATAATAAATGTTTATTTACTAAACCCCAATTCCCCCATCATCATTACTACCCTTTTTTTAATTTTATGTTATTACTGTTTTTGTTATATGTTCTTAGATTATTATTTTCTAGGTTAGTTTAAGGTACAATTTTAAGTTCAAGTGGAAGTTCTCGGTCCCAGGTAATAACAACTCCTCTGACATTTTGCCAATCTGACCATAGGTACTGAGATAGAGTTCCAACCATACCCAGTGCCTCTATTATGAGATATAATATTATACATCTCAATATTATTCTTCAAGTGCACCAGCACCGAGTAACAGAATAGTTGTCGGTCGTCGAATACCCCGGCTAGCTTATATAGTGGATCAGAAGAATTGGTGATCCCTTTCCTATGCATTGCTCTTAGTATCCACTTTTGTTGAACTTCAATTTTTTTTAAAACATTATTATAAGCACCCCCCATGCAATGATGTCATAACGCAGTTGTGACTCTACGAGTGAATGATATATAATTTTTATTTGTTTTAATTCAAACATACTAGTAAGATATTCAATCTTTATGATCAGCCCACTAAGCTTCGGTACCAAGCTTACGACATGAGCTTCTCAATTCAGGAACGAGTCAAATATCACACCTAAGTATTTATATTCGTACGTACAAGCGATTACGATGTTGTTATTTTCATCGGCCACTGTGAAGGGTGAGTTCTCTAGCAGACTACGAGCGTCTACGGCAAGTGGAATATGTTTTGTTTTTGAAAAATATTTTGTTAGTAAACGTATTTCCATCCAATTATTGATCTTTACAAAGTCAAGTTCCGCTAATTTCTTGAGATCTCTCCAATTTTCACCTGAATGAAAATTGCTATATCGTCAGCGAAACTGATGATGTGACCCCTGAATGTCAGAGACAATAAGTCATTTACGTAAAATGAGAACAACAGTGGTCCCAGAACCGTAACCTAGGGGACAACACACTCAATGTCACACATATACTGCCATTACACTTACCATCTGTTTTCTATCACTGAGGTACCTCCGCAATAGTTGAGTGACCGTCTCAAAACTAAGGTTCACCAATAATCTGATTAAGATATGATATACTGTGTCGAACGCCTTCGCCAAATCACCAAATTCTCAATGAAATTATATACTACAGATCTTTTCAGTTAAGTCAGTGATAGCGTCCTGTCTAGACATATTTTCCCTGAATCCATATTGATGGACAGACAAAATTTTATGCTCTTTCACAAATGCCAACAATCTATTTTCGATAACCCTTTCCACAATCTTAGCCAAAACAGAGATTAACGAGATAGGTCTGTAGTTGTCGCATTTATCTATTTATCCGCCCTTATGAATTTGGATAATCACCGTTATTTCAGTTCAGTAGGGAAAACACCCGATTTTGAAATCATGTTGACTATATGGGTGACTCGAGCCACCAACTGAGATATTCCAACCTTCAGAACCACAGCAGTTATACCGTCCACCCCAAAATTTTTTTTATTTCTTAAATTGGTTATTATATTATATATTTCTTCGTGATTAGAAGGTATGTTTTGCAACTGTTCACTCCACTCGCGATTTGGGGAATTCGGGTATTCTTTAACCTTCTTGAATTTATTACGTATTTCGTGCGTCAAAGTTTTGCCAATACTCGTAGAAAAGTCACTTAAGGACTGATCAACCTCCGTAGCATTTTTCTGTGTCTTTTTCAAGTGGAAGGTTACATACTACTGATATTCTATACTACAAATAGCTCTAAAAACCAGCTTTCATTCAAGGGCGATCATGTATTTCTGGGAATAAGTTGACTAGGGGTGACTGATTCATATCTAGTCAGTCATTATATATATTCTTGAAATTTTTATATCTGTTAATTTCGAGGGCTTCAAGGTAATTCAATTTCTGGCCTCTACTCTCTGTATGTAAAACATGAAAATCAATCAAATGAGTGGTTGCAATCTAAAAGGTGATTTGTATAATAGGAATCTGCTTTTTTATTATTGAAACTACGTTTATGTTCCGATATTCTAGTTGTGAAATTTCTACCGGCACGGCCAATATAAAACTTATCGCAGTCTGGACAATTTAAACCATATACTCCGGATTTATTTTCTTTTTTATTTTGTGTTGTGTAATTTTAAATATGCCCACCTAGACATTCATAAGATCCATTCGGTTTTCTGACCGTGGATATACTCGTTCAATGGCTAAGAAACAACTCAGATTAGCCATTTAATTTGTTAATCTGTTAATTTATTGGCCTTGCATTATTAGAGGAGGTTCTCCAGAGAGGACCTTTCTAGAAAACTAGTTGCTTGCGTCCCGCTCGCGTTGAAGCTTACCAGGTTCAACTCACCCCACTCAGATATCCTCTGTATGTCAGAGTTTAAGTTATTAATTCATTGACGTCTCCGACGATGAGATTCCGCAGCTGTAATCGGCCGCAGACTACTGAAAGAGGAAACCAGGGTACAATCGTCTGCAAAACCGGAGATCTTGTTTTCTGTAGATGACAGAATATTGTTTATCTGCAAAAGAAACAAGGTTCGCGAAAGAATGGATCCCTGAGGTACTCCTGCTCGCATCTGGGAACAATTAGATGTTATACCGTCGACCACATATTGTATTGATCTATTTGAAAGAAAGCTAGTTATCCCACCCCCGCAATTTTAAGGGAGGCCCATACGCAGTAAGTTTATTCAACAAGGCTGCATGCTAAGCCCTTTCGAAGGCTTTAGAGATGTCGAGGACTATTGCTCTAGATTCCCTATGCTTTTCTATTGTTGATGTACAACCACGAGTGACGTAGGCGAGCAGATCTCCTGTCGATCTTTGCCTGCGAAAACCATACTGACGGTCATTAATAATTCCCTGAAACTCAAGATATTTGATGAGTTCATCATTTATGACTCTCTTCATCACTTTGGACATAATGGGAAGAAGTGCAACAGGGCGGTAATTTTGGGGTAAGGACTTCTCTCCCTTCTTTGGGATCGGTTGAATTCTCGCTATTTTCCAGCTGCTTGGAGAAGTCTGGCTTTCATAAGAAATCTAAAACAGGACGATTAGCAGTATTTCGTCTAGACCAACTGCCTTCTTGCAGTTCAGCTGCTCGAGAGTCCGTCTCATGCTGCGTAATCTGAACTTGATTTCTGGCATGGAAGAATTTGTAGGTGGAATGTTCGGTGGTATTGCGTTAGATGAATCCAGCACAGAATTCTTTGAGAACAAGAGATCGGCTTTCTCTCTCTTAGATGCTGTACTTCCGTATTCTCTAACAAGAGGCAGAAACGCAGATTTGCAGAAATTGGCACTGACTGTCTTCGCCATAGACCAGAATTGGCGGGATGTAGGAGTGAGTTCATGAATACTATAAACAGATTGACAGGTTTGGGAGCCAGGGTGGCGGAGCATTTCTGCCAGAAAACACATCAGTTCAGTCCATTTTTCTCACATTTGTGAGCTTTGTTTCAGCAAGTATTATATTTGTGGGAGTAGAAATGCTTCAGCCAAGAGCTTTTCTGATACCTCTATTTTTGTAATTTTTCGATACTTTCTATAGTTTCTATACTTTTTCTCATTTTCGAGAAATATATGAAAATATTATAATCTATAATTGAACGCATGAAGCTTTTGTATAGTAACAAAAGTGATTCGGTGTAGGCACACTATGTGTCACATAGAGATTGAAGTAGAAGGCTTTTGAGCTTTTGTTTGAAATTAGGTTAATCTAAGAAGTGAACGAGAATTCGAAATCAAATGTAATACCGAGAAAGCTAGTCTATTCGGAAGATTTTACGATAACATCATCAACTAGGATTTCGGTGGTTCCAAGCTTGACATTCTAATTGTTTAAGAGGAGGAATTAAGTTTTGTATTTTGACAGTGTCAGTACAATCATACTCAGGTTACTTCTAATAACTGCTGAAGCTTCATTCAATTTCTCCAAGCTAGTGAAGTAGAGAGGAATATCTTCAGCAAAAAACAATGATTTGACATTCAACGAGATGCTATATACAACAACTTCGATAACAGAATTTTTAAAAACTAGGGATTATAATTCATGTTTTCACTGAAATTACAGACGACGATCAGAGTCATCTCCCATAGTTTCATGATGCAATCTTATATCGTAGGAATAAAATTTGAGATGCTTCACTAGTCTGTAGACAACATTGGTACTTGATACGCCAGTTTGGTAGGATAATTTCCTAATGGACTGAGTTCTCCATGTTTAGCTGACCCTATAACGTCACTTCAACTCCATTTCTCACAAAACGTCCAACTTCATGTTTCCTTTTGAGCAACTGATATTTTGCAAATAATGTGACACGATTTCTATTTTTCGTCCAATTAAGTACACCCTTTCGAGTAACTCTCGTAAGTATCGAATAACAATGACGAAGTTGTCATAGGAAGATCAGATTGTATGATGAGAATAACGAAATATTGCTTTAGGAAAATATAGATGTAGAACATGAGTAAATAATCAATGCCCATAGCAAAATTCTTATCACTGTTTCAAATAACCAGCGGATTTTCTTAGAATTGGTGTCTTCTTCACCATGTGTCAGCAGTTTCTGGTTCGAGTGACAATCGAATTAAGGAATACCGCCGAATTAATCTGAACCAATGGACCTAACATAACCAGCTTCCTAAAGAAATAAATACCTCGGTAGGAACACCAAGTATAAACCTCAATTTTAACCAAATTCATTTAAAACATCAAGAACACTTTCCAAATAGGTGTCACATGATACTGTCTGTGATTGAAATTCGTATATTTGGATATGATGAGGTTAGGGACATGAATCTCTATACTTTTTATCAACATGCCATAATGACTTTTTCGAAACAGACATCAATAATTACTGCCATTTATTCAAAATACATCGGGTTCACACTGTATCGCAAAATCAACTCGAAATAGTTATCTGATTGTATAGATAACCGGAATATCTTCCAAATGTTGAAACACCCTGTATAATTAACAGGGCCAAAGCTATTTATTTATATGTATATTAATGTTTAATTCGAATAATTAGAAATCGTAGAACTAGAGCAATACTCATCGCTTTTATTCACTACTATTCACAGTAAACAGTCGTAGTTGAGCGTTTCTCTAAGTGTACAAACAAGTGATTAGAGAACTGGATACTAAGGAATCCTCCAGAGGTACTATATAGGTTAAATTAATTATGGAATAGATTAGAAGGGATTAGATTACATCAAAAGCATTAACAAGCGTTCCAAAGATACAGTCACCCATTTATTAACCAAATCGATCCTACTTTGATCCTGATTTAATTGAATAGTTTCGTACATAATACAATTCCGAATTCTTAACTGTGGCATATTAATAATTTAACATACATAGATAAACGCATGAACTATTCAGAAAATTACCTTTAGGTCCAATACAGAATCATTGATTGTCAAAAATTAATTACTGTAGTTATAACGGAATGAAGAGTGTGTGCGTATGACTATACAGACTGTCCCATTTTCGCTTTAATAGTATAAATACAAAACCCCTCAATTCTAGAGGAAAACTCGTTGATCAAACCAGATCGCAGCAATCTTCTTTTGTTTTCGAGATTTCTATATCTTCCGCGATTTAGGCAGTTACTAATATTTCGGTTGCTCCCAAAATTAAGTAAAAATTATTTCGACTTGTAGGAACATTTTTTATGTTAGAACACTTTCGAAAATAATTTTTGGTGAATGGTTTTCGTTTGAACCGGGCAGAGAAGAAGATACGCAGCAAAAAATGGGGGCTCAAAGCTCTCGCGAGTATTCTTACCGAATGGGGAAGGGTTGGAGGAAGGTCCGTGCCAAATTTAAAGCCCCTAGCCGGAATGACAGATACTTGAAGACTTTTCGAAAACTTTCGCCGAAACGTCGTCGAGAGCGAACGGCAAGATTTCTTCGGAATCGGAAATTTCGGTCTTTCGGTAGGCGAATTGGAACGATAGATCGAGCGAAAATTCCGAAAAAAAAACAAAAGAGCGATAATAAAAAAGGTCTCCGATTTTTCACGAAAGGAGGAGATAATTTCGTCGGAATTTTATGTCTATACAAATTTTTCCATCGCGTTCGATCATTTCAAGACCTGGACAATGAGCAAGCCTCGAGTTTCGCCTATTGCGCCGCAATACCTTCATCCTCGTATAACTCTGGGAAAACTGGAAAATATTCGATTGAACGAAGGCTGTCGGCGAACTTTTGCAAAATTTCGTTCCATTCTCCTCATTCCGAGAATCTCTGACGGCCAGAAATTGATGAACATCGAGCTGTCAAAATAAGTCCTAATCACACGAGGTTACCGGTAGAAAGTATTCGGGTGTCGAACGATTCCTATATATATCGAGATCCGATCCGCGAAAAGAAACCGTTACCCTACGACTTAATTTTCGAATTTGAGGCAATTTTTGAAAACCAGATTTTCGAGAAAAAGATCGATAACACGGGGGAGGATCCAGTAATATCTCCTTTCGCCCCAATAATCGCTATTCAAGCTCGGGAGTAAGTTTCACCAACGTGTAAAATTTAATTCTCTCTCTTCTGAATGAAAATAATGAATTGGAAATAGTTAGTAACATTCAGTTTCATCAACATAGTTTCTGTACTATCGCCATCTAGAATATAGTGCTCTCTCTCTTCTGAATGACAATATGAGACGGAATGAAATATACTCATTTCACTTAGTCTTATATTCGATCGTTCAAAATGAATAGTTTCAAATTCTATTTGAATGAAAAGGTTGACCAGACATGAAATACACTTTTGAAGGTAAGTGAACGTAGTTTGATGTTCATTTTAGCCATGTTTATGTATATTTTGTTCAAGGAAATAAATGACAATTTTTCAAAATTCATAAATTCAATATTTGGAGGTTATTCTAACCTAAATAATGTGATTCAAACGGAATATTATAATAAAAAGAAGTTAAGTAGACTAACAATAATGATTGAAAGGTGAGTGAATGAAATTTGAGGTTTATTTATGTATTTTAATGTGTACTTTCTTCAGCATGCTTAAGAATTGTACTCAGAATTTACATATTTCATTGTTCTTTCATGGTTTTTTTTAACCTCTATGCATTGATTTCCTGGAAATATGCGATTGAGACTGTAATGTTGGCTTGTGTATCATTGTAAGCAATGATACAATGTGTGACGTATCCAGAAAATAAAGTATACTCGTGAAATTATGATCAATGATACTGAATTTCGAATTTCAGTATAGGAAGCTAGCTATTGATTAACTAATAGAAAATTTGAGATCAAATCAAATTATACAGAAAAATCTATGAATGTAACACTGTGCACTAAAAGTGGACTATGAACGAGACGATGAAGCATTCCTCGTTCGTTTCATTTCCATAAATTCCAACAAGTGTGCCTTAGTAAATGGTGGAGCGTTTTAAACTCAATTTTGAACATCAAACAAATGTTCTCGATTTTATCGCAACTCTCATTAGAATGAAACCAACTTCGAATCAAACATGAAAGCACGAAATCCCAGACCTTGAAACTTGAAAACGCATCTGGCATAGGATTCAATTACAAGCCGAGAAAAACATTACCCTAGAAAATAGCTCCCGTCTCTATACAGTCTCATCGAGGGTGAACAAACCATATTAGATAACTTCATGAAGGGGATTACTTCTATCGGGAAATGCTAAAAGTTCATTCAATTCTAAGAAGGATGTAGCCTTGTAACGTTAACGTCCCTAACAGATCTTTCACAACATTCAGAATAAGTATGAACTAATCTTCTCAATTATTTTCAGTGCTCGAAAATTGTTGAATATTTCCACAAATGTACTCCTTCGAGGTATTTCGTAAATAATATGTCAAACTGGGGAGTTTTTTTAATCATAAAAATATAAGGAAGTAATCCCCATTTTAGACCCTGCAAAAATGAAATGAACACCTTGAATTTCTTTGATATTATTTATCAAGATTTAGTAAGAAATGGATAATCAAGTGTTAATACCCTATAAAAAATTTGTTTATGTTTGTATTTCATTCTGGGTTAAGGAAATTTGAAATAATACGATTGAGACGATCAGGAATGATTCAACTGAATCAGGTTAAACGGTGACTTCAAGAAGTTTGGACACAAAGGAAAATAGCTGAGTGTAGATGAAATCTGGTAATGTATAATAGCTTTTTGTACAGAAAGAAGAGGACGGTAGAGGACGACAAAGAGATGCAATCTCCGACCTTCCCATCTCGCCTGAGCACTACTTCAAATGACAATATCTGCGCAAATATATGAAAAAAGATTTATGTTACTCAGTTTACGCAAAATTCATAATAATCATAATCAATTACACATGTCTACAAAAAGATTTTTCTGGTGCAGCTCTCTTTGTGTCTATTGTTGATGAAGTAGATAATGCACAATATATTGCCATACGTTATTTTAACCCATTTGATTCCACAAAGTTTTATTTAAATCCAAAGATGCTGTTAAATTAAAATTTTTCGTAAACCGCTTGGGATATTGAGATGAAATTTCGGGGGTGTCGAAAACCTTTAAAGAGGCATAATTTTCAGTACGAAACAATATTTTGGACTCACCAGTGGCGCGCGTATGGGCACAACGCAGGTTAGGTTAGTAGTAGAACACTACTGATTTTTTCGAAAAAAAATATTTTTGAATTTCACACTAATTTTCCAAGTAAAAAGGTCTCCTGAATTGTTTACGACACCAAGTTTTTGAGTAAAAAAATGTTGAGAAGAATTAGAAAAAAAGTCCATAGATTTCTTTTTACATGTTTACATGTTGTCTTCGATTAAAAGAATCATCGTAATGTATTTCTTTTTATTATCAAATAACATATGTTTGAAAATAAAATGTTTAATTAGAGGGCGAAATAAAAATAAGCTTCCAGCTCAGATGCAAGATTCCAGTCTTCCCCTCATTGATTGGCGAACGCTTTCAGAAACGCCAGGATCTGTTCCTATCGAGTTGCACCCAACGATGATTCATTTTTCTTAAGTCCTCAATATTTACCACGGAGATAGTGTAAGCCAAAGACTTTAAATTACCCCACAGGAAGAAATCGGGGGGGTTTAAATCTGGGGACCGTGCAGGCCAGGTCCTGCTCGACTCTCGAGTTGTGAAGTCACGAGCAAGCAAACTAAAATAGGCAGGTGCACCATGGTGCATAAACCACATCGGTTGTCTTATAGCCAAAGGTACATTTTTTTACTCAAAAACTGGGAGTTATACAAAAAAATGTCAAGGGAAGAAACTAATTTAAAAATTCGAAAATATTTGTTTTTCGAACAAATTAGCGTACTAGTTTTTATCTTTGAGATTAACCTGCGTTGTGACCATACGCGTGCCACTGGTGAGTCCAAAATATTGTTTCGTACTGAAAATTATGCTTCCTGGAAAGTTTCCGAAGCCTCGTAAATTTTATCTCAATATCTCAAACGGTTCACGCAAAATTAAAATTTAACTCTTTCAACTAAACACACTGTAAATCGGTTACGAAGTATTTGCGGACCTATATTTATATGAACTTTTTTCATGAAATGACTTCAACAATCTTCTACTTAAATATTGCCGTGTATTTTGTAAATACCCTGTATTTCAGAACAGTTTCGTCCTAAGCATAAAGTGACATAACATTTGACACATCCCCAACGTGCTTGGAAATGACAATTTTTACACCGTAATTTTTCGATTTTTACTGAAAAACGACCGCCTTCTTCTTTGGTGTAGATCTAAAAGGAGCCTGGAGTGTGATGATCTAGGAAATCTCCGTAGAAAATGACGGGAAATTCCCAGAACAAAAGCTAACAAATCAACTTCATCTTCACAAACGACTGTAAGAATTTTCCAAGCATTGGCAGCTACGTTGACCATATGTGTGAAGAGAGATCTTCTCCATTTTTTCTCCGAATAGATATTCTGCAGTTGTTAACACTTTGATCCAGGACCCCTATGAAAGTATTATATTTGGAAAAGAGAGAAGGCTTTGAAACATCATTCTTTCGCTTTCTAATTGAAGATTAATTTTTAAATATGCCAGTGGTTCGACCGAATCGTAATTTATTGATTAATTGTTCCTATAGTCACAATATTGGTG
Organism: Cryptolaemus montrouzieri; assembly: GCA_013387265.2. Classification (NCBI taxonomy): domain Eukaryota; kingdom Metazoa; phylum Arthropoda; class Insecta; order Coleoptera; family Coccinellidae; genus Cryptolaemus; species Cryptolaemus montrouzieri. Next base: position 31,816,327 of record JABFTP020000144.1, on the reverse strand, counting down.
ACGAACAACAATTCATTCATTGAGTCATGAATGTATTGAAAAAACCAAAGTTCTGTTTTTTCATTTGAGGAACTGATAACGAGCACTTCTAGAGGCGATTACCCCTCATGGTCTTTGTTGCCTTATAACCTTTCTTTCTTTCTCTCAGTGCTATCAAAAGGTCAGGGCTGATAAAATAATTATCAAAAAATATATTGTGATCTGACGGATCCGATACTAATTCTAATAATTCCAGAACGACCCTTTGATAAGATAAACTGTTTATACATTTTCCTCGCTAACAGTAGATAGTTTTGCATCACAGTAGGTTTCAAATTTGTGACAATATCCAGTGGAGATGCACATCATCGAATCTTCGAAGCCAAATCGCTCAGGTTTCCCTCTAGAAAACTGTTTTGAAGAGGGATGACAAAATTATTTGATCATAGCTTCATCTATAGACAACTGAGAATAAAAAATTCCCCATTGTTGAAACCTTTCATCCAGGATTTCCATATGAGGTCTAAGTTTATACATTTTGTCATTCCTATCAAGTTTTGAGTTATCATCAACATGCAAGAATTGTTTTATTTCCCAAAAGCGATATTTTGACATAGCTTTGGACAATAATGCTGAAGACAGATCCTTATGATGACTCCAAAACAAACGATCCCTAAGTAGTCTGTGGTATCCACTGATGAGTAATATTCCGACAAAAATCTTGATATCTTGTGCAGTAACATAAAACAAATGATAGTTTTTCTGAGTTGCGTATAATTGTGATTGTTTAAGTTTTAAAATATCTTCATTCATCAGCTCCTCAAACATCTTTACCGAAGTTTCCTTTTTCAATTGTGTTCAGATCTCAAGACGGTTGATATAACCATGTGTTTCATTCATAGTAAGTTCAATTGTATCCTTAGTACAAATTGGTAAAACTTTACGAGTTGTTTCATTTTTTTTGGATGAATAACATTCAAAGTTTTTGTTTTGTTTCATCGATAACTGTTTTGTGTGAATGACAGTTGAATAAGGCAGACATCAAAATAATTGAAAAGAACCGGTATTTTTTATCTGAATTTATTTCAATTGTTTTATCAATCTGTCTTCTTGGGAATTTTCGAGTTTCAACTTTGGATAATTTTCATTATCTGGACGGTAAAATTAAGACATTTTTGAATTTCAACCACATTTCCAAGAATTCAGCCCTGTTTTTCATGGGTGATAAGTTCACAGCTTTTCATCAACATAATGCTATATATTTTTTACATTTGTTACTATTGATGTATATAACTTCATACTCCTTTCTTTTTGAGTTGAGGTTATTATTTAAATGAAATAATACAAATCACGAGGTTACTCATCACTTTTGTCACGAAAACTCCTCTGCAGTTTGCGATTAACGTTTAATAATTTCGATTAGTATTATTGGTTTGATGAATGGTGAAAGAGTTAAATAACATACTTATGTATTCTCTCTTAATTTATTTCTCTCAATTATTTTCTGTTGAGTTTCTATTATTTTTTGTTGAATGTTCGTTATATAAGTTTGGGCCGTATGTATCAACGCCTTGCAAGTACTCATTTCGAGTATCATCTATTAATGTGTTTCTTGCTTTGATAACAACAAAATGAAGCCTGAAAACAGATGGGGACCAACTCAAACTTCAAAATGCAAAATATGCAAAGTATGAGAAAGCAGTAAGTTCTTTTGATACAAAATTCTGAGATCTCATTTAAGATTCATTAATTTAAGTAACTATATATCGAAGCACTTATTCAACAACTTTATCAGAAATATATGTCAATATAACATATTATACGATATATGTCGCTGTGTATTCTTAACACATCAAATACTTCATTCAACCTTCCGAGGAGAATTGAATATCCTTCCTCAAGCGGGCTGGTACTCCGATATACTCATCATGATATCGTCAATCAGGGCCACAAAACTAGTGATACAATTTAGTCGAATGCCACACACATTAGGTCAATTTCAAAACAGAACATATAAGATATGGTCGAACAGAAGAAGATTTAATAAGAAATACAGCTTTCTTTTCGGTAGATTTGTGATATCCTTCATAGCCTTAAGAATTCCAAAAATTGCCAAAAAAATATTTTTCGATAATAAAAGGAAAGCTAAGGAAATAAATGTTGAAAAATAAAGGTTGTAGTTCTATAGATTCAAATTTGGACTTATTTATTTTACTGTACGTCAGAATGCAGCCCAGAGTATACCAAAAAGATTTTGGAAAAGTGAAAGAATTTGAAAACTTTTTGACATATATCAATTTTCCGAAAAAATTATGTTTCCGACTACCCTTTGACACTGAATCAGATTTAGAGTATCTTTTCCTCTAAGGAATTGTATCGAAGAGGATAGTAAAAAAGAGTGGAACAATTCCATTAATTCAATTTAATCACATTTCTGTCGGGTACGTTTTCCTTAAATATTTTATCCAATTTTCTTTTCTCGATAATGCTGTTACAGAAATTCATTACTGACATTTTTACACGAATTTCATGAAAATATATCTTCCTTCGGCTTTCCAGCAATCGATTTTCATAACAGCCACTACCGAGAAAGGAAATTTGAAATAAATATTAAAGGAAAACTGACTGAAAGTAATTTGATAATTTTAAACTCAATTTCGTTCAACGAGATAGTATAATTCCTTGAAGAAAAAGAATGATTCTTGATTTGTTTCCCCAGGACTACCTTTTTATATGAATCATTGACATTTAATGAAATCGTCACAATTCTTGTTTACCGTGACAGTACAGGAATAAATCAGTTCAAATTTGTTTCTCTAAGATTACCTGTCGAGTGTGACTGCAGACTTTTGGAAACATCTTCTTTTCTTAAACTGATAATTCAACGAAACGTTACACTTAAAACACTTTACAACACTTTATTCCAAAACTCGCGTTTCGGCAACTAAGTTGACATTATCAGGAGATGATTGTATACTAGTACACTACATTGTACTATCATCTTTGATGATGCTAAGCTAGTTGGCGGAACGCGGTTGAAATTGAAAATAAAGTTTTGGTAAAGTGTATTAAGTGTGATGCAAAGGCATCACACTAGCAGCAAGTAGCAAGCTTCTGAAGTTAATATGCAACAAATACATCGGAAACAAAAAGAAACTCGATTTTCAAGGAAAATTAATGGTATGAAATGAAATAATTGAATCGATACTTTTTGTTGACACCTACAACCTACGAGTTTTACTTCTATTTATCAGAGAAAAGCATTTTTTTAAAATTATGTCGTCCTCCAATTTGGTCACATTTTCATTATTTAATTCAGATATCAATGAATCTATCATTATCATAGTCACAATGTCTTAACAGACATGTTGTGAACTCGTAAAAAGCCGGAGCTGGAACGCTGCCGATACGAAGGATATCAATTGTTTTCGAAATTGTAGCACGCCCTCTTTCGCGATTTCGAGTTAGTTCGGTGGCTTTTGTGACGCTCACATCCATCAACTGTTTCGTTGCATCCACCCAGCGTGTAGGGGAACGTGCACGACGTCGCCCACTCGGATCATGACTCTGGACAACAAGTTTCTTCATATTATCGCTTCTATGAATGTGACATACAATGGAGGAGAGCCGCTTTGGATTACCAAGTTTATTTAAAATCGAAACATTAGTTCGATGGCGGTATAAGGAATTCTCAACATTCTCCTCCAAGTCAACATTTCAAATACATCAATCTGAGCGCAATCTACCATTTTAATAGTCCAAGTTTCAGACGCATATAGGAATTCAGAACAAATGAGAGTCTGAACTAACAACATTTTGGTGCTTTTAGTGATATTATTGTCACGCCATATTTTATTGCTGTATACACTAGAATTTTCGATCAAAGAACCGAGATACACAAAACTTTGAACTACTTGGCAACGGCCAACAGACTTCATTTCAGGATAGTTGTTATGTTCTCAGTCTGCGATCATAACCTTGGTTTTATTATAGTTAATACTAAGACCATACGCTGCACTATGCTGTTCTAGGTTACTCAGCAAAGCTAACAATTCTTCCTGAGGAGCCGCAATAAGGTTAGAATCGTCAGCAAACCTTAAATTAGAAATCTTGCTACCACCAATAGTAATGCCGCCATGCCAGTTGTCCAGTACATGTCTCATTACAAACTCGGAGTAGATGTTAAATAACATTGGAGATAATACGCATAGAACGCAGGATTTCCCACAGCTTAGGCCACTTGACGTTATCAAAAGCCTTGGAGTAGTATAAAAAGCAGATATAAACGGGAAAGTAATGTTCCCTGGCTTTCTCAATGATCTGTCTCAAGTTCAAGATCTGTTCGCGCGTACCACTTCCTTTAACGAAGCCTGCCTGCACCGGAGAAATTTGCCAGCCAATAAAACTCTAACCTAACCCAACGAGACTGTACAATATATAGTAGCACCTTACTTGAATAACAGGCCAACGAGAGTAAACGATAATTGTCTGGGTTTGTAGGAGAACCTTTTTTATGGAGTGGAACAAAAATAGACGAGCACCATTCATCTGGCCAAACACCGGAGGACCAGACTTTATTACAAATACTATGTAAAAGAGAGATGCCGTCATTGCCGAAGCATTTTGAAGTTTCGGCAGAAATGCCCGTAGCATTGCCCGTCTTTAGTTTTTTCAGGGCATGTTCCTCTCCTGAAAAAAGAATATTAGGCTCATGTTCATAATTCAACATAGGAGGAATTCTTGACCACCCAAGTTCCGGGTTTAAAGTCCCTAGTATTATGATCTTTAAAAACATCTCTTCCGGCAGATTAGTATTGGCATGGGTCTGTATCTTATTACAGAGGTCTTGTGGATAGAAGTTTTTATCTCGCCGGCAAAGTTATCGAATTTCTTGCGAGAGCTGTCTATATGTATTATGTTTTGTATCAGAATCCAGACCCGAAAGCTTAAGGCTTCTGCTTGCCACAATAACAGAAAATGAATGGGTGAAATCCATGATTGTTTTTGTTGTATGCTGCGCTTTGGTTGAGATATTTGAGCAGCTTGTGAAAGTGCACTTTTAAATGACAACCACATATTATTAGAACTGGAATGATATATATAGAAGCATCTTGAGAAAGTCTAGAATCTAACGAAAACATAAAACCCATGAAAAAGACTTCTGAAATGAATAAATATATAATGTGTTGTTAAAATAAAATAACAAATAATGGAACAACTACAAAACGGTAAGTGCCTAAACTATGTCACATATCAAAAGAAAATTTCCCAATTTAAATGTTTCTGAATAAAGAGTTACAAATCAAAAACGATATATTGAATATAAAAATCTAAATCAGAAAAATCAATTAAGGACAACATTCAAGAAGAAGAAAATTTAAATACTGAAATTTCAGATGAAAATCCAGTTTCATTCAAGGTAAAAATCAAAAACAAATTTGTGAAAATCCATGTGACAACAATGATGAAAGAGATCAAATGAATTTATCTGAAATTATTAACTCAACTATAAGACCTGAACTTCATAAAATTCATTATTCAAAGAAAATTCCTGATTGCATAAATAAGCTTAATGAAAATGTTCTTCCACAGCAGCTTGATGATGTAGTAAATATTTATTCATTTCATCTGATTATATACTGTTCAGCTATTATAGTAGTGAAATATTGTGGGTAAAAATTACTGAATTAAGAATCTAATTATAATACTAGGAGAAAACTTATATCGCAGAAAAGATTAAATTGTAAAACGTCTTGTATTCGTTGTGATTTAGGAAAATTGACACAATATTACAAAGATAATCTATCGAGACACTTATTACACATACAGAAAAATATTCCTCGAAACTGAATTTCATAATCACAATGAGACAAATAATGGACAATTCATGGAATATATTGACACATTAAAACTGAAACTTTCAGTTGACTTAGACTACTTGAATATAAAATCAATTTAAATAGAAAATTTGAAAATAAGATATTCAAATATAATGAAAAATAATCTTACAAACTTGTCAGGTCCAAATGAACTTATTGCTGAATATAGAGTTCCTAAAATTGATGTTCTAATTGATTATTGGTCTTTACTTTGGGCATTTCCAAGGCAAACTTAATACAAGTAGGATTATTAATGAAAAGTCTCGATTTTTAAAAATAGAATACATGCAATTTAAAAAATTTCCTGAGAAGATATAACATCAGTTATTGAAAAAAATTGGAAATCACAAGGTGTTAATGGTATTCAAAACTTAACAGAATGTTTTTCATTCATACTCAAGATATTTTTAACACAAGGAATTACTTATTTCAAACCAAAAAGTAATAATTTATTTATTTATTGATTCATTTTCTTTCTTTATTTATTTATTGTTACAGAACATAGAAACCCTACAAGGTAGACCCAACTACCGGGGTTCAAAAAAATGTTAACAGAAGAATAAACAGAAGTGAAAATGTTAAGAATTCAGGAGAAAAAAATACGCACTTAAGACTACAGAATCAAGCAAAATTTCATGAAAACTAAAAACTACTACAATAAGCATGATTCAAATCGAATGAGATTTGCAATGAAATTTTCTTGAAAGAAAAGAGGTTCATGAAAAATATCTATACTGGCAATATGCCAATTTTACAGACGCATAATTTGCAAGAAAACAGAATGAAAAAATAAACATTGAAAGTGAGATAATTAACAAGCGGAAAACTAAAAGAATGATTTAAAATTCGATAAAGAAATACTGTGTCGAAAAGGACTCTCCTCTGCTCCAGGCTTATAATTTTGTGATGACGTAAACTTAATTGATAATCATGGTTAGGACTGAAAAATCTAAAGTTGAAACTTTTGGCAAACTTTCTCCGGACTCGTTCAATTCTGTCAATAAATTTGTAATAGTGAGGGGACCAAGCAAGTACAGCATATTCCAAATTACTCACCAACGAGAAATATAGCATTTTTAAAGACCTTGGATCACTGAAAGTTTTAGTAATTCTTAGAACGAAACCCAACATTTTGAAATCCTTAGAAACTATATGATCAATATGATATTCAAAGGACAACTTAGAATCAAGATATATACCAAGATCCTTAATTTGGTTTACCGTCCGAATTACAAGCCCATCAACAAATAAATAGCATCGAAGACAATGAGATTCTTTGTAAACCTTATATGCTTACACTTATCAATATTTAATTCAAAATACCTACTTTGACAAAAAGAGAAAAGTCTGTCAAGATCACTCTGAAACCGCAAAATATCATCATAGGATCGAATAGCACTGTATACTCTAAGATCGTCGGCATATAAATCATGTTTTGTATAAAGAAAACATTCCGAAATATCATTAATGTCAATTGAAAATGAAAGGGGACCCAGATGTGACCCTTGAGGAACACCAGAGGTGACACGAACGAAACCGTAATGAGTGCCATTGACTGAAACATACTGCAGTCTATCCGACAGATACGATTCTATCCATTTCATTGAGGACCCCACCACACTAAAGTCCTCTAGAACCCACAACAAAGTTGCATGATGTACCTTATCAAAAGTCTTACCCATGTCTGAGTAGACGGCATCAACTTGAATACCATCATCAAAACTGCTACTTATGAAATGAACGTAAGGAGTTAAATTGGTTAACACCGACCTACCTTTGAAAAACCCATGTTGAGATTGAATCAACTTGGAACCATTGGAAACATAATACCAATAAAGAACAATTACCTGCAACGATGTATAAAACTGCATGATTCACTCAAAAAGCTATACACATTTAGAAAATTATACTATTTTTTTCGAACACCGAAAAGAGTATAGGAAAAAGCATCTTGCTATTAGAGATCAATTTGTAATTGATTCTGTTGCTTTAAATTGAGCTTATATAAAGAAGTGAAATATTCATACAGTTTTCATTGAATACCAAAAGCTTTCGATTTTTCTCCTCATTCATGGTTTCAAGAAATTACGGGAGTTTATAAAATTGATAAGACATTTCATATATTTCTTCAATTTGTTATGAAAATTGGAGAACCTATCTTCATTTGAATATTTTTGATCGAACGTTAACATCCGAGGTCATTCCAATCAGAAGATACATTTTTCAAGCAGTTTTTCAGAGTGCTCTTGGTTTTGTTTTTTCTTGAATCCATTAGCTCATGAATTATATGCTCCAATTTTGGCTTTACTGAAGAAGTCCATTTGCTGAATTTGAGTTCTCGTTTAAATTATTTCGACGATATTTAATTAAATGCTGGAACTAGATCTCTTCTAAAAAGTCTACTTCAGGTAACCTTGAACTTTTCAAGAGATATTCATATGGAATTTGGGCTTCCTTAATGTCAAAATCTTCCTATTGAGAAGGAAAGATCATACAAAGTATATTATGATACATACAGGGTGTTCCTACGAAAATCTAATCTAACCTAACTCGGAAGAAGGCAGTGTGTACCGAAAACTCTGAAGCAGGTCAAGGGCTAACACATCTTCAGAAAGGTCTTTTGATTCCATAACTTTTTCAAGTTAAATTTTCGATACAGAGTATTCCAACTATAAACAGATAATATCATACTGTATGGGGCAACTAAAACGAAAAAGACTCAATAACTGCTAAACTATTCGTTTCTGGACAAATAGCAGAAACAGGTCAATTTTCGTCTGAAGGGGGACATCTTTCAACACACGGTTATTTTATTTTGCATCAACCTTCTAAGTACGGGTGCACAAAACTCAATTTTTTGAATAGGTAAGATAGATCGAGTAATACCTCGTTGTAAAGCTCTTTAGATTCTTAACACAAATGTGTAATAATTTTTGAGGTTTGACATATTTGGAAGAAGAGACAGGCTGGTTCGTTAAAAGACGAGTTATTTTCAGTGATTGCAAAATCTGTCGATTTGGAATGAACATTAACGGAAATACTGTTGTATTTTGAGAAAAAATATCTTCAAGCTGTGGTGCTTCCACTGCACTCCCTCATATGAGGGTGTCAACCACTTAAATCTTCGAATAGATCAATTAGTTTGAGTAATAACTCATTAAGGTTTTATAATTGCTAGAATATTGTAGACAAAATTTTTGCATTGTGATGAAGATACAGGATGAATGAGTAGAGAGCGATAGTGTTTGTGAGGTCTGCTGATGTTGGCTGGAGATTCATATCACGATTGTTTGGTTTTCAAATAATAGAGTTTGTTCATAGAATTACTTACATGTTGGTGAGTGGGGAAAAATTGAAGAATCAATTGAATTTATTATACCTGATACAATTTATAGGTTAACTCAGTATCAGTCGAGCAAATGTTCAAAGTATTCGCCGCCAACTTCCAAACAAAAATACAAATTTTGCTCGAAACGTTCCCAGACATTACGTAGCATTTCAAGGGTTATACGATTACACTCAACTACAAATTGTTGTCGTAAATTCTCCAAATCTGCTGAATCAGTCTCATAAATTCGACTCTTTAAGTGGCCCCATAAAAAAATCCAATGGTAACAAGTCGGGAGAACGTGGGGGCCATTCTGTATGGCCTCTTCTTCCGATCCATCGATCAATAAATTCTCGATCTAGATATTGTACAACAGGAAGTGCAAAATGCGGGGGGCACCATCCAACTGGACGACAAAATCGTCTTCTAAATAGCTAGGATCATTCTCCAAAATTTCAGCTTTCAGTACGGCATGATTGATTAGTTCTCCAAGTAGTTGGAGATACATTTCTCCTGTCAGATTTCCTAGTAAGAAAAATAGCCCAATCAGACGATTCCCATAGGTGCCAAATCAAACATTAAATTTTTCAGGATATTGGGTATGCACTCCACAAAAGATTCTAGGATAAGAGCCCGACCAGAACCAGTAGTTATGATGATTTACAGTGCCATTCAAAAGAAAAGTATCTGCATCTGAAAAGAAAATATTGTAGAGAAAGTGGGGATTGTTTGCGGTCAAAGTCATTCTCATTCAATTCCTGGACCTTCTTCATTTATACAGATGGAATCTGTATTGTTTGAAAACTCGAGCAATAGTACTTCAACTCACATCAACTTCACTTTCCAATTTTCTCATACTCAGAATGGGATCAATCACTACTTTTCCAAGCAGCGCTGATTCCATTTACACATTTCTTATGGGTGTTTGGACATGCTCTCTTTTCCTATTCTTTTTCTATTCTAAATTTTTCCAGCAACTCCAAAATGTACTTGGTACTTACATGTTTGTCGTCATGGCGTTCATTGAAAATAGCAGCTGCCCTATTTGTACAAGTATTCTTGCTGAAAACAATTTCAATAATTTCTACTCTTTCAGCTATTGAATAAACCATTAGGTATACTGGTATGGATGGAACCCGTAAGTGTGAAAAGCAGTTAGATGAACAAACAAATTTAAATTTCATTCATCAGATACAAGCAATCTGAAAAATAAACTGCCGCATTTGTTGTTGAGAAGTATGTGTTACACCTGTGTGATTTCGGATGAATATTTTTCTGTAACGGAAACTCTACTTGAATTCGTTTCATTTCAACCTTGGATACCATGCTGTTAGAGGCTTTTCCCATACGACTATCGGTTGCGTCATAAGGCGTGCGGGCCATTACCCAATACAGTCTTCACATGTCTGCGTTCCATAAGTGCACCGATGTGGAACAGTTTTTTACGATACAACCGATGACACGGAGCGATCATCGCTTCTTTGTGAACAGATTCTCATACTGTGGCTGAATTTCTCCATGATCCACGCTGTATCCTCTTTGAAATGTAATCGGATTCAAAAATTCGTTTCTGCAAACAGATAATTCTAAATACCTATCCAATGAGCTATAACTTGGACTAACTGATCAATTCGAAGATTTGAGGGGTTGACACCCCTATCTGAGGGGGTGGAGTGGAAGCACCACTTCTTAAAGATATTTTTCCCCAAAAAACAACAGAATTTCCGTGAACGTTCTTTCGAAATAGACAGATTTTGTAATCACTGAAAATATCTCGTCTTTTGATGAACCAGCCTGTATCTTGTTCTGAATATGTCAAAACTCAAAAATTATTATTACACATTCGTATTGAGAATGAAAAGAGCTTTCCAGTGAGATATCACTCGACCTATCTTCCTATCTTCCCTATTCAAAAAATTGAGTTTTGTGCACCCCTGCTTAGGGCGTTGATCTAAAAAAAATCACCGTGTGTTAAAAGATGCCCCTCTTCAGACAAAAATTGACCTGTTTCTCTTTTTGTCCAGAAACGAATAGTTTAGCAGTTATTGAGTCTTTTTTGTCTCAGTTGCTCCACCCGGTACAAGAATCGAAAACTCTTTGAATCCGATGTTTTTTATTGCATGGTAGTAAAGATTGATATTAATGTTAAAGAAGGTATTGAAGCATGTTGAATTGAAAATGTCGGACTCATTGAAGCGGTTTCTTAATGCTCTGAACGAATTTAGTCAACACTTTGTGTTAGGGGTCTTCACAGGGTATTGAGAGAAACTTATTCTATTAGATAGCTGGGTACATCGGGTTTATTAATTGAAATTTGAATATTGTATTCAATGCAAAAAAAAACTAGAAAACGGTGCAATCGACATAAGACAAAGTAGAAATTACTACTTCTCATTTTCAGAATAACAGTTGTACCAAAAGTGTAGTGGAAGTGAGCAATTGAGATAGAAGTTCCTGAAGAAACTATTCAAAATGACCCTTCCCATTGTATAGAGAATGGTATAAACGGTTTTGAAATTCCCTTCTCACATTCACAGACACAGTAGGTGTGAATAGTCGGCATTCTGACACTACTGTCCGCCGCAGCTCGACCGAAGTCTTTGGCTCTGTAGTATCTTTCAATTTTGAATAATTCAATAAATAAAATCGAGGGAAGTTGTTCGTACTATTTATTACTTTTAATCGAATTCGCGCAAAATTTCAGGGGGCGATTACAACCATCTTCATTCAGTTCATAGTGCAGTCTTATTTTGTAGAGATAACATTGACACGGCAGTTTGATGGGTTAATTTCCTAATGGACTCAGTGTTTTCTATTTATAAATGTCTCTGGTATGTATCGAGCAAGTGATGCAGTTTTGATTGGAACAACAGATTGATTATTGTATGATGAGAAAGATGAAAATATTGCTTTAAGGAAAAAACTGTAGAACATGTGTAGGAATTTGAGGTGCTAATTGTAGTAATTTTCATCACAAGTGGATTTTCTTCGAATTGAAGTTTTTCTATGCTATCTATCGGTAGTTTTTGGTACCAGTTACAGACCAAATTGAAGAAATCCGTTGAATAAATTCGAATTGATCGACTCTACGTACCCAGGTACCTAACGGAATGGTACACCCTGTATAGGCCCATAACTACTCTTCTATGTTCCGAAGGCACGTACTGGTTTATTTTTTCATTCTATTTTCTCGCGAATTATGCGTCTGTACAATTGGCATATTGCCAGTATAGATATTTTTGATGAACCTCTTTCTTCTTTCAAATATAATGTTATTGCATATCTAATTAGATCTGAATCATCCTCATTGTAGTAGTTTTCAGTTTGCATGATATTTTGCTGGATTCTGTAATCTTTAGGGAGTCTTTTTTTCTCTACTGAGTTTTTATGAAAGTTATAATTTTCATTTCGTATGGCAGTTATACTTCCGTTTATTTTTTTGTTATCATTTTTTGTGAATCCCGATTATTGGGTCTATCCTGTAGGGGTTCCTATGTTTTGTAACAATGAATAAATAAATTAATAACACGAAGAGTTGACTAAATTCATTCAGAGCATCAAAAGAGCTTTCAAATGATAAATTATGATACATGATCATGATGAGAAGTTTTGGGAAGCTATGGTTATGGGGTTGATCCCTACACTTTCAATTATACATATTAAAACACCTTCTTCGATACTGATATCTTTCTGTTCTACGATTTTTTCAGAATACATGGAGTTTGAAAGGTTTCTTACATATTATATGATATCTTTTTGTAGTTGGAACACCCTACATTCAGAATTTAACTCGAAAATATCGTAATATCCTTTTAACGATGTACCGCTATATTTCCTATGATAATTTTGTGAATGGGTGATCGTGGAGTTACAGTGCTTTTTTATTTTTGTTCAGTTAGCAAATATTATTGTCGGTAAAATATGTTGTTTTCATTTGAATGTAGCTTCTGCACTCAGAAATATCAAAACTGAGTAAGTTTTCATACTTTCTATGACAATTACAATGTTCGCCCTTGTTCAAGCGCAGGATCACCACGCGATGCTTAGAATACATTACTCGACTACCAATATATTTATTGTAAAGCCTGTATTGGATGTCGGAGATGACAGCGATGTCTCCGTCAGACTTCAGGAGGCTATGTCAGCTATTCAGGGGTGGTGTGAGGGAGAGAAATCTAGCAGAAACCCCCACAAAACCATTATGGTACCAGTCACCAGAAAATGGAGGATATTTGTTTTTCCCCCGACCCTGGATGAAGTGTTTATTCCAGTTGTGGGTGGAGTGTTTATTCCAGTTGTGGCGGAAGCAAAATATCTGGATGTTACCTTAAATAGTGAACTCAAGTGGAATTTGCACATAGAAAACACAATATTCAATGCTAAACATTCCTTATGGGCATGTCAAATGACCTGTGGAAAGTAATGGGGTCTTGCCCCAAAGCAACTTAGACCACGTATTACATACGGCTGCATTGCTTGCAGGGAGTACAGTCTTAAGAAGCAATCCCAACTCGAGCTCTCTGAATTGAAGCGAGCGGCCAGCATGATTATTACAGGAACTTTCCGCTTTACACCCACTGTGGCCATGGAACTGATATTGGGCCTTGTCCCTCTTCATCTGGTGATAGGAGGAGTGGCTAGAATGGCTTGCTACAAATTCAATCACCTTTCCCGAAATGAAACGGGTAAGTTCGACTCCGTGCCCAGCGACTTACAGTCTGAAATCGAGGACAACGAGTTGCTGAGTATGAGGTCTGTAACAGTCCGATTTCTCGAATTAATCATTCAGATCGTTTTATTAATAATTCAATTTCATTTCATTAAGTTAAATATTCAAACAGTTTGAAATTCGAATCAAGAATCTACAGGTAATGATATCCAATGAAAATTATAGTTATATCCGAAAGGTGTCGCTGGTATTGATCTAGGTTGTTTGTTCACTGGTTAATTGTGAAGTCAGTACTTGAAAGAAGATCGTTTTCTTGTTTCTGTGTGAGAACGGAAAGCAGTACTCATTTTATGTTTCGTTTCCACTTTATTGTTGTGAAGAGAATAATGTCTCTCCTCATTAGTTTTTTTTGAAAATCAATAGTTTTTCATAGAACTGAGTCTATATAAGTTCGGAATTCATTAGATTCGCTATCTTTTCATTTAGAAATCTTCGGAATCGTTTGCAATTTAATTGGAGCTGTGTTCTGGCGATTGGAGTGAATAATTTTCAGTAAAAGAAAGTATTCTTTGATTTTCTGGATTGATTCCAATCATCTGAGGCGTTATGAGTAGTCGGTAATTTTGCCGGATTTGCTAGACAACCAATTCAATTAGAGAGTGGAGAGATTTCGAATTTTCTTTTGTATATTAACCTAGATCGATATCTGCTGATGCAAGGATATTCTATGATTTTTTATATTTATGCCAAACCTTGATATTTCACGGCTGGGGTAACCACGTCTTAAGGGAACTAGTTATGCCACCTAGGGCAGTCACCTTGCAAACGATATTCAGCCAATCAAGTAACCTGTAAGATGTAAGATACAGAAATACCAGAAAACTGATGTAAAACACCAAATCCAATCATAGTGGGAACTAATCTCATTCCTAAAAAGCTAAGTGTTTCTTTAATGATCAAATTCTTCTCTTCTATCTTTGTTTATTGTTGACTGAGCTCTATCATTGATTCTCGATTTGTTGAAAAGCTCAGATTGTTTTAAATTGAAAATTTGTACTATGTAATTTGAATTCATCTCGTCTGAGACTCCTATGTTTTATTGTAATTGGTTAAACTTTTCAGTTAAGTTAGTTACCCTGATTAGAGTTAGTAAATTATCAGTTACTGTGTTTTCGATATTTATCTTGTAATAAAGCTAGTTGAATGAAGTGATGAGTATTATTCCTAAGGCTATATCTAGGACGTAGGTTCTAGACGAAGATCTCACACATTACAGATAAAGGGACTCTGATCTAGCTAGGCCTAGGTATTAATAGGTAGCGTCAATTATTATTTTCTTTCAACTAGCCTTCCTAAAGTTAAATCTCATTAAACTTCATTATTTAAATTTATTAGTTCCAGTAGAATTGAAATTTTCCTCCAATTCTAGATATTCTAGAAACAAAACCATTACATTTGGTGGTCAGTGTACTTTACCGCGTTAACCTAGACTTTAGGTATATGAAACGTTTACGGCAATTTATTCAGAAAATCTGTTGTTTAGGAGCTCTTGGTTCGTTGCACCATCGGACTGTTACAGGTCTGATATAGCAATACCTAAAACTAACATAGATGAGATCATTATTCCTGGTAGACAGGAATGGACCAGCTCCAAGGACCGTCTACTTGAGGGTCCCTGTTGGTATGCGGACGGCTCAAAAAGTGCAAAAGGTATTGGAGCTGGTATCTTCGGTCGAGGTGCTGCCAAGGAACAGTCGATTTGTCTTGGCGGGCTTGCGAATGTCTTTCAAGCAGAAATATTCGCCATTGATCACTGTGCTGACCTCTTGCTTGCGGGAGGATTAACAAATAGGTTAATAAAAATCACTTATGGTGCAGGAATGTCACTCCACCCTTGCTAAACTAGGAGATCGGAGCAGTCTAATATGGTACCTGCTTACTCAGGCATTGAGAGAAATGAGAAGGAAGACTCATTAGCCGCTCAAGGAATTGGCCTGGAATTCATCGAGCCGAAACCTAGGCTCGGAATACCCCTGGAGACTGCAAAGATGGAAAATAACCAATGGTTGGACATGAGGGTACGTGGGCACTGAATGAGTCTCTCAGGTCTCAGACAAGCTGGACTTGCCATCAGTGGACCTTCCACTGCGAAAGCCAATGCATGGCTTAAACTCTCTAGGTTAGGCCTGAAGGATTTAACCGCCATACTAACGAGGCAGTGTCGCCTAAGAAATCACCTAAACAAGTTAGGATTGATTGAGGTTCCTTCATGTAGGCTATGTGAAGAAGATATAGAATCAATGGAACATGTTATGTGCGCGTGCCCAGTTGAGGACAAAGTCAGGATGGAAGAACTGGGATCTAAGAAATTCAAGCTGACTGAGCTTATTAAGTCCTCACCCACGAACCTCGTATCCTTTAGAAGTAGAATAGAGCTCGTGGATTAAATTTAGGACAGAGTGTGCCACAATATGGAAATTATTAAGAGAGATGATGTAACGGCTACGCTACAGCTGTATGGGCAACAAATTGAGCGGTGCACGCAATTTAAATATCTTGGCTGTCTAGTAACCAGCAAATGGGAGATGAAACCCAAAATACAAAGCAGAATCGAACAGGCAAGAGCTGTCTTTATGAAGGTGAAGAGGTGGTTCACGAACAGAGATCTCAGTCTCGACTTGCGTCTGTTACCTCTCTCCCATTGTGCTGTATGGAGTAGAGGGCTGAACTATAACTCAAATTCTTGAGATTTAAATAGCCGCATTTGAGATGTGGGTGCACCGGTGAATGCTTCGCATCTCATGGCAAGACCACGTGAGCCACGCCGAAGTTCTCCGAAGAGTGAACAGAGACGCTCAACTACTCGCCACTGTGAAGACGAGGAAACTCCAATACAAACTGCTTCATCTCAGCATTCAAGGTTAGATTCAAGGATGACGAGCGCCCGGGATAAGAAGAACATCTTGGCTCAAGAACCTACGACAGTGGTTCAACAAGAGTACGAAGTTCCTGTTCAGAGCTGCGGCCTCCAAAGTGAAGATTGCCCTGATGATCGCCGATCTTCGTTAGAAGTGGCACCTCAAGAAGAAGTGCCACAATAGACCACTGGGTCGCAGTGACCTGGCTGCTAGACAGCTTTCACTCATATAACGTCCACTATTGTGAAGCCAGAATATTTGCTTACAGAATAGAACCGACACGCTATTGGTATCTCCAGTGGGATTACTCTAGCATTATCGTAACATGATTTCTTGTTTCTGTTTCTATTTGAATAGTGTTGATGAAAACAACCTGTGGTGTGGTTATATTAGTGGCTTGAGCTGAAAACTGTGCATTACATTAAAAATTCTTGTCCTCCTTTCTCCATTTCATGCTCTAGAGTATGTGATGTAACATCACTGAGTTCCGTTCGAGGGGATTATTAGTTACACATAATGCCCATAACCACCCATGCATTGGAGAGGCAGGATATTTGAAGTATATCCTGAAGTTGCACTGCTGCATCAGATCTGTTATGGTAGAGAATAACATGTTTATGATGTCGTTCTACGTTGTACGTTCTTTCCAGAAAGTCATTATTTTCAGAAAAGATGGTTTGGGGAAGCAAAATTGATCCAACCTTATCATAGTATCATAAACAGATGGCTACAAAATGAAGCATATATTCTTATTTACAGGTCAGCCCTTGAAATGCCTATAAGTATAAATCTAAGTAGGCAGATCCACCAGAGATGTCCTATTACATTGAGCGACAAGTAGGACTGAAACCTACCTGCGGAATATACTATGGAAGCATAAGTATAAAAATGGGTGAATGGTTGACAAAATATCTTGAGAAAAACATGAAATGAAATCAGTAGCTGACAGCTGTAAGGTACAGAAAAAGAAAATTTTAGAGAAATTTTCAGGAAAAATTTATCAAAATGGATGTGTTTCAGGTTTGAGGTTTCATATAGTATGACGAAACGTCTTGAAACCACATTATCAATATCTATTGCATCCAACTATAATAGTGCGATAACTATTGTGTAACATTATTGTTTACTGTAATAGAGTTGTCCAATGAATAAGAAATGATGAAAACCTCTGGTCTATAAATTGTAGGCAAATTAATTCAGGTGTTTGCAGAAAATTCTGCACGTGAAGAGACAAGATTTTCTTCAAATTTCGTATTACTTAATTATGCTTGAAAAAAAGTCAAATAAATAAAACATGACTTCAACTTTTGTCTTGTTTACATACTATCCAATTAGAACACCAATTATTCCGAGTATTCATGTCTTTTTCCAGATCAATTACTCCTATAAAATATGTCTTCCACTACTACTACTAATTAGCACTCGAGAAAACTGAGAAATATGTATTAATTAGGTAAAAATTCAATCCTGTACAGTCGTCTAACTCTGGAATAACAGAGTAGCGAGCGAGCGTAAAATCTCATAACAACCTCTTTCTTGTTTCTTTATTATTTTCTATTCTTCCTTTATGAACCAGTGGGTTTCACAGAAACTGTCGACCTGAAAACATAGTTTGCGAATCGAAAAGCATGAAATGGAATATATTGTTAGTATTATAAGGGCTCTGCGATTTTAGCGATTTCTATTCGGATTCGTTGAAGCATTCGGAATGATGAGGTTCCTCTCATCTTTATTTAATTCCTCTGCTGAAGGGATGACTTGAAGCTATAAAAGATGTGTTATCATTCTGTACTAGGGAAGATAAATAAGGGTCAGTTGTGTTACACAGGGTGTCCGTTAATTGCGTCTACAACGTTATACCACAGATTATTCAGCTCGAAATAAGTCGATTTAGGCCAACTTACTTTCTTCGTTCGGCTGCTTGAGGTCGCCAAATCCAAAGATTTTTTTTTATTTTTCGAATGATTCGAGAACGACTCGATCGATAGAAACCATATTTGGTATGCGTAGGCGGGTGCGTTATTTACGTTTATTAGTGATCCACTCAATGACCTTGACGTTCTACAAGTGTCCCTAGAAACTCGAACGTGTTTATAGTCAACTATAATTTTTCAACTGAGTGCGTTTGAGCAAAACTCTTTTAGACATTGAGAGCTAGACTAATTACCAAACATTTTGTCTCTTGAGAAATTTTGATATGATGAACGGTTCAATTACAAGAAACAGTTTTTCCATTTCGTGATTTCATTTCTTCAACCACCTAGCAAGTCAAAAATATAACATATTGAGCATGTTGGCTTTGAATTTGTTTCTGTAGTCTAGCAGATTGTCATTTTATTATGCTTGACAACCTCTTGTTGACAAAATGATGTTTCCAGTTTGCTAAATCGGATCAAGCAAATACAAAATTCAATGTTCAGTAGTATATAAATCGAAAAATTCGAAGAAAAAATTTAATTAGTTTTTCACAATGACTATTCAAAAATATGAAAACAGGTTGCCCGGTTGGAAACTGAATAAGAAAAACACATCACTTCCGAAAAACGATTAATTAGTTTACACCCAAAATTTCATTCAACTATAGTAAATGTTCCAGAATTCCACCATTTTGCTGAATAAATGAGTTAATCCTCTTCAAGAAATTGAATTGGACCCTTGGCATTACTTCAGGGTCTAATAATATTGAAGGAGTTGGCCGCATTTAAAATTCTCCTATGTAACTCTTCTCGGATGTCAATTGGAGAAGAGTAAACTCTAGATTTTTAAGCACTTCAAAGAAAGGAGTCGCTCGGTGTCAAGTCGGGAGATCGTGCTAGCTAACTCGCAGGAGCATCAGCTTCCCTTCCGATAAAACGATTCGCATACTATGCATGTAATAACTCACGAACCGCTAAAGTGAAGTGAGGAGGTGCACTGTCGTGCATAAACCACATTTCTGCACGCAGAAATACTGGAATATCGTCCAACAAATCCGGCAAAGTATCTTGCAAAAAATTCAAATATGCCTCTCCGTTTAATCGATCTGGAATCAGTACCGGATCAATAATGAAATTGTCAATCACCGAAATCCATACGATAATTTTGAATTAATTCTGATGATGTGTACCTGCAAAAGCATGTGGATTTTCGACACTGTCCATTGTGAAGAATACTGATGCCAGACCTAGTAAAAGCGCATTCGTCAGTAAATAGAATTTTCCTACTGAAGTGGAGATCCTTAGTTCTCTTCTCTTGGATAAATCGGCAGAAAGTTAGGAGATTCTCAGGATCGTTGGGAAGTAATTTCTGAACTGTCTGAATGTGATTAGGATGAGATAATTGTTCCTTCAAGACATTATGAATCATTGATTTAGGAACGACCAATTGCAAACCTAAACGCCGCGTGTTTAATCGTGGGTTTTGCTTAATCATGTCCAAAATTTGTTTTTAGCGTTCTGCCGTCCTAACTGTGCGTTGTCGTCCTCGATCCAAAATCCTAGGCTTGAAGCAACCATTCTTGCGGAGGCACCTCTCCAGATTTCCAAACGTTTGGTGGTTCGGCACTAAATGATCAGGAAATCTTTCATCATATACTCTCGCGCTTTCAGGTCTTTAGATTTTTTTCTTTGGGGTTATTCCAAAAATAAGATATATAGGAGGCAATACGCCAATTACGATCAATTGAAGAATGCAACAAATGAAGCATTCGAAGATCTGAGGAGATCCTCGCTACATTTGACTAGGGCCATAGAAGATATAATCCGAAGATGCACTTTATGTTTACAACATGATGGAAATCAGTTCGAGCAATATATGTAAATCATTATGAGAAGTAAATTTGAGTAAATTATTAGGTGCCTATTATTATTCTCATGTAGGTATTTCTCAGAGAACTCTAGAAACTAAACGACAATCTCAAAAATAAAATAAAAAGCGGAAATTGCGGATGTCATAAATAACGATGGAATCTTAGGAGCAGCCTAGCTCCATTATTTCGGTCAAGAAGATTTTGCATTGTTTTGATCGTTTTCATCGAATAACTACAAATGTTCTATGGTTCGCCCAGCCATTAGGGGTAAATCATTATTCCGTTATTTTCTTCAAATTGGGTGGAAATTTTGTCATCATGTTATATATTTTTGAAAAGGAAAAAAAAAACGGCAATCGGAATATGCCAAAAAAAAACTATGTTCGTATTTAAAAAAATGCAACTTTATGTCATATCTGTCATAATTAATGAAAAAAAAAACTTCGAGTACATCACTGAATCTACTCAGAAAATCGTTTTAGAAACGTAAAAACAGATTTCAATTATCTTCTATAAGAACCGAGATATCGGGAAAAAAAGAAATCCGGAAATTTTCAAGATTCGCGAATAACTCAAAAACCACTGAAGTTAGAATAATTCTGATTAGCTCTATGAATTTGTCTCGAAAAAGTAGCCAAGGGTCGCGAAAACCCCATCTCTCTATCCTAAATAATAACAGAGATGCTCCTGGTGGCACCCCCAAAATGGGACATGCTGTACATCTCCGTGCTAAAAGCACCAAAATATCTAGTTAAGAACTTAAGGAACACTGTTGTCTCAACAATTGGTTGTCAAGCCTAATAAAACAATCTGCCAGACCACAGAAATAAATCCAAAGCCAACATGGTCAAATGTGATATCTTTCACTTGCTAGGTGGTTGAAAAAATGAAATCATAAAATTAAAAGACTGTTTTTTTTGTGTTTGAACAGCTGATCATATCGAAACTCCTCAAGAGACAGTTTGATAATTAGCCTAGCTGATCAATGTCTGAAAGAGTTTTGCTCAAACGCAGACAGTTGAAAAATTATGGTTGATTGAAAACACGTTCGAGTTTATAGGGACACGTCAAGGTCATTGAGTCCATCACTAAAGAACGTGAATAACGCACCCGACACAATTCACGGACAACCTGTATATATTCAACTTTGATCGGGAATTCAATTTGTCGACAATGTTTTTCCTATCACGTAAATATGGTGGTTACTTATACTGATAACAAATTCATTTTGTGGAACTCCATTCCAAGGAACGAAATGAACAGAAACACTTTCGTCAGTTTTCACGTTTATTTGCTAATACACGATCGGTTTCGACCCTTCTGTCATTTTCAAGTGTTGGATACTAACTAAGGTATAAAGATGATAACAAGAAATATTTTTTCTTAATGCTAAAAGGAGTGGAATTATTGATTTCAAATTTGCTATTAAGAGTAGTATAATGTGTGGTTTTCCTGAGTTCATTAACTTCCAAACTTTCCAACAGATTCATTATTCTTCCTTTATTGCATTTGTAGAGGATTTTTGGGATTGTCTAGGAATATTGTGTTGCTGGTTGATTGAATATGCTCAAATAATGGGGATTTCTTGTTTGTTGATATTTGTTCTTCGAACCTGCTTGACCTAGATAAGCTGCAGAGCATTCGATTCTGTGAATACCAAATTGTTTCAGATTATCTGTTCTCTGTTTTGCATTGAAAAGTAATGTTATGTTAAGGACTGCTTGAGAATAAAGTGGTTATTTTGATTTCGAAATATAATGTTTTATTTTATGACAAAGTGAACCAACATAATAGAAACTGGCAATTCTTATTTCGGGAATTTCCTAAGAAAAAACACATCTAATAAAAAAAGTACCGCCCTAGCGAAACATACCATTGAACAACTACACAAATTTAATTTTGCTGATGTACGAATTCTTGCATCTGAAAGCTATGACTTCAAAAGGAACATTCTAGAAATGATCAAAATCCAAAAAGAACCCAAGACAGTGAACTCAAGAGCTGACGTTGACGGATTGTCTACAGTAATCTGATAATTTGAATACACCATTCAATATATTGGTGCAACCAGTTATACTCAAATATTGATTGTTATTGGCCTATATGCACAGATGATCTCGACTACTCGATATAACTCTCTTGTTTTACTAAAATTATGATTTTTGTTTTAGATAATAATTGTGCAGAGATGAAAGTTTTCTCATGATGGTGAAATTTTGAAGAAAGGGTTATCAAATTAAATTCAACTTGATATATATATATATATATATATATATATATATATATATATATATATATATATATATATATATATATATATATATATATATATATATATATATATATATATATATATATATATATATATATATATATATATATATATATATATATATATATATATATATATTAAATTTCAAATTTTTCACGGAAGTATCTATGAGTTGATGTGTTACAGGTTTTATTCCGTGGTCCATTTTGATTTTGGCGACGTTTTGGCAAGTTGTCCCTTGTCATCTTCAGGCGTTCGGTAGACGATGTCTCGAGCGTAACGGTTTGTCGGTGGTTCTCCTTTTATGTCCTCGTTGTGAGCGTCGGTGGACCTGGTGGAGAGGATGCTTTCATTATTATCTGTTGATGATGCCGGTTTCCTAGGTGGTAAAATAATTTTCCAAGCCTCTGATAGGTTGAGGGTTTCGTCTCTTTTTTTCATTGTTCCTCCCTTTTCAATTTCCACTGCTTCTCTGATAAGAAGTTGTTGTGTGGTGCTGATTTGTTTTGAGTTATCGAAATCTATTGTATGACCTGTATGTAATTTATGTAGATAAATGGCGGATGAGATGGATTTATTTTTTAGTGCTCTTTTATGTTCCTCTATTCTTTCCTTTATTCGTCTATTTTTGGCCGATGTATATCTCGTCACAATCTCCGCATGGTATAGAGTAAACTCCCTGAGTTTCTAAAGGAATGTTGTCTTTTGGGGTTCTGAGAATTTTTCCGATAGTTACGTATGGTTTGTATGCCGTTCTAATTTTGTATTCCCTCAATGTTTTTTTCTAATTTATCTGTTACTCCTTTGATATATGGTGAAACAGTTGTGTTCTTCTGTTCTTCTGTGCATCTCGTGTTTCGACCAGTGAGAGTGTTTTTTGTGTGAGAGCTTTTATTGTGTTTTTTCTTATATCCATTATTTTGAAGAGCGTTGGTTATTGTAGATAACTCTTCTTTCCTGTGGCAGTCATCTGTGAGTGCTACCGATCTGCTAATGAGGGTTTTGACCACTGATTTTAATTGAGCTGGATGATGATGTGATAAGGCATGTAAGTATCTATTTGTGTGGGTTGATTTTTTGTATACTGAGAATTGTAAATGTCCGCTTTGTGACTTTGTTAAAAGGGGATCCAGATATGGCTACTGTCTGTTTGATGCTTTTTCAATTGTGACTGTTATGTTCGCATGGATTGAATTCAGGTGAGCTGTGAACGCGCTGAGGGATTCTTCACCGTGGGGCCATATGATTTAAATATCGTCGACGTATCTCAGCCATATTTTGGGTATCAGATGAAATTTTTGTTGTGCTTGTTTCTCGAAATTTGCCATAAATAAATTAGCAATAGCTGGTGGTAAAGGAGATCCCATGTGTGCTCCCGATGTTTGCTTGTAACGTTTGTGTTCATAAGAAAATATGTAGAATTCAGGCAGTGTTCGGAAAGGAGTACAATGTCTTTATGGAAATATTCCTCGAGTCCCTGTAACGCCTCTTCCCTGGGAATGTTTGGAAATAAAGACACTATGTTTAGATATCATGGCCAGTCTAGACAACTAGATCAAATCTTAACTTACATCAATAGCATTCATCCCAAAATTAATTCAAAATAGAGAGAGAAGTCGTTAATCAGATTCACTTTTTAGTCGTAACAATCACTCATAAAAATATCCCTCTAAGTTTTGATATATATCGAAAATCCATCTTTACTGCTATTTGCATCCCCTGCGAATCAACACAACCAAAATCTCATAAATACTCTGTGTTTCATGCCCATTATCCCAAGAAAATATGCTGAAAAACTAGCTAAGAACAATGGTTAAACCTCAAATATAATAAATGGAATAATCAGAAAGAAACAAACACAAATAGCATATCATAATATTTACTCACGTATGGAATTAACTAATACAAATAAATCCATTTCATTGACACATTTTGGCCCTAGCAGCGAAAAGATTGTAACCCACATGAAACTCTCTCAATAATTTTTAATTAGTGAAGATAAAACTGATAGCTTTGACAATACTGGAGGAAACAAGTTGTGCTGTATGGATTGTGTAGGCCTCTCTATAGGTCAGACTGGTCGTTCATTCACAACTAGATACAAAGAATATCAATCAGATTACAATAACAAGAGAACCGACGAATCTACTTTCGGTTCACCTCGGATCGAAAATGATTTTTCACCCATAGATCAACTTCAAATTAATCACAGAATACCTAAAGGACGAAAGTTTTCTTAGAATCCATCGAAAATACCAAACTTCATCAGACTATATTTAATGTTTTCAAGTAATACCTGCTATTATCAAGATTCGTATATTATCTTGTTTGCACCCTTTTGAGTTCTGTATCTACCTGTTTATGTATTAATGTATTTTCAATTTTAAATCAGAACTTGTTGTCAGCAGAAGATGATCGAGAGACCGATTATCATCATGATTAACTATCATATAGTAATGGCGGAAATAATCAACTATTTGAGATAATGAACTTAATCGTCTTTTTTCAAAAACGTGTTATCGACTTGAGATTGATTCCAAATTCTCAAGTCTACTATTTCTTGGAGTTATAAAAGAGTGAAGTTTTTCAGTGACATTCTACAGCATGCTTTGATAATCGCTAGGGAATCAAAATATAATCGTTATTTTCCGTTAACCTAGAAATATCACATTCAGCGAAAAGAATGTCTTTCAGCACGAATTCAGGAAAGAATCCAAAAACTGTATATTTGTATGTTGTGTTATAATGATACTTCGTATTTGGCGAATTTTCCAAAATCTGTCCACTTAATTAGATTATCCTTTATAACTGATCAGAATACATTAACTTCATACATTCTTCGAATTTTCAATTTTTGCATTCGACAAAGCAGAACGTTCTACTATTCCACAGAATTAAATAAGCCAATAAAACTTCTGTGCTAAATTAAAAATTTATAGGGTTACATTGTTACCCTCATCTTTGCACGTAATTAAACTCTACTATATTCATTATTTGAACAGGAGACAAAAACTTTCGAGCAAAGAGAAACCTGAATTCCTGGAACCACACAAGATGAACAAATGTAGGTAAATAAAGATTCAAGTTAAAAATCCGACTTGCGGAGAAATTGCGGCGAAAATTAGTCGAAAATTCTCGGCAAGTTCATAATTATAGCCTAATTAAATCTAGACTGAAATGAGCGGCGAAATTCATTAGAGGAACGTCAGGAGCAGGGAGGATTTAAAAGGTTTTTCAGTTCTCGGAGACCAGAAAATTGGTGCGAAGCACGTTGTGCCCCTCTCAACCGTTCACCTGTCTATTTTAATTAACATCAAGTTAGCTACGGGAAAAACTCCCATGGTTGCCCAATTAAAAACTTTGTCGATCGTTCAGGATTCAGACTGTTATTATGCCAAAGTTTTCTCGTTTGAAATTGATGGTATATCCAGCAGTCATAAACATGATATAGGGTACATATCATTCTCCCTTTCGTTGTAAAAGTTGTTCAATTTGAAACGTTAAAACGCAAGCTACGTAAAACGAGAAACAATTTGTTGATTTCATAAATAATTTTTCGCCACAGCATCAAAAATCCAACGGAAACAACTGGAAAACTTTCCGCTTGGCAAAGCGAATTTCATAGATGTGTAATAGTAATTTTGAATCTGCGATATCTTCTAATGTATTCATTTCAATAATCTGCTGTAAATAACAATTTTAATCCTCGTCAAATGCACAACGTATCAAATGTATTTAAATACAATTAATCTAAGGATTAATATATACTATTTATATGGAATGGGCGTAGACAAATGAGAAAATACGGTGGGAGCTAGGGATATTGGGAGGCGGATTTTTCAGCGGAAATTTTTTTTTTGGAAGAGCGGATAATTTTTTCGGAGAGACCGGGGCTATTTTTGTTCAATCAAGCTTGGTTCGCGTTCGAGCGACGTCCGGAATCGAGGAAAAATTTGGTCGAACTGCGAGAACTTGATCCGTCCAAATGAGGACTTAGTATTTAACCCGATCGGAAAATAAGAAAAAACGCGCCTTCAACAGGTTTCCGAAAAAAACTCCGTTTTCCTACAAAAAATGGACCTAATTGGTAGATGATGTGTTAGCCTAAACAGCGGGATATATTGCCCCGGTTTCTTAAAGAGAAGCGGTTCCCGAGAATTCTTCTGTTCCCATAGCGTATTCTCCTTTCGATGTTCCTAATCGTTCTGGGGAGATCCACCTCCAAAATTGGTCCTTTTCGAGCGACCGCCGAAATTAAAGACTCTATGAAATAATTCAAAACTTTATTCATGGAAGAATGGGATATCTTCAAGGACGTTATTTAAAGGTGAAACGCTTTTCTATATATCTTTCCTTACAAAGAAAAGATTACGAAAAGACATTTAATATGATATGAATATCAACAGTTATTCTTAGCATTCTTTGTATCTATTATGTATCTGTTGCTATAACTGTTACAAGATACACGATACAAAAAATTCATGATCATGAATTCAGAAATGTACGAGGATAGTTAAATTATTTGAAACTAGGTAAATTTTACCTGTTCAAATGTGTTATTATTTCTTAATTGAAATAAAACAAAAATAATAGAATATCCTTCAGGACGCTATTGACTGGTAATAAGATTTGGTATGACATGAATATTGTAAGTTATTCGCAACATGCCATGTACTTCATAATCATGAATTGATCAAGATACAGTGAGTACTCAAATGACTTGAAACTGAAGTTGGAATCACCTGTTTAAGAAATACTTGTGTATGCTTATTTCTGAATTGGAATATAATAAATCCTGATGGGATATTCTTCATTTTCTGTACAAATTCTTCCTAAAAGGAAATTCGCCTTTGTTCTCCTAAAGTTATTTAGTATGATATAAATATTCAAATTTTCCACAACATGCCATGTATTCATTATCTACCTGTCATTATAACTGATACAAAGAATTTATAATTATGAATTCATTAATGCACGAAGGGTGTTTAAATGATTTGTAACCTGCTAAATTTCACCTGTTTTGGAAGTGAATGTTTCTGAATTCAGATAAAACAAGAAAGGCAGGACCAAGAATAAAAGAAATATTCTCAACTAGATACCTGTAGATCTGTGTTCACTTCATTATTTTTTTTTCAGTTCATCCAAGAGGAGCCATTCTCTTGAATTATTCAGATTCAAATGTTAATTGGATTTTAATATTTTCAGGACGCTCATCGTAATTTGAGTATTCCTAAACAAGTAGAGGACTTTATATAACTCTGATGTTACTGTCGAGTTAAATTTAATTCAGTGATATTTTGAGTGTTCTTTGTTCAACACCTATCAAAGTGAATTCATGGAAATGAAAAAAGATTGAATTTTATGCTTCAAGCGTATAATTTTATGCTTCTTTTGAATATTTCAATTTTCTCAGTTTACAATTATGAACTACATGTTCCAAGAAAAGTGATTCAATGAAATTTGTTGCCACATTGATAATTATGGAAACGTAGAAATATACTGAAACTTTTCTATCAAGGAAGATATATATTTTACATCAGTCTTTCAAATATCAATGTAGATAACTAATACGTAGTTGTGCATTTCTCAAGAATATGAATTGGCGATAAGTAAAATAGTCTTTTAATAAAGGGCAATCATTGAAATATATATTTACATATAAACTTTTCCACACCTTCTTTCAAAAATATTTGTAGAATTGTGTGATGAGACAAATAGTTTCCGTGATTAACTTCGCGAGTAGTCTAGATATGAAAACCTGAGTCAAGAAGTAATTAAAAAATCCGTAGATCAATGAATAATCCTTCCTGACAAGGGCTAGTTCTCACATCTGTTTGTTATTGTTCGTTGCTTTCTCGAAGTCCAGTAGCGGGTACGCCGTCTCAGTCTATAGAGGGCGACTCTCGTACGTATGTACGAGATGCGTCCTCTTTGGAATCGTTGGGTTAGATGGGTACCCCGATGTAGCTGGTTCGGTTGCTGAGAAGCGATATGTGATACTGATGAGTTCCTAATAGGGACAAAACTGCAGTCTGTCACTGTGTTTCTCGGCATTCTGCTGCTTAGCTGCACTATATATATATATATATATATATATATATATATATATATATATATATATATATATATATATATATATATATATATATATATATAAATATATATATATATGTATATATATGACTTAAACATTCTTGAGAATTTGGAATCAATTTTTCCTTTCTCGCTTATTTGTACTACTTATTTCACTGACTTGGCTGCTGACTACTGGCAGAATATTTTTCTGGCGATTTTTGTAAACCTTTTCTATAATTGAATAATTTGATTACTATCATCCTATCAGCTGAATTGGAAAGTTGAGATGTTAAAATAGAATGTTTTTCTCTGATTTAAGAAAAGTGAATAGTCTTGTATGGTAAATGAGCTGGAATCCAAAAACTGATACTCGAAGCCACCCTAAAATTACAATGTATGAGGCAATTTATCAATAACATAATAGAGAGCATTCGAGTATGATTGGCAGAGATTACGATAAGGTGTTCAGAATAGATTGAGTTGGATATGGAAGAGCGTTCAGTACATTATGCGTTTAGTATATTATGCGTTCAGTATATTTGGGCATTTGGTATATTAGGCATTAAGTATATTAGTAATTTAACTTATCAGGCGTTTAGTATTTAATACAACAAAAATGCTCGATTGATTTGGAAAAAATTGCCACATACACAATTTATTTCCTCGATAAATATATATCTTCATCTCGGAAAATTATAACAGAATTACATGATATTTATACCTAAAATGTATCAGTTGTTTATTTATTGGATTATCTTATAAAACATTATGTTGAACAGTAGGATCTTCTAAATCTAGTACGTGTATCAGTGAATCAATTTTATGAAATCGGTGCTATCATTTTTAGTACTGTGTGAATGACAGACCTATAACATATCATTATAAAATATTATTAATAACGATACTTCCATAGTAAAATTAGAAATGTGTCAGTAATTTTGCTTGTTACACTTTCACGGCTAACCTGCTGAACGCAATTTGGTATGAAAATATCTTGACCGTTAGAGTAATATCTATGCTATTTTTTTCAGATTCAGCTCCAACAGTTGAGTTGAGAAAATCACTCCTAATACTGGGCAATGAAGCTTGAAATCTATGTAATGGATTTTCCTCATTTCAAGATCTGAGACCTGAAAAACTGTATATAAGATCGTGATCGCGAACGAAAAATCAGCGTTCCAGAACTTAAGGAATAAATGCTGTTTGACGTGGGAAATAGGGGACAACTTATGGTTAAGAATTATCTTCAATCCGTTCACAATTGTATGTAATATCAAAAGTAAAAAGTGAAAATTAGCTTCCGCGATTTCATTAAAATCACCCTGACGAAACGAAATATCAGGAGGATTTTGTAACAAATGTAAAAATCCAAACTAATAATTTAAACAAGAAAAATATGTTCAAAAACAGATATTCTTATAATAGATATAGTGATTTAGTCCTAACATTCGAGGCATTGAAAAGAACTACCTTTTTTTATCCAATAACTCAATGAACAAGAAATTTTCTTCAGAAAAAGTCTTTCAAATGTGGAACACTAAAGGAAAATGCTATTCTATGATTAAGGTCCTACCAACTCAGATGTGCCTTGGTACCCTTCCAGGAGAACTGAACTGAACGCATGTCACCGGAACAAAGTGAAATAATAGGCAGCCAATGCTGAAGAGCGAACGCTAGTTCATGAAGTGAAAGCCACCTGAATCATTCTGACACTACGTCTAAGAATAGAAAGCTGAGGTTTTCACTGCTACGGAAATTTTAGTGAAACTTCCAAAGAAATACCACGAAAGTTCGGTTAAACTACGAAATAGGCACATAAAACTCAAATCAGCAATTAGATATTGGGAGTATATACTCTGAGACAAAAACGTATCTGGAAATTCTCATTTAAATTTCCCGCGTTGAGTACTTTTAAGCATTTCATGTTTCTGTATGTTGGTAGGACTGTCCTCAATTACTATGCCAAACACGAGGGCGATTTATCAACTAGTTAGTTTACGACAACTGTTGAAACCAGTCGTCCTCAGTGGTACTCTGCAAGTTTTAGAATGGAAAGAAATATTGAACAAAAAGTTTGTCTCAAATTTTGTGTTTCAAACAGAATTCCGTGTGCTGAATCGTTGCAAATGCTGGAAAAGGCTTATGGAGACTCTTTTTTTATGGAAATCCCAAGTGTACGAATGATACAAAGGCTTTAAAGACGGTCCAGAGATTGCCTCGTTCCGGACGGCCTTTGAGCTCTTCAAAAAACGATAACGTCCAAAAATCAGGGATATGGTTCTCTAAAATCGTCATGCCAGTGTTAGAGAGATACTTTGTGAACTCAACATCTCTCTTAAATCGGTCGTTTGATTTTGGTTAATTAGTCGGGCATGCAGCGCGTCGCCGCTCGGCTCCTTCCGATAGAGATGAATTTTCTTCAAAAATAGTACCGGATGCAGCTGGCTGCAGACATGCTGGATCGTTTGAATTCTGATCCCGCTTCCATGGGACGGATCAAAGCTGGTGACGTGTGTCTATCAATATGACACATTAACAAGCCAACAATCATTCCTATTCCGATAGGTTGAGAAAAATGAGCCAAAACCAAAAACACCTCGCCAAAGTCGTTCGAAAATCAAAACGATGCTGATTTCTTTCTTCGATATTCGTAGTGTGGTTCATCGTGAATTCTTTCCGCAAGGTCAAACGGTCGACTTCTATTTAAACATTTGCGTGAACGGCCGGATTTGTAGCAAACTAATTCGTGAATTTTGCATGACGATAAGGCAATATATCATCGAGCCACGGTTATTAACGAATTTAAGACCAAACACTTGATAAATACCATCGAGCAGCCACCTTATTCGCCTGATCTAGCTTCGTGAGACTTTTTTCTTTTCTCCAGACTGAAATTGCCGCTCTGGAAACCAGATTTGATTCCATAGACGTTATAAAAGAAAATTCACCGAAGAAGCTGAAGGCCATCGAAAATATTTCGATGATTGGAAAAAAACGTTCGTATATGTGTATCGCTTCAAATGGAGCATATTTTGAAGGAGGTTCAATAAATATTGAGGTAGATTAAGAATTTTGTGTTTTATTTCAAATTTCCGGATATTTTTTGTCACAATGAGTATAGCAAGAAAACTAAATACAATAGAGACATAATCTACACAAGGATATATGCGATTGTCAAAAACCTAACATGATACAAGAACAGAGGAATGATCCAAATATAGGCAAAATTACGAGTTGGATGAAAACTATCCAGTAGACTTCCGATAATGAGAGTGGTAAAAGCTATATGAGCACAGTGGGACTCGTTTATCCTAAAAATGATTTTCTGAAAGGAAGATGAAAAAGTTCAGAAAAAAAGAGAAAGAATACTTTACTAATAATCAGAAGGAGTAGGGAAAATGATACTTTAAGAAATATATGTTGGAAAATTAGGTGCCAATTTTAGAGCCATTAAGACTATAGAAATGTCAGGGAGAGGTTGTACTGGATTTACTGTCGTGATGATATAGAACTATGGTGTAGAATATACGATACCTACGCAGAAACTAAAGGTTTTAGTACAGAGGCAAAGGAACAATGAAACAGTATAACGTAAAACTTCTGTTCGAGAGAATATCTATAGATATTGCAGGATAATGCATCACAAGTATTTCTTAGTTGCAACATAACTGGACAGAAGTTTGTGCATTACCCAATAAGTGAACATCAATTATACAGGTCATGGATACACTGGGCAAAAACAAGAAAAACACCTCACACCAACTGGTTTAAATGATAGAAAGGAATATTTGTCCGATACATACTTCCTTGAAGTATACTTCTGACAATAGGATGGTATGTTTGGAACACTTGATTGAATAATAAAAATAAATAATATTGGAGAGTATATTCAAAATTTCATCGAAAGTTAATACCTTCACAATGTGAAACAACTTCTCACTCTCTATGAAATGGTAGGTACATTTCAGTTCATCTTATCGAGGATATCGTAACTGCCCAGTCATTCAGCATCCAACGGGAATCTAAGTTTTTACACGCGATTCTTCGTGATAAATTTTTTGGATTGTGGTCTTTGAAATGCGCAATGCCCCCTCAATCTCTTCATATATTGTATGTCGATCTTCCTAGATAAACATCCACATTTACTTGAGTAAATACTGATGTTGGTGCATCTGATATTAGATCATCGCTAAGCCTATCACTTCGGATTTTAAATTCTCAATACTAACGAGAAACTGTTGATTGGTGTGGTGCTCCAATGCCGACAACAAAAGCAAATCGGAAAATCATTCTAATAAAGAGCACATCGTGCACTTTAATGGCGGCTTCACTAGTGAATTTCACCAAAACAAATCGCCCACTTCAGATCTGCGTTGTCAAATTCATATTCTTTCTCAGAATTTGATCACTTTCATTTTCTCCTGGTATATCATCACTTGCGGCAATTCTTCGTTTCACAGATTTATTTTTTTCCTTATCAATTTTTGTCTCTTTTCTCGGTACCTTTCCGCCTCTTTTTTTAACTACAATGTTTTTCCTTTGATTTTTATAGCTTCTTCAACTTCTGCTTCCTCCAGCGTATCTAGAATCACCCAGATCTTCAAAGATTTCTTTCGACGGGTTGTCTTTTTTCTAGGCTCAGCTTTTGGCAGTGGCCTCACAAATTCGAGCCTAATTGATTGAGATTGATTTAGATCCGGTAATAACTAAAATTCCTCCACTAGATCAACTATTTCTCTCTTTCATATTCGGTTCATACAGAGGGATAATAATTGCTTCCTCGACATCTCGGTTTTCATAAGGAAGATCTGTTATACCTGCATAAAAAAATCTGTTTCACTAAAATCATTTGTAGTTGGGGGAAAATTCCATTGCCACAAAAGCGTCTTTCTATATTGACTTCACTGAATGAATTTGAGTATGCATTCTTCGCAAATTTCGCTATTTCGTGAATGATAATGAATTTCCATAGTTATTCAGAAACCATTTATCATGTTTATACGCCAGAAAAACTTTGCAATTGTAAAAAAGTCACCATGTCCTACATCTGAGGAAACGTGGCTCTTCTTGTTGTCGCAGGTTAGCAAAACTGGAGGTTCTCTGCTTGAGGCTACGAATTTCGAAAGATAGTACATGTATTTAAAGAAAATTATTCCATTCATGCATTCGATTGGAATAGCGCTTTTTGCTGGTCTAGTTGAAGCATGAAGAAAGGAAAACAAACTGTCACAGTTTCTCCTCTTTCTCCACCAGTTTCTCGGCTATAATTTTGATGAATCGGTGAACAATCTGCAAACCTTTCCACGTTGACTATTGTCAATTTTTAAAACAATTCCTTCAGTTAATCAAAAATTTTCCCACGTTTCCAAATAAACAAATTTTTAGTTCTGTTCAAAAATCCCCTGGTTCAGTCTCTACTTGTACGTTAATGTTTGTGCTAGTTATTATGAATAGTTTTTCTGATGACAAGAGCATAATTAAACATTAGTTCTTCTTTCGATATATGTTAAGACTAAAACGCATATTAACTACCGTAATTGAATATTGCGCTAAAACCTTTTCTGCATTCCTAGTGAAAAATTGTTTGTTTACTAATTTAGAACCATATTTTGGGTTTCAAATATCCGGATGTTGGAATATCAAAATCGTAAACTGCTTATCTGATAGATTTTGTTTTGTTTTTAATTTCATCCAACGATGTATGAATAATATCGAAAGGATTATCGTTATTTCTAACTTGACGCTTCAACTCAGATGAAGGTTTTCTGCGATAACTACCCGATCTGAAATATTCTTAAACACTGGAATAGGAGGGTATGTTTGGGACACATTCAAAGGTATCTTTTGGACACGTCCTGAAAATACAGCATTTAAATGTCTACCCATAATCAGTTTCTGAATCCATTTCAAAAAGGTAAGGTTATGTTTTTTGTACCAGACAATGTTCCAATAAACCATCAAACATTAATTCATTAGCTAACGTGTAGAATGCGTGAGTATTTAGATGCTTGAACCAAGAATTTAACTCTAATATTTTATCAACGAAAATATTGTGTTCATCAAACAACAACTGTCAGATTCTGATAACACTGACAGTTTGGCTAGTGGGGTGCATTACTAAGATCATTTCAGTTGAATGGATTATCACAGGTGTTCCATATGTACCATCGCCCGTAACGGACAAACTCTCCCCTACTGAATATGAAATATGATGAATAAACTTTCCAATTCTATATTCTATATTCCTGGAACTCGCGATCAGGTGTTAGACTCGAATTCATCATACAAGAATCACGCCTACTTATTACTAAGAAGATAATAACGATTGCAGTAAATCACACTTTCTGACGCCTTTATAAACATACGATCAATAAAATGTACTAAACTATTATTAGGACTATAAAGATTGAAATATTTAACTATAAGCCAGTCAAAATTCATAGCTCATCGAACAACAATTTTGATTTCCATCGAATCAAAACAAACAATCTCTCATTCCTCCAATAAACCTCTCAGTCTATAATTACGTAAACAACGATAACATTTCCGGTTTATGTAAAACTGACGTCACACAGATCACTTACGCGATAGCATCAATCATGTCCAGACCCATTTCGACGGTGCATTGAGCGTGATCCGGTCTGGCTTCCGGCAAACCGGAAACGCAATAGTAGCAATCGCCCAACAGCTTTATACGTAGACAGTGATGTTCAGATGCCAATCGGTCGAATCTGGAAAAGATAGAAAGGATATCGTCATTAAATACTATAGAAAAGAATGAACTAAATGTTGTGCTAATTTATATTTCTGATTTGCAATTACATGTCACCAGATGTTGATGGAGAATTAGATTTTAGCGATTTTCCAAACTCATTTTATGCTATTCAGTTAATGTATAACAATCACAATTGAAACGTCTTCTACAATCAAGAAAGAACGAATATATTTGACAAAGCAATTATTAAAGTGGATTTGGTTAGGTCAAACCACTCATCCCTGTGTTCACTTCTGTACGGAACTGCTAAACCACTTCAGAATACCTCGTTTGCTCTAAACTGCACGTGCACAACCCACTCGAGATACTTGTAAACGAGGTACTCAAATAAGAAAATGTTTTCATGTCGGGAGAACCATACGCTTTGTTTTATAATTTAGTTAGAAGCGTTTCAATTAATTCTGTCTAATTGGTTAGTCCGAGATCAGGTTATGCAGTTTGAGGCTTGTTTGGAAATAATTATTCAATAACGATGTAGTAACTACTTCAAACAATCAATGTTTCACAAAGGAACTACGATCAATATACCAATTTCAGAAAAAACATTAATTCAACTGAAAGTAGTCTTTTCTGGTCTCGTTGTTCATAATTTTTATTTTCATAAAATACAAGCAATGGACTTGTATTGTACTATACTATTTATTGAAAAAAAAGGCTTCTGCAAATCAATATTTTACAGCAATAATAAAAAGTCTATGTCAAATGTGTAATTTTTCGAAGCTTTCGATAGAAAACAATAGTTCAATAGTAAAGAATAAGAAATCTTAAGGAAATTAGTGTTTTCTCCAGAGAATCTTTAATGTACAGGGCGAGCAAATTTTGATGTTCCAGTGTGGCAGCAAGATGATATCTTACATTTAGGAAAAAATGATTCTCCCCTCTGTCCATCTCTTTTTCTCAGACTAGTTTAGTGCTGCAAACGTCTTCCGATGCCTCTTCGGGTTCCCGAATTTTTGATATTGTCGTTATTTGTGGATATTTCAGTTACTATAAAAGTAGCATAAAAAATTATACTCTGCGGTTCTCGAGTTATAATTATTATCATTATGGTTAAATATCGACATGTGATCAGGACAGCTCCTATTAAGCCCAATTAACAAAAAATAGATATAATAGGTGCAAAACACCTAGAAATTAAGCACAATTCGAAAACAGTATTGGAAGAAATAGAAATGGAAGAATCAAGAAAGAAGATTCAAACGAAGAGTGTTAGGTTAGCTTAGATTAGAAGGAAATATTAGATTAGAAGCGAAATATCCCCTCTATCCTGTTTTGAACCCATCCTTTTTTAACTTCAGAACATGGCCGCAAAACCTAATGTCACAGTTTTTTGTGAACAAGTAACCCAAGCCATCGTTGAATGTCTCAGCTCGAAATGAAATGATGAGATCACAGCGAAGTCTATGATATTGAAACGTTGGTAGACCGCAAAGTTTGATAGCTGTTTCGAACGAAAATCAAGCAAAAGTCTTGAGAATGAGAAGGAGCAATTCATTGGCATATTTATAGATTTTTATAACGTGTTCGGGAAAAATCGAATCAGTTGTAATTGTGACTTATAGATCAACACCTAAACACCGGTGTTAAGGTGGCGTCGCCGACAAGAAAAGATTTGGAACTCATAATCTGAGTGCAAGATTACTGAAAAATACTAAAAAGAGAAGAGGTCTCAAGACGGATCCCGTGGGACACCACTCGAAACAGTTCTCAGAGACGAAAAGGAACTTCCCCTCTAACCATAAACTTTCTGGCTGTCCTGGAATAATTGAGCCAATTATTGTCAAGTTTACGTATGAGTCTTTTAGTGGTGACCCAGTCAAATGCTCTCATGGAATCGTACGTTTGTTGGTAATCCCTAATCTAAAGAATGAGGCCACTCATAGCAAGGAAGAATGATTCGATTCCGCTTCCTCTAGAATTGTCCCAAATCTTTCTCAAAATTTTATTGATTCCTGAGAGTGCCAATGAGGAACAAAATTCCTATAAATGCACTCATTTTCATTTCATTACTTTTTCTCGCGTCCCAAATCCTGCCAAATTTGTTTCGAACATTATCTATATATATGTTTGTTAACACCGTTAAAATTCGAAGGATTATATCGTTTACGAACAATTTTGGGCACTGGATTTTGGTTGTTGCATCACCGCGCGTTTTTGTACTACGCCCCCTCTGGTTATTCGGAGACCCTCTACGCCACCCTTTGTACGTATGATGAAAACTAAAATAAATATTACATGAAAAACGATTATAATTACTGATACAAATTCAACATTGTAACACAGATACATTTTCAATTTAAGTAAGGTAGAGCAATAGGCCTACCTACTTACAAAAACAAAACATAACATGTAATTTAGTGAGATGGGAGCGCTTGCATGTTCTGGATAAATTGATAGATCCTGAGTTGAGTTTCGGACAAAGCACAGCGTAGGTCAGTTTCGACATCAAGTTTGTTTCGGTACTTGGTTTTGATCGCCACAAGAGTTGAAAACTCTTTTTCTCACATGTATGTTGTTGAAAAAGGCAAGTATATGTGAACAGCTTTCTCTGAAACACAGGGGTAAACTTTTAAGTACTTCAACCGTAATGAAGGCTTGTCCAATTTCTCAAAATCGTATATTACAGCAGAGTCTTTTTTATTTCTATTCCCTCTTGCAACTCTTCTGGCAGGTACTGTATGTCCATGTTGAACGGGTTGGTTGATAGTTTGTAAAACTCCTCTGACAAGTTAGAAAAGTACCTGCTGAACTCCTCCTTGAGGTTCTTCAAATGGTCAATTACCAAGTTTTTCGAAAGCGTTCCTTCAAAAACGTCCTCAAAACATGCTTCTTCTGAAACCGACATTATTTTGTTGAAACTTGAATAGTTGTTGAGGTTCATTGCAGTTTATGTATCCAAAGTTGTAGTTTCTCAACGTACAACTTGATGGCATCCCGATGTGTTACTATATTTGAGTCTGCACCTTGCAGTCTCAAGTTTAGGTTGTTTAACGTTTCAAAAAAGTCTGATAAATAAGCCAAAATCACTTAGTTTCTTGGTTTTTTGAACCTAGGTTCGTTTTGTTTCGGCAGTGTCAAAAACGTTATCACTTCATCACGGAGATCAAATCGTCTTTCCAACATATTGCTTTTTGATAGCCATCGTACTTCTGTATGAAATAGCAGCGTTTTGTGGTCACTTCACAAAGACTTTTAAACAGTCGAGTATTTAATGCACTATTCTTTACGTAGTTGACTACTGTAATACATAGCTTTAAAACAGGATTGAGTTCATTCGGAACCGTTTTTGCTGCCAAGGCTTGGCAGTAAATAAAACGATGAATCCCAACCAAGTCAGCATTCTTCTGGTTGACCAACTGCACAAAGCCTGAGCGAGAACCGAGCATTGAAGGATATACATATACAAACAAATGAGAACTTTGTGCTACATCTGTACTCTCCTCAAGCTGAATAGCAGGACTTTTTTATTGCATCAACCACTTGGTTTTTAATGTCCTAGGCCATATAATCAATACGGCGTTTTACGGTGTTGTCTGAAAGTGGTATTTGTGATAGCTCTTGCCTACTATCAGTTTTAAGGACAACATCGTCTGCTTTTAAAAGGCACGGGTTAACAAGCGTTTCACCAATAGTGTGACTTTTCTTTTCCTTAGCAATAAGAAGAGATAATTCATAAGAAGCTTCAACCACTTTTAGAGATGACTGAGCAGCAGATCCAGTGCTATCTGATTTCATGCGCTTTAAATTCTGAGATTTTGCAGCGAAAAACTTTTAGGTTTATCCTTTAAAGAGGCATATTTGGTTGATAAATGTCTCAGAAGACGATGAGGCCTCATCGCGTCATTGCTTAGTACTTCATAGCAAATAACACACTGAGGGTGGTCAACATTATCTTTAAGCAAGGAAACAAACCCATATTGAATATAATCGTCAATATACTTGTATTTCTTTGCCGTGTTCATCTTCTCTGATTCAGCTTCACACATAACTCTTACAACACAAAAACAATTACTCCAATTCAAACATCGCAACAATTATAGAACACCCAGAATACAGGAAACACGCTGACTGACATTTCACGGAAAGCACTGTGCCAGAACGGACTAGTTACAACTCAAGCACTGCACAAATTGCAAGGTTATTGACATCGGACTGATGATGCGGGAGGGGGCGGCGGTGGAAGGGGTGCGGTGACACTCGCACTCACACCAAGGCCAAACGGAGGTATCGGTACACACGGTCGTTGCCGTCGAGGGGGACGGTTTTGAGAACCTTAAACTCTTGTGTGCTTTTTAGTTTTAAAAACTGTAGCCTTCTTTGATAAAGTTTACAACTTTATTAAAACGTTCCAAAAAATATGAAAACTTAGAAAGACTTTATTGCAGAGATTTAAGGAAATTATTTTTGTAATTTTGTTTTCATTTCATTTGGGTGTCACGGCCCCCCAGGGAGGAGCGCCCCCCAGTTTGGAAACCCCTGTTCTATTGCATCCTGCTCGGAATCTGTGTCATGGCTGCTCTCCTCAACAACATCTTGTTCTGCATCATCGTCTTCCTCATCATCTTTTTCATCAGAGGAGTTTTCAAAATTACAAGGAAGTTTATTTAACCACTGTAATCAGACTTCAGGATCTTTGCTGGACTGTACACGTCGGTTTTTGGGGTTTAGACATACTTCTTTCTTTTCAAGGTACCAAGAAATCGAATTTGAACTGAACTGACTCGAAACACAAAGTAAAACGTAAATGCTCGCTTCGTTTACAATCGTAGATCAGTCATATTCAGAAGTAAATATTTTCAAAAACCAATCGCTAACAAAAATATACTGGTTCACTAAATGGTTAAGTTTTCTACAACTACTGAAGAGTTGGCGCGCGCAATAAAAATAGTCTACCAATGAATGTCATTCAAAATGGCGTGGTCTACGATCGTAGACTGTACGATTATATTTTTCGTTTCCTATTGAGAATTTCGGTAAATTTAGTCATTAGATCGTAGAATAAACTTTGATTGAGCTGGAAAACGTTACAAACCATTTTTATGGTTGACAAAACGCGCTGAGACGGTGAAAAATGTGTAAAGGTAGTTTATATATTTGTTTTTAAACAACGTTAAAAATTCCATCCATTTATGATGAGAACATGTAATTATTTCGTGTTACAAGAAAGAATAACTGACATTTAGCACAGACCATCATCCATTACTCACCTGGCAAACAATTCATTTAGGATCCTGACAAGTTCTTCAGCGGTACACTGATCCGAAAGCGACGTAAATCCACAGATGTCGGCGAACAGAATGCTGCAAAAAGTTTCAACTGAAAATATTTCCAAAGTTCAAACACGGTCGGTAATCATTTTATGCACGAAGAATAGAGGCTAAGCCCGTGCTGTTTTCAAGAACTTTTACATTTCGAGTATTCACTGCAAGTTTAAATATTTAATGCCTCTTGAAGGATATTATATGAATATGGATTCGCATTTCTGTAAGTTGGGTTTAAGCCATAGCATGAAAAAGTAAACTTTTGAATCTAAACGTTGAGTGTTCATGAATATTCCGCATACAAAGTCCTGAATTATTTCTAGAGGAATTAAGGAAGGAAAAAGCATAAACGGAGTATGTTTCGGAACATAAATAAAACCTCTCTTTCAACCGTAACGAATATTTTCGGCTTATGTGGTGTGGGTTAGGCTAGGTTACATTAGAGGTTACATTAGAGGAGAGTATTTCAGTTTTCTGGCCCAACAAGCGGTTTCACAGTTGTTGAACTTTCCCTTCCACCTTTGAGAATATGTGTAAAGTGATATAACATGACATTAAAGTCTAGTCAAAATAGACAAAAAAAAGTTATAAGTTAGCCAAAACTCGCATAGAGCTGAAAATTTGCAGAGACGATCCTACTTCTGCAAAAAATTTTATTGAAGGTCAAATATGCAAAATTTAGGTTTTTTCCAGTTTTTTTCCAAAACGGTAAGTTTTATCGTAAAAATAAATCAGACAAAAATTGTAGATCATATTATTCTCTACAAAAATGGTTCAGTCATCTTTTTTCTTACAACTCACCATTCGTGAGATATCGCGGTTTTAACTATTAGAAAATTCATATTTTACAAAATATGCACTTCAATGCAGCCCGTACACGTCACCGGACGTTCAATACAAATGAAAATAAGAAACTATTGGTTTGTGTTACTTACACAATAAAACTTGTATAATGTATTTTAATATAAGAGACTATCCTGTTAGTCCCTAATTCCTTTCGGCGGTAACCTTGAGCAACATCTGTTAGCTACGTCATTGTCCGAGTGTGAAGGGTCGTATACCTGTCTATTTTTGAAGGAAGTAAACGAAATAAATTAGTATATACTGTTCGTTTCGAAAATTACTTTGCAGTGAGCAGACGCGCTTATTTGTAATATTTTCAATTTTAATTTGTGCTGTTAAATAATTTTAACAAGATGTCAGAAGTTTGTTTTATTTGTGATAAACCTTTGAAAGGAAGTGAAGTTGTTGTTGTTGATCGTGGAATGAAGACTTTGATTGATGCAAGTGTTGAAAGAAATGATATGTTTTTTGAATACTTGAAAGACAAGCAATCTGTGACAGTCCACGTGCATTGTCGTAAAATGTACACTCGAAAGAGTAGTATTGTTGCAGCTAAAAAACAGCGTGAGATAGAACAAGGTAGTACATCCTCGATGAGTCCGCCTCAAACTAGAATACGAGTAAATGAGCCAGCTTTCATCTTCAAAAGATATAGTTTATTTTGCGGCGATGAAGCAAATGAAGAAGATGAAAAAAAGAAAGCGCAGAATGTTCGTCGTAAAATATATAATGTATCTACACTTGAGTTTAAAGATTCCCTTTTAAAGGTAGCTCGGACTCGTTCTGATGACGTAGCAAAAGCTGTTATTGCCCGCATTGAGTATGAATTTGACTTAGTTGCTGCCGAAGCTAAGTACCACAATAACTGTTCTTCTCTATCTTTCTGAGGCCCACTACGGGGTATAAAGTCGGTCGTCCCGAAGATGATTCAGTGAACTTGGCGATGGAGGAAATATTTCAATACATTGAAAATAATGATGATTGTCAATTTTCATTGCAAGAATTAAAAGACATTGTCAAAAATCCAACTGTAGATAATAAAACAATTAAAAGAATATTAAAATTAAAGTATGGTGATAAAATTATCATAACTGAGAAAAAAGGGAGTTCAACAATTATCTGTTTTATTGACAATCAGTACGATATTCTTGATAACGCTTGGTATGAAAACAAGAAACAAAATGCAAACGACGAACGATTCAGAATACTGCAAATGCAGCAATTATTCGAGAGGATATTCAATCTGTAGTGATTGATAATGATAATTATCCCCCGCCAAGTCGAATGTTTGAAAATATTGACAGCGATATACCGGAGTCCTTGACTTATTTTTTGGAGCAAGTAATTTTAAAAAACCGACGATTTAAGGTAGATCATTTGAAATTAATATGTACAACTATCAGCCACTGTATAATGACTGCTGTTTGGCCTAGGTCTTTCAAATCAAGATTGCAATTGGGTTTATCAGTTTTTTTCCATCGACGATTTGGATCAAAACGTCTTATACAGATTTTTTCCTCTTTCGGATTATGTGCATCATATAATGATACTATAATGTATGAGGCAGCAGCAGTTCTGCATCGTCCACAATTATTATTGCCCGGTTGGAATGGTTACATTGAACATTTAACAAGTAATAATATAAATTTTTCGGAATCACGAATTTTATTTTTACCATTTATTCATCAACCAGCAAGTAACTACAATACCATATACACAACTTTACTGTGTGCTTTAGAAGATGCAAAACGTTATGGCCATGATTATTGCATTATTACTTTTGATCAACCTTTGTATGCAAAATCTCGAGAAATCGTATCCGCAGCGCCCGAAGGATCTGAATTATCGAAGATCATTGTAAGACTTGGAGGTTTTTTTTTAATACAATAGATCGTGGAGTATACCTACTGAGAAAACCACGTTAAAAAAAATGCGCCAAGTACATTACCTCATAGGTGGTGCGGAAACGTGTGCATATTATGTAAAATATGAATTTTCTAATAGTTAAAACCGCGATATCTCACGAATGGTGAGTTGTAAGAGAAAAAGTGACTGAACCATTTTTGTAGAGAATAATATGATTTACAATTTTTGTCTGATTTATTTTTACGATAAAACTTACCGTTTTGGAGAAAAATGGAAAAAACCTAAATTTTGCATGTTTGACCTTCAATAAAATTTTTTGCAGAAGTAGGATCGAAGGGGATTTTTGACATTTCAATTATAATGATGTATTCAACGTCTCTGCAAATTTTCAGCTCTATGCGAATTTTTCCTAAGTCAAATGTCTATTTTGACTGGACTATTATTAATACTCATTACAAAAGATATTTTTATATTGAAACTGAAACATAACATCCTTTCGTTTTTCATAGAGGTTATACGAATACTTTTTATTTCAAGGCGTATTCATCGGAGAGCCCTACGTAAAACAATGAATATTTTATGAAGATTTCACACTTATTTTCACATAAAAACAACTTGGAAAAATTAAAAACACGCTTCAATATCAGGTCTTGCTGAAAACAAAATTGTACTCCGACAACTTTCTATTATTCTCTTATTTCGAGAAAAAAACATTTCTTGGGGTAAATTTATAGAAAATAGCAAAAAAGATAACGTAAATCGGATTGAGGGTGAATTTACTCAATGGAAATTGATATACATCTTTTAATTAAATAAAACAACTATCTCAGGGTTTTTCAATTTTTTTATGGCAAGCAAGTGTTAGTTATGAAAAATAAGCGCTATGGCTTTTGAAATATAATTTTAAGGATGAGAACAAAATATCATCAAACTTTTCATTTCTCTAGGGCATATCTCGACTAACACTCATACTCTGATAATATAATTATTCAAGAAGAATAAATCTTTTAGATACAATGATATTTCAATGTCACGTCTATATTCCCGAATCTCAACAAGCAGTTTATCATGCAAAATATATATTCAAATGAACAACAACCTAAATCGTTCCCAGAGCTCGAGAGGTAATACGTTTCCAATTGTCCCGAAACGATCTCGCAGCGAATCTTGCAAAAGAGGGAGAAAAATTCGTCCTTACCTGACATTTTCGTGCCTTTGAATATAAATTTTGTGAAACTGTTCTTCCTTCGGCTGACCGGCAATATCGGCTTTCATCTCCATGGCTACGTGACGTGGAAGCACGGACAACAACAGACGTTCCTAAAAAATTCAGTATTCAAGAAAG
The DNA here is from genome assembly GCA_013387265.2 of Cryptolaemus montrouzieri. Classification (NCBI taxonomy): domain Eukaryota; kingdom Metazoa; phylum Arthropoda; class Insecta; order Coleoptera; family Coccinellidae; genus Cryptolaemus; species Cryptolaemus montrouzieri. The sequence continues at coordinate 31,771,330 of JABFTP020000144.1, read as the reverse complement.
GCATGGAAAGTTCTCACTTCATTGGGATGATCAGCGGACTTGAAAAAGGTAGCCAATAAACTTCAAGGGTCCAATAACTTGAAGGGCCAATTACTCAGAACTTGAAAAGAATCTATATATATATATATATATATATATATATATATATATATATATATATATATATATATATATATATATATATATATATATATATATATATATATATATATATATATATATATATATATATATATATATATATATATATATATATATATATATATATATATATATATAGGGGTTTCACCCCGACGAGTTGCCCATATATCTGTTCATGCAATCAAACTGATTTCATGAAAAATATAAATCCACCACCGGAAATTAATACCATTGCCAGGCAATGATTATAATCAAAACATATCCTGGAATAATTATATATTAGGATAACGTTAAATGTTATGAGAATATATCAATCTACCAGAATATATACATACTATAGCATCATCAGACAATGATATCAATGTACCAACGAGTAGTGTCAGAGGCTTTCTCCCCGGAAAAATTCAGTGTACGGACCTTAGTCAAGTAACATCGAATGTTACTCATTAATAGTTTCCTTTGTGTGAAGTGGTGAACGATCGAATTGAATACTGCTCTGAATATAAATATCACGAAATTGTCAGTTAATTATATTACATTTATATAAACAAATGAATAAAATATGAAATGAGATTCTGAGCAGTATAAACTGAAGAGAAAACCTATGACTCTACCTCATTATTTTTTTCGGAAAGAAACCTACGAAGAATATTACAAGATTTGATGACCGTTATCTTTTGTAAATGTTCAAACAAATTTTTCTTCAGACCCAAAATCTCAATACTTTTGTGAAGATTCCTAGGAATAACACTTGTTGTGGAAATAATAATCGGTAGAATAAAAATTTTTTCAATTTCCACATTTTTTAATCTCGTCGCCGTTTTATCAAAATAAAGTTTATATTTGTCATTTCACAAATAATCTCACGTTCATATTTGTAAAATTTTTTCTTTTGGGAATTAGGTCATGTTTAATTCCTAGATTAAAATGAATAATATTAGCGACGGCATTATGTCTTTCTAAATAATCTGTTGAAGCAAGGACTGAGCAAGATAATAATATATGAAAAACTGTTTCTGAAGAACAGAAACATCTGCGGCAAGAATCATCTATATTTTGTTTGAGGATGTGTTTTCTATAATTCCTCGTGAAAACAACCTGATCCTGGATCGCAATTGCCAAGCCTTCTGTTTCAGCAAACAATTCTCCTGACACCAACCATTTATTCGATGCGATTTCATCAATATAATCATTTTTCAATTCTTTAGGGTGCTTTCCGTGTAATTCCTTCTGCATCCAACTTTCTCTTTTAGAATTATCATCAAATATATCAAAATCTACCTTTTGCATTTTCAAGTTCAGAGGTGTACGATTATAATCTGAAGCAACAACAATATGTAATTTAGACGTTCTCTGTTTATCATGAAAATGGGAACGTAGATGAAAAATCTGTTTACTATGAAGATTATTCAAATCAGTTAATCCACGACCTCCAAGATGTCTAGATAGTGTGACTCTCTGAACAGCTGACTTTGTGTGGTGCTTATGATATTTACAAAGCATTTTCCTCGTTTGACATTGTAATTCATTTATATCAGTTTTAGACCAATTAATAATTCCAAAAGAAGATGTAAGAATAGGAACTGCATAGGAGTTGATAGCTCTGAAAAGTTTTTTACTAGTTAAATGACTCTTGATGATAACTCTAAGTCTTTTGTAATATGAACTTCTAATATTTTCTTTAGTGCTGCCATGGTTAATTGTCTTCTCTTGACAAAATCCAAGATATTTATATGCATCTCCTTGATGCATTGGCTCGATTTCGATATTGGAAATTTATATGTAATCAGAGGTGATCTTTCCTTTTTCAATAGAAAGATTTTTACATTTTGGAAGCCAAAATTTCATTTGAATATCATTGGAATAGTTGAAAGTAATCTCAAGTAGACTTTTTGAATGAGATCTGGTTCCGGCATATAATTTATTATCATTTAAATAAATTAGGTGACTTAATTTGAATTCAGTTGATAGACTCTTTATTTTGAAGCCGAAACTAGTAGGATTTAATTCATGAGATAGTGGATTAGTGGCAAAGTCAAAACCAAAGAGCACTTAAAGAATCACCTTGAAAAATGCCTCTTTTGATTGGAATTACTTCGGATTTTAACGATTGTTTTGAGATATTTAAATGAAGATTGGTTCTCCAATTTTTCATTACAAATTCAAGAAAAAGACGAAGTGTCTTAGCAATTTTATAAATTTCCAAAATTTCTTGAAGCCATGAATGGGGAGAACTATCAAAAGCCTTGTGGTAATCAATGAAGGAGGTATGAATATTTCTCTTCTTAGTTTGAGCTTGATTCAAAGCAACATAATCAATTACAAGTTGCTCTTTAGTACCAAGGTGTTTTTTCTACATCCTTTTGTGTTTTATATATATATATATATATATATATATATATATATATATATATATATATATATATATATATATATATATATATATATATATATATATATATATATATATATATATATATATATATATATATATATATATATATATATATATATATATATATATATATATATATATATATATATATATATATATATATATATATATATATATATATATATATATATATATATCTCAAAAATATAAAAGTATCCGCTGACTGATAATTAATACTTTGGCGAGAATGAATAAAATACAAACATCCTGTAGTAAAATATTGGAAATATATCAATCTATCGGAATATAAAAAACTATATATTTTCACATTTAGGTCTTACAAATCATACGCTCTTTTATAATGAATATGCCAGTTCCTTTCAAAATAATTCATAGACCTGGTTTTGTATATGACCATACTGTGTTTCCTACTTTTTTTAGCTTTAACCGAATCAGACTTTCCATATTTTCAAACAAATGTATATCAATAATCTAGTGTACCGATAAATATCGAACACAATAAGTTGTCGATTGAAATGGAACCTCGTTTGAAAGACCCGTTTCAAACAAAAACTCTTTTCTATGAAGTATTATAGCTCTGATGAAACAAAATTTTTATTTTTATGGATGATTGAACGGTCAGCTTGTTCAGCATCAATAGTCGATCTGAATTGGAATAGAATAATTCAATTAATCTCTTTACAATTACAACTAAATCAATATTCTGCTTTTATTATGTACAAAATTTGCGTATCCAGGTAGTGCAGTTTGAAATATTATTAAACAATGAAAATACGTTTTTTTTTCTTGTAACGCTCCATTTCAATAATTTCTACTTTGTCAGCAACTGATAGCTGATAATTCAAAATTTGAAGAGATAGAAGAGGGGTTGTGCATTTCTCGGTTCAGAATCCAGGTGGTATAAGTTATAGTTATAAAGATTTAGAAAGTGACCATCTCGGCCCTATTCAGCTGTATCAGCATTTCAGCCGATACCGTTATTTATTAATGATTATAATATTTTTCCAATTGTAGGTACAGGAAATTAAACGCTTCTGAGAATATAAGTGATATTCATTGAATCTTATATTGTTTTGACATTTCAAATGGGATTGCAATACAATATTACAATATAGCATTGGAATAATTCGACGAAAATTTTAATGTAATCCAATCCGGATCAAGCATTATTTTCATAAGCCTCTATTTTTTATGATGGCATGTTTTTTTTTTTAATTTTTCTTCTTCAGAGAACTTCATGGCAGTCAATTGAGAAAATTGGGTTCAAATATCACTTCAACAATGTTTAATAACAGAACACTGATAAGTTCACCCTGTAAAATGCCGAATATAATATGTCCGGACACCTGACAGAAGGCACAAATAGAAAAAAATGCAACACCTACCTCGATTTACGTTTTAATCATCTTGATTTTATCATTCGTTAAAACAGTTATCTTGATTAGGTTTCATTCTTTACTACTTGAATCATTACAGAAAAGAAAAACTTTTGTGCGAATAAGGATGCTTGTTGATGAGTGTGATAAGGTTTGTAGAATTTTCATATAAAATGTTTACAAGTAATCAAATATTTCGAAAATGATCGAAGATAAAGATAAGGTTACTTCTGAAAAATATAGCACAATCTTTTATGCGTTGACATTAATATTAAAATACAGGATGTTCCATTCGAAAAAATCAAGATATGATATTTTTAGGATTACACTATTCAATAATTTTTTGAGTAACTCGTGTATAAAATGAGGATAATCAATTTCAATTCTTCAATGAAGCTATATTTTTGGGCAAGAAGAAAACGAAAGGATATATATATATATATATATATATATATATATATATATATATATATATATATATATATATATATATATATATATATATATATATATATATATATATATATATATATATATATATACATACGAACATACGAGACGAAAATACGAACAATTACAATCATATGTGAGAACTTTAAAAATTCCAACACATGGAGAACATCTTTCGCCGGTCCGTGGATGACATCAACGGTACAAAACGAGCGAAATAATACCATTGGAAATGTTGCTGTGGGCCTCTTTTTCCAGGATAAAACCTCCTAACGGTAAATATTTTTCCAGGATGAAACCTTCTGTCGGCAAAATTTGATGAGACGATAAACATCGCGGAGAATTCTACATAACTAAACTTGAGACAAAAAGAATTATTCAAAAATCCGTAGATCAATGAATAATCCTTCCTGACAAGAGCTACTTCCCAAATCTGCCCACCATGCACGCAGCCCCCAAGAGCCATAATAGTGCAACTAAGCAGGATGCCGAGAAAGAAAGCAGCAGACTGCAGTTTTGTCCTTATTAAGAGCTCATCAGTGTCGCACATCGTTTTTCAGCATCCTAACAAGCTACATCGGAGTACCCTTACGATTCCAGAAAGGACGTATCTCGTACATACGTACGAGAGTCGCCCTTTATGAACCGAGACGGTGAACCCGCTACCGGACTTCAAGAAAGATACAAACAATAACAAACAGATGTGAGAACGTTAAAAATTCGTTAGGTATATATCAATTAGATAGTTTACCTATGGGCTCTCCATTGTCTTCGTTATTGAGTAAAATATTTATGACAAATTTAGAAAATAAAATTTTTAGTTCCTCCAATATCCAATTAAGAATGTATATTTATGGAAAATATATGTAGATGATTTGGATTGGCACAGACAGACAACTTAATAGTTTCTTACAGTTTTAAATTCTCTTCATCGATCGATTCAATTTACTATTGAAAATGAAAATCTGTGAAAAGTTTGGACTTGTCGATTAGTGCAGCTCATTACTCACTCGCCTTTAAAATATACAGAAAACCAATCTATTCGGATACCCTGATTCATAACAGTAGTTCCCAATCCCAGAGTATCAAATTGGGAGCTTTTCATTAATTTGTGCACAGATTGCTTTCAATTCCTTTATCAGCTGTCGATTTTGAGAATGAAGTTCAAGTTTTAAAATTAATCACTAAGAACAACGGCTATGAACCAAAATTAATTGATACCTTGAAAAGACAAAAACGACATAAACTTTAATTGCAGAACATTTATCCGTTGCATACTGAGAAATCTAACAGAAAATTTCCAAATAATTATATTCCTAATATTAGCAACAAAATATGTAACAGTTTACACAGAAATAATATTAACACTATCAGCACTGATGAAAAAATTTGGGTTCATTGTTAATTTATAATAAAGATAAAAGAAAATTATTGGATAGAAGCAGAGAATATAAAATACACTCCACTGAATGTGAGACATTCAATATAGGCCGAATCGGAAGATGCATCGAGAAGAGAGTTGAAGAACAACAAAGATCTATTCTTCAAAATAAAAATATATATATATATATATATATATATATATATATATATATATATATATATATATATATATATATATATATATATATATATATATATATATATATATATATATATATATATATATATATATATATATATATATATATATATATATATATATATATATATATATATATATATATATATATATATATATATATATATATATATATATATATATATATATATATATATATATATATATATATATATATATATATATATATATATATATATATATATATATATATATATATATATCATGTATCAGTCAATACGAAACGTCAAAGACTTCCTTCATGAGTTTATATAGCAGAAGGCCCTTAGGAGTTTCAGAGCTAACAGGACAACAAAGATTAACTGAATTAATTGGTGTATCGAGCACCAAACTGAAATATTGAGAAATGGCGAAATATTTTTTAGCATTACATGGGATGTGAATCGTCCGTGTACCAACGAATGCTATATATTCTTTGATTTCGGAACGACTAGACAGCGATTCACTTCTGGTTCCTGCCTTCCAATATCAACCTGCTTTTCTGCGAGAGTCTTATACCTTTGGGATTATAGTTTTGAACTTTTTAGAAACGAAGCCTCGTAGCTCAATATATACGAGGTAAATGTGATTATCATCTGATTCAGTTTTGATGACTTTCGGTTACGGCGATCTTTGCAGATATTTGTTCCCGGCATTTTAGACCAGGAGAATCCTAGGACGTCTTGTCCATGTATTGTTTTTTCGACCCCTATATATATATATATATATATATATATATATATATATATATATATATATATATATATATATATATATATATATATATATATATATATATATATATATATATATATATATATATATATATATATATATATATATATATATATATATATATATATATATATATATATATATATATATATATATATATATATATATATATATATATATATATATATATATATATATATATATATATATATATATATATATATGTATCAGTCAATACGAAACGTCAAAGACTTCCTTCAAGGAGTTTATATAGCAGAAGGCCCTTAGGAGTTTCAGAGCTAACAGGACAACAAAAGATTAACTGAATTAATTGGTGTATCGAGCACCAAAACTGAAATATTGAGAAATGGCGAAATATTTTTTTTTGTCGTGGAAGACAAGCTAGACTCCGAGCAACAAGACAAATTCCGAAATACTAAGGGGGGTAGTGTTATGTTTTGGGGTGGCATTACGCTGGGAGTCAAAACAGATTTGATTTCGTTTTCTGCGAGTGTCATGGCTAGAAATTACGTGTACCTAATTCTGGAGCCCATAGCGAGACACTGGCGAGGTGACCACGGTGGAAATTTCACTTTTATGCAAGATAATGCTTCTCCGCATACCAGCAACCTCGTGCGACGTAATCTTGAAATAGAGGGAATCGTTATTTCGGACTGGCCAGCTTACTCTTCAAACCTAAATCCTATTGAACAGTTATGGGATAATCTCAACAAAAAAAATTAGATCGCGCCAGGATAATCCAAGAAC